>JBBGZY010000846.1:307500-907500 GCA_037952925.1 Lithobates clamitans
GTTAAAAAAATGCACTGATCCCTGTTCTGCCTCTTCTTGCCGCGATTGCGGGCCGCTGGCACACATCGAGTCCACGGGACCCACGGTCACGCTCCCGAGGCACGCAGCAGGTGTGCGCGCGCTCGCTATACATACAGGTATGCCAGTTTGAGCAGGAGAGCTGACCTGCCGCAGTATATCTGCGTTAGCAGGTCGGCAAGTGGTTAAAGGTCTTTCCTAAATTAGAGATTATATATTATATAGTAAATGAGCCTTTCTGTCTCATACTGTTTTACACAATACACATTGATGTAAGTGACATATTTTGGTTCTTCTACTAAAGGGCAGTTTACACAAAGTGGGTCAGGGCGCCCTGACCTAACTCACAGACTGACCCAAGCTAATAGTTAACCGATTTTGAAGCTAATTTTTATTTGATCAATATCAGTGCAGTTATTGTGTAATGCTAAAATCAAATATAAATATCTCATCAAAACACACCTCATTCTTAGGAGAGATAAAGAAGTGAATCAGGTAAGTTTAAAGTTATATTTTTTGGTAAAGAGATATTGGAGTAGAATTTCTAAGTACTACCCAAGGATCGTCCGTGTTCATTGAATGCTGCCAGCCAGCATTGGGTTAGTGTGTATGCATAGGCAAAACATTATTTTTTTTTAGTTTGGATAGCAGAGGGAAGGATTAAAACTCCTGTCAAGTCTGTATTGCTGTCTGTGCAGAGTCACCTTTACTGTTTGTCCTGATGACCATTTTCATAGATGCAGAAAATAATTGGAGATCTAAAATTGTACAGTTGTCACCAAAGCAAAAGCTGAAAAGTTCCAATGGGAACCTCTGTTATGGTGATGACTGTCTAATAGAAGATTTCCTTTCACATCCTCTTGTATCAATGGGACAGGAAGTAAAAGGGAAATCTCCTCAAGTGGACAAAAGTAGCAAAAAACAAAATAGACAGGGGTCCTTATCCTTTCCTATTCTAACCAAAACGTTGGTGGTTATACAGTTTAACAGGATTCTTATACATTTTGGAAAGCCATGCATACCGTAGAGAGGTGGACATAACATTTTCACATGCAATTGCACCTGAAAAAATTCACATTTATTTCCATGTATAACTCTCTCATGGTTGGAAAAGCAAGGTGTCACTTCCTCACTGAAGGAATCGCTACGTCACCAGTGAGGGGGTGATGCCCCACTCACCCAGTCAGCTAGACCATAAAGGTGGCCATCCTTCAGCTATTGTATTTTTACAGTACAATAGCCTCAGTGGCTGCATTTGATTGGATACAGCTGCTGTTGGGTCAACACTTTTCCCCATGGCATCTTCAATTTTTTTGACTACTTCCATCCTGGGCACTTTCACCCCCTTCCTGCCCAGGCCAATTTTTAGTTTTGAACACTGTCACACTTTGAATAACAATTACTCAGTCATGAAACACTTATACATACTGTCACCAGAGCAGTACAGTGTCATCATATGACTGGTGTGGTGGTTATCAGGGACACTGGCTGGTGAGAATGTAGAAAAAAAAAAAAAAAAATTTTCAATCATTTTTGTTCTTTTTTTATTTTTTACATATACTGTGACCAGAGCAGTACAGTGTTAACATAGTGATGATCACTGTTATAAGCAATCATTTCTATGAATGGCGTCCATTCATTCATTGGTGGAGAATGGAGATGAACTAAACTGGTGCACACATAATCTGGTGCAGCTGTGCATGGTAACCAGTCAGCTATTAACTTCAGCTTGTTCAATGAAGCTTTCACAATAAAATCTAGAAGCTGATTGGTTATGATGCACAGCTGCACCATATTCTGTGTCCTCCAGTTTTAGTAAATCTCCCCCTTTGTGTACTACTGTTAAAACGGTGATTGGCCACAGCTATCACAAGGTACAGATGTGCTGTGATTGGCCCTGTCTGTACCTTCGCCAATCACAGAGATCATCACAGTAGTACACAATGAATGGCTATGAATGAAAGTCATTCATTGTGTACAACTGTCATGTGATCACTGTGATTGGACACAGCGATCACATGGTACCGAGGCCGGCCCAGTACAAGGATCTGGTGGACACAGTGGCTTGTCTGCCGCAGTGCAGGCCTTAGAGAGCGTGTGAGGCACGTGACCGGGAGGACGTCATATGACATCCACCCAGGATGAGAAACCTCCAACTTGGCCATCATTTGTCTATAGACCGGGCAGGAAGCAATTAAATGATATTGGACAGAAGGCAGCGGCCAGGGCTACCCACTGAGCAAATTTCATAAGGTTTCTCGGGAACTGTCCATAATGTGCATGGAGTATGGCCAGAGTAACACATGGAAGTATCTTTTACTTCATTGTTTAGAGCTGCATAGCAATTCTATCATTAACCAGTAACTGCCAGCGAGGCTCACTGGTGTGACATGGCCTTTAGACAGACAACACCTCCTGAAGGGTATCAGTGGGTTGGGGTAACTTTACACAAACATGGTCACTTTTCTCGAAATGAGCACTTAGACAATGTCTCTTTATTTCCCTGCCCTATCCTCACTGAAATATGAAGAATAAGTCTCCCGTTTGGGATATAAGCTCAGAAACCACACACTGTCACCTGCCTGGCTGTTCAGTATGGCAGATGTGCTAAAACAGAAAACATGCATGATTTCAACTGTGTATTTAACTGTCAGCTTGTAATATTATTGGTAAAGCCAAAGTGAACCTGCTATGGCAGAGGACAAACTGGGGGACAAGTGAGTACTACAGCTAGACATACAGTACATTGTTTTTACTTATCTTACTACAGACATTTATATAGCACGGATAATTTATACAGTGTTTTACATTTTGTACATTCACGTCAGTCTGTGCCCTAAGGAGCTTACAATCTAAATTTCTTTTCATACATGCATACACACACTAGTGCAATTTAGGCTGCAGACAGTTATTCTGTCAGCACATCTTTGGAGTGTGGGAGGAAACCCACACAAACACAGAGATAGAACATCTTTCCCCTTCATTGCTCTACCTGCTTGTGGTTATTTCAAATCTAATTACTAGTTTTCACCTGCAGTCAATCATTAATCACTTAAAGACTGCTCACTGCATATATACTGCGGCAGGGAGGCTCTATTGCATGAAACAACCTACCTGTACGTAGGGTTGCCACCTCATCCCTTTAAACCCGAACACATATGAATTACACATATGAATTACACAGGTTCTGAGGCTAATTAAATGCAGATAAGGCAACAAGTGAGTTTAAAGTGGTGTTCCGGCCGAAATTATACTTTCTAAATAAAAATACCCCTATAATACACAAGCTTAATGTATTTTAGTAAAGTTAGTCTGTAAACTAAGGTCTGTTTTGTTAGTTTATAGCAGTAGTTTGTTATTTTATAAACTTACAGCAGGCCGTGGCCATCCTAAGTCTGGGCATCTGAAGCCAGACTGTATTTCTTCCTGGATCTCATCCTTGCAGATCTCGCACATGCTCAGTGCAGCACAAGCAGTGTAATAGGTTTCAGGTCAGGTTTCCATAGCAACGGCAGTTTCAGAGGAAGTTGCCGCCCCTTCCCAGAAGGCATTGCAAACAGGAAATGATGCGATGGGCCGTGGCCAGGGAAGTGAAAAATGAATACAGCAGATATACAGTAGGTGCTGAGAAAAAAAATAAAAAAAATATCCAATTTGTTTACAGTGCACAGTTTAGTGAGGGATGCTGAAGAGTTGTAAAAGTGGGTGGAACTCCACTTTAATTACCACCTTAATCAGCCACAGAACCTGTGTAGTTAATATGTGTTCAGCTTTAAAGGGATGAGGTGGCAACTCTACCTGTACGTCATTTCGTGCAATAGATACTGTGGGCGCACGTGCCCGCTGCACGGAGGGAGAGCCAATCAGCGATGTCCGCCGGCCACCCGCAATCGCTCCACAGAGAGGCAGAACAGGGATCTGCTTATGTAAACAAGGCAGATTCCCCATTCTGACAGGGAAGTACACAGAGATCTGTGTGTTCTTCCTGTCAGTCCATCCCCCACACAGTTAGAAAACACTCCCAGGGAACACACTTAACCCTTTGATCACCCCTGATGTTAACCCTTTCCCTGCCAGTGTCATTTATACAGTAACAGTGCATTTTTTTTTAGCACTGATCACTGTATTGGTGTCGCTGGTCCCCAAACAGTGTCAGATTTGTCCGCCGCAATGTTGCAGTCCCGCTAAAAATCGCTGATCGCCGCCATTACCAGTAAAAACAATGAAACAATTAAGTCTCTAAATCTATCCCGTAGTTTGTAGACACGATAACTTTTGTGCAAACCAATCAATATACGCTTATTGGGATTTTTTTACCAAAAATATGTAGAAGAATACATATTGGTTTAAATTGATGAAGAAATTAGATTTTTTTTATTTAATTTTTTTGGATATGTATTATAGCAGAAAGTAGCAACAATCGTTTTTTTTTTTTCAAAATTATCAGTCTTTTTTTTTGTTTATAGTGCAAAAAAATAAAAAAAATAAGAGGTGATCAAATACCACCAAAAGAAAGCTCTATTTGTAGGAAAAAAAGGACGTACATTTTATGTGGATATGGCGTCGCACGACCACGCAATTGTTAGTTAAGGTAACGCAGTACTGTATTGCAAAAAATGGCCTGGTCATTAAGGGGGTAAAACCTTCCGCGGCTGAAGTGGTCAACCTGTGCAGTGCCATGCTTGATGCCTCATGCTTGAACACAAACAGAAATTGCTGACAAAGGAATGTGGACATTTACTCTACTATAGGATATGCATACAGGACAACAAATGACACTATGCAGCTGCTGATCAATGCACTTCCTATGCAGGTGTTAATGATAAATCTTATTTATATATATATATATATATATATATATATATATATATATATATATATATATATATATATAGTTTCATGAGGTGTTGTACTTTTTTTTTTAAAGTAATGTTAAATCCTAAAGCAAAAATGTTTTAATTTGCGGCTTACCAATTTTTTAATGTGGTGGCTGCATTCTTTTTTTTTCTTCTTTTTCACCTGGAAAATCTGCCATTAAGTCTGTTGTTTTTTAAACTTCCTTTAACAGACCAAGCTGTTCAGACAAAGGAGCAGTTAGAGGGTTGAGACAAATCATTTACCACTGAGAGGGGTGCTTACAATGGTAAGTTTTTAATCATCTATGTTAAACCTTTATCCAAAAAGGAAAAAACTGCAACTGTTATAAAGTGTTAGCTGGAGTTCAGCTTCAATTTTAGCCAACTGTATCTAAATCTTCTAGTCTAACTACTTCCACCCCAGGCTAGCAATGCTGCAGTCCAAAGGTGTCTGCTTTACTATTTCATCCAGAATGCAGACACCCTTGGACAGGGAGTGTGTTACTGGCAGGATCACCAGCATACTGTACCTCCTAACATTTTGAGATGAGAATGAGGGACACCTACTAGCAAACGTATGTAGGCATCGGACACGCCCCCTGCCACACCCCCTTAAAAGGAGAATTAACTAAAAAAAAAAGTTAATTAAATCCACAAGGCATTTTTTTTTTACCACTACTATTCATTTATATTGGCATTTAAAATTTACAAATGCAGCAATTTAGAATTTGGATGAAAGGTTTAGCACTGGGAAATACTTTTTTAAAGATAAAAAGTGCATTTTATATACAACTATATAGATCAGACCAAAATGAGGGACAAATGAGGAGGACAGAGGGACATTGCTCCAAATCAGGGACAGTTGGGAGCTATGCACCAGGTGAAATAAAGAAGAATAAGCATAAAAATGAAAACTAATGCAGCCACTGCATCTAAGACTGGTAAGCTGCAATATATGAACTTTTTGTTTTTCGGTTTAATACGACTTTCATATAGCCTCATAGAGGCTGGATGGTGTCGCTCTCACTATACTTCCTGTGCTGCAACTATAGGAGCTGAGTCTCTTATACACGGAAGTTGTACTGTTGTTTGTCCACCCCTTCCTCTCCCCTGGCCCTTTCACAGAATGCTTTGTATTGGCCTCAGTGAGCCTGAAATATAGCAAGAGCTTGTAAGGCCTCTATGTAATAGCATAGTGCAGGTGGCAGGTCCTCCTTATAGCAATATCAGAAGTATATTAGACTCTTACACCTCTCCCTGCACTGAGGCCAAACAGATCCAGCACAGGCATAACTCAATCTGCTCCTCTCCTGGGCCCAGCTGGCCAGGATCTGTCACCTGTAAGACCCCTTTCACACCAAGGGCGTATTGCTGGCGCTATAGCGTTAAAAATAGCGCCTGCAATCCGCCCTCAAACAGCTGCTCCATTGTCTGCAGTGTGAAAGCCCGAGGGCTTTCACACCAGAGCGCTGCGCTGGCAGGACGGGAAAAAAAGTCCTGCCAGCAGCTTCTTTCGAGCAATGAAGGAGCGGTGTGTTTACCGCTCCTCCACCACTGCTCCCCATTGAAATCAATTGGGCAGCGCTGGGATACCGCCGGCAAAGCGCCACTATTGCAGCGCATTGCGGGCGGTTTTAACCCTTTCTCGGCCGCTAGTGGATGTAAAAGCGCCCCACTAGCGACCTCAATACGCCGCTAATCCGACAGTAAAACGCCGCTAAAAATAGCGGCGTTTTACCGCTGACGCTGCGGGCGGCCTGGTGTGAAAGGGCTCTTAGAGTGCTCTGAGCAGAGGTTCACTGTACACAGGGCCGGTGCAAGGCTATTTTGTGCCCTAGGCAAAACCAGCTATGTCTCCCCTCCCCCTCCCCAAAAAAAACAACACAGGTCACTGCACTATGGGTGAGCAGGGACTTAGGTAGAAGTGCACCTGCATCTGTGGTGTCACTGAAAGAAAGAAAGCCCCTGCTTTGGTGGTTTCACTGGAAGGACAAATATCCTTCTGTCCGTGTTGTTACTGGAAGAAAAAAATTGTCCCTGCGTCCATATGTGACGTGCACCAGGAAATTTAAGCGGGTGGGGTGGTAGGAAGCTGGCAGTTGGGTGCAGGGTGGGATGAAGATGACAGGGGGTGGGGGATTTTGATGAGGATGGAGATAATGATGATATTGAGTGAGGTAGTAGGAAGCTGACATGGATACATGGGGGATGAAGATGACAGGGGGCTACAGGGGGATGAAGATGACAGGGGGTGGGGTGGTAGAAAGCTGACAGGGGAGATAAAGATGACAGGGGGTGTGGTAATAGGAAGCTGACAGGGGAGATAAAGATGACAGGGGGTGTGGTAATAGTAAGCTGACAGGGGAGATAAAGATGACAGGGGGTGTGGTAATAGGAAGCTGACAGGGGAGATAAAGATGACAGGGGGTGGGGTGGTAGGAAGCTGACGGGGGGGGATGAAAATGACAGGGGGTGGGGTGGTAGAATGCTGACAGGGGGATGAAGATGACAGGGGGTGGGGTGGTAGGATGCTGACAGGGGGGATGAAAATGACAGGGGGTGGGGTGGTAGGAAGCTGACAGGGGGGATGAAGATGGCAGGGGGGATGAAGATGACAGGGGGTGGGGTGGTAGGAATATGACAGGGGGGATGAAGATGACAGGGGGGTACCGGGAAGATGATGATAAAAAGTAGGATGATAGGACTCAGAGGTAGGGTGGTGGGATACCAGGAACAGGGGGATGAAGAGGAGCATGATGATGACAGGGGGACAGTAGGTGGCATCATATCATCAGGGCTGTGTGTGTGAGGTCACGGGTGGATGTTGGGGGTGCCCTCGGTCAGGGAGTGATGTCACGGCCACAGGATGTTGTCAGTGTCGGGCAGCAACACCGTCATGCTGTACCTTGTGACCCCGGCAGACTGGCTCCATGATGATCGCTACTCCTGCTCTGGCAGGTCTTCCACTACGGCCGTCCATCCTGGAGAGATCAGGGAGCGGCTCAGCCACAGCGGTCATTATCACCGCTCTGCACATGGTAGGAGATCCGCAAAACACGGGAGGAGACGGGGGAGGGGAGCACATGGATCCACCTACTGAGCCAACAACTGGTGGATCGAGGTTGTGACAAGCTCCCAGCACCTTCTCCTCTTCCTCCACAGGACTGGACGGCGGCAGCTTGGGCCCTGAAAGGACTACTACTGTCACACATCCAGATAGCGGACGTGGCTGCGCCCTAAGCGGCTGCCTAGCGGTAGCGCTGGCCCTGACTCTACGGAGAAGAGATCAGGCATCTGACTTCTCCTCTGTAGTACCCAATGGTCATCCTGGAGGTAAAGCCCACAGTCTGCTGATAAAATGGAAATCAAACTCATGGCTACTTTTCATCTCACTGACACCAAGGGGGGCATTTTCATCGCACTGACACCAACAAAGGGGGCGCGCTTCATCTCTGTTTATTACTTTGCTTGTATTTTTTTTTTTTTTTCAGAAAATCCTTGGCAAAATGTTTTCAGTAACAACACTTCTGTTTATCTGTGGAATTCTCTTTGGCCTTTCCCAATGCCAATCAGCAGAATGGGAAAAGTTTAAAACAAAGCATCTCACCACTCAAACTACAGAGGAATTCAACTGCACCAGAACCATGAACGATCCTTTATATACTCCAGATGGGATGTGCAAGCCGGTCAATACCTTCATCCATTCGTACACTGGACCAATCAAGGAGATCTGCAGAGGAGTCACTGGTACTGTAGACAGTAGCCAAAAATTTCCGTTAACTACTTGCAGAAGAACCATCAGGTGCAAATATTCTCAAAGAAATAAAACCGATTACATATGTATCCAATGCAGAAATAGCTATCCTGTTCACTTTGTTAAAATAGGAAAGTGCAAATAAGATAAAGATTTTATTTTTTCCTTTTGCTTTACTGCATCCTTTGCTTTTATAAACGCATGACAGTCATTTTGCCTCTTAAATCCTATATCTAAGCTCATAAAGTCAGGGGATTCAGTCTTACTGCCATTTTCCCTTATGCACTGATTGTTTCTCATTACAGGGGGTCCCCGGGTTACAAACAAGTTAGGGACTGTAGGTTTGTTCTTAAGTTGAATCTGTTTGTAAGTCGGAACAGGTACATTTTTTAAGAGTAGCTCCATCCAAAAAAACTATTTTTAAGCTTTTTGGATGGCATAGGGAAGGGTTAACACCCCTGTAACATTTGTTTTGCTGTCTGTGCCCCTGTTTAGAAGATTTCACCTCACTTTCTGTCCCAATGACAGTTGGATTTTGAAAATGTTGGGTTGTTGTGGAAACAAGGATTGGTGATAAAGCATCAGTGGAGATACCTTTTCCCCATAATAGCTCTTATAGGAGTGAATTTCCCTTCCTAGGGGTAGATTTCATCTCACTTCCTGTTGTCTCCCTTTGTTTGTAAGTAGGAGTCGTTTGTAAGTCGGATGTTTGTAACTAGGGGACCCCCTGTACATGACAATCTGTACAATAAAGTAGCTTTTCTCTCTTTCACATTGTTTTTTTTTTTTTCTTTTTTTTTTCAGTTGTGTAATCTGCCTTTTAAACCCCGAGCACACTTATTAAATAGACAAAAATATATATTCTTTATTCAATAAAGAGCTCTTATGCTTAACTGCTGTAACCCATGCCAGCCAATCAGAATCCATGTACTGGTCTGACTTCATCAGAATTTATTCTGATAGGCTCCCTGGTTACTACATGTAATGTGGAACTAAATCCACCAATTTAAGGGCCAGTTCACACCATATGCAGTCCAGTGCGTTTTTGATCTGCATGAAAAAAGCATGGAAAGTTTGGTGGTAGTTGATCACCACTGAGTTTTTTTATTCTTTATTATATAATCAAAAAAAGACTGAAAATTTTGAAAATAAAACAAGAATTTTTATTTTCTGATATAAAATATATACAAAAAAATCAAATTTCTCCATAAATTTAGGCCAAAATGCATTTTGCTACATGTCTTTGGTAAAAAAAATCCCAATAAGTGTATATTGTTTGGTTTGCGTGAAAGTTATAGCATCTACAAATGATGTATAAACACAAAAGATGCAGCACTAGAAATAATATGTGAAAAAATTGTGACTGAAGAAAACTAAGGCAGAGTCTTATAAGCATATCAGCACGTGATCAATGGTGAAAAATTCATATGAGACATAATCTAGTGAGCAATAATACAAAGACATATATAAAACTTGCACTGTTATGTGTGCACTTTGAAGAGGCGTGATCTGTATGCTTAGTTTCATTTCTGTTCTTGAAACCCACATCTCCACGGATGGGTGTTTTTTCCTTGTTCATTCATGGACTAATACTTTGATGGGACTTTTCCTTTTTGCATTTTTCACATGTAAAGTTTTTATATATGTCTTTGTATTATTGCTCACTAGCTTACGTCTCATCTGAATTTTTCACCATTGATCACGTGCTGATATGCTTATGAGACTCTGCCTTAGTTTTCTTCAGTCTTAATTTTTTCACATATTATTTCTAGCGCTGCATCTTTTGTGTTTATATATGTACTTTTGGAGTTTGATACTAGACTTTCAGGTGCTGGCAGCTTTAAAGTGGAGTTCCACCCACTTTTACAACTCTTCAACATCCCTCACTAAACTGTGCACTGTAAACAAATTGGATATTTTTTTATTTTTTTTCTCAGCACCTACTGTATATCTGCTGTATTCATTTTTCACTTCCTCCTCCCTGGCCGCGGCCCATCGCATCATTTCCTGTTTGCAATGCCTTCTGGGAAGGGGCGGAAACTTCCTCTGAAACTGCTGTTGCTATGGAAACCTGACCTAAAACCTATTACACTGCTTGTGCGAGATCTGCAAGGATGAGATCCAGGCAGAAATACAGTCTGGCTTCAGATGCCCACACTTAAGATGGCCATGGCCTGCTGTAAGTTTATAAAATAACAAACTACTGCTATAAACTAACAAAACAAACCTTAGTTTACAGACTAACTTTACTAGAATACATTAAGCTTGTGTATTATAGGGGTATTTTTATTTAAAAAGTATAATTTCGGCCGGAACACCACTTTAATTAACTTATTTTGACAGTTATTCACTACTTGTTATTTTTTATTTCTAGCGCAGCTTTAGCCTTTGGGATTTTTGTTTTATCTACAAACGATGGTATAAATACTGGAGTTTTTATTTATTTATTTCTGTATACTAGTAATGGTGGTGATCAGCATCTTACAATGGGACTGCGATAGTGCAGCGGACAATCTGACACTAACTAACACTGTGGGGGGGACTGACACTACCATCACCAGTAACACTAATACAGTGATCAGTGCTAATAATATATATACTGTCACTGTACTAATGACACTGGCTGGTAAGGGGTTAACATTTAGCAGCAATCAAGGGGTTAACTGTGTGCCTAACAATGTTTAGTGTGTGTACTGTGTGCTGTTTTTCTCAGCAACGTGCCAATTTTTACTCCCTGTTTTGAAGGGAGGAAAAAAATGGCACATCGCAGCTGTCCGTACAGAGCCCTGTGTTGTTTGCCAGCACAGGGCTCTCTTCTGTTATTCGCTCCGCCGATCAGCGAGTTCCGGCCATAAATCATTGGCAGCATGACAGCACAGCCGGGGCAGCGCACGTGTGTCCCCTACCCAGGGATGCAAATCCTATATATTTACGTGATTCTTCCCTTTAGCAGTAAAGCTACAGGAGACAGTTGGCAAGTGGTTAAAGCAGACCATGTATCATGGAGGCAGCACATCATTTGCTTTTGTTTCACATCCATGTTGCTCTGTTCAGTGGTCAGAAGCAAAGTAAAATACATACTTCTTCCAGATATAGGAGAGCGTGTGAGTCTCACTTCTTTCTCCAATTTACAGTGACAGTGCTTGGCAAATAGCTGTGAAGACCCCCAGGGCTGTCACATGGTGACCATGAAAGATTTATTAACCTCGTGTATCAACCCTGTGCAGTGTCAGGACAAGGTCATCCAGCGCCCAAGGAGAACATGCCAAGCTGCCCCATGACTAATGCCAAGCCAAGCTGCCCCCCCATAACCAGTTATCTCACCCATACCTGATCATTATACCTACATAGAAATTGCAGAGGTCAGGATTGGATAAATTACAAAGTGTAAGGGTCAATAATGTGGAACAAACATGTGGTATCGAAATTCATGTTAAACAGATATAGGTTACCAAAGGAGGCATCATCCCTAATAATAATCCAAAGAAAATAAACAAAGAATAAATTGCGCTAGTCAGTGAATATATCACTCCTTATAATACTGTGACACACTAAACAAGTGGATAAAAATAAAGTGCAATGTGAAAAAAGCAGATGATGAAATCCTTAGTAAAACACGAGTCTTTGGAATTAAAAGAAAAAGGAAGAAAAATGGTCCAAGAATACGTGTATATTCCACCACCAAGTGGCTGGATGCAGGATTTTTCAGTGGCACGCCACATAAGTAATCAGGGACTCTTACCAAATGGTCGGGACCACCTACCTCTAGGATGGTCAAGTAGGCAAGCAGAATAACCTCTGTGGGGTAGCAAGAATGTCACCTCCAAGGGCAAGTGGTGGATGAATTCCTCACTGTAGTCACCCCTCACACCTCCCAATCATCTGGGGGCAGGGGATAATCATAATAGATGAAAAGTTCCAATAGTGTAATACTATTTAAATAGGATTTATTGAAAATGAAAAGCCAAATGGCGACTTACTTTTTTACTGTAATCAACAGAAAAAAAAGTGTGGGACTTTGTATATGCCTCCGATTGTACACAGGCAGCAGTTAAAAAATATCCAAATTTTATTAACAAATCACATTAAAGACATGAAATAAGTGCATAACAATTAAATTTATTGCACAAGAGGTCACAACTTCACCATCAACCAATCAGAAATATAACCAGAGTGAGATATCTCTGGTCGATGTGATGGGGTCAACGCGTTTCAGGACTTTACAGACCTCACTTTTATCCACATAAGACACCAATACAGTTTAGAAACTGGAAATGAATAAAGCATGAAATAAGGATCAATGATATTGAAATTATAACAGAAGCTATCCTCACAAAAAAAAAAGTATTAATCATTTATACAATAGATCAATTAAAGCGGGATTCCGGCCATAAAAAAAAAAAATTTAAAAGTCAGCAGCTACAAACACTGTAGCTGCTGACTTTAAATAAGTACTCACCTGTCCTGGGTGCCCGCGATGTCGGCCACCCCAAGGCCGACCCGTCCCTCAGCTCTCGGGTCCCGGTCCCGCCATCCTACGTAAGGGAAACAGGCAGTGGAGCCGTACGGCTTCACTGCCCGTTTCCTACTGCGCATGCGCAAGTCATTTAATTTAATTTATACAATAGATCAATTAAATATAAATCATCATCCACATGAGACAGAATAAAGGTTGGATTCCAAATGAAGCCCTGGGGAGAAAAATAAACCCATATGTAAGGTGTATGTAATATATAATGTGCAGGAGTCAAGAGTACAGAGACCAGGAGTATATACACCCTAGTGCACACCAGTACTCCCTATGCGGCATTTCACACCTACATATATACACACACACATACATACAAACACTCACATATAAATATACATAAAATCACCCATTTACAGTATCTCACAAAAGTGAGAACACCCCTCACATTTTTGTAGATATTTTATTACATCTTTTCATGTGACAACACTGAAGAAATGACTTCATTACAACAGCCATTTTAACTCATCACAACAGCCATTATTGTCTAAACCGCTAGAAACAAAAGTGAGTACACCCCTAAGTGAAAATGTCCAAATTGGGCCCAATTAGCCATTTTCCCTCCCTGGTGTCATGTGACTTGTTAGTGTTACAAGGTCTCAGGTGTGAATGGTGACGCTCTCATATTGGTCACTGGAAGTTCAACATGGCACCTCATGGCAAAGAAGTGAGTATACCCATAGGTGAAAATGTCCAAATTGGGCCCAAAGTGTCAATATTTTTTGTGGCCACCATTATTTTCCAGCACTGCCTTAACCCTCTTGGGCATGGAGTTCACCAGAGCTTAAAAGGTTGCCACTCGAGTCCTCTTCCACTCCCCCATGATGACATCACAGAGCTGGTGGATGTTAGCGACCTTGCGCTCCTCCACCTTCCATTTGAGGATGCCCCACAGATGCTCAATAGGGTTTAGGTCTGGAGACATGCTTGGCCAGTACATCACATTTACCCTTAGCTTTAGCAAGGCAGTGGTCATGCTGGAATACTGCCCTGCGGCCCAGTCTCCGAAGAGAGGGGAACATGCTCTGCTTCAGTATGTCACAGTACATGTTGGCATTCATGGTTACTTGAAGAACTGTAGCTTCCCAGTGCTGGCAGCACTCATGCAGCCCCAGACCATCATACTTAACTGTAGGCAAGACACACTTGTCTTTGTACTCCTCACCTGGTGTGTTTGGGGTCCTTATGTTGGAATACTGCCCTGCGGCCCAATCTCCGAAGTGAGGGGATCATGCTCTGCTTCAGTATGTCACAGTACATGTTGGCATTCATGGTTCACTTAATGAACTGTAGCGCCCCAGTGCCAGCAGCACTCATGCAGCCCCAGACCATGACACTCCCACCACCATGCTTGACTGTAAGCAAGACACACTTGTCTTTGTACTCCTCTCACCTGGTTGCCGCCACACGCGCTTGACACCATCTGAACCAAATAAGTTTATCTTGGTCTCATCAGATCACAGGACATGTCCTTAATCTGCTTGTCTTCAGCAAACTGTTTGGGGGCCTTCTTGTGCATCATCTTTAGAAGAGGCTTCCTTCTGGATGACAACCATGCAGACCAATTTGATGCAGTGTGCGGTGTATGGTCTGAGCACTGACAGGCTGACCCCCCACTCCTTCAACCTCTGCAGCAATCATACATCTATTTCCCAAAGACAACCTCTGAATATGACACTAAGCGCGTGTACTCAACTTCTTTGGTCGACCATGGCAAGGCCTGTTCTGAGTGGAACCTGTCCTGTTAAACCGCTGTATGGTCTTGGCCACAGTGCTGCAGCTCAGTTTCAGGGTCTTGGCAATCTTCCTATAGCTTAGGCCATTTTTATGTAGAGCAACAATTCTTTTTTTCAGATCCTCAGAGAGTTCTTTGCCATGAGGTGCCATGTTGAACTTCCAGCGACCAGTAAGACACACCTAATCCCCATTTACACCTGAGACCTTGTAACACTAACGAGTCACATGACACCAGGGAGGGAAAATAGGCTAATTGAGCCCAATTTGGACATTTTCACTTAGGGGTGTACTCACTTTTGTTACCAGCGGTTTGGACATCAATGGCTGTGTTTTGAGTTATTTTGAGGGAACAGCAAATTTACACTGTTATACAAGCTGTACACTCACTACTTTACATCGTAGCAAAGTGTCATTTCTTCATGAAAATATTGTGGCATTGGGGATTGTTCAGCTCAGTGATAGATGCATTTTTCTGTAGTGAGTCCACATCAGACAGGCATTTATAGTCAAGGGCCTGGTAGCCCACGTTTATTAAATGAACAAAAAAACAAAACAGCCCATAAATCCACTAAAGAATCCCATGCAGGGGTTTACATGTCATTCAAACAAAACTGAAAGTGCAAGCCCACCTGGCTACTCTTTAATGGCACTGCTGTTATAGGTACTGGTAACTCAAACCACCAGATCTTCCAGGCCCACGGTCTTGGGTGCACACAACTTTGGGCTCCTTAACCTCTTGGCATCCGAGCTTTAGCCGAATGACGCCCACAGCGCGGACCTGAATTTCCGGGAGGCCGTCATATGACGGCCTCCCCTGTGCACGTGCCCCTGCAGGGCACGCGCTGTGATCACCAAGTCACTGAGACTCGGGTGATCACAGATCCGAGTAAGGGGCCGATCCCGGCCCATTACCATGTGATCAGTTGTCAGCCAATGACGGCTGATCACATGACGTAAACAAAAGCTCAGTAATCTTTTTTTTTTTTCTCCTCATGCTGACAGCGCGAGGAGAAAAAAAGCCAATCAACGGCTTATCTGCAAGGGACATCGGTCCCGAAGAGGAAGAGGCAATTATGTCTCATCTGTGCCCATAAGTACACCCTGCCAGTGTCACCTGCCAGTGCCACCTATAAATGCCCATGAGTGCCAACTATCAATGCCCACTAGTGGTGCCAATCAGTGCCACCTAGCAGTGCTGCCTATCAGTGTAACCGATCAGAGCCCATTATTGTCACCCATCAGTGCCCATCACTGCCACCTATCGGTGCCCATCACTGCCGCCTCATCAGCGTACATCAACGAAGGAGAAAAACTACCTGTTTGCAAAATTTTATAACAAAATATTTAAAAAAATACATAAATATACATTTTTGAAAATTTTTTCAACAAAAAATAAAAACTGCAGAGGTGATCAAATACCACCAAAAGAAAGCTCTATTTATGGGGAAAAAAAATGATAAAAATTTTATTTGGGTACAGTGTGGCATGACCGCACAATTGTTATTCAAAGTGCATCAGTGCTGAAAGCTGAAAATCGGTCTGGATAGGAGGGGGGTTTAAGTGCCCAGTAAGCAAGTGGTTAAAGCTTCAAGCCCCTCAATGCACACAGCTTCTGGCTCCTTGGACGCACACAGCATCTATCCTCACACAGAGACACTCACTAGCAGCCACTGCTCCAACTCCACCTTCTTCTTCTTCTTCTCTCACCAGCCCCTCGTTCTATGGGCTGTGTGTACCTGGGCACACACCCTGCTGGCTGTCCACAAGACCCGGACACAGGGTTGGAGATCCCGTCCCACCCAAGACTCGGAAGGATCTCCAAACTACAGAACCCCTTCCAGAAATAGCAAAATCCGGAGAAAACTGCCAGAGCAGTTTTCTCTGTTTCAAATCTACGCTCTGTAATCCGCCGATATGCAGACTCTGTGTCCACTTTACCCCATTTTCATAGGCACAGAGCCTCGCTTTGCCACAATATATAATAAAATATTTACAAAAATGTGAGGGGTGTACTCACTTTTGTGAGATAATGGGTGTTATTTACAAAAGGCAAATTCACTTTGCACTACAAGTGCAAACTACAAGTGCAAAGTGTACTTGAAATTGCACTGAAAGTGCACTTGGAAGTGCAGTCGCTGTAGATCCAAAGGGGACATGCAAGGAAAATAAAAAAACAGCATTTTAGCTTGCACATGATTGGATAATAAAATCAGCAGAGCTTCCCCTCATTTCAGATCTTCCCCTCAGATTTACAGCAACTGCACTTCCAAGTGCACTTTCATGTACTTTTTTTGCAAAAATATCAAAGCTTTCCATAAAATCTACAGACACGCACCTTACTGTCCTGCATCCATGATTCAAAACCTACAGTATCTATTGCTTCCTTACAGACTGTAGGTCATGACACAGGAAGGAATTGACCAGCTGACCTCATTAGCACACACCCTGCATCATCCACCCTCCCAGCTGCACGTTTTTTAAATGAAATGCAATCAATCAGTGATCACCCTTCTCACTAAATACACAATCAGATTGCATAGTGTATGTCCATATTTATACAAGTACATAGAAGGGAGGGAACAGAAACACTCAGCTGTCACATCTCTAATGCGTTTTGGAGTATTTTCAGTCATCACACATAGGGCAGCCCATCCACCTGAATGTGCTGCCCTACACACAGCAATCACCCCAAAGAAGCTTCAGAACTTTTTTTTAGAGAGGAGCTTGGTGCGTTTTTTACCACGATTTTTGGTGCAGCGAATTTCCGAAATGCAAGGAAACACACAGATGTGAACGGAGCCTCATTGTTCTTGTGTTAACGCACCAATTTCACTTTCAGGCCCCATTCACATCTAGCATAGTGGGAGCGAACGTTTTGTGGCTCGTTTTTCCTGTGACACTCATAGGGCAGCCCATTGATTTAAATGTACTGTGCTATATGTGACTTATGGGACATGTTGGCGTTTTGTGGGTTGCGTGTTTTTTACTGTGCGTTTTGCAGCATTTGCCATTCTTTTTTCACATGGCAAAATGTGTGTTTGCTTCTGTGTTTGGTGTGTCGTTACCAATGAATGGCACTGTAAGTGTAACTAGTACTTTTAGTTGTATAAAGGTGACCATACACTATACAATCTGATTGTACAATCGTCTTTAGATTTACCAAATTCATATAATAGGAATCTAGCCAATCACTCTGTATCCAATCAGGCAGGCCCTTACACTGCATAATTGATGACAGATCTAAAAAACACGCACGCACAGTAAAAAACATGCAACCTACAAACTGCCAACATGTCCCATAAGCCACATATAGCATGGCCCATTTAAATCAGCAGGCTGCCCTATGCATGTCACAGGAAAAACGAGCCACAAAATGTGCACTCCCACTATGCTAGATGTGAATGGGGCCTTAAAGTGGAATTGGTGCATTAACACAAGAACAATGAGGCTCCATTCACATCTGTGCGTTTCCTTGCATTTCAGAAATGTACCAAAAATGGCAGTAAAAAACGCACCAAGCTCCACTCTAAAAAATGTTCTGAAGCTTCTTTGGGGCCACCATGAGATTCATCACCAAATTCTCAGGTCAGCAACAACAACTCAGGAACATTCTATCAGATCACTGGCATTTGCTATATCATGACCCTACTCTTAGGAAATACATTCGTGATCACCCAGAAATCACCTTTAGATGTGCCACCCCACTCCGGGATAGGCCATTGTGTAACCATCACACTCCTGCCCTAGGAAGGGAGGCACATGCTAGAGGAATCTACAAATGTGGTCATTGCAATTTCTGTCCATGGATCTCCACTGGCTCCCATTTTGTACTCCCAAATGGAGAGACTTTTTACCCCAAATGTGTGCAAGACTGTAACACCCAAGGAGTGATATCTCTGATGTTGTGCAAATGCGGGGCCTTTTATGTCTGAAAGGCCATCTGCCAATTAAAGCAGAGGCTCAATGACCACATATAATATTCAGCTAATGGCAAAATGCTTACCCCTGTGAGCAGACACCTTGACCTGTACCACAAATTTGACACGTCCTTTGTCACATTCCTGGTCCAGGAGGTTGTTTCCCAGGACCCTAGGGGAGGGAATTGGGACAGACGAATATTACAAAGGGAAACCCTATGGATAGAGCGTTTGAATGCTACCTACCCACCAGGAATTAATGAGTTCCAATCATATAAATCTTTTCAATAAAATATGTGTTTCTAGGTAGGTTTGTTCCCGTATGTATAAATGTTTTCAGACTTACTGTAGCTTCCTTCTGCTATAATTACAGGTGTCTTGAGCTATTTCTTAGAGTTGGTCTAATGTATGCACTCCTATATATAACTGTTTTGGTGTACTATAAATTTTAAAGTTGTTTATTTGGTTTATTGTACCTGTGTTGAGATCTCTTACTGGAGCAATCGCATGCTGGGCTTTGTGTTGTGTTTCAATGTGCGGCCAGTAAGCCTTGGCTTGTGTGTGAGCCATGATTTTTTTCCCCTCTTTTCTTAGCAAGCCTTCTTGAGACCTTTTTGGCATATGTAAGTACATCATCATTACATTGTGTTCATAGATTGCGCTCGATGGGGGCTCTGGCTTTATTGGTCATCAGTTGCCTGCATTTGCAGGATAGGAGGGCACCTCTTCTATAGCCACAGATGATTTAAATTAATACCACCAAGTCCTCTGTGGTTTTGATGCCTCCCTTCAAACTGGCCTTTGGATACCATCCCCCATTCAAGAAGAGAACAATCCATTTGAACTTATGCAGGAAGCCTCTAAATATATACAACAGAAACCTTTATTAAAAGGAAACTTTTCTTTCATTACAGGATCATTGCTGGCTGACTTCTCAGACATATAGACTTGGCAGCAGGAGTGCTGCAGGTCTACCTCTGGGTCCTGCTAAGGTGCAGCGAATACTACCTGCTTTTTCTCTGTCAGATATCCTAGTAATAAACCTCATCCCCTTATTTTGGGGATAGAAGATCATATTGGTTCTATACTATTAACTAGATTTGAGGTAAATCCTGTTTCACTTTAAAAATTATTTAAAAATTATTAATTAATTTTTGTGTAATTCTGGTCCAATTAATTATGACCATCAGGCTAAAAACTTACATATGAACTTTATTTTTCAGAATATTTATCCTCTCTTTATGGGTGCATACCATCAGGTCCATAAATTTCGGCACATCGACACAATTCTAATTTTTTTGGCTCTATACACCACCACAATGGATTTGAAATAAAACAAACAAGATGTGCTTTAACTGCAGACGTTCAGCTTTAATTTGAGGGGTTTTACATCCAAATTAGGTAAACGATGTAGGAATTACAACATTTTGTATATGTGTGTAGCAATAACTCACGGTGGAGCTGCTGGTTTAAAGCGGGCTGTTACCGTCACCTTTGTTACCTCAATTTCACCAGAACCGGGTCTAGGGTCCCGTTGAGTTTAACCACTTGACGACCGCCTCACGCCGATGTACGTCGGCAAGGTGGCACGGACAGGCAAAATCACGTACATGTACGTGATTTGCCTTCCGCGGGTGGGGGGTCCGATCGGTCCCCCCCCCGGTGCCCGAGGCGGTCGCCATTTCTTCCCGGGCGATGAGAGGTGAGGGGGCGGCCATCCATTGTTGGCCACCCCCTCCCGATCGCTCCCGGCGAATGAAAATGCTTCCTTTCCCTCTGTAATGTAAACAGAGGGAAAGGAAGTGATGTCATCTCTCCTCGAGCCGGTCTTTTCGTCGCCGCGCCGAGGAGAGAAGACATCCAAGTAAGTCTGCACAACACTACACATTCAGTAGAACACGCCAGGCACACTTGTCACCCCCCATCACCCCCCTATCACCCCCTGATCACCTCCCTGTACCCCCTGTCACTCTGACACCAATAGCATTTTTTTTTTTTTTGCATTGGTGTCAGTTTGTGTCAGTTAAAAGTTTTAGGGCAGTTAGGTTAGCCCCCTTTAGGTCTAGGGTACCCCCCCTTAGGTCCAGGGTACCCCCCTAGCCCCCCTAATAAAAGTTAACCCCTTGATTACCCCCCGTCACCAGTGTCGCTAAGCGATCGTTTTTCTGATCGCTGTATTAGTGACACAGGTGACGCTAGTTAGGGAGGTAAGTATATAGGTTCGCTGTCAGTGTTTTATAGCGACAGGGACCCCCATATACTACCTGCTAAAGGTTTTAACCCCCTGATTGCCCCCTAGTTAACCCTTTCACCAGCGATCACCGTATAAGTGTTACGGGTGACGCTGGTTAGCTAGTTTGTTTTTTGTAGTTTATTACAGTTTATTACAGCTTATTATAGTTTATTATAGTTTTAGGGCACCCGCCGTTTATTACCCTATAAAGGTTTAACCCCCTAATTGCCCGGCGGTGATAGAAGTTAAGTTTTTAGGATCAGATAAGGTCTGCGTCGCCCCAGGCAGCATCAGGTTAGCGCCAGTACCGCTAAAACCCACGCACGCAGCATACACCTCCCTTAGTGCTATAGTATCTGAGCGGATCGATATCTGATCCGATCAGATCTATACTCCCCAGCAGTTTAGGGTTCCCTGAAACGCAGTGTTAGCGGGATCAGCCCAGATACCTGCTAGCACCTGCGTTTTGCTCCTCGGCCCAGCCCTGCCCAGCCCACCCAAGTGCAGTATCGATCGATAACTGTCACTTACAAAACACTAAGCACACATAACTGCAGCGTTCGCAGAGTCAGGCCTGATCCCTGCGATCGCTAACAGTTTTTTGGTAGCGTTTTGATACAGTCGCCAACAGTCAGGAGCTTTTTTGCCTGTGAGTCTCACTAGTGTACCCCTAAATTTAGAGCCCAAAATGGCAAATAGAAGGTACACTAGTGAAGAGGCCTACACGTTTCTGAGTATGACAGATAGTGAAGAGGAAGTCACTCATCTGTCAAGTTCAGGCTCAGAATACGAACCTGTAGAGGACAGCGGCTCCATGACAGATAGCTCTGACGACAGAGTTGTGGTCCCTGCTAAGGTCAGGCGTACCAGACCCCAATCTTCTTCTGTCCTTGAAGTGCAAGAACCGCAGGGCTCTTGTATGGAGCAGAGCAGTACTAGCGCCGCTACTCCTTCTGGTGAACTGGCAAGCACCAGCGGCCTAGTACACCCTGGTCGTACATCCAGCATTGCAGTATCACGTGGTGACCTGGCGAGTCCCATAAGTGCAGTTCAAGCTGGCGAGGTGGCAAGCACTAGTAGTGTCCCGCTGCCACCAAGAAGACAAAGACAGGCCCGTCGTGCCCATAGTGCCCTTCCTGCTGCATTGGCCAATCCAAATTGGGAACCTTCCACTTCTGCAGCACCCGTACTTCCCCCTTTCACTGGCCAACCCGGAATTCAGGTGGAAACAGTTGACTTTATGCCACTGGATTTTTATTCACTGTTTTTCACTGAAGATCTCTATAGATCTATTGTGGACCAAAGCAATTTATACGCTGGTCAACACATCGCCGCTAATCCCCAGTCCTCCCTTGCCAGAGATTGGAGACCAATTACGGTCTCCGAATTTAAGACCTTTCTGGGCCTTTCCCTCCTCATGGGGTTGAATAAAAAGAGTAAGTTGCGGTCATATTGGTCCACTGACCCAATTTACCATTCACCCTTGTTCTCTGCTTCCATGGCCAGGGCACGATACGAGCAGATTTTGCGGTTCATGCACTTCAACGACAATGAACTCTGTCGTCCTCGTGGAGACCCTGCATACGATCGGCTCTACAAAATTCGGCCCCTCGTAAACCACTTCAACCAACGTTTTGCAGACTTGTTTACCCCCCATCAAGTTGTCTGCGTTGATGAGTCCCTGATTAAGTTTTCTGGCCGCTTGTCATTCAAACAGTACCTTCCCAGCAAGCGTGCCAGATATGGGGTCAAGATGTATAAGCTCTGTGACAGGGCCACAGGCTATACATGTAGATTTATGGTTTACGAGGGAAAAGATAGTCACGTAGAGCCGACAAACTGCCCTGACTACATAGGAAGCGCTGGCAAGATAGTGTGGGACTTGGTGTCACCCTTATTCGGAAAGGGGTACCACTTGTACGTGGACAATTATTATACGAGCGTGCCACTTTTTAGTCACTTGTTTGATCAGCAGATTGGAGCATGTGGCACCGTGCGACCTAATCGCCGGGGCTTTCCCCAGCGGCTTGTACAGTAGATTCCCGTCTTAGGCTGGGGGAGAGAGCCTGCTTGAAGTATAATAATTTGCTCGCTATGAAGTGGAGGGATAAGAAGAATGTTTTCGTTCTCATCTCCTTTCATGCAGACACGACTACCCAAATTTCTACGGCGACTGGTGTTGTGGAGAAACCCCTCTGTGTCCACGAATACAACCTTAATATGGGAGGGGTGGACCTCAACGACCAGTTGTTGGCGCCGTACTTAGTTGCCCGTAAGGCCAGACGCTGGTACAAAAAAGTGTCTGTATACTTATTTCAATTGGCTTTGCTGAATGCTCATGTGCTATACAGAGCTTCAGGACAGACTGGATCCTTCCTTAAATTCCAGGAAGAGATCGTCAGAGCCCTTCTGTTTCCAGACGGTGCTCTACCTCACCTTCCCCAACCAAATGCAGTAAGCCGGCTGCATGAGCGGCATTTTCTTTATGCCATCCCGAGTACCCCTACCCAACGAGCCCCCCAAAAAAGATGTCGTGTCTGCAGCAAGCGCGGATTTAGGCGTGACACCCGGTCTTATTGTCCCTCCTGTCCTGGCAATCCTGGTCTTTGCATGGGTGAATGCTTTGAACGCTACCATACATTAGTTGAGTATTAGCGTAGGGTTCAGCACTGCACAGACTAGGCACACTAACACAGGGTCTCCCAAGATGCCATTGCATTTTGAGAGACCCAAACCTGGAACAAAAGTTACAAAAGTTAAACGTTACTAAAAAAAAGTGTAAAAAAAAAAAAATTTAAAAAAAAATTAAAAAAAATAAAAACACAAAAAAATATATAAAATAAAAAAAACAAAAATAGTTGTTGTTTTATTGTTCTCTCTCTCTCTATTCTCTCTCTATTGTTCTTCTCTTTTTTACTCTATTCTATTCTGCAATGTTTTATTGTTATTAAGTTTTACCATGTTTCCTTTTCAGATTTTTCATACTTTACCGTTTACTGTGTTTTGTTGGTAACCATTTTATTGTTTTCAGGTACGCCATTCAGTTGCAGCGCGGATTTATTTATCTTGACAGCAACAGCGTTTGCTCCCACGATATATAAAGCCGTGACTCCAACGCTGTCGGAGGTGATTTCACCACCACAGTTACATACTTCAGCATATATGCCGAAGCGTGGGGGCAGCAGTGGGTGGAGGAGCAATTTGCTCCTGCCTTTTGCGGGAGGATGCCCCCATGCTTCGGCATATATATATTTTAGGCACAGGTTGCGTTAAATGTTTTATTTTTTACTATGTTTTTTTTTTGTATTTGCTTTGCAGGTATGGTAAGTCTTACTGTTATACTGTAATGTTACTTTGTTTTATTGTTAACCATCATTTGCTTAGCAGGTACGCCATTCAGTTGCAGCGCGGATTTATTTATCTTGACAGCAACAGCGTTTGCTCCCACGATATATAAAGCCGTGACTCCAACGCTGTCGGAGGTGATTTCACCACCACAGTTACATACTTCAGCATATATGCCGAAGCGTGGGGGCAGCAGTGGGTGGAGGAGCAATTTGCTCCTGCCTTTTGCGGAAGGATGCCCCCATGCTTCGGCATATATATATTTTAGGCACAGGTTGCGTTAAATGTTTTATTTTTTACTATGTTTTTTTTTTGTATTTGCTTTGCAGGTATGGTAAGTCTTACTGTTATACTGTAATGTTACTTTGTTTTATTGTTAACCATCATTTGCTTAGCAGGTACGCCATTCAGTTGCAGCGCGGATTTATTTATCTTGACAGCAACAGCGTTTGCTCCCACGATATATAAAGCCGTGACTCCAACGCTGTCGGAGGTGATTTCACCACCACAGTTACATACTTCAGCATATATGCCGAAGCGTGGGGGCAGCAGTGGGTGGAGGAGCAATTTGCTCCTGCCTTTTGCGGGAGGATGCCCCCATGCTTCGGCATATATATATTTTAGGCACAGGTTGCGTTAAATGTTTTATTTTTTACTATGTTTTTTTTTTGTATTTGCTTTGCAGGTATGGTAAGTCTTACTGTTATACTGTAATGTTACTTTGTTTTATTGTTAACCATCATTTGCTTAGCAGGTACGCCATTCAGTTGCAGCGCGGATTTATTTATCTTGACAGCAACAGCGTTTGCTCCCACGATATATAAAGCCGTGACTCCAACGCTGTCGGAGGTGATTTCACCACCACAGTTACATACTTCAGCATATATGCCGAAGCGTGGGGGCAGCAGTGGGTGGAGGAGCAATTTGCTCCTGCCTTTTGCGGGAGGATGCCCCCATGCTTCGGCATATATAAATGGTGCATGTATGCCCATCATTAGAAGTGGGTGGATGAAGGGAGGTATTCTAATGGTGGGCATACCCACCGATCAATATCTTTTTTTCGTTCAGCCCACAGGCTGCATGAAAAAAAAGTTTACAATATATGCCTAACAAGGACCAGCAACGTACTGGTATGTTGCTGGACTTTGAGTGGTTATACCAGAATGATGCCTGCAGGTTTAGGTATCATCTTGGTATCATTCTTTTCAGCCAGCAGTCGGCTTTCATGTAAAAGCAATCCTAGTGGCTAATTAGCCTCTAGACTGCTTTTGCAAGCAGTGGGAGGGAATGCCCCCCCTCCCCCACCGTCTTCCATGTTTTTCTCTGGCTTTCCTGTCCCAACAGGGAACCTGAAAATGCAGCCGGTGATTCAGCCAGCTGACCATAGAGCTGATCAGAGACCAGAATGGCTCCAAACATCTCTATGGCCTAAGAAACCGGAAGCTACGAGCATTTCATGACTTAGATTTCGCCGAATGTAAACAGCGCCATTGGGAAATTGGGAAAGCATTTTATCACACCGATCTTGGTGTGGTCAGATGCTTTGAGGGCAGAGGAGAGATCTAGGGTCTAATAGAGCCCAATTTTTTTAAAAAAGAGTACCTGTCACTACCTATTGCTATCATAGGGGATATTTACATTCCCTGAGATAACAATAAAATTAATTAAAAAAAATAAAAATGAAAGGAACAGTTTAAAAATAAGATAAAAAAGCAAAAAAATAATAAAGAAAAAAAAAAAAAAAAAAAAAAAGCACCCCTGTCCCCCCTGCTCTCGCGCAAAGGCGAACGCAAGCGTCGGTCTGGCGTCAAATGTAAACAGCAATTGCACCATGCATGTGAGGTATCACCGCGAAGGACAGAACGAGGGCAGTAATTTTAGCAGTAGACCTCCTCTGTAAATCTAAAGTGGTAACCTGTAAAGGCTTTTAAAGGCTTTTAAAAATGTATTTATTTTGTCGCCGCTGCGCGTTTGTGCGCAATTTTAAAGCATGTCATGTTTGGTATCCATGTACTCGGCCTAAGATCATCTTTTTTATTTCATCAAACATTTGGGCAATATAGTGTGTTTTAGTGCATTAAAATTTAAAAAAGTGTGTTTTTTCCCCAAAAAATGCGTTTGAAAAATCGCTGCGCAAATACTGTGTGAAAAAAAAATATGAAACACCCACCATTTTAATCTGTAGGGCATTTGCTTTAAAAAAAATATATAATGTTTGGGGGTTCAAAGTAATTTTCTTGCAAAAAAAAATTATTTTTTTCATGTAATCAAAAAGTGTCAGAAAGGGCTTTGTCTTCAAGTGGTTAGAAGAGTGGGTGATGTGTGACATAAGCTTCTAAATGTTGTGCATAAAATGCCAGGACAGTTCACCCCCCCCCCAAATGACCCCATTTTGGAAAGTAGACACCCCAAGCTATTTGCTGAGAGGCATGTCGAGTCCATGGAATATTTTATATTGTGACACAAGTTGCGGGAAAGAGACAAATCTTTTTTTTTTTTTTTTTTTTTTTGCACAAAGATGTCACTAAATGATATATTGCTCAAACATGCCATGGGAATATGTGAAATTACACCCCAAAATACATTCTGTTGCTTCTCCTGAGTATGGGGATACCACATGTGTGGGACTTTTTGGGAGCCTAGCCGCGCACGGGACCCCGAAAACCAAGCCCCGCCTTCAGGCTTTCTAAGGGCGTAAATTTTTGATTTCACTCTTCACTGCCTAGCACAGTTTCGGAGGCCATGGAATGCCCAGATGGCACAACCCCCCCCCCCCCAAATGACCCCATTTTGGAAAATAGACACCCCAAGCTATTTGCTGAGAGGTATAGTGAGTATTTTGCAGACCTCACTTTTTGTCACAAACTTTCGAAAATTGAAAAAAGAAAAAAAAAAATACATTTTTCTTGTCTTTCTTCATTTTCAAAAACAAATGAGAGCTGCAAAATACTCACCATGCCTCTCAGCAAATAGCTTGGGGTGTCTACTTTCCAAAATGGGGTCATTTGGGGGGGGGGGTTTTGCCATCTTGGCATTTTATGGCCTTCAAAACTGTGATAGGTAGTGAGGAGTGGAATCACAACTTAACGCCCTTAGAAATCCTGAAGCCGGTGCTTGGTTTTCGGGGCCCCGTATGCGGCTAGGCTCCCAAAAAAGTCCCACACATGTGGTATCCCCATACTCAGGAGAAGCAGCAGAATATATTTTGGGGTGTAATTCCACATATGCCCATGGCATGTTTGAGCAATATATCATTTAATGACAACTTTGTGCAAAAAAAAAAAAAAAAAATTGTCACTTTCCCGCAACTTGTGTCAAAATATAAAATATTCCATGGACTCAACATGCCTCTCAGCAAATAGCTTGGGGTGTCTACTTTCCAAAATGGGGTCATTTGGGGGGGGTTTGTGCCATCTGGGCTTTTTATGGCCTTCAAAACTGTGATAGGCAGTGAGGAGTGAAATCACAACTTTACGCCCTTAGAAATCCTGAAGGCGGTGCTTGGTTTTCGGGGCCCCGTATGCGGCTAGGCTCCCAAAAAGTCCCACACGTGTGGTATCCCCATACTCAGGAGAAGCAGCTAAATGTATTTTGGGGTGCAATTCCACATATGCCCATGGCCTGTGTGAGAAATATATCATTTAGTGACAACTTTGTGCAAAAAAAAAAAAATTGTCACTTTCCCGCAACTTGTGTCAAAAAATAAAATATTCCATGGACTCAACATGCCTCTCAGCAATTACCTTGGGGTGTCTACTTTCCAAAATGGGGTCATTTGGGGGGGTTTTGTGCCATCTTGGCATTTTATGGCCTTCAAAACTGTGATAGGAAGTGAGGAGTGAAATCAAAAATTTATGCCCTTAGAAATCCTGAAGGCGGTGCTTGGTTTTCGGGGCCCCGTACGCGGCTAGGCTCCCAAAAAGTCCTAAACATGTGGTATCCCCATACTCAGGAGAAGCAGCAGAATGTATTTTGGGGTGTAATTCCACATATGCCCATGGCATGTTTGAGCAATATATCATTTAGTGACAACTTTGTGCAAAAAAAAAAAAAAAAGTGTTACTTTCCCGCAACTTGTGTAAAATATAAAATATTCCATGGACTCAACATGCCTCTCAGCAAATAGTTTGGGGTGTCTACTTTCCAAAATGGGGTCATTTGGGGGGGTTTTGTGCCATCTTGGCATTTTATGGCCTTCAAAACTGTGATAGGTAGTGAGGAGTCAAATCACAACATTACGCCCTTAGAAATCCTGAAGGCGGTGCTTGGTTTTCGGGGCCCCGTATGCGGCTAGGCTCCCAAAAAGTCCCACACATGTGGTATCCCCATACTCAGGAGAAGCAGCTAAATGTATTTTGGGGTGCAATTCCACATATGCCCATGGCCTGTGTGAGAAATATATCATTTAGTGACAACTTTGTGCAAAAAAAAAAAAAAATGTCACTTTCCCGCAACTTGTGTCAAAAAAGAAAGTATTCCATGGACTCAACATGCCTCTCAGCAAATAGCTTGGAGTGTCTACTTTTCAAAATGGGGTCATTTGGGGGGTTTTGTGCCATCTGGGCATTTTATGGCCTTCAAAACTGTGATAGGTAGTGAGGAATGAAATCAAAAATTTATGCCCTTAGAAATCCTGAAGGTGGTGATTGGTTTTCGGGGCCCCGTACGCGGCTAGGCTCCCAAAAAGTCCCACACATGTGGTATCCCCATACTCAGGAGAAGCAGCTGAATGTATTTTGGGGTGCAATTCTACATAGGCCCATGGCCTGTGTGAGCAATATATCATTTAGTGACAACTTTTTGTAAATATTTTTTTTTTTTTGTCATTATTCAATCACTTGGGACAAAAAAAATAAATATTCAATGGGTTCAACATGCCTCTCAGCAATTTCCTTGGGGTGTCTACTTTCCAAAATGGGGTCATTTGGGGGGGTTTTGTACTGCCCTGCCATTTTAGCACCTCATGAAATGACATAGGCAGTCATAAACTAAAAGCTGTGTAAATTCCAGAAAATGTACCCTAGTTTGTAGACGCTATAACTTTTGCGCAAACCAATAAATATACGCTTATTAACTTTTTTTTTACCAAAGACATGTGGCCGAATAAATTTTGGCCTAAATGTATGACTAAAATTGAGTTTATTGGATTTTTTTTATAACAAAAAGTAGAAAATATCATTTTTTTTCAAAATTTTCGGTCTTTTTCCGTTTATAGCGCAAAAAATAAAAACGGCAGAAGTGATCAAATACCATCAAAAGAAAGCTCTATTTGTGGGAAGAAAAGGACGCAAATTTCGTTTGGGTACAGCATTGCATGACCGCAAAATTAAAAGTTAAAGTGACGCAGTGCCAAATTGGAAAAAGACCTCTGGTCCTTAGGCAGCATAATGGTCCGGGGCTCAAGTGGTTAATACCGGACAGTGTAGACACCAGACACTTGAGTATCTTTTCCAATGCTTTAATAAAGAGTAACTGAAGGAAGTAGCAGGAAAAAGGTAGAAGGAAAGTTGCAGGGAAGTTCAAATACCTTTTCTTGATGTAATATTAGAAATTGGAATCTTGTAGATGAATGTACTCTCCTTTTAGAGTTGAATCTTTGCCCGCCCGGATAGGTTTCTCTCACTAACCTAGCAACCAGCACGCAGTACGAACAAAAGTCTCTGCCACAGACTTGAATGGAATAGAAACCCGTACGATCCTCTGCCACAGGATGCAATGGATAGCAAACACAGCACTAGAACCTTTAAGCCGACCCGGCAGTACTATGCGGTAGGTTAACTTTAGGATGCGTCCTCCAACTGAGTCACCAGGCCCCTCTCCAGACCAGCACTCTGCATGATCCTTCCAAGACGGGTCCTCCCCTGGGATCTTTCAGTTGTCCAGCTTCTTCCGGTAGGACAGACAGCACAGGACCATTCCCTCGCTGCTGTGGTAGGCCCCAGACAGACTTCTGGGCCCACCCACAAGCTTCAGCAACGTGGTCCTCCTAGTCGGAGGACCTCGCGGTAGTACTCCTAACACATACCTGTCGGTCAGGAGGGCCAGCAGGTGGAACGAAAAGAACCCTAAAACATGGCGTCTGTCCCATAAATACCCTCTCCCAGAATGCAACTCGGAGGACCACCCCCACCGAGTTATCTCCGGGACAGAAGAGCACTCATACACTTTAACGTGTTGCCTTTCCAACACCGACCCATGGCGACAACGATCTCAAACTTTTAATCAGTTATCTATTAACTTAGGTCAACATTTGGATACCTGTCCGGTTAGAGTGCCCTGAGCAATATTGTATAAACATAGGTCTATCATTAATTTTTTTGGTATTTATAGAACTATGTTAGATTTAATAACACAGTTTTAAAGGCACCTGCAAACATTAGATGATTATTGCCTGATCCTGCCAATTTAAAGTAGAACTAGGCGCAAAGCAAAAATGACATACAGTATATGCTGCAGCCAGTAGCCAGTCATTACCATTACACGGCACATCAATGATCCACATAGGACGAAGTAGACCCACTACACAGTTTATGATATATCTCTATATTGACTGTGAATTTAGAGGCGAAATATAATACGGTACCTGTTCCACCTGGCAGACACAGACAGCCACACTATTCCATCCCAGCCATAAGATCAATAAGGCCCCATCCAGCTATCAGGTTGACTTGTATAACCATTTTTAACCTATGATGATCTGGATGGTTGGATCCAAGACCAAGACTTCACTCCCTATCAACCGGATGCATGTTTAGGGGGGAGTAGTATTATTTTTCTCCTCTAAATTCACGGTCAATATAGAGATATACCATAAAATGTGTAGTGGGACTACTTCATCCTATGTGGATCATTGGCTGTCGTCATCTTCCTGGTCTGATGCCTGTGCCCTGCTCTGACTGACATAGCTCTCTTTTTATTTTTGAGTTATGATTTCTTTCTGTATGGGTAGAGCATTAACATTTGGGATATAAGCTACAGATTTGGAACCCGCAAGCCCTCTGTCCCTGAAGAAGATCTGCATTGTTTTTTCGAAACGCGTTGGTCATTCTGTCTGTCCGACAAGTTCTGGGCTTTCTCCGCAGCTGTTTCCATTTCTGTTCCCAATATACGTGTTTGTTGCTTTTATTCCCATTTTTATGTTGTGATTGGCATCGATGTGCAATAAATGTATATACTTTTTTGTACCAAACTGTTTGTGGCCCGTTTAAAGTTCCAACCCGAGGAACCTATCTTTTACCCTGATAAAACACAGTGGACTAACACCAGCAGATGACATGGCTCCCCAAATCATCACTGACTGTGGAAACTTCACACTGGACCTCATGCAACTTGGATTCTGTGCCTCTCCACTCTTTCTTCAGACTCTGGGACCTTGATTAACAAATAAAATACAAAATTTTCCACAGTCCTAGAATGATCTGGGGAGCCATGTCATCTGCTGGTGTTGGTCCACTGTGTTGTATCAAGTGTTGTATAAAGTCCAAAGTCAGTGCAGCCCTCTACCAGCAAATTGTAGAGTACTTCATGCTTCCCTCTCCTGACCAGCTTTATGGAGATGCGGATTTCATTTTCCAGCAAGACTTGGCACCCACCCACACTGCCAAAAGTACCAATACCTGGTTTAATGATCACGGTATCACTGTGCTTGATTGGCCAGCAAACTCACCTGACCTAAACCCCATGGAGAATCTGTGGGGTATTCTCAAGAGGAAGATGAGACACCAGACCCAACAATACAGATGAGTTGAAAGCCACTATCCACTTCCATAACTCCTCAGTAGTGCCACAGGCTGATCGCCTCCATGCCACGCTGCATTGATGCAGTAATTCATGCAAAAGGAGCCCCGACCATGTATTGAGTGCATACTATACTGTACATGGACATACTTTTCAGTAAGCCAACCTTTCTGTATTAAAAATATATTTTTTATTGGTCTTATGTAATATTCTCATTTTCTGAGATATTGAATTTTGGGTTTTCACTAGCTGTAAGTTATATTCATCAAAATAAAAAGAAAGAAATGCTTCAAAAATATCACTCTGTGTGTAACACATCTATATAAAATTTATGAATTTCACTTTTTGAGTCGAATTACTGAAATAAATTAACTTTTTGATGATATTTTAATTTTATGAAATGCACCTGTAGTTTTATTACCTGTTGATTCAGCCAGTAGATCTGTCGCTTTTTCACTTCATTTAGAGTTCCTCTCACACATGTGCCCAGGTAGGTGGTGAAAACAGGCAGTTGATTCATGTTTTTCCCACTCCCTCCGAAGTAGACATTGTGCCATTTGAATAGGTATGCATTGCAAAGCATCATGGTGCATCAATTTTAACGATACATGTTGGGTTTGACAAGCAGGGTATGGGTGCCTTTACCCCTTGGCTAGTTTTAGTATGATATATTGGTCTGTGAGTGGAGATACTTCATCATTCAGACATTGATCAAAGTAGAACCTGCAAACAATGAGTGTCATATAGTTGCCTGGCCCCCATTCAGGCCTTCGATCACATCTTCGGGCACAAGAAAATCTTCCAACACAAACTTCTCTGCAGCTTTAGGATGTCATGGGACTGAGGGGCAAGTGACACAAGGGGAACCTATGATGGAAGATATGAAAAGATGTGTCACAAGAAATAACATATGTTAGAAACATTTCATTTTCACCACGAAAAAGCTCTGTGCCAGTTAGTCCATATGAGTGGTCCTTGTCAGTTCATTCAAATTTATGCAGCACAAGAAGATCTTCCAATTCTCCAAGCAGCACAAAAGATTCTCTGCTCAAACATTAAGGGCCAGTTCACACCAAATGCAGTCCAGTGTGTTTTTTTCTGGATCAAAAACGCATGGAAAGTAGGTTATATGGTTTTCAATGGCACAGTTCACACTAGTGCTTGCGGTTCCAGTGTGTTCCAGTAAAAAAAAGTAGAACATACTGCATTTTTCCTGCACTGGACTGTACTGGAATGCTGGAAAATGCATAAAAAATGCACCAAAAACGCACAGGAACACACGTCCTTACTTTAAGTTAGGACAAAAGGGGAGAAAAAATGCACTGGACTCAAAACGTGTCAAAAAGGCGCATGCAGAAGAGCATCTGGAAGGAATCCAGACTGTGTTTCTATGGTGTGAGCTGGCTCTAAACAATAAAGCACAAAAGAGAGTGTACAATCTTGATAGTTAACATAAACAACTTAAATAGGAAAAACACTTAAATTGCACTTACATAGAGTAGAATTGTGTTGAGCAATGTCAACAACTTTGCTGATCATGGGAACAGCAGACACTGGGGCCAACTGTACCACTAATTCAAAGTCCCCAGCATGTCTGTCCACCTGGACCTGGGAAAAGGTGAGAACCGGTCTTGCATTACACTTGCAAAAATCTTGAAATAATCTGTCACCTTAGGCTGGTCTATGTGGACAGACTTATAGCATTACCACTCCACCTAGACCACAGGACAACTGACAGTACAACCGGTTTCAGTGTCTGGAGTGCAATTATTAACAAGGTCATTGTTATGCTCAAATTATTCCCACTCTACTTACATAGTTACATAGTCGGTAAGGCTGAAAAAAGACAATAATCCATCCAGTTCAACCTGTGTAGATGCATGCATCAGTGTCTATACCGATTTCCCATTTTCCTGTATGTTGTGTCCTTTAAGATGTATATATCTAAGAGTCTTTTAAAGATATCCATAATCCCTGCATCCACCACCAATTGTGGGAGAGAGTTCCACATCCTTATTGCCCTAGCAGTGAAGAACCTCCTAAGCAGTTTAAGGTTAAACCGCTTCTCCACCAGTCTCATTGTGTGGCCCCATGTCCTTTTACACTTCCAAGGATTGCATAGTTTATTTCCTATGCTGGGATCCCCATTGAGATATTTGTAGATCGCTATCATGTCCCCTCTCAAGCGTCTTTTCTCCAGTGAGAAGAAGTTTAGTGTTTGCAGCCATTCCTCATAATTGAGGTCCTCTAGTCCCCTTACAAGTTTTGTTGCCCTTCTTTGGACTCTATCTAGCTCCAGTACATCCCTTTAGAGGACTGGTGACCAGAACTGAACAGAAAACTCCAGAGTGGCAGAATTATAGTTTTGTCCTTGGAGTATATACCCTTTTTTATGCATGCTAATAATTTGCCTGCTTTGCTGGCTGCTGCTTGGCACTGTATGCTATTGCTCAATCTCATCTATTAGCACCCCTAGATCCTTCTCCATCCTTGACTCTTCCATCTGTTCTCCACCTAGTGAATATTTTTCGTTAATGTTTTTTGACCCCATGTGCGTTACTTTACATTTCTCCACATTAAGCCTAATTTGCCATTTGTCTGCCCACTCTTTTATTATGTTCAGGTCTTTCTGCAAAATTGCTATGTCCTGATGCAAGTTTATTACTCTGCTTATCTTTGTGTCATCCACAAAGACTGAGACTGAACTAGTTATCCCATACTCTATATCATTTATGAATATGTTCAATAGAATTGATCCCAAGACAGAACCTTGGGATACCCCACTCACCACTCCAGACCAGTCTGAGTACATGTTATTTATCACTACCTTTTGGAACCGTCCCTGTAACCAGTTTTTTACCCAAGCACAAACCCTATGGTCCAAGCATGCGGACCTCAGCTTGTAAATTAAGCGTTTATGGGGGACTGTACCAAATGATTTTGCAAAGTACAGATGCACCACATTCACAGGCCTCCTTCTATCTAGATGGCTGCTTACTTCCTCGTCGAATGTTAGCAGATTGGTCTGGCAGAAACGTCCTCTCATAAACTCATGCTGATTACCACTAATGATGTTCTTCTCCTCAGTAAAGCTTTGGATATAATCCCTAATCATCCGCTCCGATAATTTACCCACTATTGATGTTAGGCTGACTGGACTAGAATTGCCAGGAACATGACCCTGCCCTTTTTTGAATATTGGTACCACAATGGCTTTTCTCCAATCAGCTGGAACAATCCTGTCAGTATGCTGTCCACAAAGATTAGGAACAATGGCCTGGCTATAACTTGACTGAGTTCTCTGAGGACTCGTGGGTGTAAGCCATCTGGTCCTGGTGATTTATTTGTGTTAAGTTCATTGAGTCTTTCGTTGACTCCGGCCTCTGTTAGCCACGTGGGTATATCACGTGTTGTGTCACTAACATTACAGGCGCTGTTTTTACTATCAAGGTTGTTTTGCTTTTTTCACAAGATTGATGCACTTTCTTCTCTGTTATATTGTTCTGCCTTTTACTGTAGCCACCAATGCAGCACCATGGAACACTGTAAGTGGTACAATTTCTTTAGTCCACAGAAAGCTATCCCTATCGTGAAAGGGTTAGTTGCCCTAAGGCCAAAAGTCCCCAGTCCTTCCCAGTTATCTTAGCTCTCTGACTGGCACCCAATAAAAGAAGCACCCTTATTAGATCCTTATTAATGACTAGATGTTGTGCTTGGTATATTTGAAGGCTCTACAATTTGGGCAACATTTTAGGGAGAAATTATAAGGGTCTTCCAGGACCCCCTGCTTACCAAAGTTTCACCTCCTAAATCCAGAACTATGTTGGCAGTTCCAGTGATATGAAGAATTTAATTGGCACTATTCATATGAAAGGTAAAAAAGGATCCTTAAAGCGGTAGAAAATCCGCAGCTGCTACATCAAAAAAAATCTGTATTTTTATATATATATATATATATATATATATATATATATATATATATATATATATACACATATATACATATATATACATACACACACACACAGGGGCGGATTGACCATCGGGCAGTTCGGACCGTGGCCAGTAGGGGGCCCCATGAAAGCTTCCACTTCGGGACCAGATCTACCCATCAGCTAGCTGTGATTGACAGGCAGATCAGGTCCCTACTCACTGCTAAGAGACGTGTAAACAGACCTCTCGTGATGCGCTTCTCCCCGCCGGCCCATCCTTCCCTCCCGTCCACCCCAGGTGCTTGTATCTGTCATCACCTCGGACGGACAGTAGAGAGGAGGGGCCGGCGAGGAGGAGCACATCACGAGAGGTAGGAAGGAAAGTGCAGCAGCTTGTACCACGTGCTGCTATTAGAAAGTTGCTGCACAACTTCCCACCCACAGTGTCCCCCTGTGCCACTTCCCCACAGTGTCCCCCTGTGCCCCTCACCTCCCCACAGTGTCCCCCTGTGCCCTCCACCCCTACAGTTTCCCCCTGTGCTCCCCACCTCCCCACAGTGTCCCCCTGTGCCCTCCACCCCCTCCAGTTTCTTTCCCCCTGTGCCCCCCACCTCCCCACAGTGTCCCCCTGTGCCCCCCACCTCCCCACAGTGTCCCCCTGTGCCCTCCATCCACCCACACAGTGTCCCCCTGTGCCCCCCACCTCCCCACAGTGTTCCCCTGTTCCCCCCACCTCCCCACAGTGCCCCCCTGTGCCCTCCACCTCCCCACAGTGACCCCCTGTAACACCCACCCACAGTGTCCCCCTGTGTCACCTCCCCACAGTGTCCCCCTGTGCCCTCCCCCCACAGTGTCCCCCACCTCCCCACAGTGTCCTCCTGTGCCCTCCACCTCCCCACAGTGACCCCCTGTAACACCCACCCACAGTGTCCCCCTGTGCCACCTCCCCACAGTGTCCCCCACCTCCCCACAGTGTCCCCCTGTGCCCTCCAACTCATCACAGTGACCCCCTGTAACACACACCCACAGTGTCCCCCTGTGCCCTCCACCCCCCCAGTGTCCCCTTGTGCCACCCACAGTGTCCCCCTGTGCCCTCCACCCCCCCACAGTGTCCCCCTGTGCCCCCACCTCCACACAGTGTCCCCTGTGCCCTCCACCTCCCCACAGTGACCCCCTGTAACACCCACCAGCAGTGTCCCCCTGTGCCACCTCCCTAGTGCCCCCTGTGCCCTCCAACCCCCCCCACAGTGTCCCCCTGTGCCCCCCAGTTCCCTCTGCCCCATGACAGTGTCCCCCTGTACCCTCCACCCCCCCACAGTGTCCCCCTGTGCCCCCACCTCCCCACAGTGTCCCCCTGTGCCCCCCACCTCCCCAGTGTCCCCTGTGCCCTCCACCCTCCCCCCACAGTGTCCCCCTGTGCCCCCAGTGCCCTCCACCTCCCCACAGAGTCCCCCTGTGCCCCCCACCTCCCCACAGTGTCCCCCTGTGCCCCCCACCTCCCCACAGTGTCTTCCTGTGCCCTCCACCCCCCCCCCACAGTGTCCCCTGTACCCTCCACCCCCCCACAGTGTCCCCCTGTGCCCCCCACCTCCCCACCTCCCCACAGTGACCCCCTGTAACACCCACCCACAGTGTCCCCCTGTGCCACTTCCCCACAGTGTCCCCCTGTGCCCTCCACCCCCCACAGTGTAACTCTGTGCCCCCCATCTCCCCACAGTGTCGCCCTGTGCCCCCCACCTCCCCACAGTGTCCCCCTGTGCCCTACACCCACCTACAGTGTCCCCCTGTGCCACCCCCCCACAGTGTTCACCTGTGCCCCCCACCTCCCCACAGTGTCCCCCTGTGCCCTCCACTCCCACACAGTGTCCCCCTGTGCCCTCCACCTCCCCACAGTGTCCCCTTGTGCCCTCCACCCCCCCCACAGTGTTCCCCTGTGTCGCCTCCCCACAGTGTGCCCTGAACCCCCCAACAGTGTCCCCCAGTGCCCTCCACCTCCCCACACAGTCCCCTTGTGCCCCCCCACCTCCCCACAGTGTCCCCCTGTGCCCCCCACCTCCCCACAGTTTCCCCCTGTGTCCCCCACCTCCCCACAGTGTCTTCCTGTGCCCTCCACCCCCCCCACAGTGTCCCCTGTAGCCTCCACCCCCCCACAGTGTCCCCCTGTGCCCCCCACCTCCCCACAGTGACCCCTTGTAACACCCACCCACAGTGTCCCCCTGTGCCACCTCCCCACAGTGTCCCCCTGTGCCCTCCACCCCCACAGTGTAACCCTGTGCCCCCCATCTCCCCACAGTGTCCCCCTGTGCCCCCCACCTCCCCACAGTGTCCCCCTGTGCCCTCCCCCCCCCACAGTGTCGCCCTGTGCCCCCCACCTCCCCACAGTGTCCCCTTGTGCCCTCCACACACCTACAGTGTCCCCCTGTGCCACCCCCCCACAGTGTCCCCCTGTGCCCCCCACCTCCCCACAGTGTCCCCCTGTGCCCTCCCCCCCCCCCACAGTGTCGCCCTGTGCCCCCCACCTCCCCACAGTGTCCCCCTGTGCCCTACACCCACCTACAGTGTCCCCTTGTGCCACCCCCCCACAGTGTCCCCCTGTGCCCCCCACCTCCCCACAGTGTCCCCTGTGCCCTCCACTCCCACACAGTGTCCCCCCTGTGCCCTCCACCTCCCCACAGTGTCCCCTTGTGCCCTCCACCCCCCCCCCCCCACAGTGTTCCCCTATGTCGCCTCCCCACAGTGTGCCCTAAACCCCCCCCACAGTGTCCCCCAGTGCCCTCCACCTCCCCACACAGTCCCCTTGTGCCCCCCCCACCTCCCCACAGTGTCCCCCTGTGCCCCCCACCTCCCCATAGTGTCCCCCTGTGTCCCCCACCTCCCCACAGTGTCTTCCTGTGCCCTCCACCCCCCCCCACAGTGTCCCCTGTACCCTCCACCCCCCCACACTGTCCCCCTGTGCCCCCCACCTCCCCACAGTGACCCCTTGTAACACCCACCCACAGTGTCCCCCTGTGCCACCTCCCCACAGTGTCCCCCTGTGCCCTCCACCCCCACAGTGTAACCCTGTGCCCCCCATCTCCCCACAGTGTCCCCCTGTGCCCCCCACAGTGTCGCCCTGTGCCCCCCACCTCTCCACAGTGTCCCCTTGTGCCCTCCACCCACCTACAGTGTCCCCCTGTGCCACCCCCCCACAGTGTCCCCCTGTGCCCCCCACCTCCCCACAGTGTCCCCCTGTGCCCTCCACTCCCACACAGTGTCCCCCTGTGCCCTCCACCTCCCCACAGTGTCCCCTTGTGCCCTCCACCCACCCCCCCACAGTGTTCCCCTGTGTCGCCTCCCGACAGTGTGCCCTGAACCCCCCCCCACAGTGTCCCCCTGTGCCCTCCACCTCCCCACAGTGTGCCCTTCACCCCCACCCCCACAGTGACCCCTGTAACACCCACCCACAGTGTCCCCTGTGCCACCTCCCCACAGTGACCCCCTGTGCCCTCCACCCCCCCACAGTGATCCCCCTGTGCCACCCAACCACAGTGTCCCCCTGTGATCTCCACCCCCCCCCCCACAATGTCCCCCTGTGCCCTTCACCCCCCAGTGTCCCCCTGTGCCTTCCAACTCCCCCCCATGGTATCTCCCTGTGCCACCCACAGTGTCTCCCTGTGCCCTCCACCCACCTACAGTGTCCCCCTGTGCACTCCACCCCCCCCCACGGTGTCTCCCTGTGCCCTCCAACCCCCCCCCCCCCACGGTGTCTCCCTGTACCCTCAAACCCCCCCATGGTGTCCCCCTGTGTCTTCTCCCCCAACAGTGTCCCCCCCCCCCACTGTGTCGCCTTCCCCCCTGATGGCTACCCTGAGAGACATTGTGTTAAGTCTGGAGGATCCCAGTGCTCTACTGTGTGCCCTGTGTTTTGGTTTGTGCCCTGCTAATTGCCCTACTGCGTGCCCCATGGCCTGTGATGTGCCCTGCTGTGTACCCCCTTATGTGCCCTACTCTGTGCCCCTTGCCCTGTGATGTGCCTTGTGATGTGCCCTGCTGTGTACCGCCTGTTGTGCCTTACTGTGTGCCCTGTAATATGCTCTACTGTGTGCCTCATGCCCTGGGATGTGTGCCTCATGCCCTGTGATGTGTCCTGATGTGTACCGCCTAATGTGTCCTGTTCCCAAGGATGTGCCCTACTGTGTGCCCTGTGCTCCGCTGTGTGCCCTACTATGTGCCACATGCCTTGTGATGTGCGGCACGCCCTGCTGTGTATTTCCTGATGTGCTCTGTGATGTGCCCCGCTGTGTACCCACTGATCTGCCCTGTACCCCCTGTGATGCACCATGCTGTGCTCAATAATGTGCCCTGCTGTGTACAGCATAATAAACCCTGCTGTGTGCGCCTTGATGTGCCCTACTGTGTGCCCTGTGATGTGCCCCATGTCCTGTGATGTGCTCAGTGCCCTGCTGGGTGCCCCATTATGTGTCCTGTGTGCCCTGTGATGTGCCCTACTGTGTGCCCCATGCCCTGTGCCCCATGCTCTGCTGTGTGCCATGTGATGTGCCTTACTGTGTGCCCCATGATTTATGTAAGTGGGTCTTTGTGTAGGTGTGGCTTGCATGTGGGCGGAGACACAGGGGGCCCCATGATCTTCTATTGCCCGGGGACCCCATGAGTTGTCAGTCTGCCCCGTGTGTATATATATATATATATATATATATAAATATATATATATATACACACACACACACACACACACACACACACACACTGTATATACATACATACATACACTACGTTGGCAGTTCCAATGATGTAATAAATTGAAATGCCACTATTCATATGAAAGGTAACAAAGGATGCTTCACTAATACAGTATGTCCTTTACATGCAGCAAAAGGTGCAAGGATGCAGCAAGCAATTGTTGATATGTTGCCCATAGGAAGGGGGTACTTTTCTGACCCAACTACCTACCTATCTGTGTTAGATTTGGAGAGTGCAAATAAAATATTGTGAAAGGTCAATTTTCATTTTGGTTATGTGTTTCTACAAACTTTTCCACTAGTCATACCGGTAATCCTAATATGGGCAGCACCGTGGTGTAGTGGATAGCACTTTCGCCTAGCAGTAAAAAGGGTTGCTGGTTCGAATCCCAACCACGACACCACCTGCCTGGAGTTTGCATGTTCTCCCTGTGCCTGCGTGGGTTTCCTCCGGGTACTCCGGACTATATAAGTAACTAAAATAAATAATCCTAATAATGTCTCAGTTTATGAGATTGAATTTATCATATTGGATTTACCAGGGGGTAAAAGGCTTAATAAAATTTGCACTCAAACTTTTTTGCTATTTACTCTCGATCTTTATCCCAGTGAGAGTTTAATTGGAAGATGGGCATTCGTGCTATTAACTAATTTTTGCATCCAGCCTCTTTTTTAGCTGTTGCATTATATATCTATATTTTTATGTAACGTTACTTATTATTAGTGGAAATTAATGCACATATCCGAGCAAACATTTTTTCCCCTACCAATACCCATTTGGTAAAGAGTGCTACATTTCTTTGCATAAGTTTTTTCTTGTTCTTTTATTTTTAGGTCTTATCCGCTAGTTAGTCTCTCTATCTCATGTTAGTTGAGGCTGCCATCCAGTGTTCACGAATGATACATCTTTTCAGCATTTTTGAAAGTGGCTTGAAATTTCTGTTATTTTTCAATTTTTTTAAAATAAATATTTTCCATATTGTTTTCTTACACAAATGACTCTTTTTTTCTACTATTCTTCCTGTCACGTGTCCCATTGTAGTTTTATGCAACTTTTTAGTTCAAATCACCAAAGTTTGCTTGGTGAAGTTATTGTTTTCATATGGGTATGAATAGGAGGGTTAGCTTGACCAACTGAACATTGGCACTTGTGGCCTTGCAGTCATAAACATACACCTTTTTGCTGACTGTCATCACAGCTGGATTTTCTTCAGCCAGAGAATCATGAGATACTAGACATGAGACAGTAGTACCCACTCTGTTTCACATAGTGGAGATGATTTACTAAAGACAAATAGGCTGTTCACTTTGAAAGGGAATTTTCCCAAAGCTTGCTGAATGTAATGAAATGTCACTTTGCAAAGAATACCAAATCATGTGCAAGGAAAAGATAAAAAGAGAATTTTTGCTTGCACATGGCAAGATGATGGAAGACACAAGTTTTCACCTCATTCACTAAGCTCTGGAGAAGATTCTCACGCAACGCACGACTTCTACCTCACAGCACACCATGTAAGGTGTCAAAAAAATGGGAGCCAAATGTGGGTGACCTATCTGGCAAGCAATGGGAAATGTCGCTGGAGGCGGTTTACTCTAGCTCCTTGAATAATCCCCGTCTGTCTCAGCTATACAATTTGCTTAGAGTACATTATAGTACACCAAAACTAGAGTACATTATACCGCAATTAGATTATTTAAAATGGGCCTCCTCACGGAACCGATTTGTCCAAAATGTAGTAGGGATAGAAACCAATGAGCTTCTATTAAGCTCAGCTTGTTCAATTAAGCTTTGGTAATAAAACCTAGAAGATCATTGGTTTCTATGCAGAAGTGAGCCTGATTTTGCACTTTCCAGGTTTAGTAAATAAAGCCCCATGTGTACTTAAAAGTGGGGTATGCCTGCACTGTACATGTCTGAATTGGGCCTAAAGTGTCAATATTTTGTGTGGCCACCAATATTTTCCAGCACTGCATTAACCCTCTTGGGCATGAAGTTCACCAGAGCTTCAAAGGTTGCCACTGGAGTCCTCTTCCACTCCTCCATGATGACATCACAGAGCTGGTGGATGATAGAGACCTTGCGTTCCTCCACCTTCCCTTTGAGGATGCCCCACGGATGCTCAATAGGGTTTAGTTCTGGAGACATGCTTGGCCAGTCCATCACCTTTACCCTCAGCTTCTTTAGCAAGGCAGTGGTCATCTTGGAGGCTTGTTTGGGGTCCTTATCATGTTGGAATACTGCCCTGCGGCCCAATCTCCGAAGTGAGGGGATCATGCTCTGCTTCAGTATGTCACAGTACATGTTGGCATTCATGGTTCCCTTAATGAACTGTAGCTCCCCAGTGCCGGCAGCACTCATGCAGCCCCAGACCATGACACTCCCACCACCATGCTTGACTGTAAGCAAGACACACTTGTCTTTGTACTCCTCACCTGGTTGCCCTCACACATGCTTGACACCATCTGAACCAAATACGTTGATCTTGGTCTCATCAGACCACAGGACATGGTTCCAGTAATCCATGTCCTTAGTCTGCTTGTCTTCAGCAAACTGTTTGCGGGCTTTCTTGTGCATCATCTTTAGAAGAGGCTTCCTTCTGGGACGACAGCTATGCAGACCAATTTGATGCAGTGTGTGGAATATGGTCTGAGCATTGACAGGCTGACACCCCCCACCCCTTCAACCTCTGCAGCAATGCTGGCAGCACTCATATGTCTATTTCCCAAAGACAACCTCTGGATATGATGCGGAGCACGTGCACTCAACTTCTTTGGTCGACCATGGCGAGGCCTGTTCTAAGTGGAACCTGTCCTGTTAAACCGCTGTATGGTCTTGGCCATCATACTGCAGCTTAGTTTCAGGGTCTTGGCAATATTCTTATAGCCTAGGCCAGTGATGGTGAACCTTGGCACCCCAGATGTTTTGGAACTACATTACATTTCCCATGATGCTCAGGCACTCTGCAGTGTAGGTGAGCATCATGGGAAATGTAGTTCCAAAACATCTGGGGTGCCAAGGTTCGCCATCACTGGCCTAGGCCATCTTTATGTAGAGCAACAATTCTTTTTTTCAAATCCTCAGAGAGTTCTTTGCCATGAGGTGCAATGTTGAAATTCCAGTGACCAGTATGAGAGAGTAAGAGCGATAACACCAAATTTAACACACCTGCTCCCCATTCACACCTGAGACCTTGTAACACTAATGAGCTACATGACATCGGGGAGGGGAAATGGCTGTTTGGACCCAATCTGGACATTTTCAGTTAGAGGTGTACTCACTTTTGTTGCCAGTGGTTTAGACATTAATGGCTGTGTGTTGAGTTATTTTGAGGGGACAGCACATTTACACTGTTATACAAGCTGTACACTCACTACTTTACATTGTAGCAAAGTGTAATTCATGTGTAATTTTCATGTGTTGTCACATGGAAAGATATAATAAAATATTTACAAAAATGTTAGGGGTGCACTCACTTTTGTGAGATACTGTACATTATATATATATATATGAAAAGGTGACATAAACAGTAATGGGTGTTGAAAAAGCATGAAAAAAAAAATTGAAAAATGTTTATATATATATATATATAACCCCCAAGTGGTGAAGAAACAAAAATAGTGTTGACGGAGTAACAAATTACCCCTTCCTGGCTTACATGTGTACTGACGGTGTGAGAGCTAGAGATGCGGTGTCTCACTGAAGGTAGAAGATTGCAGAGTGATCCTCCCGGCCATTGGGGGCTATAAATACCTGAGATCCAGGGCGGGTACCTGCCAGCGTCATTCTAATGCTGTATGAGCAGAGGGGAGGCAGTGGATCGGATACAGTGTCCAGCATGGAGCCAGAAGTGGAATCACGCCTCCCCATCCCGCGGCGCATGATGGAAACAAAAATGACGCCCGCCTGACGCCATATATAACCTCTTATTTCCTTTATGGGCCTGACTACTGCCAGTGACAGAGTGCCGAGCATGTTTTTTGAGATGGGGTGGCAGGACACCTGCCTTTAGATGTATTTGAACAGTTATCTGTTAAATCGTGTATCTATGGTGTATCTGGTATATTTTCAGACATTGAATTGTAAGTTCTGGAATGTTTGTTACTTTTTTTCTTTGTAAACCGGATATTTTTTTTTATCTGACAACAAAAAAAAAAAGTGTGACTTCATTTGCAAAGTGCAACATCTCTTGAAAAGAGAACAGCCTACTTTAGTAAATCAACCCCCATGCCTCCAATGCACTCATGACCCTGCACTTTTTGTGAAATGCAGTTTTGACCTTTGCACGGACATCCGCCACCATCCAATCCTATCCACCAAAAACAGACGGATGTTGATCCTATTTTCAATCCGTCTGGCAGACCAGATCGGATGGAAACTGACAGGTGGTCTGTTTCTATCCGATTTCCCTTTTAAAGAGAGCGGGACTGTGCAGAGCGGACACGGACATGTCATCCGCCTGCTCGGCGGGGGTCAGCGGAGCAAGCTGAGCAAGCGGATTCCATTAAGCGGAGGCGCCTGTGTGAAAGGGGCCTTACCCGCTTCTGACCCCTCCACTGTAATCACCATGCTGCGAATTTCATTCTCCTAACCACTACACTCTTTCAATTGTACAATTGCTGGTTATATCAAAAGCTTAAATGAAAACTAAGGACATCACATCCTATAATTACGTATGCAAAAACACCCCCAAAATAAGAAAGAAGGGAACAAATATCAGGACATTCATAGATACATACAAAGACAGTATTTATTACAAATGTAGTTTAACAACAGTTATATATATCAAAATAGAGTTAGAACACATTCCTTCATAAAGCATGCTCCCCTATAAAGTCCACAACATATTTTGTGGCAAAAGCAGCTTCCCTAGGAGGCCACGAAGAGCAGAATGAAAATCAAAAAAAAAATTTGATTTTTTTCTACTTACTTACCTGCAAAATCCATTTCTTTGAGTACATCACGGGACACAGACTAGCCATATACATTACTACCTGGGTTATACGCCACCTATAGGTGAATGGACACTGGCAGAATAAAAAAGACAGGAAGTCGCTATCTATTTTACCCCTTCCATACAGGAAGTACTTCAGTTTTGAAGCAAGCAATGAACTCCAGAAATAAGAGGGTAGGGACCTCTGTGTCCCTTGATGTACTCAAAGAAATGGATTTTACAGGTAAGTAGAAAAAATCCAAGTTTCTTTTTCGAACATTACGGGACAGAGAGCAGCCATATACATTACTACCCGGGATGTCCCAGAGCAATTACTTTGAGAGAAGGGAGACACAATGTATGAAAGCACCATCAGATTTATACAGCAGCCTGTAAGTCACTACGACCAAAAGCCGAATCCTCCGCTGCCCTAACATCCACCTGATAAAATCTTGTGAACGTATATACTGAAGACCAAGTAGCGGCCTTGCAGATCTGTGCCACTGACGCCTGATGGCGAAAAGCCCAGGAGGTTCCAACACCCCTGGTAGAATGAGCTCTAAACCTAAAGGGAGAAGCTTTACCTTTCAGGCTATAGGCCTAAGTGATTAACTAGTGAATCCAAAGTGAAATTGATGCCTTGGAAGCCGCTTGACCCTTCTTGGGGCCCTCCGGCAAAAAAAAAAAAAATGCATCAGAACTTCTGATGCTTGCAGACCTATTCAGATAGATTCTGACTGCCCGCACCACATCCAAAAAGTGCAACTGTTTCTCCCCTGGCGAGCCAGGCTGAGGAAAAAAAAGGTAGAATAATATCTTGATTTAAATGAAAACCGGAAACTACCTTAGGCAAAAAAGGACAAAAGAGGATGTAGCACCTCTTTATCGTGATGCAGAATCAAACATGGATCCTTACAAGAAAGGCCTGCCAGTTCCGATACCCTTCTAGCCAAAGTAATTGCATAAAGAATAGCTTACTTCCATGTCAAAAGAACTAATGGAATCTCCTTGATTGGTTCAAAAGGTTGCTTCTGTAGCACCGACAGAACCAAATTCAAATCCCAAGGACAAAGAGGTAACTTAACGGGTGGCAACAAATGAGTTACCCCCTGAAGAAAAGTCCGGACCAGGGAATGCGAAGCCAAAGGCCTCTGGAAGTACACTGGCAAGGCTGAAACCTGTCCTTTAATTGTTGCAATTACGAACTTCTTGTCTAAGCCTGACTGAAGAAAAGAGGGAATTCTCCCCATCATGTATTTGCGAGGATGCCATCTTCTGACATCACACAATGCTATATAAGCCTTCCAAACCCTGTGATAAATCTTTCTGGTGACCTTCTTTCTGGCACTTACCAAAGTCGATATCACTGGTCCTGAGATACCATGATCTCCTAGCACCCTGGCTTCAATACCAGAGCTACCAGAATGACAGACGTCATCTCCTCTCAGATTCTGCACAAGAGATGTGGCAGGAGAGGAATCGAGGGGTATCCATAGACCTGAGAACTGGGCCCAGGGAACTACCATTGCATCCACCCCAATCGCAAATGGATCCCTTGCTCTGGACACAAACTGCTGAATTTTGCAGTTGAATCTGGATGCCAACAGATCTACATCCGGCGTGCCCCATTGCTCGCAAATCTGCATAAACACCTGTGGGTGCAGAGACCATTCTCCTGGATGTATCTGTTGGCGGCTGAGATAGTCCTCCTACCAGTTCTCCACTCCCAGAATGTGGACTGCAGACAGCACTGGAACATGCTTTTCTTCCCAAGGCAGTACATGACTGACTTCCATGTGAGCCAGGCAGATGGCTCTTGGTGTCCCCCTGGTGGTTGAAATAGGCCACAGTTGTGGCATTGTCAGTTTGCACCCTTACCGGGTGACCCTGTAACCTGGGATGTACAAAAGTTTAGTGTGAGGCGTATTGCCCGTAGCTCTAGAACATTGATGGACAATCTCTTTTCCACAAAAGACCATTTCCCCTGGACTGTGGAACTTTCCATGACTGCACCCCAGCCAGAGAGACTGGCATCTGTGGTCACCATCTTCCATAACACTGAAAGAAAAGACTTTCCTTGTACCAGATTCTGGTCTATTAACCACCATGTGAGACTTCCCCGAGCCTTGGGGGTTATGATCATGCAACAATCCAGAGCTTGAATCTTCTTGTTCCACCTAGACAAAATGTTCTGCTGTAATGCCCTGGAATGGAACTGGGCATAAGGAATTACCTCGAATGAGGACACCGTCCTTCCCAGAAGACTCATGGAGAGTCGGATAGAAGGGTGTCTTTTCCTTTTACTTGCTGAACTTGATCCTTTAGGTCATTGACCCTTCTTGGAGGCAAGAACACCTTTGTCTGGACTGTGTCCATAACCAGGAACATATTTGGGGGGCACACCATACAATGCGTTAAAATACAAGATGGTGCTGCTATAAGATCTACAAACAGTACAAAATATTTTACAGCGCACACATACCAGAAAGACATTTCCTGCAGGGCTAATTAAAAACACCTGAACATATTCAAAAAATACGGGGGTTTGGTCACACTATATGGTCATATAGTGCTAAGCCCACTTACTGCGACAAAGTACCCCGAATTAGTAGGTCCTACACTAGTAATAGAATGGAAGATCCTTTGTCTCAACCATGGGAGCTGAACTCCTCTATGTGGGAGAACTGAAAGGGATACATCCTAATCACTGGTGGCCACTAAATAGGAGGTAATGAGGAGGGGGAGGGGTGCTTCAGCCCAAAAGACCTGGTCAGGGCCTATTACAATATACAAGAACATATTTGGGGGGCACACCATACAATGCATTTAAATTCAAGATGGTGCTGCTTTGAGACCTACAAACAGTACAAAATATTTTACAGCGCACACATACAAGAATGACATTTCCTGCAGGGCTAATTAAAAACACCTGAACATATTCAAAAAATACGGGGGTTTGGTCACACTATATGGTCATATAGTGCTAAGCCCACTTACTGCGACAAAGTACCCCGAATTAGTGGGTCCTACACTAGTAATAGAATGGAAGATCCTTTGTCTCAACCATGGGAGCTGAACTCCTCTATGTGGGAGAACTGAAAGGGATACATCCAGTGGTGTATTTAGGTTTTGTGTTGCCCTAGGCCTGGCTAAGCTTGCGCACCCTCTAATTTAAATATGACCCACCCCTTCCTGTCAAGGCCACACCCCTTTATTTTTAAGATCCGCCCTGTCATCTTCATTGGAGGAGGACAGAGGTGCGGGTACAGTGTGGCTCTCTGGTGGTGCGGGTACAGCGTGGCTCCCTCTCTGGCTTCCCCCAGCACAGTACTCTCTTTTTCTCCTCCCCAGCAGAGTGCATGCATGCTGGGGGCTCTAGCATGATGTCTGTGGACACACAGGGGCGTCACTCTTCAGGGACTACTTTTCCCATGATGCCCCCAGAGTCTTCTGATTGGCCCTCTGCTGTGGCCAATTATGGGGTGAGAAACAGCGGTCAGGAAGCTGGGCGGCAGCGCAGTGAAACCAATTAGAGCCGCTCTCTCTCTCTCTTCTCCGTTCGGCTGACAGAAAGGGGAGGGGGGTGAGTGGGGGAGATACACAGACAACCCGCATCTCTCCTCTTCCTGTAACAGCGCTGCTGCTCCATTTACCAGAGAACTCCCCCGCCCCCCCCTCCCCTTTCTGTCAGCCGAGAAGAGAGAGAGAGCGGCTCTAATTGGTTTCACCGTGCCACCGCCCAGCTTCCTGACCACTGTTTTCCTCCCCATGATTGGCCACAGCAGAGGGCCAATCAGAGACAGAATCACAGATTTACGGAGGGGCGGCTTGACGGCTCTTAAACTACTTTCTAGCCCTCTCCGCACCCGGGACGCCACTGCACTGCTAAGCTGTACTCCCCAGATGGTGGCCCTGCTGTGCGGGAGTCGGGAAGAGGGCGCCGCTGCTGTTTTCGGGGGGCTTTTTGCCGCCCCCCCGCACAGTGCCGCCCTAGGCCTGGTCCTTGTTGGCCTAGGCCAAAACACAGCACTGGATACATCCTAAACACTGGTGGCCACTAAATAGGAGGTAATGAGGAGGGGGAGGGGTGCTCCAGCCCAAAAGACCTGGTCAGGGCCTATTACAATATACAAGAACATATTTGGGGGGCACACCATACAATGCGTTTAAATTCAAAATGGTGCTGCTATAAGACCTACAAACAGTACAAAATATTTTACAGCGCACACATACAAGAATGACATTTCCTGTGATGTGGGAGAACTGAAAGGGATACATCCTAAACACTGGTGGCCACTAAATAGGGGGTAATGTCATTCTTGTATGTGTGCGCTGTAAAATATTTTGTACTGTTTGTAGGTCTTATAGCAGCACCATCTTGAATTTAAACGCATTGTATGGTGTGCCCCCCAAATATGTTCTTGTATATTGTAATAGGCCCTGACCAGGTCTTTTGGGCTGGAGCACCCCTCCCCCTCCTCATTACCTCCTATTTAGTGGCCACCAGTGTTTAGGATGTATCCCTTTCAGTTCTCCCACATAGAGGAGTTCAGCTCCCATGGTTGAGACAAAGGATCTTCCATTCTATTACTAGTGTAGGACCCACTAATTTGGGTTACTTTGTCGCAGTAAGTGGGCTTAGCACTATATGACCATATAGTGTGACCAAACCCCCGTATTTTTTGAATATGTTCAGGTGTTTTTAATTAGCCCTGCAGGAAAATGTAATTCTTGTATGTGTGCGCTGTAAAATATTTTGTACTGTGTCCATAACCGGACCCAAGTATTCCAGACTCTGAACTGGTTTTAAAGCCAATTTTTCAACATTTATGTTTCAGCCGTGATGTTCCAGGAATTGAGCTGTAAATGTTCCTTCCCGTATCAAAACCTGCAATGACTGATCCCCAAGAAGGAGATCATCCAGGTAGCCTGAAATAAAGATCCCCAAGACCTTAGAAGACCTAGCACTGGCGCTAAGACCTTTGTGAAGACTCAGGGGACGGTTGTGTGCCCAAAGGGCAGAGCCACAAATTGAAAGTGCTGCTCCTCTATCACAAAGCACAAAAGCCCTTGATGAGGCTGAAAAGTTGGCAAGTGCAGGTACGCATCCCTAATGTCTATGGATGAAAGAAGATCTCCTACTTGGAGAGAGGCTACCACAGAGCGGACTGATTCCATCCAAAGTGGTCGCACTGAAAGATAACGGTTCAGTGCCATTAGATCCACGATCGGTCTTATGTCCGCATTTGGTTTCAGGGCCATGAACAGGTTTGAATAAAACTCTGTACCCCTTTCGGGAAGCGGGACCTCCATAATCACAACTTGCTGCTTTAAGCGAACTAGTGCCTGGAATAATAAGCCCTTTTTTGCAAGGTCCTTGGGAACGCTGGACCTTGAAAATCTTTGAGGAGGGTAGGTCGGGAGGTCCAGCCTTTACCCCTGAGACACTGTAGAAAAGACCCACTTGTCCTGAATTGGCATTCCCCAAACTCCTGCAAACTGCAGCAACCTTCCCCACACCAACACGAGTTGGGGCGTCCCTTCACAAGGAAGTTTTGGTGTCAGTATTAGAGGGTTTTCGGATCTAAGGCCTCTTTTGGCCCTGGCCTTGCGGTTTACCTTTGTCCTTAGACCCCTGGTGCTGTCGAAACTGCCTAGGGCCTGAAAAACCTGAGAAAACAGCACATGGTCCCTTAAATGGAGGGCCGTTTAGCTACTTTTTTCTTAGGAAGAAGGGAGCCCTTTCCTCTAGAGATCTTCTGGATATACTTATCAAGATCCTCCCCAAACAAACGTTCTTCATGAAATGGAAAACCAGCTAGCAACCTTTTACAAGGGAGCTCTGCTGACCAGCTTTTCAACCACAAAATTCTGCGCATGTGCACAAATAAAAGAGCCATACGGGAGATTTGCTGTATAAAGTCTTTGAGGGCATCCATAGCAAAGCATAGAACTTGAGGCAAATCTGCTGCCCCCTCAGCAGACTGCTCTCCCCTACTGGGCTGTTTAGCATGATCCTTCAAGGCTTGATAGACACCAATTGCCGCCACTGTGGGCTGAATAGCGGAACCTGCCAAAGCGAACAAAGCCTTTAACAAGGATTCCAGCTTCTTATCCGCAGGATCCCTAAAGACCTCCACATTATCCACTGGACAAGTTAAGGTCTTACTCAGGGAGGAGACTGCTGCATCTACAACCGGTATACTCCACTTTTTACCAAAGCTTTCCTTCATCGGACACAATAGGGATAATCTATTTGAAGGCACAAACATCCTATCTGGGTGCTCCCAGTTGGAATATACCACCTGCTCCAAGACTGGATGGAAGGGAAACGCCTGTGCACCCTGCTGAGGTTTCAAAGAACCCAGGGAGGAACAAGTGGTTTCAGGGACCTCTACTGGAGGCAACCTAAAAGCTGTACGAACCATTTGCGTAAGCGCATGGGTGAGAAGCTTTTGTGATTGAGAAGCTGATACCATCTGAGCCTCTTCAGGCTCTGATTCACCTAAGGCAGATTCCTCTGTATGGATGTCAGCTGCATCAATAGCCATTAACCTCTTCTACCTCAACCCAATCTTGCTCCAATATAAGAGGAATAGGGGACGGGGATCTGTGATGCTTCCTGCCACCTTGTGTGACAGAAAAGATCATTCCAGCAATCTTGCTTTGTAAACCAGCCAAAGCTGATGATAGATCCTCCTTAATAACAAAAGCTGAGGTAGAAGCACTGGTAGTGGCCAGAATGCCAGATAGATGCAGCAGCTCAGGCTGCCCGGTCTTTCAGGGGAGGTTATTACAGCAGAGTTCCGATTAGCTTCTACAGGAGCTACAGATTTCTGGAAGACATATCTTGCTGAAGCAAATGGTAACCGGCTTTGTGAGAACAATACACAAGTTCCTCAGTACCACAATTTCCCCTTGGAAGACTCCTGTTTTAAATAGACGGTCTTCCTGTTAAAGCAACATAACTAGGCTGCCACTTGCCATCACCCAAAGGACTCACGTGCCACCACATGATAGCCTGCTCTGCATCCTTGCAGTCGGCTAGCAACAAGGCTTCTGACAGCTTTTTTTTTTTTTTAAGTTCCCCCGGCCATGCACCGCCACATGCACGCTCCCGAGCACCCGGGAAGGGAGAAAGGCAGACCAGCAATACCAGGCCCCCTAGAAGGGCAAAACAAATACGCACAGTCCAGCAAGGGAAATTTTTTTCTTTCAAAAACATGTCAGCCTAGGTCAGTGATGGCGAACCTTGGCACCCCAGATGTTTGTAAACTACATTTCCCATGATGCTCAATCACTCTGCAGTGTAGTCGAGCATCATGGGAAATGTAGTTCCAAAACATCTGGGGTGCCAAGGTTCGCCATCAGTGGCCTAGGTTAAAACAGAGTTGCAGGGGAATATATAATAATCAGCCCCTGCTGGTACAGGAGCCACTTACCACTCCTGCCACAGGACAATAGCCTAAGCCAGAGGACCAGCCTTCACCCATCATGGCGGGTTCTGTCAGCCATTGACCTTCAAGAACTGCGTACCCTTTTAATATGAGAGTCCACTCCCTTGGACCTGTACAGCACCCTACAGGAAATACCTTTGTTCTGAAGTGCCCAGGAATTTTGCAACGCAGGGTCCAGTGCCACTCAGGGTCGCATTACAGGCAAAACCTCGTAGTTGCTTCTGATCTTCTTTACGAGGCTTGGGTACCATTTATCTTAGCATAGCAGCTTTTTTTAAATAGATCCGATTGAAAAATCTGTCCCTTGATTCTCAAGAACCAGCTCGGAACCTTTTAGCTCAGAAAAAAAAAGTGACCATCCACCTTTTAAGATACTGGCGGAAAAAATGAAGTACTTCCTGTATAGGAGGGGTTATACAGAGGGAGACTTCCTGTCTTTTATTTTGCCAGTGTCCATTCACCTATAGGTGGCGTATAACCCAGGTACTGTAGTGATGTATATGACTGCTCTGTGTCCCGTGATGTACGAAAAAGAAACAAACAATATTCTCATCAAAAAAAGCAATATACGACAGATCTTTTTCTGTGTTTTCACATATATACCCTGTTTCCCCAAAAATAAGACCTAGCGTGATTGTCGGTGATGGCTGCAATATAAGCTCTACCCCCCAAATAAGCCCTACCCTTAAAATAAGACTTTCTAGGACTTTAACTAGGGCTTATTTGGGGGGTAGGGCTTATATTGCAGCCATCAGCGACAATCACGCTAGGTCTTATTTTCGAGGAAACCAGGTATATATATATATATATATATATATATATATATATATATACACACACACACACACACACACACACACACACACACACACACACGTCATTGTACAACCAAAAAGCAACAGACAGACAATGTAAAATATAATCATAGTCAGGTGGTGGCCATCAGGTGGTCACTGAGGGCTTACCAAACACAGAAGAGCAATGCTTATGCAGGGAAGCATTGGGAAGTCCAGGCAGCCGGTAGATGTGGGAGCCAAATGTAACACAGGCAGACTGAGACAGCTAAAATGGTATACAATACAGTATATAAAGTAATAGTAAACATGTATACATGTAGGGCATTAATTCATTAGGGTTAAAAGCAGTCCCACTTACCAAGATGATCACTGTATACTAAAAAGCCACATTTAACCCCAGCCCATGGAGCAAAGGTAGACTCTGATGTAAAAGACAGGTGCACTTAGATTTTTTTTATACTATGGTCAAATGCAGATTTCCACCCAGATGAATACACGGATAAAGTTAATCCTCCTGGCAACAAACCACAGATCATGAATGGGTAAGGAGCAGTGTCAGTATATATCACATAGCTGTATAGAGAGGTAAGTCTAAATTCCAAAGTGCACCAGCAGTCAGGGTTAAATACCTGTGAGGTTGTCAGGTTAAAACAGTCCACCAAGCTGGAGATCCCTATGTGTAGGAAGATGCACTAATGGGCTGCCTAGTTATACATGTTGCTCCGCTCTGGAGCCACACCCACTGGAAAATCCTATCCCCAATAGGGGATTCATTAATTAAAGCGGTTGGTCATTTTTACCTACAGGTAAGCCTATAATAAGGCTTACCTGTAGGTAAAATGAATATCTGCTAAACCTGCATGGGAAACACCTGGGGCAGCATCTCAAAGTATATCTCAATCTGGTTGAGAAACCCTCTGCATTGAACTGGATCGCCCCCGAATCGCTGGGGAAGCGGAGCGGAACCAGACATGCCTCTTATAGAGGTAATACTTGTGGCGGGTGCCTGCACAGAGACCGGAACAGCAGAGACGGCCTGCAACAGAGGTTGTACTGGAGCAGCCACAATGGGAGGGTCCAGGTGAGCAGTGCAAATAAGAAGCGTTCGTAACGCTATGGCAAACTGATCCATGTGGTGATCCTGCTCATCCAACCTGGTAAAAATATTACCAGCAAGTGGATTGCCTGCATTTTCTGACATCATGGCCTTCGCCTACTGTCAGGAAACATGAATCAGACGGAGACAGAAAATGCAGTAAAAATCACACCATTTAATATAGTGGTAAAAATGGTACAAATAGTAAATGTAGTCAAAACATAGCCATGTGTAACCAAATCGGGTAGTCAGAGCAAGCCAGGAAATCAGGGAGCCAGAGATCAGCATAGTCAGAGCAGCAGACAGGATCAGGAACCAGAAGGGACATCAGCCAGGCAAGTCTTCAACAGGAAACCAGCAGAGAGTCTGTAGATATGTTGACCATGGTGAAGGCACGGGATATATAATCCAGGCAGCTTAAATTGCCAGCAGGGCTTGTTAACAAGCAAGATATGATAGCCAGGTGAGTCACTGTGGAATCATGAGTACTGGCAATTAACTGACAGCTGAGCAGCCTGAGCTCTGATAAGGGAGGGCTGAGCCCAGCCCTTACACTCCCACGCACGTGCAGGAGTGACATCATCACGGCTCTGGCCAGTCACAGCGCCGGAGCCTGCGAACCTGGAAGAAGTGCCGAGGAAACATGTCCGGGCGAGCTGCGGGAGCCTCGTTCTAAGGTATTTCATAATGTGCTACTATGTGATGCATACTAGCACATTATGCTATTGCCTTGCAGGTTTTTTGTTTTTCGTGGGGGGGATTTTTCAGCGGTTTACTACAGCTTTAAAGGGGTTGTAAAGGTAATTTTTTTTTTTTTTTTTAAATAACAAACATGTTATACTTACCTTCACTGTGCAGCTCGTTCTGCACAGAGTGGCCCCGAACCTGGTCTTCTGGGGTCCCTCGGCGGCTGTTTTAGCTCCTCCCCGCAAGCATTTACCACCTTAATGCGAGCTCCCTCGCATAGTGGTGAGTGCTTGCGGGCGCGCTCCCGTGATACAGCCGGCGGCTATAGCCGCTCGCTGTATCACTCGGCCCCGCCCCCCGGCGCGCCGCGTCATCGGATGTGATTGACAGCAGCGCGAGCCAATGGCTGCGCTGCTTTCAATCCATCCACTGCAGCCAATCAGCGACCAGGCTGAGCTGCAATGAAGACGACGAGGACGAGCAGCGAAGATTCGAGGCGTCAGGTAAGTAAAACGGGGGGGCTGGGGGCGGCGGTACTGTCAAAAGTTTTTTCACCTTAATGCATACAATGCATTAAGGTGAAAAAATTTTTACCTTTACAACCCCTTTAAGGTAAAGAAATGTCCCACTCACCAAGATGATCACTGTGTACTAAAAAAAAAAAAAAAAAAAATCACACTTTACACAGCCCATAAAACAGAGGTAGATTTTGATATAAACCACAGGTGCACTTGGATATTTAACATTATATAGTCAGATGCAAATTTCCACCTAGATGGGTGCATACATGGATAGATTGAATCCTCCTGGCAACAAGCCCCAGAGCATAAAGGAGTAAATAGCAGACTCACTGCATAGCACACACATAAAGTGTCTAAATTCCAAAGTGCACCATTGCTCAGAAAAAATACCTGAGATTATACAGTGTCAGGCTTAAACAATCCACCAGGCTGGAGATCCCTGTGTGCAGGGAGATACACTGATGATAGATAAAGCTCTGTGATTTTTTTCCATAATATTCAAGGGGTTCTGCAGAGCAGAAACCCACAACCAACTATAATGCTCCTCCTCTAAGATAAATGTTTTTTTTATTAAATGATAATATTCAACTCTATGACAATTGTGAATTGTGTAAATGTGGAGTCTATAGGACATACTCCGATTCCCTTGTTTCCGTGTATCTATTGTCAAACTCTATTCCAAAAGATCAGATGCATTCTGTGCATAGGTGTGCGCAGCCTATTGCATTACGGTGTGCACCTCAAATGTAATAAAACATGGACAGTGTTAGTAGAGCAGAGGACTTGTCAGTAGGGCAGAGGTTGGTTTCAGTAGGGCAGTGGATGGTGTCAGTAGGTTTTTATTTTTTTATTTTTTTTTTTACAATTCTTTTTAGGAGCCCTGTTTAAGGGCTTTGGTGATTAGGGTGTGCCCAGGCACACCCTGCACACCCCCTGCGCACGCCTATGATTCTGTGTTTATTTTAAAACTAGATATATTAGAATGCCCCAATTTGGGTGCAAAAGGATTCAAGATAGGTGCTGAGTGTTGAGAAAGATAGAACATTTTGAGGACACCCTGTGATCAGAAGAGGAGTATCCACCACTTTTTAACGGTGTTTAACCAATTCAGCCCCGGAAGGTTTTACCCCCTTAATGAAGAGAGCATTTTTTTGCGTCACTTTCTGCGTCACTTTAACTGACAATTACGCGGCCGTGCGACTCTGTACCCAAACAAAATTGATGTCCTTTTTCCCCACAAATAGAGCTTTCTTTTGGTGGTATTTGATCACCTCTGCGGTTTTTAATTTTTGCGCTATAAACAAGAAACAATTTTGAAAATAAAACAATTTTGTTTACTTTTTGCTACAATACATAACTAAAAAAAAATATATATTAAAACAAATTTATTCATCAGTTTAGGTCGATTTATTTTCTTCTGCATATTTTTGGTAAAAATTTTTTTTTTAAAATCGCAATAGGCGTATATTGATTGGGTTGCGCAAAAGTCATTGCGTCTACAAACTACGGGATAGATTTAGGGACTTTTATTTTTTTTAATTATTTTTACTAGTAATGGGGGCGATCTGCGATTTTTAGTGGAACTGCGACATTGCGGAGGACAAATCTGACCCCAAATTACACTTTTTGGGGACAAGTGACATTATTACATTGATCAGCGTTAAAAAAATGCACTGATCCCTGTTCTGCCTCTTCTTGCCACAATTGCGGGCCGCCGGCACACATCGAGTCCACGGGACCCACGGTCACGCTCCCGAGGCACGCAGCAGGTGTGCGCGCGCTCACTATACATACAGGTATGCCAGTTTGAGCAGGAGAGCTGACCTGCCGCAGTATATCTGCGTTAGCAGGTCGGCAAGTGGTTAAAGGTCTTTCCTAAATTAGAGATTAAATATAGCGGGTGCCCCGCAAATCCTGCCAACCTGGCCAAGGATCTCCTGTGAGGGAGAGAGAGACTGTCAGTGTCTGCGGTGGGGAATTTTTCCCCTCTTTTCCTCCTCACTGACTCACACAGGCATTCGCCCCTCTCTTCTCCCTCCCCTGTGTTTCTATTAGCAGGGGGAGAGGGAGCCTATCAGAGGGTAGTCAATAACAAGAACCAATGGTAAGGACTTTAATACTAGATCACTAGAAGAGCCTGCCGGTTGCAAGACGTTCATTTGGGCCTTGCCCGCAGGATTGGAGAGAGGGCACTTGTCCATTTGCAGAAAAAAAAAAATCAGTATTTATTACAAATGTAGTTTAACAACAGTTGTACTGTATATATCAAAATAAGAATAGTAAGAATACATTCCTTTATAAAACATGCTCTCCTATAAATACCTTAACATGTTTCCCAGGGAAAGCTGCTTCCTCAGGGGCCACGGGGAGCAGAACGTAAATCTAATAAACAAACAATATGCACATCAAAAAAGAATTGCTGATTGCTAAGTAAGACTATGTTTATGAAGTTTTGTGTGCAGAAAAGCATAGGTGATGGAAGAGTTTATACAAATAATTGTGCTGAGGTTTGTACATGTCTTTTAGAGTCTCGCTTGCGGCACAGGAACTATTCACACAATAATGAATGAAAATTCTCAATTCCTTTAGTAAATGAGCCTTTTTGTCTCATACTGTTTTACACAATACACATTGATGTAAGTGACATATTTTGGTTCTTCTACTAAAGGGCAGTTTACACAAAGTGGGTCAGGGCGCCCTGACCTAACTCACAGACTGACCCAAGCTAATAGTTAACCGAATTTGAAGCTAATTTTTATTTGACCAATATCAGTGCAGTTATTGTGTAATGCTAAAATCAAATATAAATATCTCATCAAAACACACCTCGTTCTTAGCAGAGCTAAAGAAGTGAATCAGGTAAGTTTAAAGTTATATTATTTGGTAAAGAGATATTGGAGTAGAATTTCTAAGTACTACCCAAGGATCGTCCGTGTTCATTGAATGCTGCCAGCCAGCATTGGGTTAGTGTGTATGCATAGGAAAAAGATTATTTTTTTTTAGTTTGGATAGCAGAGGGAAGGATTAAAACTCCTGTCAAGTCTGTATTGCTGTCTGTGCAGAGTCACCTTGACTGTTTGTCCAGATGACCATTTTCATAGATGCAGAAAATAATTGGAAATCTAAAATTGTACAGTTGTCACCAAAACAAAAGCTGAAAAGTTCCAATGGGAACCTCTGTTATGGCGATGACTGTCTAATAGAAGATTTCCTTTCACATCCTCTTGTATCAATGGGACAGGAAGTAAAAGGGAAATCTCCTCAAGTGGACAAAAGTAGCAAAAAACAAAATAGACAGGGGTCCTTATCCTTTCCTATTCTAACCAAAATTGATCAAAACGTTGGTGGTTATACAGTTTAACAGGATTCTTATACATTTTGGAAAGCCATGCATACCCTAGAAGGGTGGACATAACATTTTCACATGCAATTGCACCTGAAAAAATTCACATTTATTTCCATGTATAACTCTCTCATGGTTGGAAAAGCAAGGTGTCACTTCCTCACTGAAGGAATCGCTACGTCACCAGTAAGGGGGTGATGCCCCACTCACCAAGTCAGCTAGACCATAAAGGTGGCCATCCTGCAGGCTGAATGAAAACAAGGAACAGATTTGTCCATCCACACTACACACTGTGGATGGACTAATCTCGTACTTCAGCTATTGTATTTTTACAGTACAATAGCCGCAGTGGCTGCATTTGATTGGAGCAGCTGCTGTTGGGTCAACACGTTTCCCCATGGCATCTTCAATTTTTTTGACTACTTCCATCCTGGGCACTTTCACCCCCTTCCTGCCCAGGCCAATTTTTAGTTTTGAACACTGTCACACTTTGAATAACAATTACTCAGTCATGCAACACTTATACATACTGTCACCAGAGCAGTACAGTGTCATCATATGACTGGTGTGGTGGTTATCAGGGACACTGGCTGGTGAGAATGTAGAAAAAAAAAAAAAGAAGATTTTCAATCATTTTTGTTCTTTTATAATTTTTTACATATACTGTGACCAGAGCAGTACAGTGTTAACATAGTGATGATCACTGTTATAAGCAATCATTTCTATGAATGGCATCCATTCATTCATTGGTGGAGAATGGAGATGAACTAAACTGGTGCACACATAATCTGGTGCAGCTGTGCATGGTAACCAGTCAGCTATTAACTTCAGCTTGTTCAATGAAGCTTTCACAATAAAATCTAGAAGCTGATTGGTTATGATGCACAGCTGCACCATATTCTGTGTCCTCCAGTTTTAGTAAATCTCCCCCTTTGTGTACTACTGTTAAAACGGTGATTGGCCACAGCTATCACAAGGTACAGATGTGCTGTGATTGGCCCTGTCTGTACCTTCGCCAATCACAGAGATCATCACAGTAGTACACAATGAATGGCTATGAATGAAAGTCATTCATTGTGTACAACTGTCATGTGATCACTGTGATTGGACACAGCGATCACATGGTACTGAGGCCGGACCAGTAGAAGGATCTGGTGGACACAGTGGCTTGTCTGCCACAGTGCAGGCCTTAGAGAGCGTGTGAGGCACGTGACCGGGAGGACGTCATATGACATCCACCCAGGATGAGAAACCTCCAACTTGGCCATCATTTGTCTATAGACCGGGCAGGAAGCAATTAAATGATATTGCACAGAAGGCAGCGGCCAGGGCTACCCACTGAGCAAATTTCATACGGTTTCTCGGGAACTGTCCATAATGTGCATGGAGCATGGCCAGAGTAACACATGGAAGTATCTTTTACTTCATTGCTAAGAGCTGCTTAGCAATTCTATCATTAACCAGTAACCGCCAGTGAGGCTCACTGGTGTGACATGGCCTTTAGACAGACAACACCTCCTGAAGGGTATCAGTGGGTTGGGGTAACTTTACAAAAACATGGTCACTTTTCTCTAAATGAGCACATTGACAATGTCTCTTTATTTCCCTGCCCTATCCTCACTGAAATATGAAGAATAAGTCTCCCGTTCGGGATATGAGCTCAGAAACCACACACTGTCACCTGCCTGGCTGTTCAGTATGGCAGATGTGCTAAAACAGAAAACATGCATGATTTCAACTGTGTATTTAACTGTCAGCTTGTAATATTATTGGTAAAGCCAAAGTGAACCTGCTATGGCAGAGGACAAACTGGGGGACAAGTGAGTACTACAGCTAGACATACAGTACATTGTTTTTACTTATCGTACTACAGACATTTATATAGCACGGATAATTTATACAGTGTTTTACATTTTGTACATTCAGGTCAGTCTGTGCCCTAAGGAACTTACAATCTAAATTTCTTTTCATACATGCATACACACACTAGTGCAATTTAGGCTGCAGACAGTTATTCTGTCAGCACATCTTTGGAGTGTGGGAGGAAACCCACACAATCCCAGAGATAGAACATCTTTCCCCTTCATTGCTCTACCTGCTTGTGGTTATTTCAAATCGAATTACTAGTTTTCACCTGCAGTCAATCATTAATCACTAAAAGACTGCTCACTGCATATATACTGCGGCAGGGAGGCTCTATTGCGTGAAACAACCTACCTGTACATAGGGTTGCCACCTCATCCCTTTAAACCCGAACACATATGAATTACACAGGTTCTGAGGCTAATTAAATGCAGATAAGGCAACAAGTGAGTTTAATTACCACCTTAATCAGCCACAGAACCTGTGTAATTAATATGTGTTCAGGTTTAAAGGGATGAGGTGGCAACTCTACCTGTACGTCATTTCGTGCAATAGATACTTTGGGCGCACGTGCCCCCCGCACGGAGGGAGAGCCAATCAGCGATGTCCGCCGGCCACCCGCAATCGCTCCACAGAGAGGCAGAACGGGGATCTGCTTATGTAAACAAGGCAGATTCCCCATTCTGACAGGGAAGTACACAGAGATCTGTGTGTTCTTCCTGTCAGTCCATCCCCCACACAGTTAGAAAACACTCCCAGGGAACACACTTAACCCTTTGATCACCCCTGATGTTAACCCCTTCCCTGCCAGTGTCATTTATACAGTAACAGTGCTTTTTTTTTTTTAGCACTGATCACTGTATTGGTGTCGCTGGTCCCCAAACAGTGTCAGATTTGTCCGCCGCAATGTTGCAGTCCCGCTAAAAATCGCTGATCGCCGCCATTACCAGTAAAAACAATGAAACAATTAAGTCTCTAAATCTATCCCGTAGTTTGTAGACACAATAACTTTTGTGCAAACCAATCAATATACGCTTATTGGGATTTTTTTTACCAAAAATATGTAGAAGAATACATATTGGTTTAAATTGATGAAGAAATTAGATTTTTTTTATTTAATTTTTTTGGATATGTATTATAGCAGAAAGTAACAACAATCATTTTTTGTTTTTTTTTTCAAAATTATCAGTCTTTTTTTGTTTATAGTGCAAAAAATAAAAACCGCAGAGGTGATCAAATATCACCAAAAGAAAGCTCTATTTGTAGGAAAAAAAGGACATACATTTTATTTGGATGTGGCGCCGCACGACCACGCAATTGTTAGTTAAAGTAACGCAGTACTATATTGCAAAAAATGGCCTGGTCATTAAGGGGGTAAAACCTTCCGCGGCTGAAGTGGTCAACCTGTGCAGTGCCATGCTTGATGCCTCATGCTTGAACACAAACAGAAATTGCTGACAAAGGAATGTGGAAATTTACTCTACTATAGGATATGCATACAGGACAACAAATGACACTATGCAGCTGCTGATCAATGCACTTCCTATGCAGGTGTTAATGATAAATCTTATTTTATTAGAATATATATATATATATATATATAGTTTCATGAGGTGTTGTACTTTTTTTTAAAGTGGTGTTAAACCCTAAAAGCAAAAATGTTTTAATTTGCGGCTTACCAATTTTTTAATGTGGTGGCTGCATTCTTTTTTTTTTCTTCTTTTTCACCTGGAAAATCTGCCATTAAGTCTGTTGTTTTTCCACTTCCTTTAACAGACCAAGCTGTTCAGACAAAGGAGCGATTAGAGGGTTGAGACAAATCATTTACCACTGAGAGGGGTGCTTACAATGGTAAGTTTTTAATCATCTATGTTAAACCTTTATCCAAAAAGGAAAAAACTGCAACTGTTATAAAGTGTTAGCTGGAGTTCAGCTTCAATTTTAGCCAACTGTATCTAAATCTTCTAGTCTAACTACTTCCACCCCAGGCTAGCAATGCTGCAGTCCAAAGGTCTCTGCTTTACTATTTCATCCAGAATGCAGACACCCTTGGACAGGAAGTGTGTTACTGGCAGGATCACCAGCATACTGTACCTCCCAACATTTTGAGATGGGAATTAGGGACACCTACTAGCAAACGTATGTAGGCATCGGACAGGCCCCCTGCCACACCCCCTTAAAGGAGAATTAACCAAAAAAAAGTTAATTAAATCCACAAGGCATTTTTATTTACCACTACTATTCATTTATATTGGCATTTAAAATGTACAAATGCAGCAATTTAGAATTTGGATGAAAGGTTTAGCACTGGGAAACACTTTTTGAAAGATAAAAGTGCATTTTATATACAACTATATAGATCAGACCAAAATGAGGGACAAATGAGGAGGAAAGAGGGACAGAGGGACATTGCTCCAAATCAGGGACAGTTGGGAGCTATGCACCAGGTGAAATAAAGAAGAATAGGCATAAAAATGAAAACTAATGCAGCCACTGCATCTAAGGACTAGTAAGCTGCAATATATAAACGTTGTTTTTTGGTTTAACACAACTTTCATATTTACACTTTCATAGAGGCTGGATGGTGTCGCTCTTACTATACTTCCTGTGCTGCAACTATAGGAGCTGAGTCTCTTATACACGGAGGTTGTACTGTTGTTTGTCCACCCCTTCCTCTCCCCTTGCCCTTTCACAGAATGCTTTGTATTGGCCTCGGTGAGCCTAAAATATAGCAAGAGCTTGTAAGGCCTCTATGTAATAGCATAGTGCAGGTGGCAGGTCCTCCTTATGGCAATATCAGAAGTATATTAGACTCCTATACCATAGTTGCCAACAGTCCCGATTTTCCCGGGACAATCCCGATTTTGGGACCCTCGTCCCGATGGGAGGCTGTCCCGAATCGGGATTTTCATCAGGAAAATCGGGAATGTTTGTTTTTTAATTTTTGGAGCAGCTGGCTCCAGCAAAATGGCCGCCGGCGCCACCGCTAGATCTTCCCCCTTGTGTTCAGTGGAGAGAGGAAGGGGGCTCGATTCGTGCAGCCAATGAATCGGCTTCTTTAGCGGCACGGATCGGCCCCTCCCCTCTCCACTGAACACACGGCGCCGGTGTCTTGCGCGCTGCAGTTTTCTTTTTTATTGCTATGCCACGCCTACAAATGCATGCCCCGCCCCTAATTATTATATGGCTCCGCCTACAGCCAAAAAAGTGTCCCACAAATTTTTTTTGCAATGTTGGCAACTATGCTATACCTCTAAAAATGGTGAAAGAAACTGCGCTAAAAACCAAATGCTAAAATGAAATACAGTGAAAAGCAGCAATCCTCACAAAAACATCAATTGTAAAAAAGCATAAAGAAAATAGGAGGTTGCGCTAATGCTAGTGGAGCATAATGAATGATTTGCAGTGAAAAAATTCATATAAATCAAATAAATCAATGTGCAGAACTCTAGTAGTGAAGAAAAAAAGTCCATAAATTAAAACCTCAATTGGGTGTTATAAAAAGTCCAAAGAATGAAACATCAATGAAGTGTTTACAAAGCGTCCAAATCACCAACAGAAAATAAAAATAGAAATAAATGTAAAAAAAAAAAAAAAAAAAAAAATCCAAGTGGTAAATAATGAAGATCAGTGACAACGAGGAAGGGTCCACCACCAGGTACTGAAGGGGTTACTCCTTACCAGAAGGCCATGACCCCCCACTACAGAGGATCACAGCAAGCAGAGATCTTTTAAAGCCAGAATGGGGATTAGCAGCGGTGTCCACCAGGGGTCATCTCGTCAGCAGCCACTCCAACAACCCAGGGCATTGATACCATAAAATGGAAGGGGCTCACATAGTGTAAAACCACTTTACATTTTATTAAAATAGATAAAAAACAGATATACACTTACAAAGTGTCAGATGAATAAACAGCCTTAAGTCCGGCTCCGTGGCCACCGGAGCTCGGACAAACCTGTCCTACTGGAAATCAGCTCGCTTGGGGGTGACGTCAGCGCGTCGTCTGGCTCCGCCCTACGCGTTTCGTGACATCATCACTGAGGCCAAACAGATCGAGTACAGGCATAACTCAATCTGCTCCTCTCCTGGGCCCAGCTGGCCAGGATCTGTCACCTGTAAGAGTGCTCTGAGCAGAGGTTCACTGTACACAGGGCCGGTGCAAGGCTATTTTGTGCCCTAGGCAAAACCAGCTATGTCTCCCCTCCCCCCCCCAAAAAAAAAAACACAGGTCACTGGACTATGGGTGAGCAGGGACTTAGGTAGAAGTGCACCTGCATCTATGGTGTCACTGAAAGAAAGCCCCAGCTTTGGTGGTTTCACTGGAAGGACAAATATCCTTCTGTCCGTGTTGTCACTGGAAGAAAAAAATTGTCCCTGCGTCCATATGTGACGTGCACCAGGAAATTTAAGCGGGTGGGGTGGTAGGAAGCTGGCAGTTGGGTGCAGGGTGGGATGAAGATGACAGGGGGGGGGGGGGGTGGTAGGATGCCAGGCACTGGGGGATTTTCATGAGGATGGAGATAATGATGACATTGAGTGTGGTAGTAGGAAGCTGACATGGATACATGGGGGATGAAGATGACAGGGGGTATGTTGGTAGGAAGCTGACAGGGGGGATGAAGATGACAGAGGGTGGGATGGTAGAAAGCTGACAGGGGGGATGAAGATGACAGGGGGTGGGGTGATAGGAAGCTAACAAGGGGGATAAAGATGACAGGGGGTGGGGTGATAGGAAGCTAACAAGGGGGATAAAGATGACAGGGGGTGGGGTGATAGGAAGCTAACAAGGGGGATAAAGATGACAGGGGGTGGGGTGGTAGGAAGCTGACAGTCGGGATGAAGATGACAGGAGTGGGGTGGTAGGAAGCTGACGGGGGGTGAAGATGACAGGGGGTGGGTGGTAAGAAGCTGACAGGGGAGATAAAGATGACAGGGGGATGAAGATGACAGCGGGTGGGTGGTAAGAAGCTGACGGGGGGATGAAGATGACAGGGGAGATAAAGATGACAGGGGGTGGGGTGGTAGGAAGCTGACGGGGATGAAGATGACAGGGGGTGGGTGGTAGGAAGCTGACAGGGGGGATGAAGATGACAGGGGGTGGGGTGGTAAGAAGCTGACAGGGGGGATGAAGATGACAGGGGGTGGGGTGGTAAGAAGCTGACGGGGGGATGAAGATGACAGGGGGTGGGGTGGTAAGAAGCTGACAGGGGGGATGAAGATGACAGGGGGTGGGGTGGTAGGAAGCTGACAGGGGGATGAAGATGATGTTGGGTGGTAGGATGCTGACAGGGGGATGAAGATGACAGAGGGTGGGGTGGTAGGAAGCTGATGGGGGGTGAAGATGACAGGAGGTGGGGTGGTAAGAAGCTGACAGGGGGATGAAGATGACAGGGGGTGGGAAGGTAGGAAGCTGACAGGGGGATGAAGATGACAGGGGGTGGGGTGGTAGGAAGCTGACAGTCGGGATGAAGATGACAGGAGTGGGGTGGTAGGAAGCTGACGGGGGGTGAAGATGACAGGGGGTGGGTGGTAAGAAGCTGACAGGGGAGATAAAGATGACAGGGGGATGAAGATGACAGCGGGTGGGTGGTAAGAAGCTGACGGGGGGATGAAGATGACAGGGGAGATAAAGATGACAGGGGGTGGGGTGGTAGGAAGCTGACGGGGATGAAGATGACAGGGGGTGGGTGGTAGGAAGCTGACAGGGGGGATGAAGATGACAGGGGGTGGGGTGGTAGGAAGCTGACAGGGGGATGAAGATGACAGGGGGGATGAAGATGACAGTGGGGTACCGGGGAGATGATGATAAAAAGTAGGATGATAGGACTCAGAGGTAGGGTGGTGGGATACCAGGAACAGGGGGGGTGAAGAGGAGCATGATGATGACAGGGGGACAGTAGGTGACATCATATCATCAGGTCTATGTGTGTGAGGTCACGGGTGGATGTTGGGGGTGCCCTCGGTCAGGGAGTGACGTCACGGCCACAGGATGCTGTCAGTGTCGGGCAGCAACACCGTCATGCTGTACCTTGAGACTCCGACAGACTGGCTCCCTGATGATCGCTACTCCTGCTCTGGCAGGTCTTCCACTGCGGCCGTCCATCCTGGAGAGATCAGGGAGCTGCTCAGCCACAGCGGTCATTATCAGCGCTCTGCACATGGTAGGAGATCCACAAAACACGGGAGGAGACGGGGGAGGGGAGCACATGGATCCACCTACTGAGCCAACAACTGGTGGATCGAGGTTGTGACAAGCTCCCAGCGCCTCCTACTCTTCCTCCATAGGACTTGACGGCAGCAGCTTGCGCCCTGAAAGGACTACTACTGTCACACATCCAGATAGCGGACGTGGCTGCGCCCTAAGCGGCTGCCTAGCAGTAGCGCTTGCCCTGACTCTACGGAGAAGGGATCAGGCATCTGACTTCTCCTCTGTAGTACCCAATGGTCATCCTGGAGGTAAAGCCCACAGTCTGCTGATAAAATGGAAATCAAACTCATGGCTACTCTTCATCTCACTGACACCAACAAAGGGGGGCACTTTTCACCTCACTGACACCAACAAAGGGGGGCACTTTTCATCTCACTGACACCAAGGGGGGCACTTTTCATCTCACTGACACCAACAAAGGGGGCGCTTTTCATCTCTGTTTATTACTTTGCTTGTATTTTTTTTTTTTTTGCAGAAAATCCTTGGCAAGATGTTTTCAGTAACAACACTTCTGTTTATCTGTGGAATTCTCTTTGGCCTTTCCCAATGCCAATCAGCAGAATGGGAAAAGTTTAAAGAAAGGCATATCACCTCTCAAAAGACCCATGAATTCAACTGCGACAGAGCCATGAACAACCCTATATTTATTGTAGATGGGCAGTGCAAGCCGGTCAATACTTTCATCCATTCGACCACTGGAACAGTCAAGGAGATCTGCAGAGGAGCCTCTGGTCGTGTAAATAAAACCAGTAGGCAAACATTTCCGTTAACTACTTGCAGAAAAATCGTCAGGTGCGAATATTCTCAAAGAGTTGACACTGATGTCATATGTATCACCTGCGATAATAACTATCCTGTTCACTTTGTTAAAATAGGAGAGTGCTAATAAGGAAAAGATTTTATTTTTTCCTTTTGCTTTACTGCATCCTTTGCTTTTATAAACGTATGACAGTCATTTTGTCTACTAAATCCTATATCTAAGCTCATAAAGTCAGGGGATTCAGTCTGACTGCCATTTTCCCTTATGCACCGATTGTTTCTCATTACATGACAATCTGTACAATAAAGGAGCTTTACTCTTTCACATTGTTTTTTTCTTTTCTTTTCTTTTCAGTTGTGTAATCTGCCTTTTAAACCCCGAGCACACTTATTAAATAGACAAAAATATATATTCTTTATTCAATAAAGAGCTCTTATGCTTAACTGCTGTAACCCATGGCAGCCAATCAGAATCCATGTACTGGTCTGACTTCATCAGAATTGATTCTGATAGGCTCCCTGGTTACTACATGTAATGTGGAACTAAATCCACCAATTTAAGGGCCAGGTCACACCATATGCAGTCTAGTGCGTTTTTGTTCTGCATCAAAATTGCATGGAAAGTAGGTTATATGGTTTTCAATGGCATAGTTCACACCAGTGCAATCAGTTCCAGGGCTTTTCAGTTCCAGAAAAAAAAAGAACATGCTGCATTTTTCCTGCACTGGAACGCAGTACAACGCATCAAAAATGCACTGAAACGCATCAAAACTGGACCCTAGAAAGAGGAAAAAGAGCACCTGGAAAGCATCTGGAAACACATAAAAAATGCACCCTAAAATGCACCAGAACGCATCAAAAATGTGTTAAAATTGCGCATATAGAAACACATCCTGATTAGATCTGGGAGTGCATTTTTGTGGTGCGAACCGGTCCTAACTGTTTTTGTTACATTCAAGCCATGCCTTGTTAGTGTGCTTATGTTAGCTTTCAAATGAACTGTCAAGCCATCATATGGCTGGTGTCAGAGCTCATCACATGTGCAGCATCATGGCAACTGTAGATTCAACAGAGGATAAGATGGCAGCTTCCTTGGCTGTAAAAAATAGGAGGTTTTAGTTCTGTTTTAACCACTTCACCTCCGGAAGATTTTACCCCCTTTATGACCAGACTATATTTTGCTATTCAGCACTGTGTTACTTTAACTGGCAAGTGCACAGTCATGCAACGTTGTACCCAAATGGAATTTATATAATTTTTCCCCACAAATAGATCTTTCTTTTGGTGGTAGTTGATCACCACTGAGTTTTTTTATTCTTTATTAGGGATGAGCCGAACACCCCCCTGTTCGGTTCGCACCAGAACATGCGAACAGGAAAAAAATTCGTTCGAACACGCGAACGCCGTTAAAGTCTATGGGACACGAACATGAATAATCAAAAGTGCTAATTTTAAAGGCTAATATGCAAGTTATTGTCATAAAAAGTGTTTGGGGACCTGGGTCCTGCCCCAGGGGACATGGATCAATGCAAAAAAAAGTTTTAAAAACGGACGTTTTTTCAGGAGCAGTGATTTTATTAATGCTTAAAGTCAAACAATAAAAGTGTAATATCCCTTTAAATTTCGTACCTGGGGGGTGTCTATAGTATGCCTGTAAAGGGGCGCATGTTTCCTGTGTTTAGAACAGTCTGACAGCAAAATGACATTTGGAAGGAAAAAACTCATTTAAAACTAGCCGCGGCTATTGCATTGCCGACAATACACATAGAAGTTCATTGATAAAAACGGCATGGGAATTCCACACAGGGGAACCCCGAACCAAAATTAAAAAAAAAAAATGATGTGGGGGTCCCCCTAAATTCCATACAAGGCCCTTCAGGTCTGGTATGGATATTAAGGGGAACCCCAGCCAAAATTGAAAAAAAAAATTGACGTGGGGTTCCCCCTAAATTCCATACCAGACCCTTCAGGTCTGGTATGGATTTTAAGGGGAACCCCGCGCCAAAAAAAAAAAAAAAAACGGCGTGGGGTCCCCCTAAAAATCCATACCAGACCCTTATCCGAGCACGCAACCTGGCAGGCCGCAGGAAAAGAGGGGGGGACGAGAGTGCGGCCCCCCCCCCCTCCTGAACCGTACCAGGCCACATGCCCTCAACATTGGGAGGGTGCTTTGGGGTAGCCCCCCAAAACACCTTGTCCCCATGTTGATGAGGACAAGGGCCTCATCCTCACAACCCTGGCCGGTGGTTGTGAGGGTCTGCGGGCGGGGGGCTTATCGGAATCTGGAAGCCCCCTTTAACAAGGGGACCCCCAGATCCCGGCCCCCCCCCTGTGTGAAATGGTAAAGGGGTACTTACCCCTACCATTTCACTAAAAAACTGTCAAAAATGTTAAAAATGACAAGAGACAGTTTTTGACAATTCCTTTATTTAAATGCTTCTTCTTTCTTCCTTCATCTTCTTCTGGTTCTTCTGGCTCTTCTGGTTCTTCCTCCGGCGTTCTCGTCCAGCATCTTCTCCGCGGCGTCTTCTATCTTCTTCTCCTCGGGCCGCTCCGCACCCATGGCATGAGGGGAGGCTCCCGCTCTTCTCTTCATCTTCTTCTCTTCTTCATCTTCTTCTTCATCTTCTTCTTCTTCTTCTTCTTCCTTCTTCTCTTCTTCTCTTCTTCCTGTCTTCTCCGGGCCGCTCCGCATTCATGCTGTCATGAAGGGAGGCTCCCGCTGTGTGACGGCGTCTCTTCGTCTGACGGTTCTTAAATAACGGGGGGCGGGGCCATCCGGTGACCCCGCCCCCCTCTGACGCACGGTGACTTGAGGGACTTCCCTGTGACGTCACGGGGAATGCCACAGGGAAGTCCCGTCATGTCACCGTGCGTCAGAGGGGGGCGGGGCCACCGGGTGGCCCCGCCCCCCGTTATTTAAGAACCGTCAGACGAAGAGACGCCGTCACACAGCGGGAGCCTCCCTCCATGCCACAGCATGGATTGCGGAGCGGCCCGGAGAAGACAGGAAGAAGAGAAGAAGAAGAAGAAGATGAAGAAGGAAGAAGAAGAAGAAGATGAAGAAGAAGATGAAGAAGAGAAGAAGATGAAGAGAAGAGCGGGAGCCTCCCCTCATGCCATGGGTGCGGAGCGGCCCGAGGAGAAGAAGATAGAAGACGCCGCGGAGAAGATGCTGGACGAGAACGCCGGAGGAAGAACCAGAAGAGCCAGAAGAACCAGAAGAAGAAGAAGATGAAGGAAGAAAGAAGAAAGAAGAAGCATTTAAATAAAGGAATTGTCAAAAACTGTCTCTTGTCATTTTTAACATTTTTGACAGTTTTTTAGTGAAATGGTAGGGGTAAGTACCCCCTTACCATTTCACACAGGGGGGGGGCGGGATCTGGGGGTCCCCTTGTTAAAGGGGGCTTCCAGATTCCGATAAGCCCCCCGCCCGCAGACCCTCACAACCACCGGCCAGGGTTGTGAGGATGAGGCCCTTGTCCTCATCAACATGGGGACAAGGTGTTTTGGGGGGCTACCCCAAAGCACCCTCCCAATGTTGAGGGCATGTGGCCTGGTACGGTTCAGGAGGGGGGGGGGGCCGCACTCTCGTCCCCCCCTCTTTTCCTGCGGCCTGCCAGGTTGCGTGCTCGGATAAGGGTCTGGTATGGATTTTTAGGGGGACCCCACGCCGTTTTTTTTTTTTTTTTTTGGCGCGGGGTTCCCCTTAAAATCCATACCAGACCTGAAGGGTCTGGTATGGAATTTAGGGGGAACCCCACGTCAATTTTTTTTTTCAATTTTGGCTGGGGTTCCCCTTAATATCCATACCAGACCTGAAGGGCCTTGTATGGAATTTAGGGGGACCCCCACATCATTTTTTTTTTTTTTATTTTGGTTCGGGGTTCCCCTGTGGGGAATTCCCATGCCGTTTTTATCAATGAACTTCTATGTGTATTGTCGGCAATGCAATAGCCGCGGCTAGTTTTAAATGAATTTTTTCCTTCCAAATGTCATTTTGCTGTCAGACTGTTCTAAACACAGGAAACATGCGCCCCTTTACAGGCATACTATAGACACCCCCCAGGTACGAAATTTAAAGGGATATTACACTTTTATTGTTTGACTTTAAGCATTAATAAAATCACTGCTCCTGAAAAAACGTCCGTTTTTAAAACTTTTTTTTGCATTGATCCATGTCCCCTGGGGCAGGACCCGGGTCCCCAAACACTTTTTATGACAATAACTTGCATATAAGCCTTTAAAATTAGCACTTTTGATTTCTCCCATAGACTTTTAAAGGGTGTTCCGCGGCATTCGAATTTGCCGCGAACACCCCAAATTGTTCGCTGTTCGGCGAACTTGCGAACAGCCAATGTTCGAGTAGAACATGAGTTCGACTCGAACTCGAAGCTCATCCCTATTCTTTATTATATAATCAAAAAAAAGACCAAAAATTTTGAAAATAAAATAAGAATTTTTATTTTCTGATATAAAACATATCAAAAAAAAAATCAAATTTCTCCATAAATTTAGGCCAAAATGTATTCTGCTACATGTCTTTGGTAAAAAAAAATCCCAATAAGTGTATATTGATTGGTTTGCATGAAAGTTATAGCGTCTACAAACGATGGTATAAATACTGGAGTTTTTATTTACCGTATTTATCGGCGTATAACACGCACTTTTTTCCCCTTAAAATCAGGGGAATATCGCGGGTGCGCGTTATACGCCGATCCCCTGCGATCCCCCGCTGACTGTGAGCGGGGTGATCGCCGGCTGCCAATATACATAGATAGCCGAGTGTACTCGGCTAGCTCCGCTCACAGTCATGCCCTATGATGGACACAGGGACTAGGCGTGACTGTGAGCGCAGCTAGCCGAACCTAGCCGAGTACACTCGGCTATCTGTATATGGGCGGCGCTCGGCTCCGCTCAGTCACGCCCATCCCGGGCGGGACTACAAGTGGAGCCCAAAGTGGCCGAGAGCCGCCGAGAACCGGCTCTGTGTGTCTCGGCCTACAAAATAGGGGATAGATTTATAGCATTTTTATTTTTATTTTTTTTTACTAGTCATGGCGGCGATCTGCGATTTTTATTGTGACTGCGATAATATGGCGGACACATCGGACACTTTTGACACATTTTTGGGACCATTCACATTTTTACAGTGATCAGTGCTATAAAAATGCATTGATTACTGTATAAATGTGACTGGCAGGGAAGGGGTTAACACTAGGGGGTGATCGAGGGGTTTACTGTGTTACCTAGGGAGTGTTTCCAACTGAAGGGGGAGGGGACTCACAAGGGGAGGAGACCGATTTGTGTTGCTCTGTACTGAGAACACAGATCGGTCTCCTCTCCTCTCTGACAGGACATGGATCTGTGTGTTTACATACACAGATCCACATCCTGCCGTGTTACTGGGCAATCGCGTGTGCCCGGTGGACATAGTGGCCGCCGGGCACACGCATCGGGTGCCCAGTGACACGGCGGGCGTTCGCACACCCCCTGGTGGGTAGGGAAGGCGAGGGCGTCGTACGACGCCCTCCCAGAACAAGAGCCGCACCGCCTCGCCGTCATTTGACAGCCCACGGGCGGCAATCGGTTAAAATTCCCTCCTAAACTTGGGGTGCGTGTTATACGCCGATAAGTATTTTTTTTTTTTTTTTATACTATTAATGGTGGTGATCAGCATCTTACAATGGGACTGTGATAGTGCAGTGGGAAATCTGACACTAACTAACACTGTGGGGGGACTGACACTACCATCACCAGTAACACTAATATAGTGATCAGTGCTAATAATATACACTGGGGGTTATTTACGAAAGGCAAATCCACTTTGCTCTACAAGTGCAAACTACAAGTGCAAAGTGCACTTGGAATTGCAGTCACTGTAGATCTGAGGGGAAGATCTGAAATGAGGGGAAGCACTTCTGATTTTATCATCCAATCATGTGCAATATAAAATGCTGTTTTTTATTTTCCTTGCATGTCCCCCTCGGATCTACAGCGACTGCACTTCCAAGTGCACTTTGCACTTGTAGTTTGCACTTGTAGTGCAAAGTGGATTTGCCTTTCCTAAATAACCCCCACTGTCACTGTACTAATGACACTGGCTGGTAAGGGGTTAACATTTAGTGGCAATCAAGGTGTTAACTGTGTGCCTAACAATGTTTAGTGTGTGTGCTGTTTTTCTCAGCAAAGTTCCAGTTTTTACTCCCTGTTTTAAAGGGAGGAAAAAAATGGCACATCGCAGCTGTCCGATCTGAGCCGTGTTGTTTGCCAGCACAGGGCTCTCTTCTGTCATTCGCTCCGCCGATCAGCGGGTTCTGGCCATAAATCATTGGCAGCATGACAGCACAGCCGGGGCAGCGCACGTGTGCCCCCTACCCAGAGGTGCAAATCGCGTATATTTACGTGATTCTGCACCGGCGAGCCACCCTTTAATAGTAAAGCTACAGGAGACAGTTGGCAAGTGGTTAAAACAGACCATGTATCACTGAGGCAGCACATCATTTGCTTTTGTTTCACATCCATGTTGCTCTGTTCAGTGGTCAGAAGCAAAGTAAAATACATACTTCTTCCAGATATAGGAAAGCGTGTGAGTCGCACTTCTTTCTCCAATTTACAGTGACAGTGCTTGGCAAATAGCTGCGAAGACCCCCAGTGCTGTCACATGGTGACCATGAAAGATTTATTAACCTCGTGTATCAACCCTGTGCAGTGTCAGGACAAGGTCATCCAGCGCCCAGGGAGAACATGCCAAGCTGCCCCATGACTAATGCCAAGCCAAGCTGCCCCCCCATAACCAGTTATCTCACCCATACCTGATCATTATACATACATACAAATTGTAGAGGTCAGGATTGGATAAATTACAAAGTGCAAGGGTCAGGAAGAAAAATAATGTAGAACAAACATGTGGTAGCGAATTTCATGTTAAACAGATATAGGTTACCAAAGGAGGCATCATCACTAATGACATAATCCAAAGAAAATAAACAAAGAATAAATTGCGCTAGTCAGTGAATATATCACTCCTTCTAATACTGTGACACACTAAACAAGTGGATAAAAATAAAGTACAATGTGCAAAAAGCAGATGATGAAATCCTTAGTAAAATACGAGTCTTTGGAATAAAAAGAAAAAGGAAGAAAAATGGTCCAAGAATACGTGTATATTCCACCACCAAGTGGCTGGATGCAGGATTTTTCAGTGGCACGCCACATAAGGAATCAGGGACTCTTACCAAATGGTCGGGACCACCTACCTCTAGGATGGTCAAGTAGGGAAACAGAATACCCTCTGATTATCCCCTGCCTCCCAATCATCCGGGGGCAGGGGATAATCATAATAGATGAAAAGCTCCAATAGTGTAATACTATTTAATTAGGATTTATTGAAAATGAAAAGCCTAATGGCTACTTACTTTTTTACTACAATCCGAAGAAAAAAGTGTGGGACTTTGTATATGCCTCCGATTGTACACAGACAGCAGTTAAAGAATATCCAAATTTTATTAACAAATCACATTAAAGACATGATATAAGCAAATAGTAAAAACAATTCATTTATTACACAAGAGGTCACAACTTCACCATCAACCAATCAGAAATGTAACCAGAGTGAGATATCTCTGGTCGATGTGATGGGGACAACGCGTTTCTTCAGGACCGTACAGACCTCATTTTTATCCACGTAAGACACCAATACAGTTTAAAAACTGGAAATGAATAAAGCATGAAATAAGGATCAATGATATTGAAATTAATAACAGAAGCTATCCTTACAAAAATAAAGTATTAATCATTTATACAAAAGATCAATAAAAGGTCTAAATCAATTTAGGGAATCATCATCTACATGAGACAGAATAAAAGGTTGGATTCCAAATCAAGCCATGGGGAGAAAAATAATCCCAGATGTAAGGTGTATGTAATATATAATGTGTAGGAGTCAAGAGTACAGAGACCAGGAGTATATACACCCTAGTGCACACCAGTACTCCCTATGCGGCATTTCACACCTACATATATACACACACATACATATATACACTCACATATAAATATACATAAAATCACCCATTTACAGTATCTCACAAAAGTGAGAACACCCCTCACATTTTTGTAAATATTTTATTATATCTTTTCATGTGACAATACTGAAGAAATGACACTTTGCTACAATGTAAAGTAGTGCAAAGGTGAGGAGTACAAAGACAAGTGTGTCTTGCCTACAGTCAAGCATGGTGGTGGGGGTGTCATGGTCTGGGGCTGCATGAGTGCTGCCAGCACTGGGAAGCTACAGTTCTTCCAGGGAACCATGAATGCTAACATGTACTGTGACATACTGAAGCAGAGCATGTTCCCCTCTCTTCGGAGACTGGGCCGCAGGGCAGTATTCCAACATGACCACTGCCTTGCTAAAGAAGCGGAGGGTAAAGGTGATGGACTGGCCAAGCATGTCTCCTAAACCCTATTGAGTATCTGTGGGACATCCTCAAATGGAAGGTGGAGGAGCGCAAGGTCTCTAACATCCACTAGCTCTGTGATGTCATCATGGGGAAGTAGAAGAGGACACGAGTTGCAACCTTTTAAGCTCTGGTGAACTCCATGCCCAAGAGGGTTAAGGCAGTGCTGAAAAATAATGGTGGCCACACAAAATATTGACACTTTGGGCCCAATTTGGACATTTTCACTTAGGGGTGCACTCACTTCTTTGCCATGAGGTGCCATGTTGAACTTCCAGTGACCAGTATGAGAGTGATAACACCAAATTGAACACACCTAATCCCCATTCACACCTGAGACCTTGTAACACTAACGAGTCACATGACAACAGGGAGGGAAAATGGCTAATTGGGCCCAATTTGGACATTTTCACTTAGGGGTGTACTCACTTTTGTTGCCAGCAGTTTAGACATCAATGGCTGTGTTTTGAGTTATTTTGAGGGGACAGCAAATTTACACTGTTATACAAGCTGTACACTCACTACTTTACATCGTAGCAAAGTGTCATTTCTTCATGAAAATATTGTGACATTGGGGATTGTTCAGCTCAGTGACAGATGCGTTTTTCTGTAGTGAGTCCACATCAGACAGGCATTTATAGTTAAGGGCCTCGTAGCCCACATTTATTAAATGAACAAAAAAACAAAACAGTCCATAAATCCACTAAGGAATCCCACGCAGGGGTTTACATGTCATTCAAACAAAACTGAGAATGCAAGCCCACCTGGCTACTCTTTAACAGCACTGCTGTTATAGGTACTGGTAACTCAAACCACCAGATCTTCCAGGCCCACGGTCTTGGGTGCACACAACCTTGGGCTCCTTAACCTCTTGGCATCCGAGCTATAGCCGAATGACGGCCACAGCGCGGACCTGAATTTCCGGGAGGCCGTCATATGACGGCCTCCCCTGTGCACGTGCCCCTGCGGGGCACGCGCTGTGATCACCGAGTCACTGAGACTTGGGTAATCACAGATCCAAGTAAGGGGTCGGTCCCGGCTCCATACAATGTGATCAGCTGTCAGCCAATGACAATTGATCACATGACCTAAACAAAAGCTCGGTAATCGTTTTTTTTTCTCCTCATGCTGACAGCGCGAGGAGAAAAAAAGCCGATCACCGGCTTATCTGCAAGGGACATCGGTCCGGAAGAGGCACCTGCTAGTGCCACCTATCAATGTCCACAAGTGGTGCCAATCAGTGTAACCGATCAGAGCCCATTATTGCCACCCATCAGTGCCCATCACTGCCACCCATCAGTGCCGCCTCATCAGTGTACATCAATGAAGGAGAAAAATTACCTGTTTGCAAAATTTTATAACAAAATATTAAATAAAAAAAAACTTTTTTAAAATATATAAAAACCGCAGAGGTGTTCAAATACCACCAAAAGAAAGCTCTATTTGTGGGGAAAAAAATTATAAAAATGTAATTTGGGTACAGTGTAGCATGACCGCGCAATTGTCATTCAAAGTGCATCAGCGCTGAAAGCTGAAAATTGGTCTGGATAGGAGGGGGGTTTAGGTGCCCAGTAAGCAAGTGGTTAAAGCTTCAAGCCCCTCAATGCACACAGCATCTATCCTCACACAGAGACACTCACTAGCAGCCACTGCTCCAACTCCACCTTCCTTCTTCTTCTTCTGCTCTCACCAGCCCCTCGTTCTATGGGCTGTGTGTACCTGGGCACACACCCTGCTGGCTGTCCACAAGACCCGGACACAGGGTTGGAGATCCCGTCCCACCCAAGACTCTGAAGCAGGGATCCTCAAACTACGGCCCTCCAGCTGTTGCAGAACTACACATCCCATGAGGCATTGTAAAACTCTGACATTCACAGACATGACTAGGCATGGTGGGAATTGTAGTTCCTGAACACCTGGAGGGCCGCAGTTTGAAGACCCAAGGATCTCCAAACTACAGAGCCCCTTCCAGAAATAGCAAGATCCGGAGAAAACTGCCGGAGGAGTTTTCTCTGTTTCAAATCTACGCTCTGTAATCCGCCGATATGCAGATTCTATGTCCACTTTACCCCCATTTTCATAGGCACAGAGCCTCGCTCTGCCACAATATATAATAAAATATTTACAAAAATGTGAGGGGTGTACTCACTTTTGTGAGATAATGGGTGTTATTTACGAAAGGCAAATTCACTTTGCACTACAAGTGCAAACTACAAGTGCAAAGTGTACTTGAAATTGCACTGAAAGTGCACTTGGAAGTGCAGTCGCTGTAGATCCAAAGGGGACATGCAAGGAAAGTAAAAAAAACAGCATTTTAGCTTGCACATGATTGGATAATAAAATCAGCAGAGCTTCCCCTCATTTCAGATCTTCCCCTCAGATTTACAGCAACTGCACTTCCAAGTGTACTTTCATGTACTTTTTTTGCAAAAATATCAAAGCTTTCCATAAAATCTACAGACACGCACCTTACTGTCCTACATCCATGATTCAAAACCTACAGTATCTATTGCTTCCTTACAGACTGTAGGTCATGACACAGGAAGGAGTTGACCAGCTGACCTCATTAGCACACACCCTGCATCATCCACCCTCCCAGCTGCACGTTTTTTAAATGAAATGCAATCAATCAGTGATCACCCTTCTCACTAAATACACCATCAGATTGCATAGTGTATGGCCATCTTTATACAAGTACATAGAAGGGAGGGAACAGAAACACTCAGCTGTCACATGTCTAATGCGTTTTGGAGTATTTTCATTCATCACACATAGGGCAGCCCATCCACCTGAATGTGCTGCCCTACACACAGCAATCGCCCCAAAGAAGCTTCAGAACCTTTTTTTTTAGAGCGGAGCTTGGTTGCGTTTTTTACCATGATTTTTGGTGCAGCGAATTTATTTCTGAAATGCAAGGAAACACACAGATGTGAACAGAGCCTCATTGTTCTTGTGTTAACGCATCAATTTCACTTTCAGGCCCCATTCACATCTAGCATAGTGGGAGCGAACGTTTTCTGGCTCGTTTTTCCTGTGACACGCATAGGGCAGCCCATTGATTTAAATGGGCCATACTATATGTGGCTTATGGGACATGTTGGCGTTTTGTGGGTTGCGTGTTTTTTACTGTGCGTTTTGCAGTATTTGCCATTCTTTTTTTCACATGGCAAAATGTGTGTTTGCTTCTGTGTTTGGTGTGTCTTTACCAATGAATGGCACTGTAAGTGTAACTAGTACTTTTAGTTGTATAAAGGTGACCATACACTATACAATCTAATTGTACAATCTCCTTTAGATTTACCAAATTTTTATAATAGGAATATAGCCAATCACTCTGTATCCAATAAGGCAAGCCCTTACACTGCATAATTGATGACAGATCTAAAAAAACACGCACGCACAGTAAAAAACTTGCAACCTACAAACTGCCAACATGTCCCATAAGCCACATATAGCATGGCCCATTTAAATCAGCAGGCTGCCCTGTGCATGTCACAGGAAAAACGAGACACAAAATGTGCACTCCCACTATGCTAGATGTGAATGGGGCCTTAACACAAGAACAATGAGGCTCCATTCACATCTGTGCGTTTCCTTGCATTTCAGAAATGCACCAAAAATGGCAGTAAAAAACGCACCAAGCTCCACTCTAAAAAATGTTCTGAAGCTTCTTTGGGGCGATTGCTGCATGTAGGGCAACCCATTCAGGTGGGTGGGCTGCCCCATGTGTGATGTGTGAAAATGCTCCAAAACACCCCCCCCCCACCTCGCTTAAAAAAAAAACGCATGTGGGAATGTGAGTTCCCGCTATGCAGAGATGTGAACGGGGCTTGACAGCTGAGTGTTTCTGTCCACTCCCTTCTATGTACTTGTATAAAGATGCCCATACACTATGCAATCTGATTGTGTATTTAGTGAGAAGAGTGATCACTGATTGATTGCATTTTATTTAAAAAACGTGCAACTGGGAATGTGAGGGTGGATGATGAGGGGGGTGTGTACTAATGAGATCAGCTGGTCAACTCCTTCCTGTGTCATGACCTGAAGTCTGTGAGGACGTAAGACAGAAGCAATAGATTGGTATATAGGGGAGCTAGAATTTAGAAAAAAAAAGGTGAACGTAGCCTTTAACCCCTTCCTGACCGGCGGACGCCGATGTACGTCGGCAGAATGGCATGGCTGGGCAAATGGGCGTACCTGTAAGTCCCATTTGAATTCCCCGCCTTGCCATTGCACACGCGCGGCCGGGATCTCCGTGAGTCAGGTTGCGGGTCCCGCGGACTCGATCGCCGTGGGGATACCCACAATCGCCTCACGGGGAGGACGAACAGGGAAATGCTGATGTAAACAGCATCTCCCCGTTCTGCCTAGTGACAGGCTCACTGATCTCTGCTCCCTGTCATCGGGAGCAGAGATCAGTGTAGTGTCACAGCTAGCCTATCCCCCCTACAGCTGGTAATCACTCCCTAGTACTGACTTAACCCCTCCCCGCCCCCTAGTGGTTAACCCCTTCACTACCAGTGTCATTTACACAGGAATCAGTGCATTTTTATAGCACTGATCGCTGTATAAAGGACAATGGTACCAAAAATGTGTCAAAAATGTCCGACATGTCCGCCATAATGTCGCAGTCACAATAAAAATCGCTGATCTATTACTAGTAAAAAAAAAAAATTATTAATAAAAATGCCATAAAACTACCCCCTATTTTGTAAACGCTATAACTTTTGCGCAAACCAATCAATAAATGCTCATTGCGATTTTTTTTTACCAAAAATATGTGGAAGAATACGTATCAGCCTAAACTGAGGGAAAAAAAATGTTTTTTTATATATTTTTGGGGGATATTTATTATAGCAAGATGTAAAAATATTTTTATTTTGTTTATAGCGCAAACAATAAAAATTGCAGAGGTGATCAAATGCCAACAAAAGAAAGCTCTATTTGTGGGGGAAAAAGGACGTCAATTTGGTTTGAGAGCCATGTCGCACGACCGCGCAATTGTCAGTTAAAGCGACGCAGTGCCGAATCGCAAAAAGTGCTCTGGTCAGGAAGGGGGTAAATTCTTCCGGGGCTGAAGCGGTTAAAGACCTGACATATATGACTTATGACATATATGATACCATAGTGCCATCTTGAGGTTGAATTGGAGAATGTTTCTCATATTGAAACTCAGTATTGTGAAAGGGTCCACACCCATGTGGGGATGGTAAATTTTCCAAATAAAAGGTTGTCAGGCATGAGCTGACAAGAGGGCTGTGTAATGACTTAACAGGAAGATCTGTGCAAGCCAGAAGAAACTATACCTGAAGACGTTTTCCCCTGATCTCCAGCAACTGCTTAAAGGCTTGGGTCCTTGTTGCCTACAGAGATCATGAACCCACTCTTTTTAGTGTATTTCTATAGACCATAGGCTGCTTATTTGCTATTCTGCAAGCTAGAAGTGCACACCTAGCTTCACTTGTTCGTAGCATTCCATATGCGCAGTATATCAGACTAAGAAGGAATCGCACACATTTGTCAAATTTCAGATATCAGGCTAATCTTCTAAACCAACAGTTACTACAGAGAGGAATCAAGAAATCCCATTTACGGAAGGCTTGCAACAGAGCCCTTAAACAACCCCGTAATGTACTTTTGTATACATCTAATACCAAGTAAAATACCTCCACCATGAGATTCATCACCAAATTCTCAGGTCAGCAACAACAACTCAGGAACAATCTATCAGATCACTGGCATTTGCTATATCATGACCCTACTCTTAGGAAATACATTTGTGATCACCCAGAGATCACCTTTAGATGTGCCACCCCACTCCGGGATAGGCCAATGTGTAACCATCACACTCCTGCCCTGAGAAGGGAGGCACATGCTAGAGGAATCTACAAATGTGGTCATTGCAATTTCTGTCCATGGATCTCCACTGGCTCCCATTTTGTACTCCCAAACGGAGAGACTTTTTACCCAAAATGTGTGCCAGACTGTAACACCCAAGGAGTGATATCTCTGATGTTGTGCAAATGCGGGGCCTTTTATGTCAGAAAGGCCATCTGCCAATTTAAGCAGAGGCTCAATGACCACATATATTATTCAGCTAATGGCAAAATGTTCACCCCTGTGAGCAGACACCTTGACCTGTACCACAAATTTGACACGTCCTTTGTCACATTCCTGGTCCAGGAGGTTGTTTCCTAGGACCCTAGGGGAGGGAATTGGGACAGACGAATATTACAAAGGGAAACCCCATGGATAGAGCGTTTGAATGCTACCTACCCACCGGAAATTAATGAGTTCCAATCATATAAGTCTTTTCAATAAAATATGTGTTTCTAGGTGGGTTTGTTCCTGTATGTATAAATGTTTTCAGACTTACTGTAGCTTCCTTCTGCTATAATTACTGGATTCTTGAGCTATTTCTTAGAGTTGGTCTAATGTATGCACTCCTATATATAACCGTTTTGGTGTACTATAAATTTTAAAGTTGTTTATTTGGTTTATTATACCTGTGTTGAGATCTCTTACTGGAGCAATCGCATGCTGGGCTTTGTGTTGTGTTTCAATGTGCGGCCAGTAAGCCACGGCTTGTGTGTGAGCCATGATTTTTTTCCCCTCTTTTCTTAGCAAGCCTTCTTGAGACCTTTTTGGCATATGTAAGTACATCATCATTACATTGTGTTCATAGATTGCGCTCGATGGGGGTTCTGGCTTCATCAGGGGGTTCTGGCTGGTCATCAGTTGCCTGCATTTGCAGGATAGGAGGGCACCTCTACTATAGCAACAGATGATTTAAATTAATACCACCAAGTCCTCTGTGGTTTTGATGCCTCCCTTCAAACTGGCCTTTGGATACCATCACCCATTCAAGAAGAGAACAATTCATTTGAACTTATGCAGGAAGCCTCTAAATATATACAACAGAAACCTTTATTAAAAGGAAACTTTTCTTTCCTTGTCAAAAGAAGTTTATTGAGTATACAATATTATAAAGATACATAAAGTAAGTTTACAAGGATCTATAAAGTAAGCTCATTGTTTTACAGTAGGGTTTATATAGGTAAATATCATGAAATTTCAAATATTAAACATTGGGTTCTCGTAAACCTAAATTAAAGATATATATCATTTCCTTAGTTACTTTTGTAGGTATTTAAATGATTTCTACCTACTATACATATTGTTTACAGGTAGAGTGTATATAGGTCAAATAAATTCTGATAATGAGCTTTAATCGTAAGGTGGAGAAAAGGAAAGAGAAAGAAGAAAAAGGGTTGAAAGGTAGAGGTATGGCCCACAAGGTTGTCCCGCTCGTCAGTTTATTATTCTTTTTAGTTCTCTTTGAAGCCTAAGAATGGGTGTCTCTGTAAGTCATTTAATCTGTTACCATGGCAACAGGACAGAGTCATTGAAGTTTGACAGGAACTGTTGTTTTATCCAAGGATGCCAAAGTTTTTCAAATTTTGGAATTTGATTTTGATCGATGGCTACCATCTTAGCATGGGACATTGTATTATTCATTCTGTGAATTGTTTCTGCTAGTACCAATGTAGGAGATTTCCATGCCTTGGCCACTGTTTGTTTTGCAGCCGTTATTAGTTGGATCATAAGTTTGAATTGAGAGAGTGTTAACCATTCCGGTTTTAGATTAAGTAAAGTTATATATGGATCTGGTTGTATTATTTTTTTAAATATTTTAGATGCAATCACGAAGACTTCCTTCCAGAAGGTTTGGATTACTGGGCACGTCCACCATATGTGTAAATGTGTGCCTATTTCTGGGCATCCTCGAAAACAAAGAGCTGAGGCATTAGGTGAATATTTTGCCACTCTAGCGGGTACAAGGTACCAGCGAGTTAGGACTTTATAATTTGGATCCAGTGCTAAGATGTTGGGTAAAGATGACTTAGATGTGAGCCATATGTTAGACCAGTCCGTGTCTTCTAAAGTTCGTCCCAGGTCCTCCTCCCACCTCTGAACGTAAGAGGGTCTATTAAGATTTAATACTCCATATAATTTATTATAAAGTGATGAAATTGTACCTTTAGCAAATGGATCTTTTGTACAGATTGATTCAAAAATGGATAATTGGGATAATGGTGTATCCCCCTTTAGGAATGGTGTATAGAAATTTTTGATTTGGAGATATCTAAATATCTCAGAGTTTGGTAGATCATATTTTTCTCTAAGCGATGGGAATGAAAGGAATGATTTAGATGCTATGAAGTCATTTAGTGTCTGAATGCCTGATGTTGTCCAAGCTTTAAAAGAATTCGGGTAAATCCATGCCGGATAAAAGGCCGGATTTCTGATAAAAGAAAGGAGAGGATTGTGTGGAGATTGTAACTGATACTTGGTTTTTAGTTTATCCCAGAGAGATAAGAAGTTTAGTTATGGGATTATGAATTTTAAAGCAGTCTTTAGGATCAAGCCATAACAAGTTTGATATTAATAGAGGGTCATTTTCTGAAGCCTCTATAAATACCCATAATGGGATTTCCTGTTTTGCATGGTATTTGGACAGACTGGCCAAATGTGCTGCTCTGTAGTAGTTAGTAAAATTAGGGTATCCCAGGCCTCCTTTATTTTTGGGAAGATGTAGTGTGTGTATAGGTATACGTGGTTTAGAAGAGCCCCATATAAACGAAGTTGCTCTTTTTTGTACTATTCTCAAAAAATAGGAAGGAATTGGAATAGGGAGGACTCTGAATAGATAAAGCAATTTGGGTAGAATAGTCATTTTGATTGCATTATTTTTCCCTATCCAGGATAAAGGAAGTTGCGACCATTGTTTTATTAGATTTGTGATCTGTCTTATTACAGGAGGATAATTATTTGAGAATAAGTCAGAATGAGATGCTGTTAAATGAATTCCAAGATATGGGATTGATTTTTCTGCCCATGTGAATGGGAGTGCAGCCCTAGCCGGGATCAATTCCATGTTTGTGAGTGAAATATTAAGCACTAGGCATTTCTTAGGATTAATCATAAGGCCGGATAGGGCTGCAAATCCATCAAGAGCTGGTATTAAGTTAGGACAAGAGACCTGTGGTGATGATAGAAAAAGTAATATATTGTCTGCAAATATACATAATTTGTGTGTAATACCTCCTACTTCAATGCCAGTTATAGTTTGGTTTGTTCTGATGTATTGGGCCATGGGTTCGAGTATAAGGGCAAATAATAAGGGAGATAATGGGCAACCCTGTCGGGTACCTCTTTCGATATTAAAGGCATCAGATTTGTATCCAGCATATTTTATATAGGCTTTGGGTTTATTATATAATGCTTTGATCCATGTTAAAAAGTGGGGTCCAAAACCCCATTTTTGTAATGAATATTGCATATATTGCCAGGATACTGTGTCAAATGCCCTCTTAATATCGAGAGATAGAAAACATAAAGGGATTTTCCGTTTTTTAGCAATATGTGCCAATAACACTGCCCTGCGCATATTATCGCCTGCCTGTCTATTTGGCATGAAGCCTACTTGATCTCTATGTATTAATTTTCCTATAATGCTATTGAGGCGTTTTGCTATTATTTTTGCTAATAATTTAATATCAAGGTTTAACAGAGAGATAGGCCGATAATTCACACAGGAAGTATCATCAGAAAGGGGTTTTGGGATCATACAAACAATTGCCATTAGTGTTTCTTGCCGAAAAGAATGTCCTTCTAGAAGTTTGTTAAAAGTTTCAGTGAGAATGGGAGAGAGTTTTTCTGAGAATGTTTTATAGTATAAAGCCGAGTAGCCGTCTGGGCCTGGTCTTTTGTTAAGTTTTAGGTCTTTTATGGCGTTAGCAACTTTATCTATAGTTATATGCTCATCCAAACTGCTTTTTTGATTCTGAGACAACTCAGGTAAGGTTATTTTTGAGAAGAAGGATTCAGCCTCTGTAGGATTAAATTCATTGTTTGTCTTGTATAAAGTTGCGAGATGTGAGTGAAATTTATGGACTATTTTAACTGGATTACAAGTATAAACATTTTTTGATAATTTCAAACGTATTGGTTTGAAAGATTTGTTAGTTGAATTTAATGCCCGAGCCAAATATGTACCTGGTTTGTTTGTATTCATGTAGAAATTGTGTTTGGAGCGTTTGAGGGATTTATCAACTGACTCAGTGAGAAATAGATCGTATTCCAATCTAGATTTTTCCAGATGAGATTTTGTACTCTGAGATGGATTATCTTGGAATGATATGTAGGCTGCATTAAAATTGAGTTCTAGTTTTTTTGCTAGATTTTTGCGTTCCCGTTTAAATAGTGCCATTTGTCTTTGTATTGTACCACGCAAGACAGGCTTATGAGCTTCCCACAGTGTTATTGGGGAAATGTCTGTTGTATTATTAATTGATATGTATTCCTTTAAAGCTTGTTCAATGGCCATCTGATGTAGTGGGTGTTTGAGCATTATGTCCGGTAAGTACCACGTTGGGTCATGCGCTTTTGGTATGGCTGAGGCTATAGTAGTGTATACTGCATTATGGTCAGACCACGGAATCGGAATTATATCTGATGCAATAATTTCTGGTATCATTCCTATTGTTAGAAAAATATGATCTATTCTGGTGAAGGTTTGATGAGGGTGCGAGAAATAAGTGAATTTCTTTTTCATTGGGTTACTTTCTCTCCACGAATCTACCAGATTGTATTTGGAAAGAAGTTGAGAAAAAGGTAATCTAGATGTTATTTTGGATGGTGTAAAAGGTGATTTATCTAGAAACGGGAGGAGGACCTGGTTCGAATCGCCGCACATTATCACTGTTCCTATTTTGTGTGTATTAATCACTTGTAATATATGTGAGAGGAATGGTGTAGGTTGTTTGTTGGGAGCGTAGTAGGAAATCTCCGTGATTGCTGTATCCATTATATAACCCATGAGTATCAGGTATCTACCTTCTGGGTCTTTAATTTCTGATGATAAGGTGAATGGTGTGGATCGGTGAAATGCAATTAGAGTACCCCTTTGTTTGGTACAGGCAGAAGCCGTGTAAATTTGTTGATAAAAAGGAGAAATATATTTTGGAGTAGAATCTTTGGTGAAGTGTGTTTCTTGGAGGCATAATATGTGAGCCTTCTTGTTATGGAAAGTACGGAAGGCTTTGGTCCTTTTTTGAGGGACATTTATTCCCTGAACATTCAGGGAAAGTATATTCAGTGGTGCCATGGCAACAGATCAAATAGTTTTGACTTACTTTTTGTTATGCAGAGCTGACTGCGCAGATCAACCTGTGTGGACTGAAGAGATGAAAAGATAGAAAAGAAACCAGTGAATTCTGGAGTAAAGAGTAAACAAAAAACATATGAGATTAGTTGATACATTGTATAAATTATTTTTTGCAAGTAATCACAATTTACCCGTGAAAGAGAATAAATATCTCTCTCAGGGGAATAAGTGCCTTCGTCACACTCCCACATAATATGGTTGGGAGAATGAGGAGGGCTAATGGGGGTACACGGATCTTCCGCTTACAGGAGAGAAGTGCTATGTCAAAAGACATCAAAATGATGATTCATTAATTGGAGTGCAGAATATAGTTTTTGTTGAAATTATTTATTCCAGTGTGGTTGTATATGGTTAGTTTTGCCCTAGGCTAAATAATTCAGTTAGAAAGGTACTGTTAATAACTTTGGTATTGATGAAGATAGTTTGAATTATTTTGGGATTTTAACCCTTTTAGAGTAAACAATTACATATTTTATTCATATGTAACTGTTTAGATATGTTAATTCATAAAATTGAGGTTGTATTGCTTCAGATTAGAATAAACAAAAACATAGTTCTAGGAGCTAGTTAGGTAATAATATATTTGTTTTAAGAAAAGAAAGAAAAAGCTTCCATTACTTCTGGATTATTGAACATATTTGTCCTAAAAAGTAATAAATCTATTGTTATTACCTGAAAATATATAACTGAACAAGAATTTCCTTGTTTCACTTATATATTCTAAGGCTATATGAATCAGAAGTAATAAGAAATATTACTGGAATGTAACATGATCCCACACAGTGTGTGACTATCAGAATGCAGTCACATTCAGTTATAAATACAGGTTTTTTATAGAGAACCATCTCTTAGTATAATAAATGAAGAGATATCAGGAATTAGGATGTCAGTCCATTGAATCTTCTTGGTCCATGGATGATGTGGCATAACGGCCTCTTTTGTGAGAATGGGGAAATAAAGGAGAGGCCATATTTGGCCGCCTTTCCTCATGGGATTGTGGCATCGGCATTTAAAAGTGTACTAAAAGGTCCGTCAGGTAATTTTAAATTTGATAGGTTGTTTAGAGTCAGGTGATTCAAAAGGTTATAGAGGGTTAATAGGCTATTAGGGATTGGGCAGTTAAGGTCAGGTGTCAGAGAAGAATCTAGAAGGTTAGCTAGTATAGCAATGATTGGACAATTTAAGTCAGGTGTTTTAGAAGGTTCTGGAAGGTCAAGAGGTCAGTTAGGATTGGTCAGTATAGGTCATATGACCTTTAGAATATTCCAGAAGGTATCCTATAGCCTATTTAAGGGAGATTTCCAGTCAGGATTGTGCCAGAAGCCAGAGAAATTACAGCGCAAAGAGCTCCGGCAGAAGTAGCTATATTACTGGTTTAAGTATTTCTCTGGCGGAATGAAGACTCTAATTCGTCAGCTATTGGAAAGAGCAGAGGCGGCTGGAGAAGAATGGATTCGAACCTGCCTTGCCTTACCTGCGGGTCAAGACTCCGGGGAAGCGGAAGACAGATTGGAAGAAGAAATAAGAAGAAGCGCTGGAGCCGGTGAGAGTCAGCGTCCATGTCGAATTGCTGTACAAGAGGTGTTTCCGGCGAATGCAGTTCCGGAGGTCGAGAGGCAGGAAGACGTCACACAAGCTGGAGAAGAAGGGCGGAGAGCGAACAAAAGGAAGCGGCTTCCGAGGAGGAGCTTCAGTCCGGCGCCGCCTGAAGTAAGAAGAGAGAGGCCTGTGTCGTCATCGGGTAGTCGGCGCGCATGCGCGACTACCGCTACCGATTGCAATGAAGAGGGAGCGAGTCAGGTAACAGCTGCGGCCACAGTGCAGTCGACTGCACAGCGGTATCCAGCGGAACAGCAGCAGAGGATCAGCAGCCGCAATGTAGAAGCAATAGGGGAACCTAGTTTGGTTCCTCCAACTAGTACAGCAGCCGGCATTCCTATCACTGTCCGGTGTGCTTCACCTTTGGTGTCTGATGGAGTCAACAAAGTTATTAATAATGATGGTGAGTTGTCAGCTGTCTCACAACTTTCTGAATTGTCTTCTTCTTTACAGCAGCTTATTGCAGTTATGCGTGCTAAAACAACATCTCAGACAAGGATGCCCAGAAGCATTGATGATAGTACAGCAGGGGTTTGGTCGGCTGTATTAAATGAACCGAGCATTATACCTCAGAAGTCTATTGTGTTACAAGAGGATGCCAACACAGTGGGCACTGGGCCTGAGAAAGGGTTCAGGGAGTGCATGCCTTGTTTTATCTCTCCTCTGGGTTTTCATCTTTCTTCCTCTTTGCGGGGGAAAATCTGGAGAGAGGAGTTTATTGATCTAAATTTAGTTCTTCCTCTTTCTAGAGATTTTCCGAGATATGAGAGGAGGGATGAGAAGCAGGAGGAGGATAGGCGGAAGCCATTAATTAAATCATTTTACAGTTGGCTACAAGCCTTTTGTATTTATGCAAGTGTTTTGTGTGAAAAATGTCCATCCAAAAGCTCTTTATTATTTCAACATATTGACATTATTTTAGAAGCTTACAAAAGTTTTACTGGGTTTTCATGGTTGGCTTATGATGAGGCTTTCAGACAGAATTTGGCAGTACAACCCTCTTTGCAATGGGGGTCTAAGGACGTCGGTCTCTGGTTGAATTTGTTTTTACCTCAGAAACAGCCTTTTTCGCGTACAATTAATACGGTTTCCAATTCAACTACAAGTTCTAATTATAAGAAAGGTTTGTGTTTTGCATACAATGATGGCCATTGTAAATGGTCATCTGCATGCAAATATAAGCATGAATGTGCTTTTTGCTCAGGAAATCACCCTATGTCTAAGTGTTTTCGGAAGCTTCAGGCAAGTCAAAAAGAAAGTTTTTCCAAAAGCAATGACGCCAGTGAAGTTTCCAAGAATTCTTCCTTGGTTACGGGTTTATCCAAACCTTCAGATGGCATCTCTGCTAATTGAAGTTTTCTCTACCGGGTTTTCGTTACCCGAATTTCAAGGTACGGGTTGTACACAAGTAAATAATTTGAAATCAGTTAACGATTACCCTCATATAGTGCGTAGAAAATTATTGAAAGAAGTGGAAGCAGGCAGGATGGAGGGACCTTTCAATAGCCCCCCTTTTGAAGATTTTCGGATCTCACCATTGGGTTTGATTCCTAAAAAAGAACCGAATGAATTTCGTCTCATACATCACCTGTCATTCCCTTTTGGTAGCTCATTAAATGATCAATTTGATAGTGATTCAGTGGCAGTTTCTTATACATCTTTTGACACAGCAGTATCTAAGCTGCGTTCATTAGGGGCTAATGCACTAATGGCGAAGGCTGATGTAAAATCCGCTTTTCGGCTTCTTCCTTTACATCCTGCTTGCTTTAACTCATTGGGTATTAATTTCGAGGGTAAATTTTATTTCGACAAGGCTCTGCCTATGGGATGTTCTATTTCATGTTTTTATTTTGAAGCTTTCTCCACCTTTTTAGAATGGGTGGTAGGTAAAGTAACTGCCTCTGAATGTTTTATCCACTATCTGGATGATTTTTTATTCATGGGTAGGGGTGGTTCAAACGATTGTTTGCATTTACTAAAATCTTTTCAAGTAATATGCAATTATTTTGGTATTCCTTTGGCGGAAGAAAAAAACATTTTTCCAACTTGTTGCATTGAGTTTTTGGGGATAACCTTAGATACTATAAACATGGAATTTAGATTGCCCAATGAAAAAATTTATAGACTTAATCAGCTTTTGAGGTTATTCATTAGGAAGAGTAAAGTAACTTTAAAGGAAATGGAATCCTTGTTAGGTCAATTAGCATTCGCAACACGAATTTTACCTATGGGTAGGGTTTTTTCCAGAAGATTATACACGTCTATTTCAGGTTTAAAAAATCCATCATCACATATTAGAATTACTATGGACATCAAACAAGATTTAATGGTTTGGTTACAATTTTTGGAAAATTTTAATGGTAGAGCTATATGGCAACAGGACTTTATTATAGATAGTGATTTTAAACTTTCAACTGATGCTTCTGGATCGGTTGGTTTTGGGACAATTTGGGGAAATCATTGGTGTTCCTCTACTTGGCCAAACAGGTGGATCACGAATGGTTTTTGCAAAAACATTGTTCTTCTAGAGCTTTTTCCTATTATAGTATCTTTGGAACTCTGGGGTTCTTACTTTAGGAATAAGAGGTTGTTATTTAGCACTGACAATAAGGGTGTTGCTTTTGCGGTTAACAGCCTTTCTTCCAAATCACCTCCTGTGGTTGCCTATTTGCAACATTTAGTTTTTCTATGCCTACGATGGAAGATTTGGATAAAGGCTAAGTATATTCCAGGTAAGACTAACATAATTGCCGATGCTCTATCTCGCCTACAGATGGATCCATTTTTCGAATTAATGCCAGAGGCGGATGTGGTGGGGTCACCTTGCCCGTCGCATCTGTGGGATCTGATTTGATATTTCGGCATATTAAGAATTCTTTAGCCCCTTCTACTTGGAAGAATTATACTTCTTCATGGTTTTTATGGTCTAATTTCTTATTAGCTTTGAATGTTAATGTTTCGGAATATTCGGAAAGTATTGTGCTGCTATTTCTTCAATCGTTAATTCAGAGGGAATATTCCTGGTCTCATATTTGTAAAACCTTATCGGGGATTTCTTTCTTTTTGCGCCTTTACAGCCTGCCTCCCTGTCATAGTTTTTTCTCAGTGAGACAGGTTTTAAAGGGATATAAGAAGATCAATTTTAAGAAGGATGATAGATCTCCGATAACACCTGATATTTTGTCAAGACTTTGTATGGCAACGGGGTATGTGTGCTCATCTAATTACGAGGCCGCACTTTTTTCTTCGGTTTTTACAATAACGTTTTTTGCTGCGTTTCGGATTTCTGAGGTTTTGCCTGGTTCTAAGGCAAGTACATCAGGAATGTTATCCTCAAATGTTCAGTTTCTCTCGGATGGTCTTCGTATTTTTCTGCGTTTTAGTAAAACGGACCCTCTAGGTTTAGGGGCCTGGATAAATTTGAATGAATGCACGGATGTTAATATTTGTCCAGTTAAAGCTTTACGTTTTTATTTTGAATTGCGACCCAATATTTCAAAATTTTTATTTATTCATGAGAATGGTTCTCCACTAACTATTTATCAATTTTCGGCAGTATTGAGAAGATGTTTGGTGTATTTAAGACTGAGTCATTTAAAGATCACATGTCATTCATTTAGAATAGGAGCGGCTACTGAGGCTGCTCGAATTGGTTTACAAGATAATATCATCAAGAAAATAGGGAGATGGAGTTCTAATTCTTTTCAATTATACATTCGTCCTTATTAAATTGTTATTTTGTTTCAGGTCTGAAAATTTGGGACTGGATCCTTCCTCTTTTCGCATTCATTGGTATGGACGGAGGGGTATGTTGTGGGAAGATTTGGTTTTCGAGTTAGGTAGATTATATGCTTTATATACTTCACCGGATATAATTGTAATTCATCTTGGTGGTAATGATATTGGGAAAGTGAAGACTTTCGACTTGATTTCTTCCATGCAGGACACATTTAGATTTTTGCGGATCAATTCACCAAACACAGTTTTGGTCTTTTCGGAAATTATTCCACGTTTATGCTGGTCTAATTCTTTAGTTTTCAAATCTCTGAACAAAGTTCGGATAAGGATAAATAGGGCTATGGAGAAATTTTTAGTCCCCAATTTGGGTTTGTCGTTTCGCCATATGGAACTGGAAGGAAACTTGTCAGGTTTATATAGAGTGGACGGCATTCATTTATCGGAGGTAGGTTTAGATATTTTTAATTCTAATTTGCAAACATGCATAGAATCGGCCGCGGTCTGGGGTTCGGTTGACAGGAGAGTTGATGGTATCAACTCTCCTGTCGTTTGGGAGATTTAAGAAAAGATTTGATGATAAATGCTGAGTCAGCTCGAGTCTCAGTGGCTGGGTTGAGTATGGTTTATTGTTAAAATAAAGTTTGGTTGAGAATATGCTTTATGAGAATGGATTTGATGTTATAAATAAATTTGATTTGGTATTAAAAGAAAATAAACCAATAAATCAGGCCGTGGCCAATTATATCCAATACTGTAATAATAGAATAAAGAAGTATTATTATAATGAAATGGGTGTATGGTCTGTTTATTTATTTGCTATGCATGTTTGTAAATTTGCATGATGCCTACTATCCCATGGGGAAATAAAGGAGAGGCCATATTTGGCCGCCTTTCCTCATGGGATTGTGGCATCGGCATTTAAAAGAGTACTAAAAGGTCCGTCAGGTAATTTTAAATTTGATAGGTTGTTTAGGGTCAGGTGATTCAAAAGGTTATAGAGGGTTAATAGGCTATTAGGGATTGGGCAGTTAAGGTCAGGTGTCAGAGAAGAATCTAGAAGGTTAGCTAGTATAGCAATGATTGGACAATTTAAGTCAGGTGTTTTAGAAGGTTCTGGAAGGTCAAGAGGTCAGTTAGGATTGGTCAGTATAGGTCATATGACTTTTAGAATATTCCAGAAGGTATCCTATAGCCTATTTAAGGGAGATTTCCAGTCAGGATTGTGCCAGAAGCCAGAGAAATTACAGCGCAAAGAGCTCCCCGCCCTAACCCCCCCCCCCCCCCCCCCGTCGCGGCCAAAGATTTATGTGGTGGCTCCCTTTGGTGAACAATCAAAGGGGAGATTTAAGAAAAGATTTGATGATAAATGCTGAGTCAGCTCGAGTCTCAGTGGCTGGGTTGAGTATGGTTTATTGTTAAAATAAAGTTTGGTTGAGAATATGCTTTATGAGAATGGATTTGATGTTATAAATAAATTTGATTTGGTATTAAAAAGAAAATAAACCAATAAATCAGGCCGTGGCCAATTATATCCAATAATAATAGAATAAAGAAGTATTATTATAATGAAATGGGTGTATGGTCTGTTTATTTATTTGCTATGCATGTTTGTAAATTTGCATGATGCCTACTATCCCATGATGATTCCCATTTTGTTCTGAAATTTTCTGGGTGCTGCCTGAAGGTGAAGATGATGCCATTCTTCTGCGTGTGGGAGAGTTGCTGCTTGTGGGTTCTGTCAGATTTAATTTTAAAAGGGTTTGTTGTAGTTCATCTGCTGATCTGCTTCTGTAAATTGTACCTTGGTAGTTAAATCTGACTGAAAAGGGGAAGCCCCATTGATACATAATGTTGTGGCGTTGCAGTTCCATTAGTTGGGGTTTCATGGATCGTCTTTTAGTAATAGTAAGTTGGGATAGGTCAGCAAAAATTTGATAATTGTGTCCTTGAAAATTAAGTTCCTTTTTTTCTCTTGCAGCAATTGGTATTTGTTCTTTCGTTCTGTAATAATGAAATTTTGTGATTATATCACGTGGGGGTCCATCTTTCTTTTTGGCTGTGAGGGCTCTGTGTACTCTGTCCAGTTCTAAACGTTCAATAGGGATATCTGGCTTTAGTTCTTGTACTAGAGCAGTAATAGTAGATTGCAGTTCTGTCACAGTTTCAGGTATTCCCCTTATGCGCAAGTTTGAACGTCTGGCTCTATTTTCGTAATCTTCGAGCTTAGTTTGAAGTATTAAATTCTCTTCTTTTAATTGTTCCAATTCTGTTATATTTTCTTGGGTTGTAATTTCAATTTCATCCATTTTTATTTCTAAGGCTGCGGTGCGGTTTCCCAGCTCTCTTATTTCTTTGGTTAGGCTTTTTGTTATTTGGTCTGAGGTTTGTTTTAAAGCCTTATGAAGCATCTTTTCAAATTGTAATAATATTACTGGGGATGCTGAGGAGGCTTGTGGAGAAGTTTGTGAGAGGATTTGTTCTGTAGCTGACTCAAATGGAGAGTCTTACTGTGACATTTTCTGTCTGTGAGACCGCCCTGATGCTGTATATTGTGAGGTGACTGGAGCTGCTTTAGTTGCAGTGAGTGCCTGTGAGCTCTTTGTGAGGTGATTTTTATTTCTGCCACGGCTTCCTCCCAGTACCATATTTCCTGCCCAAACTTTCACAGTTTGTTCCCTGGGGCAAAAAGGTTCAAATGGATACCTTTTGAGCCTGCAGGCTCCGCTTTGTCCTTCTCTTCTCTCCTCAGCGGTGCGGAGCTCTAACAATGCATGTCTGCTCCGCTAGACTCCGCCCATCTCCCCCACCGAAACTTTTCTTTCATTACAGGATCATTGCTGGCTGACTTCTCAGACATATAGATTTGGCAGCAGGAGTGCTGCAGGTCTACCTCTGGGTCCTGCTAAGGTGCAGCGAATACTACCTGCTTTTTCTCTGTCAGATATTCTAGTAATAAACCTCATCCCCTTATTTTGGGGATAGAAGATCATTTTGTCTCTTTACTATTAACTAGATTTGAGGTAAATCCTGTTTCACTTTAAAAATTATTTAAAAATTATTAATTAATTTTTGTGTGATTCTGGTCCAATTAATTAGGACCATCAGGCTAAAAACTTACATATGAACTTTATTTTTCAGAATATTTATCCTCTCTCTATGGTTGCATACCATCAGGTCCATAAATATTGGGACATCGACACAATTCTAATTTTTTTGGCTCTATACACCACCACAATGGATTTGAAATGAAACAAACAAGATGTGCTTTAACTGCAGACTTTCAGCTTTAATTTGAGGGTTTTTACATCCAAATTAGGTGAACGATGTAGGAATTACAACATTTTGTATATGTGTGCAGCAATAACTCTCGGTGGAGCTGCTGGTTTAAAGCGGGCTGTTACCGTCACCTTTGTTACCTCAATTTCACCAGAACCGGGTTTAGGGTCCCGTTGAGTTTAATACCGGACAGTGTAGACACCAGACACTTGAGTATCTTTTCCAATGCTTTAATAAAGAGTAACTGAAGGAAGTAGCAGGAAAAAGGTAGAAGGAAAGTTGCAGGGAAGTTCAAATACCTTTTCTTGATGTAATATTAGAAATTGGAATCTTGTAGATGAATGTACTCTCCTTTTAGAGTTGAATCTTTGCCTGCCCGGATAGGTTTCTCTCACTAACCTAGCAACCAGCACGCAGTACGAACAAAAGTCTCTGCCACAGACTTGAATGGAATAGAAACCCGTACGATCCTCTGCCACAGGATGCAATGGTTTACGATGGATAGCAAACACAGCACTAGAACCTTTAAGCCGACCCGGCAGTACTATGCGGTAGGTTAACTTTAGGATGCGTCCTCCGAGTCACCAGGCCCCTCTCCAGACCAGCACTCTGCATGATCCTTCCATGACGGATCCTCCCCTGGGATCTTCTCAGTTGTCCAGCTTCTTCCCGTAGGACAGACAGCACAGGACCATTCCCTCGCTGCTGTGGTAGGCCCCAGACAGACTTCTGGGCCCACCCACATGCTTCAGCAACGTGGTCCTCCTGGTCGGAGGACCTCGTGGTAGTACTCCTAACACATACCTGTCGGCCAGGAGGGCCAGCAGGTGGAACAAAAAGAACCCTAAAACATGGCGTCTGTCCCATAAATACCCTCTCCCAGAATGCAACTCGGAGGACCACCCCCACCGAGTTATCTCCGGGACAGAAGAGCACTCATACACTTTAACGTGTTGCCTTTCCAACACTGACCCATGGCGACAACGATCCCAAACTTTTAATCAGTTTTATTAACTATTAACTTAGGTCAACATTTGGATACCTGTCCGGTTAGAATGCCCTGAGCAATATTGTATAAACATAGGTTTATCATTCATTTTTGTTGGTATTTATAGAACTGTGTTAGATTTAATAACACAGTTTTAAAGGCACCTGCAAACATTAGATGATTATTGCCTGATCCTGCCAATTTAAAGTAGAACTAGGCGCAAAGCAAAAATGACATACAGTATATGCTGCAGCCAGTCGTTACGATTACACGGCACATCAATGATCCACATAGGACGAAGTAGACCCACTACACAGTTTATGGTATATCTCTATATTGACTGTGAATTTAGAGGAGAAATATAATACCTGTTCCACCTGGCAGACACAGACAGCCACACTATTCCATCCCAGCCATAAGATCAATAAGGCCCCATCCAGCTATCAGGTTGACTTGTATAACCATTTTTAACCTATGATGATCTGGATGGTTGGATCCAAGACCCAGACTCCACTCCCTATCAACCGGATGCATGTTTAGGGGGAGAAGTATTATTTTTCTCCTCTAAATTCACGGTCAATATAGAGATATACCATAAACTGTGTAGTGGGACTACTTCATCCTATGTGGATCATTGGCTGTCGTCATCTTCCTGGTCTGATGCCTGTGCCCTGCTCTGACTGACATAGCTCTCTTTTTATTTTTGAGTTATGATTTCTTTCTGTATGGGTGGAGCATTAACATTTGGGATATAAGCTACAGATTTGGAACCCGCAAGCCCTCTGTCCCTGAAGAAGATCTGCATTGTTTTTTCGAAACGTGTTGGTCGTTCTGTCTGTCCGACAAGTTCTGGGCTTTCTCCGCAGCTGTTTCCATTTCTGTTCCCAATATACGTGTTTGTTGCTTTTATTCCCATTTTTATGTTGTGATTGGCATCGATGTGCAATAAATGTATATACTTTTTTGTACCAAACTGTTTGTGGCTGTGTCTGTTTAAAGTTCCAACCCGAGGAACCTATCTTTTACCCTGATAAAACACAGCGGACCAACACCAGCAGATGACATGGCTCCCCAAATCATCACTGACTGTGGAAACTTCACGCTGGACCTCATGCAACTTGGATTGTGTGCCTCTCCACTCTTTCTCTAGACTCTGGGACCTTGATTTCCAAATGAAATACAAAATTTTCCACAGTCCTAGAATGATCTGGGGAGCCATGTCATCTGCTAGTGTTGGTCCACTGTGTTGTATCAAGTGTTGTATAAAGTCCAAAGTCAGTGCAGCCCTCTACCAGCAAATTGTAGAGTACTTCATGCTTCCCTCTCCTGACCAGCTTTATGGAGATGCGTATTTCATTTTCCAGTAAGACTTGGCACCCACCCACACTGCCAAAAGTACCAATACCTGGTTTAATGATCACGGTATCACTGTGATTGATTGGACAGCAAACTCACCTGACCTAAACCCCATAGAGAATCTGTGGGGTATTGTCAAGAGGAAGATGAGACACACCAGACCCAACAATGCAGATGAGTTGAAAGCCACTATCCACTTCTATAACTCCTCAGTAGTGCCACAGGCTGAACGCCTCCATGCCACGCTGCATTGATGCAGTAATTCATGCAAAAGGAGCCCCGACCATGTATTGAGTGCATACTGTACTGTACATGGACTTACTTTTCAGTAAGCCAACCTTTCTGTATTAAAAATATTTTTTTTATTGGTCTTATGTAATATTCTCATTTTCTGAGATACTGAATTTTGGGTTTTCGCTAGCTGTAAGCCATATTCATCAAAATAAAAAGAAAGAAATGCTTAAAAAATATCACTCTGTGTGTAACACATCTATATAAAATTTATGAATTTCACTTTTTGAGTTGAATTACTGAAATAAATTAACTTTTTGATGATATTTTAATTTTATGAAATGCACCTGTAGTTTTATTACCTGTTGATTCAGCCAGTAGATCTGTCGCTTTTTCACTTCCTTTAGAGTTCCTCTCACACATGTGCCCAGGTAGGTGGTGAAAACAGGCAGTTGATCCGTGTTTTTCCCACTTCCTCCCAAGTAGGCATTGTGTCATTTGAATGGGTATGCATTGCAAAGCATTATGGTGCAGCAATTTTAACGATACATGTTGGGTTTGACAAGTAGGGTAAGGGTGCCTTTACCCCTGGGCCAGTATTAGTAAGATATATTGTTCTGTGAGTGGAGATACTTCATCATTCAGACATTGATCAAAGTAGAACCTGCAAACAATGAGTGTCATATAGTTGCCTGGCCCCCATTTAGGCCTTCGATCACATCTTTGGGCACAAGAAAATCTTCCAACACAAACTTCTCTGCAGCTTTAGGATGTCATGGGACTGAGAAGCAAGTGACACAAGGGGAGCCTATGATGGAAGATATGAAAAGATGTGTCACAAGAAATAACATATGTTAGAAACATTTCATTTTCACCACGAAAAAACTCTGTGCCAGTTAGTCCATATGAGTGGTCCTTGTCAGTTCATTCAAATTTATGCAGCACAAGAAGATCTTCCAATTCTCCAAGCAGCACAAAGGATTCTCTGCTCAAACATTAATGACCAGTTCACACCAATTGCAGTCCAGTGTGTTTTTTTCTGCATCAAAAACGCATGAAAAGTAGGTTATATGGTTTTCAATGGCACAGTTTGCACTAGTGCTTGCAGTTCCAGTGCGTTCCAGTAAAAAAAAGTAGAACATACTGCATTTTTCCTGCACTGGACTGTACTGGAATGCTGGAAAATGCAAAAAAAATGCACCAAAAACACACAGGAACACACGTCTTTACTTTAAGTTAGGACAAAAGGGGAGAAAAAATGCACTGGACTCAAAATGTGTCAAAAACGCGCATGCAGAAGAGCATCTGGAAGGAATTCAGACTGTGTTTCTATGGTGTGAGCTGGCTCTAAACAATAAAGCACAAAAGAGAGTGTACAATCTTGATAGTTAACATAAACAACTTAAATACTAGTAAAAACACTTAAATTGCACTTACATAGAGTAGAATTGTGTTGAGCATATCAACGACCTTGCTGATCATGGGAACAGCAGACACTGGGGCCAACTGTACCACTAATTCAAAGCCCCCAGTATGTCTGTCCACCTGGACCTGGGAAAAGGTGACAGTCGGTCTTGCATTACGCTTGCAAAAATCTTGAAATAATCTGTCACCTTAGGCTGGTCTATGTGGACAGACTTATAGCATTACCACTCCACCTAGACCACTGGACAACCGACAGTACAACCGGTTTCAGTGTCTGGAGTGCAATTATAAACAAGGTCATTGTTATGCTCAAATTATTCCCACTCTACTTACATAGTTACATAGTCGGTAAGGCTGAAAAAAGACAATAGTCCATCCAGTTCAACCTGTGTAGATGCATGCATCAGTGTCTATACCGATTTCCCATTTTCCTGTATGTTGTGTCCTTTAGGATGTATATATCTAATGCCGCGTACACACGGTCGGACTTTTCATCTACAAAAGTCCGACAGCCGGTCCGACAGACTTTCGGCAGACTTTCGGCGGACTTGCGGCGGACTTGTGGCAGACTTTCTAACGAACGGACTTGCCTACACACGACCACACAAAAGTCCGACGGATTCGTACGTGATGACGTACACCGGACTAAAATAAGGAAGTTGATAGCCAGTAGCCAATAGCTGCCCTAGCGTGGCTTTTTGTCCGTCGGACTAGCATACAGACGAGCGGATTTCGGGGTCCGTCGTAGTTACGACGTAAAGATTTGAAGCATGTTTCAAATCTAAAGTACGTCGGATTTGAGGCTAAAAAAGTACGTTGAAAGTCCGGGGAAGCCCACACACGATCGGATTACCAGCCAGCTTTAGTCCGTCAGCGTCCGTTGGACTTTTGTAGCTGAAAAGTCCGACCATGTGTACGCGGCATAAGAGTCTTTTAACGATATCCATAGTCCCTGCATCCACCACCAATTGTGGGAGAGAGTTCCACATCCTAATTGCCCCAGCAGTGAAGAACCCTTCTACGCAGTTTAAGGTTAAACCGCTTCTCCTCCAGTCTCATTGTGTGGCCCTGTGTCCTTACACTTCCAAGGACTGAATAGTTTGTTTCCTATGCTCGATCCCCATTGAGATATTTGTAGATCGCTATCATGTCCCCTCTCAAGCGTCTTTTCTCCAGCGAGAAGAAGTTTAGTGTTTGCAGCCATTCCTCATAATTGAGGTCCTCTAGTTCCCTTATAAGTTTTGTTGCCCTTTTTTGGACTCTATCTAGCTCCAGTACATCCCTTCGGAGGACTGGTGACCAGAACTGAACGGAAAACTCCAGAGTGGCAGAATTATAGTTTTGTCCCTGGAGTATATCCCCTTTTTTATGTATGCTAATAATTTGCCTGCTTTGGTAGCTGCAGCTTGGCACTGCATGCTGTTGCTCAATCTCATCTATGAGCACCCCTAGATCCTTCTCCATCCTTGACTCTCCCAGCTGTTCTCCACCTAGTGAATATTTTTCGTTAATGTTTTTTGACCCCAAGTGCGTTACTTTACATTTCTCCACATTAAGCCTAATTTGCCATTTGCCTGCCCACTCTTTTATTATGTTCAGGTCTTTCTGCAAAATTGCTATGTCCTGATGCAAGTTTAATACTCTGCTTATCTTTGTGTCATCCACAAAGACTGAGACTGAACTAGTTATCCCATACTCTATATCATTTATGAATATGTTCAATAGAATTGATCCCAAGACAGAACCTTGGGATACCCCACTCACCACTCCAGACCAGTCTGAGTACATGTTATTTATCACTACCTTTTGGAACCGTCCCTGTAACCAGTTTTTTAACCAAGCACAAACCCTATGGTCCAAGCATGCGGACCTCAGCTTGTAAATTAAGCGTTTATGGGGGACTGTATCAAATGATTTTGCAAAGTCCAGATGCACCACATCCACAGGCCTCCCTCTATCTAGATGGCTGCTTACTTCCTCGTAGAATGTTAGCAGATTGGTCTGGCAGGAACGTCCTCTCATAAACTCATGCTGATTACCACTAATGATGTTCTTCTCCTCAGTAAAGCTTTGGATATAATCCCTAATCATCCGCTCCGATAATTTACCCACTATTGATGTTAGGCTGACTGGACTAGAATTCCCAGGAACATGACTCTGCCCTTTTTTGAATATTGGTACCATAATGGCTTTTCTCCAATCAGCTGGAACAATCCTGTCAGTATGCTGTCCACAAAGATTAGGAACAATGGCCTGGCTATAACTTGACTGAGTTCTCTGAGGACTCGTGGGTGTAAGCCATCTGGTCCTGGTGATTTATTTGTGTTAAGTTTATTGAGTCTTTCGTTGACTCCGGCCTCTGTTAGCCACGTAAGTATGTCACGTGTTGTGTCACTAACACTACAGGCGCTGTTTTTACTATCAAAGTTGTTTTGCTTTTTTCACAAGATTGATGCACTTTCTTCTGTGTTATATTGTTCTGCCTTTTACTGTAGCCACCAATGCAGCACCATGGAACACTGTAAGTGGTACAATTTCTTTAGTCCACAGAAAGCTATCCCTACCGTGAAAGGGTTAGTTGCCCTAAGGCCAAAAGTCCCCAGTCCTTCCCAGTTATCTTAGCTCTCTGACTGGCACCCAATAAAAAAAGTACCCTTATTAGATCCTTATTAATGATTAGATGTTGTGCTTGGTATGTTTGAAGGCTCTACAATATGGGCAACATTTTAGGGAGAAATTATAAGGGTCTTCCAGGACCCCCTGCTTACCAAAGTTTCACCTCTTAAATCCAGAACTATGTTGGCAGTTCCAGTGATATGAAGAATTTAATTGGCACTATTCATATGAAAGGTAAAAAAGGATCCTTAAAGCGGTAGAAAACCCGCAGCTGCTACATCAAAAAATCTGTATTTTTTTGCTAGAAAATTACTTAGAACCCCCAAACACTAATATATATATATATATATATATATATATATATATATATATATATATACACACACAGGGGCGGACTGACCATCGGGCAGTTCGGACCGTGGCCAGTAGGGGGCCCCATGAAAGCTTCCACTTCTGGACCAGATCTACCCATCAGCTAGCTGTGATTGACAGGCAGATCAGGTCCCTACTCACTGCTAAGAGAAGTGTAAACAGACCTCTCATGATGCGCTTCTCCCAGCCGGCCCCTCCTTCCCTCCTGTCCACCCCAGGTGCTTGTATCTGTCATCACCTCGGATGGACAGAGGAGAGGAGGGGCCGGCGAGGAGGAGAACATCACGAGAGGTAGGAAGGAAAGTGCAGCAGCTTGTACCACGTGCTGCTATTAGGAAGTTGCTGCACAACTTCCCACCCACAGTGTCCCCCTGTGCCACTTCCCCACAGTGTCCCCCTGTGCCCCTCACCTCCCCACAGTGTCCCCCTGTGCCCTCCACCTCCTACAGTATCCCCCTGTGCCCCCCACCTCCCCACAGTGTCCCCCTGTGCCCCCACCTCCCCACAGTGTCCCCCTGTGCCCTCCATCCACCCACACAGTGTCCCCCTGTGCCCCCCACCACCCCACAGTGTTCCCCTGTTCCCCCCACCTCCCCACAGTGCCCCCATGCGCCCTCCACCTCCCCACAGTGACCCCCTGTAACACCCACCCACAGTGTCCCCCTGTGCCAACTTCCCACAGTGTCCCCCTGTGCCCCCCACCTCCCCACAGTGTCCCCCTGTGCCCTCCACCTCCCCACAGTGACCCCCTGTAACACCAACCCACAGTGTCCCCCTGTGCCACCTCCCCACAGTGTCCCTCTGTGCCCCCCACCTCCCCACAGTGTCCCCCTGTGCCCTCCAACTCATCACAGTAACCCCCTGTAACACCCACCGACAGTGTCCCCCTGTGCCACCTCCCCAGTGTCCCCCTGTGCCCTCCACCCCCCCCCCCAGTGTCCTCCTGTGCCCCCCACAGTGTCCCCTGTGACCTCCACCCCCCACAGTGTCCCCCTGTACCCTCCACCCCCCCACAGTGTCCCCCTGTGCCCCCACCTCCCCACAGTGTCCTCCTATGCCCCCCACCTCCCCACAGTGACCCCCTGTGCCCTCCACCTCCCCACAGTGACCCCCTGTAACAATCACCAACAGTGTCCCCCTGTGCCACCTCCCCGTGTCCCCCGTGCCCTTCACCCCCCTACAGTGTCCCCCTGTGCCCCCCAGTGCCCTCCACCCCCCCACAGTGTCCCCCTGTACCCTCCACCCCCCCCACAGTGTCCCCCCAGTGCCCCCACCTCCCCACCTCCCCACAGTGTCCCCCTGTGCCCCCCTCCTCCCCAGTGTCCCCTGTGCCCTCCACCCCCCCCATAGTGTCCCCCTGTGCCCCCAGTGCCCTCCACCTCCCCACAGAGTCCCCCTGTGCCCCCCCACCTCCCCACAGTGTCCCCCTGTGCCCCCCACCTCCCCACAGTGTCCCCCTGTGCCCTCCACCTCACCACAGTGACCCCCTGTAACACCCACCCACAGTGTCCCCCTGTGCCACCTCCCCACAGTGTCCCCCTGTGCCTTCCACCCCCACAGTGTCCCCCTGTACCCTCCACCCCCCCACAGTGTCCCCATGTGCCCCCCACCTCCCCACAGTGCCCCCCCTGTGCCCTCCACCTCCCCACAGTGACCCCCTGTAACACCCACCCACAGTGTCCCCCTGTGCCACCTCCCCACAGTGTCCCCCTGTGCCCTCCACCCCCACAGTGTAACCCAGTGCCCTCCACCCCCCCACAGTGTTCCCCTGTGCCCCCCACCTCCCCACAGTGTCCCCCTGTACCCTCCACCCACCCACAGTGTCCCCCTGTGCCACTGCCCCACAGTGTCCCCCTGTGCCCCCCACCTCCCCACAGTGTCCCCCTGTGCCCTCCACTCCCACACAGTGTCCCCCTGTGCCCTCCGTGTGTTTCCTCTGAGTACTCCGGACTATATAAGTAACTGAAATAAATAAAATAAATAATTCTAATAATGTCTCAGTTTATGAGATTGAATTTATCGTATTTGATTTACCAGGGGGTAAAAGGCTTAATAAAATTTGCACTCAATAAATTTTTTTGCTATTTACTCTCGATCTTTATCCCAGTGAGAGTTTAATTGGAAGATGGGCGTTCGTGCTATTAACTGATTTTTGCATCCATCCTCTTTTTTAGCTGTTGCATTATATATCTATATTTTTATGTAACGTTACTTATTACTAGTGGCAATTAATGCACATATCCGAGCAAACATTTTTTCCCCTACCAATACCCATTTGGTAAAGAGTGCTACATTTCTTTGCACAAGTTTTTTTGTTCTTTTATTTTTAGGTCTTATCCGCTAGTTAGTCTCTCTATCCCATGTTAGTTGAGGCTGCCATCCAGTGGTCACGAATGATACATCTTTTCAGCATTTTTGAACGTGGCTTGAAATTTCTGTTATTTTTCAATTTTTTTTAAATAAATATTTTCCATATTGTTTTCTTACACAAATGACTCTTTTTTCTACTATTCCTTCTGTCACGTGTCCCATTGTAGTTTTATGCAACTTTTTAATTCAAATCACCAAAGTTTGCATGGTGAAGTTATTGTTTTCATATGGGTATGAATAGGAGGGCTAGCTTGACCAACTGAACATTGGCACTTGTGGCCTTGCAGTCATAAACATACACCTTTTTGCTGACTGTCATCACAGCTGGATTTTCTTCAGCCAGAGAATCATGAGACACTAGACATGAGACAGTAGTACCCACTCTGTTTTACATAGTGGAGTTGATTTACTAAAGACAAATAGGCTGTTCACTTTGAAAGGGAATTTTCCCAAAGCTTGCTGAATGTGATGAAATGTCACTTTGCAAAGAATACCAAATCATGTGCAAGGAAAAGATAAAAGGAGAATTTTTGTTTGCACATGGCCAGATGATGGAAGACACAAGTTTTCACCTCATTCACTAAGCTCTGGAGAAGATTCTCACGCAAAGCACAACTTCTACCTCACAGCATACCCATGTAAGGTGTCAAAAAATGGGAGCCAAATGTGGGTGACCTATCTGGCAAGCAATGGGAAATGTCGCTGGAGGCGGTTTATTCTAGCTCCTTGAATAATCCCCAACGTCTGTCTCAGCTATACAATTTGCTTAGAGTACATTATAGTACACCAAAAATAGAGTACATTATACCGCAATTAGATTATTTAAAATGGGCCTCCTCATGGAACTGATTTGTCCCAAATGTAGTAGGGATCATGGTACTTTGATCCATACAGTTGAAAATATAATTTTTTTGATCCCCTGAAGATTTTGTAAGTTTGCCAACTTATAAAGAAATTAAAGGTCTATCATTTTTTATCATAAGTGTATTTTTTAAATGATAAAGACAGAATATCAACCAAAAATCCAGAAAAAAAAACACTTAAAACAAATGCTATAAATTAAGATGCAGTTCAGTGAGTAAAATAAGTATTTGATCCCCAAGCAAAACATGACTTAGTACTTGGTAGAGAAACCCTTGTTGGCAAGCACAGGGATAAGACGTTTCTTTTAGTTGGTGACTAGATTTGCACACATCTCAAGAGGGATTTTGGTCTACGCTTCTTTACAGATCTTCTCTAAATCCTTAAGTTTTATTAGTTGTTTCTTGGCAACTTGAAGTTTCAGCTTCCTCCACAAATTTTCTATAGGATTAAGGTCTGGAGACTGACTAGGCTACTCCACGACCTTAATGTGCTTCTTCACGAGCCACTCCTTTGTTGTCTTGGCGGTATGTTTTGGGTCATTGTCATGCTGGAAGACCCATCCACAACCCATCTTTAGTGTTCTGATTGAGGGAAAAAGGTTCTCATCCAGTATTTAACTATACTGTACATGTCTGAATTGGGCCCAAAGTGTCAATATTTTGTGTGGCCACCATTATTTTCCAGCACTGCATTAACCCTCTTGGGCATGAAGTTCACCAGAGCTTCAAAGGTTGCCACTGGAGTCCTCTTTCACTCCTCCATGACAAAATCACAGAGCTGGTGGATGATAGAGACCTTGTGCTCCTCCACCTTCCCTTTGAGGATGCCCCACAGATGCTCAATAGGGTTTAGGTCTGGAGACAGGCTTGGCCAGTCCATCACCTTTACCCTTAGCTTCTTTAGCCAGGCAGTGGTCATCTTGGAGGTGTGTTTGGGGTCCTTATCATGTTGGAATACTGCCCTGCGGCCCAATTTTCGAAGTGAGGGGATCATGCTCTGCTTCAGTATGTCACAGTACATGTTGGCATTCACGGTTCCCTCAATGAACTGTAGCTCTCCAGTGCTGGCAGCACTCATGCAGCCCCAGACCATGACACTCCCACCACCATGCTCGACTGTAGGCAAGACACACTTGTCTTTGTACTCCTCACCTGGTTGCCGCCACACACGCTTGACACCATCTGAACCAAATACGTTTATCTTGGTCTCATCAGACCACAGGACATGGTTCCAGTAATCCATGTCCTTAGTCTGCTTGTCTTCAGCAAACTGTTTGTGGGCTTTCTTGTGCATCATCTTTAGTAGAGGCTTCCTTTTTGGATGACAGACATGCAGACCAATTTGATGCAGTGTGTGGCATACGGTCTGAGCACTGACAGGCTGACCCCCCCCCACCCCTTCAACCTCTGCAGCAATTCTGGCAGCACTCATACGTTTATTTCCCAAAGACAACCTCTGGATATGATGCTGAGCATGTGTACTCAACTTCTTTGGTCGACCATGGCGAGGCCTGTTCTAAGTGGAACCTGTCCTGTTAAACCGCTGTATGGTCTTGGCCATGATACTGCAGCTTAGTTTCAGGGTCTTGGCAATCTTCTTATAGCACAGGCTATCTTTATGTAGAGCAATAATTCTTTTTTTCAGATCCTCAGAGAGTTCTTTGCCATGAGGTGCCATGTTGAACTTCCAGTGACCAGTATGAGAGAGTGAGAGCGATAACACCAAATTGAACACACCTGCCCCCCATTCACACCTGAGACCTTGTAACACTAACGAGTCACATGACACCGGGGAGGGGAAATGGCTGATTGGACCCAATCTGGACATTTTCGCTTAGGGGTGTACTCACTTTTGTTGCCAGCGGTTTAGACATTAATGGCTGTGTGTTGAGTTATTTTGAGGGGATAGCAAATTTACACTGTTATACAAGCTGTACACTCACCACTTTACATTGTAGCAAAGTGTAATTTCTTCAGTGTTGTCACATGAAAAGATAGAATAAAATATTTACAAAAATGTAAGGGGTGCACTCACTTTTGTGAGATACTGTATATATATATATATATATATATATATATATATATATATAAAAAAAAATATATATATATATATATATACATATACAGTGGGAACGGAAAGTATTCAGACCCCCTTACATTTTTCACTCTTTGTTATATTGCAGCCATTTGCTAAAATCATTCATTTTTTTCCCTCATTAATGTACACACAGCACCCCATATTGACAGAAAAGCACAGAATTGTTGACATTTTTGCAGATTTATGAAAAAAGAAAAACTGAAATATCACATGGTCCTAAGTATTCAGACCCTTTGCTATGACACTCATATATTTAACTTAGGTGCTGTCCATTTCTTCTGATCATCCTTGAGATGGTTCTACACCTTCATTTGAGTCCAGCTGTGTTTGATTATACTGATTGGACTTGATTAGGAAAGCCACACACCTGTCTATATAAGACCTTACAGCTCATAGTGCATGTCAGAGCAAATGAGAATCATGAGGTCAAAGGAACTACCTGAAGAGCTCAGAGACAGAAATGTGACAAGGCACAGATCTGGCCAAGGTTACAAAAAATGTCTGCTGCACTTAAGGTTCCTAAGAGCACAGTGGCAGCATTTCCCTGTTCTGCCTAGTGACACTGATACTGATCACAGCTCCCTGTAATCGGGAGCGGTGATCAGTGATGTGTCACACGTAGCCCCCCCCCCCACAGTTAGAATCACTCCCTAGGACACACTTAACCCCTACAGCGCCACCTAGTGTTAACCCCCTCACTGCCAGTCACATTTACACAGTAATCAATGCATTTTTAATCGCACTAATCGCTGTATAAATGTGAATGGTCCCAAAAATGTGTCAAAAATGTCCGATGTGTCCGCCATAATGTCGCAGTCACGATGATCGCTGCCATTACTAGTAAAAAAAAATTATTAATAAAAATGCCATAAAACTATTCCCTATTTTGTAGACGCTATAACTTTTGCGCAAACCAATCAATAAAGGCTTATTGCGATTTTTTTTACCAAAAATATGTAGAAGAATACATATCGACCTAAACTGAGGAAAAAAATGTTTTTTTATACATTTTTGGGGGATATTTATTATATCAAAAAGTAAAAAATAATGTTTTTTTTTTCAAAATTGTCTCTCTTTTTTTGTTTATAGCGCAAAAAATAAAAACCGCAGAGGTTTTCAAATACCACCAAAAGAAAGCTCTATTTATGGGGAAAAAGGGACGTCAGTTTTGTGTGGGAGCCACGTGGCACGACTGCGCAATTGTCAGTTAAAGCGACGCAGTGCCAAATCGCAAAAAGTGCTCTGGTCTTTGGCCAGCCAAATGGTCCGGGGCTGAAGTGGTTAAGATGTATTTGAACAGTTATCTGCTGAATCATGTATCTATGGTGTATCTATGTTCTGGTATATTTTCAGACATTGAATTGTAAGTTCTGGAATGCTTGTTTCTTTTTTTCTTTGAAAACCGGATATTTTTCTTTCACTAAACCTTTTTTCTGACAAAGAAAAAAAGCGTGACTTCATTTGCAAAGTGCAACATCTCTTGAAAAGAGAACAGCCTACTTTAGTAAATCAACACCCATGCCTCCAACACACATGCCTCATATGCACCCATGACCCCTGCACTCTTTATGATATTATTATTATTATTATACAGGATTTATATAGCGCCAACAATTTACGTAGCGCTTTACAACTTGAGGGTAGACAGTACAAATTACTAAAAACACTTTAATACAGTAAGAATCAGAGGGCCCTGCTCCTTAGAGCTTACAATCTAAGAAATGCAGTCTTGACCTTTGCACTCAGTGCATTATACACTTCTGACCCCTGCATCCTGTGTGTTGCGGGCCTTTCACATGGGCTGTCCAATCAGGTTCGCCTGTCAATTTTTCAGGCAGACCTAATCGGACCCTTCATTGTCCTCTATGGAACGGCGGATGTCAGCAGAAATATGTCCGCTGACACCCGTCACCATCCAATCAGATCCTGTCCACCAAAAACAGAGGGATGGTGATCCTATTTTCCATCCGTCCGGCAGACCAGATGGAAACAGACCGCCTGTAAGTTTCCATCCGATTTCCCCATTAAAGAGAGCGGACTGTGTGCAGAGCGGACACGGACCTGTCATCCGCCTGCTCAGCGGGGGTCAGCGGAGCTGAGCAAGTGGATTCCATTAAGCGGAGGCGCCTGTGTGAAAGGGGCCTTACCCACTCCTGACCCCTCCACTGTATTCACCATGCTGTGAATTTCATTCTCCTAACCACTACACTCTTTCTATTGTACAAGTGCAAGGCTGGCCATTGGCTAGCCTGAGGTTGTAGGAGGAATTGGGGCCACATAATCCCTCCCTCCTCTCCTACGTACTCGTCGGCTTGCATTTCTGGGTTGGACAGCAGTCAACGGGTCATTTCCGGTTCTGGGGCAGGTGTTTCTTGTCAGCAACGTGGACGTTTGGCTCTCTGTGCAGCTTCTGGGGGTCTGTATAGGTCTGGTCAACCTGGCAGCGGTGGTGGCTCAGGTTTGACCATGCTTTTTCCCGCTCCACACAGGTATCGGTCCCCGTGTATCGGTCGTCGGTCGTACATACAGGCAGGACGCTCCTCCTCTCCTCAGCTGAGGCTCGGTCTCTCTAAGTTCCCTTATGGGGATTGTTATACACAAATCACAGCAGCTGACTAAGGTAAATCTGGGGCCAGGGGGCAGGAGCAGGGGAGGATGCATTTGGGGGCTACTTTCAGGGGATCATGTACGCTGTGTTATAAGATCAATGTGGGTGCTCTGTCAGGTGCTGCAGCACTAAACGGCCTGCTGAGTCTTGTAGTTCCACAACCAAAGACTCATGCAGCCTCTCAGGCTGCCACTAACTCACTTCAGTAGCATTGTCAGCCTAAACAGGCACGCTTATGCTTGTCACTGTCGGTCACCATAGTCCTGTCAGCATTTTATGTCACTCCTTGCTTTCTTTCAAACTCTTGTGATTGGTATGTCATGGGATTGCTCTGGGGCATTTCCAGCTGCACCTGCACCAGGATCCTCAATCCATTCATCACTAACAGTGCTCAGGCAGGCCTGCTGAGTCTGTTAGTCAAACAGCTTAGGTGGCCACGTTAGCCCTCTCGGGCTGCCACGATACCATACGATCTACTCCATGTCATATTTCACGATCGCATCAGGGGACGCTCAGCCTAGTTATCCTACCCCTGGTTCACGTTTGCTTTCACCACAGCTGCTCCTGTCACTCTCTCGTGCTCACGTTCACTCAGGTGCTTTCCTTTGGTCGGCAGGTTAGGTTGTTTTGTCAGCTTTTATTTCTTCATTTTGTTTAGTACATGCGTCATGGTGTTGTTACAGGTGGATTCTTCACTTTCATTCAGGAACAGCATTGTGTGTTCTGTGTGGTTTTTTTTTCATCCAGGGGTTATAGCTAGGGTCATTACATAAAGGAAATGTCACGTCTTTAGTTCCGTACAGGCTGAGGTTTAGTTTTTAACGATTGTAACATTTGCAATCTTCTCGCTTGTACATCATATGTCATACGTCGCACGTCACGTACATTCCTATTCCTGCCTACCACGGTCTGTAGGTACCAAGCCCTGAGTGTTCGTTATTAATTGCCTGTCTCTATGCAACAGGTTACTCGGGCTCGCGCCTCACTCACATAGGGGGTCACGGTCATTAGTGTACTTATGCGCTGTGGGTATTTTATTCAGTACCACTCACGGTTAGGGACAGTTGAGGCTCAGGGCATGGTTTGGGCTGACTATATCCAGTTGTTTTTTCCACAGATTGGAACATGTCACATGTGTCGGAGAGTGACGAATTTGCCTTCATTCCTCCTACTCCAGTCAGGGGCTCAGAGCATGGAAGCACTTCATCTCTAAGGAATTGGACTATGCCTAAACTTATTGCTGAGCTCCGACGCAGGGGCATTCCATTCCCAGCCACGGCCAGGAAAGTGGAGTTGTTCAGACTCCTTTGTCCCAACCCTTCTCAGCCACAGCCTTCTACCAGTGCGGAGCACGTGTCTTTGATTACTTCATTGACTCAGATCCATGCTGTATTAAACACACTCTCCCCTTCTGTCCAGAAGTTACAGGACAGGATGGATGTCATGGAGGCCCGACCAGCCAGCGGGGTAGCTGTAACAACTTCCGCAGATCCTGCGCCATCTGGGTCCTACCTCTGGCTGTGCCATCTCCTTTGACCATTCTACCATCTGTGTCTCCTGCCCATTTTATTCCTGCTAATGTTAAAAAGGATATTTTGGATGGAAAGGATGTCAATTTGGTGTCCTTGCTCATAGCATCACAGGATGTCGTGGAAAACAAGGCTTATGCTTGTGGGTAAGTCTTGGTGGTTCTCAAGACCTGTGATCCAATGCAAGTTGTGCATTGCTGAATTCGTCCTTGCTTTCAGTATCTACAGGGACGTTATTTGTGTTGTCAGTCCCGGTAGAAGGGAGGAGATGGACCTTTATCTCCACAAGGTAGTAGATCTGGCCCACAAATATGGTGGTTCCACCTTCTATGATTACCACCAATCTTTTTCGGTGAAAGTCGCTGCCACTTAGGCACAGTTTCAGTTGGTATCATGTTGGAGCAATATTGACACTGAGCTTTTTTGTAGGCATTTTGCTAGTCAAAAGTCTCCAACTTGTGCCAACTGTCAGTCATCTTCCCACACTGCCAATTGGTGTCCTAACCTGGATCATCTGGTGGCTTTAGGGTCCAATAGGCCTGGGTTCAGTGTTTCTTCCACAGGGCCTTCTGGGCAGTTTGATAAACTGGGCAGGCCCATCTATTTGTTAGGAAAGGCTCAGTTGTGTAACAATTATAATTACACGGTCTGTAATTACAACCAGTGCAGACTCCTCCATATTTGTGCCAACTGTTTCAGGGCACACCCCAAGTCTGCCTGTCCCATCAAGGCATCCAGTTCCTCACTGAGCCGAGCGAACATCCCCAGGCTAAAGTTTTGGTTATTGCAGCACCCTTCCCCGGCCCTGAGGCAGTTTCTGGTTGAGGGCTTTTTTGAGGGATTTCATACAGGTCTTATCACCCTACCTTTGCAGACGGTGGAATGTGCCAATTTGTTGTCTGCTTCCGTCAACGCCCAGGTAGTAGATGAATTATTGAAGGTTGAATTAGCCAAGGGGTTCGTCACTGGGCCTTTCGTGTCCTCACCGTTCAGCATGTAGAAGGTCAGCCCCATTGGTGTGGTAAGAGGTCAATTTTCCAATAAATATTGTTTAATCTATGACCTGTCGGCTCCTCATTCTTCATCCATACCTAGTTTAAATTCTCTCATTCCTTCAGAAGAATTTTCATTGCAATATTCATCGGTAGATTTAGCCATCCAATATATCTTACAGTTGGGTCAGGGCACATGGTTGTCTAAGGCAGACATTTCTGATGCCTTCAAGTTACTTCCCATCAAACCATCTCTCTGGCAATGGCATGGGTTCAAATGGCGGGAGCGTTATTACTTCGCTACCAAGTTGACGTTCGGCTCCAAAAGCAGTCCTTGGCTCTTCAACACATTTGCCTCAGCTCTCAATTGCATTTTGTCTTCGCAGATGGGGTGTGGCAAGGTCATTCACTACTTGGATGACTTCTTGTTATTAGAAAGCCCGGCACAGCCTCCCAAGGACCTCGCTGCACTCAAGGTATTGTTCATGGATCTGAATGTCCCCTTAGTTGCCCACAAGGTTGATGGGCCTGCCACTGTTATCACCTTTCTAGGTATCACCTTAGATTCTGTACACCTGATCGCCAGTCTGCCTCAGGACAAGCTGGTCAGAATCCGGGGTGTCATACACAGTTTGGTCAGGTCCCCAGTGTGCTCTAAGAAAGACTTGCATTCTTTATTAGGTATGCTAAACTTTGCCATGAGGATTATTCCTCAGGGCAGGGCATTTGAGTCCAGGCTTTTGGCTCTCCTTCCTCTCTACCAAGATGCCGATTCAGTGGTGCAATCGCAGGCCGATGCTCGGGCAGATCTGCTCATGTGGGATCAGTTCCTGGATAAGTGGAATGGGATCTCCATGTTCATGCATCCACCTATGACATTTTCTCCCAGAGTTTTCTCAGATGCTGCAGCCTCGGTGGGTTTTTCAGCTGTGTTTGGGGGTCAGTGGCTAGCAGGCCCTTGGCCGTCAGCGGTGTCGGACATTCCCAGGTTTGTCCAGACATCAGCACTTTTTGAAATTTACCCAATTGTGGCTGCAGCTATCACTTGGGGGCCCTCTTGGTCCGGACACACAGTGGTGTTCTTCACTGATAATTAAGCCACTGCTGAGATTATCAACAAGGGTAGATCCGGTTCTCTCCTGATAATGTCGTTCATGCGCAGGTTGACGTGGTTGGGCCTCAGGTATAATTTCCATTTCCAAGGGGAGTTCATTAGTGGGATTTATAATGTGACTGCTGATGCGTTATCTCATGCTGATTTCCGGTGTTTCTTCCAACAGCTTCCAGAAGCGGATCAGGTGGGTCAGCCAGTTCCGCCATTGGCTCTGCTGACATTGGATTAGTCGCACTCAGGGTGCAGGCATCCATCCTGGTAAATGCGTCACTGTCAAGGAACACGCTCAGGGCATACAAGACAGCATGGAGGTGTTTCAGTGGTTTTAGGTCCCTCTATCCCTGCAATTGGGTGGGGGATGTCAAGTATATGATGTCTTTCATGGCCTATTGTCATAACAAGTTGTCACTATCATTTAATACCATCAAGCTATACCTTGCAGGTATTCAGCATTTCTCTTCACTCCTCCGTCCTGACAGACCGTCCTTTTTTGCAACTCATCCTATCAAAGACATGCTTAAAGGTATCCAGAAAATGCAGGGGAAACCAGGAGTCACACGCTTGCCTATCTCCGGACAGATGTTCTGTGATCTAGCAGATTTATTGTCCCTATCTCCCTTTGGGTTGGGTCCCAGTTTGGTTCTCAAGGCGGCAATCATCCTTAGCTACTTTGGTTTCCTTAGACCCGGGGAGGTGTCCCGAGCGGCTTTGCATGCTCCAGTTCTCCTCAAAGGGAGTCTCACCAGGTTTCCTGATCACTATGCTTTTCAACTCCCCAACAACAAGAACCGGCAGGTTGGGCAGGGTTTTGTGGTTAGTTATTACTCTACCAACATTGTCTGGTGTCCAGTACAGGTTTTGGATCAGCTTGCCGCTTTCCAGCAACACTTCACGATAGCCCATTGCTTCCTTTCCCTACACTGGCTTTGACTTCCAGTCAGTTTATCGCTCACATTAGGATTCTGATTGCTAACTTGGGGTTGAATCCAAAACAGTTCTCGGGTCATTCATTCAGGATCGGTGCAGCATCGGCAGCTTCCAAGCAGGGGGTCCCATCCCATGTCATCCAATATATGGGACGTTGGCAATCATCTTGCTATAGTCGTTACATTCCTGATCCCCATGTGGAGGTCAAACGTGCTTTTGCTACTTTGTTGAATTAAGTATTTATCATGTTTTCATTAAATTTCACTTACTGTACCTAGTTGTAATCTCTTCTTGCCCTCTTTTAAGCTTACTCTCACAGGCGACCACGGCGCACCTCAGGTCGCCACAGGTGGGGTTACGTCTCTTCCAGTATCCTGACTCTGACTACAATTGCTGGTTATATCAAAAGCCGTGCCCAAGATTAATTGAAAACTAAGGACATCACATCCTATTATTACGTATGCAAAAACTCCCCCAAAATAAGAAAGAAGGGAACAAATATCAGGACTTTCTTGGTGCATGCTCCCCTATAAATTCCACAACATGTTTTGTGGTAAAAGCCACTCCCTTAGGAGGCCAAAAAGAGCAGAATGAAAATCTAAAAAAATATGATTTTTTCTACTTACCTGCAAAATCCATTTCTTTGAGTACATCACGGGACACAGAGCAGCCATATACATTACTACCTTGGTTATACGCCACCTATAGCTGAATGGACGCTGGCAGAATAAAAAAGACAGGAAGTCCCCCTCTATTTTACCCCTCCCATACAGGAAGTACTTCAGTTTTGTAGCAAGCAATTCGACACCATAAGCCTTCAATGACAGATTATTAATTATTTCGGATTTGCTGATGAATGCATTTTTTAACAAAAAGAAATGTATAAAAACTAATTTCAGGAGTAACTAAATAAATGTATTTTTCGGACGAAAACGAAATTCCGAATCAAAATATTTCAGTGTGCACATGTCTAATAAATACCCGAGACCCAGGGCGGGTATCCGCCAGCGTCATTCTAACGCCGTATGGGCAGAGGGGAGGCAGTGGATCGGATACCATATCCAGCATGGAGCCAGAAGCGGAATCAAGCCTACCCCATCCTGCAGAGCAGGATGGAAACAAAAATGTCCCCACCTCATGGCGCCCACCTGACGCTATATATAACCTCTTATTTCCTTTATAAGCCTGACTACTGACAGTGACAGAGTGCTGTGCATATTCTTTGAGATGGGGTGGCAGGACACGTGCCTTAACCAGTTCCCGACCGCCGCATGTAGATATACGTCGACAGAATGGCACGACTGCGCAAATGGGCCTACCCGTCCCTTTGAATTTGCCGCCATGCTATCACGCGCTCGCTGCTGGCGGCGAGCGTGCGCACCCGCCTGCAAGCTCCGTGAGTAGAATCGCTGGTCCCAGAACTCGATGTCCGTGGGGATACCTGCGCTCGTCTTACGGAGAGGGAGAAAGGGGAAATGCTAATGTAAACAGGCATCTTCCCGTTCTGCCTAGTGACACTGTCACTGATCACAGCTCCCTGTAATCGGGAGCGGTGATCAGTGATGTGTGACATCACTCCCCCCCACAGTTAGTTAGCCCCTCCCCCCCACAGTTAGAATCACTCCCTAGGACACACTTAACCCCTACAGCGCCACCTAGTGTTAACCCCTTCACTGCCAGTCACATTTACTCAGTAATCAATACATTTTTAGTCACACTGATCGCTGTATAAATGTGAATGGTCCCAAAAATGTGTCAAAATTGTCCGATGTGTTCGCCATAATGTCGCAGTCATGATGATCGCCGCCATTACTAGTAAAAAAAAAAAATTATTAATAAAAATGCCATAAAACTATCCCCTATTTTGTAGATGCTATAACTTTTGCGCAAACCAATCAATAAACGCTTATTGCGATTTTTTTTACCAAAAATATGTAGAAGAATACGTATCGGCCTAAACTGAGGAAAAAAAAATTTTTATATATACTTTTTGGGGATATTTATTATAGCAAAAAGTAAAAAATAATGCGTTTTTTTCAAAATTGTCGCTCTTTTTTTGTTTATAGTGCAAAAAATAAAAACTGCAGAGGTTTTCAAATACCACCAAAAGAAAGCTCTATGTATGGGGAAAAAAAGGGACATCAGTTTTGTTTGGGAGCCACGACGCACGACTGCGCAATTGTCAGTTAAAGCGACGCAGTGCTGAATCGCAAAAAGTGCTCTGGTCTTTGGCCAGCCAAATGGTCCGGGGCTGAAGTGGTTAAGATGTATTTGAACAGTTATCTGCTGCATCATGTATCTATGGTGTATCTATGTTCTGGTATATTTTCAGACATTGAATTGTAAGTTCTGGAATGCTTGTTTCTTTTTATTTTTATAAACCGGATATTTTTCTTTCAATAAACCTTTTTTCTGACAAAAAAAAAAAGCGTGACTTCATTTGCAAAGTGCAACATCTCTTGAAAAGAGAACAGCCTACTTTAGTAAATCAACCCTTCATGCCTTCAACACACATGCCTCATATGCACTCATGACCCCTGTACTCTTTGTGATATGCAGTCTTGACCTTTGCACTCAGTGCATTATACACTTCTGACCCCTGCATCCTGTGTGTTGCGGGCCTTTCACATGGGCTGTCCAATCATGTTCGCCTGTCAATTTTTCAGGCAGACCTAATTGGACCCTGCATTGTCCTCCATGGAACAGCGGATGTCAGCAGAAACAAGTCCGCTGACACCCATCACCATCCAATCCAGTCCTGTCCACCAAAAACAGATGGATGGTGATCCTATTTTCTATCTGTCCGGCAGACCAGATCGGATGGAAACTTACAGGCGGTCTGTTTCCATCCAATTTCCCCATTAAAGAGAGTGGGACTGTGCAGAGCGGACACGAACCTGTCATCCTCCTGCTCAGCCGGGGTCAGCAGAGCTGAGCAAGCGGATTCCATTAAGCGGAGGCGCCTGTGTGAAAGGGGCCTTACCCACTCCTGACCCCTCCACTGTATTCACCATGCTGTGAATTTCATTCTCCTAACCACTACACTCTTTCTATCGTACAATTGCTGGTTATATCAAAAGCCGTGCCCAAGATTAAATGAAAACTAAGAACATCACATCCTATAATTACGTATGCAAAAACACCCCCAAAATAAGAAAGAAGGGAACAAATATCAGGACTTTCTTGGTGCATGCTCCCCTATAAATTCCACAACATGTTTTGTGGTAAAAGCCGCTCCCTTAGGAGGCCAAAAAGAGCAGAATGAAAATCTAAAAAAAATATGATTTTTTCTACTTACTTACCTGCAAAATCTATTTCTTTGAGTGCATCACGGGACACAGAGCAGCCATATACATTACTACCTTGGTTATACGCCACCTATAGCTGAATGGACGCTGGCAGAATAAAAAAGACAGGAAGTCCCCCTTTATTTTACCCCTCCCATACAGGAAGTACTTTTTGTAGCAAGAACTCCCAAAAAGAGAGGGGAGGACCTCTGTGTCCCTTAATGTACTCAAAGAAATAGATTTTACAGGTAGGTAGAAAAAATCCAAGTTTCTTTTTCGTACATTATGGGACACAGAGCAGCCATATACATTACTACCTGAGATGTCCCAGAGCAATTCCTTTGAGGGGAGGGAGACACAATGTATGAAAGCACCATCAGATTTATACAGCAGCCTGTAAGACACTACAACCAAAAGCCAAATCCTCCGCTGCCCTAACATCCACCTGATAAAATCTTGTGAACATACTGAAGACGAAGTAGCGGCCTTGCAGATCTGTGCCAATGACGCCTGATGGTGAAAAGCCCAGGAGGTTCCAACACCCCTGGTAGAATGAGCTCTCAACCAAAGGGGAGGAGCTTTACCCTTCAGGCTATAGGCCTGAGTGATTATACTGATTGGACTTGATTAGGAAAGCCACACACCTGTCTATATAAGACCTTACAGCTCACAGTGCATGTCAGAGCAAATGAGAATCATGAGGTCAAAGGAACAGAGACAGAATTGTGGCAAGGCACACATCTGGCCAAGGTTACAAAACATTTCTGCTGCACTTAAGGTTCCTAAGAGCACAGTGGCCTCCATAATCCTTAAATGGAAGATGTTTGGGACGACCAGAACCCTTCCTAGAGCTGGCCGTCTGGCCAAACTGAGCTTTTGGGGGAGAAGAGCCTTGGTGAGAGAGGTAAAGAAGAACCCAAAGATCACTGTGGCTGAGCTCCAGAGATGCAGTCAGGAGATGGGAGAAAGTTGTAGAAAGTCAACCATCACTGAAGCCCTCCATCACTCAGGGCTTTATGGCAGAGTGGCCCGACGGAAGCTTCTCCTCAGTGCAAGACACATAAAGCCTGCATGGAGTTTACTAAAAAACATCTGAAGGAATCCAAGATGGTGAGAAATAAGATTCTCTGGTCTGATGAGACTAAGATAGAACTTTTTGGCCTTAATTCTAAGCAGTATGTGTGGAGAAAACCAGGCACTGCTCGTCACCTGTCCAATACAGTCCCAACAGTGAAGCATGGTGGTGGCAGCATCATGCTGTGGGGGTGTTTTTCAGCTACAGGGACATAACGACTGGTTGCAATCGAGGGAAAGATGAATGTGGCCAAGTACAGGGATATCCTGGATGAAAACCTTCTCCAGAGTGCTCAGGACCTCAGACTGGGCCGAAGGTTTACCTTCCAACAAGACAATGACCCTAAGCACACAGCTAAAATAACGAAGGAGTGGCTTCACAACACCTCCATGACTGTTCTTGAATGGCCCAGCCAGAGCCCTGACTTAAACCCAATTGAGCATCTCTGGAGAGACCTAAAAATGGCTGTCCACCAACGTTTACAATCCAGCCTGACAGAACTGGAGAGGATCTGCAAGGAGGAATGGCAGAGGAACCCCAAATCCAGGTGTGAAAAACTTGTTGCATCTTTTCCAAAAAAACTCATGGCTATATTAGATCAAAAGGGTGCTTCTACTAAATACTGAGAAAAGGGTCTAAATACTTAGGACCATGTGATATTTCAGTTTTTCTTTTTTAATAAATCTGCAAAAATGTCAACAATTCTGTGTTTTTCTGTCAATATGGGGTGCTGTGTCTACACAGAAGGAAAAAATTAACTTAAATGATTTTAGCAAATGGCTGCAATTTAACAAAGAGTGAAAAATGTAAGGGGGGTCTGAATACTTTCTGTCCTCACTGTAAATTTGGGTGGAATATAGGACCTTGTGACAGTAGATCGTGCTGGAACGGGAGTGTCCAAGGGTCACTTACTGCCAATCTCACTATATCCGGGTACTAGGTCCTCCTGGCCCAGGCCAGAGCTACCAGGATGACCGACGTCATCTCCTCTCAGATTCTGCACAAGAGATGTGGCAGGACTGGAATCGGGGGGATGCATAGATTAGGGATAACTGGGCCCAGGGAACTACCATTGCATCTACCCCAATCGTGAGGGGATCCCTTGCTCTGGACACAAACTGCTGAATTTTGCAGTTGAATCTGGATGCCAACAGGTCTACATCCGGCGTGCCCCATCGCTTGCAAATCTGCATAAATACCTGTGGGTGTAGAGACCATTATCCTGGATGTATCTGTTGGCGGCTGAGATAGTCCGCCTTTCAGTTCTCTACTCCCAGAATGTGGACTGCAGACAGCACTGGAACATGCTTTTCTGCCCATGACAGTACATGACTGACTTCCATATGAGCCAGATGGCTCTTGGTGCCCCCCTGGTGGTTGAAATAGGCTACAGTCATGGCATTGTTGGTTTGCACCCTTACCGGGTGACCCTGTAACCTGGATGTACAAAAGTTCAGCGTGAGGCATATTGCCCGTAGCTCTAGAACATTGATGGACAATCTCTGTTCCACAAAAGACCATTTCCCCCGGACTGTGGAATTTTCCATGACTGCACCCCAGCCAGAGAGACTGGCATCTGTGGTCACAATCTTCCATAACACTGGAAGAAAAGACTTTCCTTGTACCAGATTCTGGTCTGCTAACCACCATGTGAGACTTCCCCGAGCCTTGGGGGTTATGATCATGCAAGAATCCAGAGCTTGCATCTTCTTGTTCCTCCTAGACAGAATGTTCTGCTGTAATGCCCTGGAATGGAACTGAGCATAAGGAATTGCCTCGAATGACGACACCATCCTTCCCAGAAGTCTCATGCAGAGTTGGACAGAAAGGTGTCTTTCCCTTTACTTGCTGAACTTGATCCTTTAGGGCATTGACCCTTCTTGGAGGCAAGAACACCTTTGTCTGGGCTAGGGATGAGCTTCGTGTTCGAGTCGAACCCATGTTTGACTTGAAAATCGTCTGTTTGCCGAATTGCGAACGATATGGGCCGTTCGCGCCAAATTCGTGTGGCGCGTCACGGCCCATAATTCACTGCGGCATCGCAGTGCATTGCTGGCTGATGATTGGCTAAGCATGAACTATGACCCGCATGCTTGGCCAATCACAGCGTCGTCTGAACAGAGAGCCGTAATTGGCCAAAGCCAAGGTGGCTTTGGCCAATTATGGCTCAGGGGATTTAGTACACACCCCACACTATATAAGGCTGCCTGCATGGCGGCCCTGTGTAGTGTGTGTTCCGGTATTGAAAGAGATAGACAGCGAGACAGTGTCATTTGATTTAAGTTAGATAGATTAGGCAGGACAGTCAGTGAGTTAGCTGCACTTACAGTGCATTGTGTATATATATATATATGCATCCCAGGTGTTGTATATATATATATATATATATATATATATATATATATATATATATACACTGTATTCAGTTTAGCTAGATCCGTTCCTGTTATCTTCCTACTGACAAGCAGGCTTGTCTTGTTACAGTATTTACAGCTACCTGAAGAAAATTGCTGGTGTTCTTTTGATCCTATTAGTACCACAGTCAGGCAGCTAGACTATTTACAGTTAGTGTAGTGCGTCCTCCTCACAGTGTTCAGTTAAAGCTACATGTTAGTTTAGTGTGACCTCTGCACAGTGCTCAGCTAAAACTACAAGTTAGTGTAGTGTGTCCTCCTCACAGTGTTCAGTTAAAGCTACAAGTTAGTTTAGTGTGACCTCTGCACAGTGTTCAGCTAAAGCTACATGTTAGTGTAGTGCGTCCTCTGAACAGTGTTCAGCTAAAGCTACATGTTAGTGTAGTGCGTCCTTCTCACAGTGTTCAGCTAAAACTACAAGTTAGTGTAGTATGAGCTCTGCACAGTGTTCAGCTAAAGCTACCTGTAGAAGGTTGGTGGTGTTTTCCTGATCCTATCACTACCGCAGGCAGCTAAATAAGCTACAAGTTAGTTTTTTGCGAGCTCTGCACAGTGTTCACCTAAAGCTACCTGTAGAAGGTTGGTGGTGTTTTCCTGATCCTATCACTACCGCAGGCAGCTAAATAAGCTACAAGTTATTTTTTTGCGAGCTCTGCACAGTGTTCACCTAAAGCTACCTGTAGAAGGTTGGTGGTGTTTTTTTCTGATCCTATCACTACCGCAGGCAGCTAAATAAGCTACAAGTTAGTTTTTGCATCCTCCTCACAGTGTTCAGCTAAAACTACAAGTAATGCCCCGTACACACGGTCAGATTTTCCGATGGAAAATGTCCGATCGGAGCGTGTTGTCAGAAATTCCGACCGTGTGTGGGCTCCATCGGACATTTTTCATCGGATTTTCCGACACACAAAGTTTGAGAGCAGGCTATAAAATTTTCCGACAACAAAATCCGATCGCGTCAATTCCGACCGTGTGTGGCCTTTTCCGACGCACAAAGTGCCACGCATGCTCAGAAGAAATTCCGACACGGAACAGCTCGGTCTGGTAAACTTAGCGTTCGCAATGGATGAAGCACTTTCGTCACGGTGCAATGTAAAAAATGGTTTAATACAGCGCACTCTCTTCTTCTTTATAATGTGAGAAGAATTAAGTAGTTTTGCTGTACATATTCACACACACTTCTCACAAACTTCTTTCTTTATTATTTATCGGGATTCCCTTAATATCTTTTGATTTGTCACATCTGACAAAAATATGTTTGTTTTGTTTTTGTTTTTTTTAATTTTTTTTAAGGGCAGATTTTTTTTTAATTTTAGGTTTGTATTTTTTCAAAGGCTGATCTTTGTTTTGTTTTATTTTTAGTTTTACTCCAGAATATTTTTGTGTGTGTTTTGTGTGTCAAGTTACCACAACTGCAGTATTATTTAATCTCAAGGAGATTGTTTGGTGTTGGTGTCCCTTGTTAATTTCACATTGTATTTTTTAAATGTACCTGAATCCTCACAAACTGTCCTTTTAGAAGGAAAACACACATAGGCAAGTATAGTTGAAACCAAAAATCCTTTATTAAGGGATCAGAACCAAACAAAGAGGGAGGCAACGCTGGATAAACAGGAGAAATTAGCGAAGCCTTGGACCCCCAGGGCAGACATCAATTATTGAACATCAAAATTGGTGGCCTGAGGAGTCCATATGTAAGGAAGTGCAGTCTGGTCCAGAAGTCCCAGAGATCCGGAAAGCAGCAGATGACATCTGTGTCCCCAGGCTGTGGTACCACAAGAGGCTGCATCTTTTGGCCGACCAGACTGAACCCATGGCCATCATTTTCTGGTCTTCCTTCCACGCTTCCTTCCTGGCTGTGACTCTGCTGTTGGAGATGTGGCAGGACGAGGAGTAGGACCTGGAGGAGGACTAGTAGGACCTGGAGGAGAAGGAGGAGGAGGACCTGGAGGAGGAGGACCATGTGTGAGGTCACAAAGGTGGGTATCAGATGTTATTTGGGCCCTCAACCCCTTATTGAGAGCTTCCAACATTAATGACTCACACATGAGTTGTTGGCCCTCCTCCATCCGCTGCATTTTACAGGCAATTATGGCAGCAAAGTCCTCCTCCACGGTGTGTGGTGCTCCCAGGGCCTCTGTAGCCTTTCAAAAGAGGCCTATGGCAGCCTGCTCTAGGGTACTCCTCTTCCTGCCACTTTCTCTTTGCGGGTGTAGAGGAGGGACCTGCATATCTGGCAGCCTGCTCGGCCCGGCCACCTCCTGGCTGAGAATCCCTGTGTATGAAAAGTTGAAGTTAATGATTTGCCCGTTAACTCCACACCCTGTCCCACACAGGGTACTTATTACCACTCATACACACACTTTCCTCTGCTACACAGCCGAGAGGATCTTGCTTTCCCTGTTAGTGTATGCCTATGCTGAGAAACACCAGAAATTAGGTATGTAATTACAACCTCATTTACTATACACATTGATTATTCCTTCTACATACCCCTACACCCCAAGGCATGAACTTGGAGAGCCAAGCGCCCTGCATTTTGCTCTACATATTCATTGCTTGTAAATAGCAAAATATACCTCTGATTTCCTCTTTTCAATTCCAATTTCATAGATGTGTGCTTGGACCGCCTAACATTAGTGGCTCTTGTGAGCCCTGGCCGGCTGCCTCTGTGGGGATCCACGGCAAGTCTGGAATGTGTGAAGCACCCCAGATTTTTCCTTCCCTCTCCTGGGTTCCAACCATACAGCTACACTTACTGCTGGCTTTCCACTCAATCAACCTCAATCCTCTGGACTGAAGGAGGTGGGAGTCCATCTCTTGATGCCTGTGTGTGCAACTTTTATGCTGAAGAGACAAGTTTTCTAGTGAGTACACCAAAATGTTCATGCCTGTTCAGACTGAGATTTTGTTTTTATCCTTATGCTTTGCTTAAAGTTTAACAGTCTCTTATACTTGGTGACACAATTGTTTTATACTCCATGCTGGTGCTAATCATACTTATATTGTTATAAAGAAGAAGACCTGCGCTAGCAACTCACCAAGTGGGTAACTAAAAAAAATTATTTTGTTTTCCTAACAAACCACATATCATAAATGATTATTATACAAAACATATTGCATGAAAATATATATAAATATACAAAACTGTGCACAAACACACTGCCACCACTAGGTCACTAGAGGTGGATTCAGAGACGTGAGTGAAAGATGATCTATATCAATCACATAAAACCAGATCACTTGCACTGAGACTGAAATTAATCATATAATCCTGAATGGATAAGGAAAATCTGTGTATGAACAAAAAAACACAAGAACAACATAAAGTCTATTGAGTCACCCAGTTCCTTTACATGAGGACACTCTCCAGACTTCAGGCTTGTTGATTCTTATGGTACGCTTAAATGGCAAATATGCTGGTGCTAATCATACTTATACTCTGTGATACATACCCACATATACATATATATCCCTGTTTTTCTTTTCCCTAGAAATTTATCTAAACTGCTACTTTGAAACTCCTGAAGAAGGAAATATACAGTATAGAAGGAATTGAGCCTTTCTATATTCCGAAACATGTAGAGTATCACGTGTTGCCGTACCTTCACCCCAGCGAAGAAATTCTTGAATTTCCTGGGTTGTTGCATGACAGCACCTTAGCAGTTTGATTATGTTTGATTACTGTTTTTTCTACCTTTTTTTGTTTTGCTTTTATATTATAGAGTGTTTTGTACACTTTGTAACCAATAAAAATCGTTGTTATTAATTTTAACAAAATTGTATATCTGATTCTCTGCACCAGCCACTTGGTTTCCCGGTGATACACTGTCCATATTATCCCTCTGGGGCACACCCTCCTTTTTTGGTTTTCTTCCTTACATGGGATGTGACAGTGATCCCCGGGAAAGCTCAAACATTGGCTCCTTTTCTTATTGTTGATTCCATATAAATCCATATAAATCACCCACGTGGCCCCCCCATTATGCAGGCAGCCAATATGTTTTGAGCCTTACTATATTTTTTTTCACCAGTATTTTAGCTGCTTTCAGGAGACTACTTTGAGACTGTCTTTTTCTCTCTCTACTCTTTTCCCTCCGCCCTTTTTTCCACTTATTTAAGGAAAATGGCAGAACTTTATAGTCAATCATGGGATAACTTTGTAACTAAACTTCAGCAAGACTATGGCCAGAACGAATCTCGTGAATCAGAGCTAAGCTTTTTATTCTCCAGCCTAACCAAATGGCTGGAGAAGAAATCGCTGACCTATTGGCATGTCCAAAGCTTTAAGGATTACATCAAAGATGACATAAATTCGTTAGGACTACGAGTCCAAATTTTTCCATCATTTGATAACATAAGTTCTACGTTTAAAACTGCCTGGGAGCATAATTTAAAAATATGTTCGATGGGAATGATGAAATTATTAATGGAGGAATATCAAAAACATATGACGGAGATAGATTTAAATATAGACCAGATATATTCAAAAATCAAGCCCCTAGAGACCCACCCCTCCTTTCCGAAAATCAATGAAAAATTTAAAATCCATATTGAACTTTTCAACAAAAACATTCTCTTGAAGAAAGAGGGCAAATTTCTCAGAGATAAACAAGCGTTTGAGGAAGGGAGGGCTTATAAATGGGCCCAACAATCAGGGAAGAATAGGACCAAACGAAATCCGCGACCCTATCCCAAAAATACAGACACGTCCGATTCCTCCTCCACATCATCCAATTCCCACTCCTCATATAGACAGCCTGGAAGGAATAGGAAACCAAGAAGGCGATCACCCCATAGGCAATGACATGAAAAAAACATTTGTTAAAAAACAGTCACGGACTCCCCGTGCAGGTGACCAAAGCTCGGTGACAAACCCGCCACCATCAGCTAATGATTCCAGTATACCACCGTTAGTTGAAAATTCTTTATCAACACTTCCCGTGAGGGTTCCATCAATATTTTTCCCAAAAAACTAGGGGAACCCCCAAGCACCTCCAAACCCATGACCACAGGAATTGCACTACCGTCATTGGATGTAGTGAACCTATCCTCACACACTCCCACCCCGGAAGAAATACGAGTGTATTCAAAAGGCCTCGCTTTCTGTCCCAATAATAAATTAGATAAATTCACAGTCATAAAGGACCTACACTTGTACACACGTAAATTATTATTAAAAAGTATGTTTGACAAAAACAAATATGACTATGAAGGCTGTCGCACCTTCAGTGAGCGACAAGCTCTTGATAACCTTAAATCACTGTTACAAGAAAGTGAGACCCCTGACCTAATAGACACCTTAGACTTGGAGACCCTCTTAGAAGGAAATGGGGACACACCTAGTACAATCAAAAAATCGTCTCTGAAGAAAGCCTCCTCTATCTATCCAGCTCCTAGCTCTAACCCGCGGGGTAGCGACCTTTTTGAAGATGACATCTCAGGAGATAAAATCGCTCAAATCCACACCCCTCCATACTCCCAATTTGACCAAAAATGAAAGAACAGCTTTATCCAATCTTTCCACCAATTATAACATCACCATCAAACCAAGTGATAAAGGGGGCAACAATTTCCTAATGGACAACGATCTCTATAAAAAAATGTGTCTTAAAATTCTTAGAAACAGGGACTGGTATTGCCCAGTCGGCACCGATATTGCAGAGGCCTTCAATAAGAAATTCTACACGTTTCTAGATGAGGCTTTCCATAACAACACCATTTCCAAACAAACGTGGGAGTTCATTCGAACCCCATATCCCCGGGTGCCAACCTTCTATGCACTCCCCAAACTACACAAGAATCTAAAAGACCCCCCAGGGAGACCGATTCTATCAGGAAATGGTTCATTGACAGAAAATTTATCGAGACTCATAGATGAACACATCAGACCATTTGTTGTGACCATCCCTTCCTACATCCGAGACACAATCCACCTTCTTCAAATACTGCAGGATATCCATATCCCAAGTCAATGTACCCTTGTAACCATAGATGTAGAGGCTCTCTACAGCTCTATTCCCCACAGTAAAGGGTTGGCGTGTATTCGAAGGGTGCTGTCGCAGACCAGCCATCATGAGACATCTTTTAATGAATTTATATCTGATTCATTGGAGTTTATACTCAACCACAACATCTTTTCCTTCGACAGGGGACTCTTCCTCCAGGTGCAGGGCGTAGCCAGGGGCACTTGCTGTGCCCCTGGCTACGCCAATCTGTACCTGGGGAATGGGAAAAAACCATATTTAACGATGAGGATCTCTCTATGTACCTGTGCCACGCCCTTGTGTGGCACAGGTACATAGATGACATCTTCATCGTATGGGATGGCACCCAGTCTCTACTGAACGAGTGCCTACAAGCATTAAACGAAAACCTTTTCAATCTCAAATTCACCATGACCTCAGACAAGAACACCATCACGTTTTTGGACGTTGAAATTTCAATTGATGAATCCAATGTATTATCTTCCAAATTATTTAGGAAACCCACCGCTGGAAACAGAGTACTCCACTCCTCCAGCTTTCACCCCAAACCCTTAATTAACTCAATTCCCTACGGGGAATATCTGAGAATCAAACGAAACTGCTCAAATCAATTAGATTTCAAACATGAGGCCAATAAATTAAAGTGTCGATTACTACAGCGCGGATATAGCCATAAATGCCTGAAAAGAGCATTCAGACGTGCCAAGCAAAAAGACAGACGCCAACTACTAATTCCCAAACAAAAATCCATTACTGATGCCCCAACTAGAATAATTACAACATATACAAATGATCATAATAAAATCAGACAGATCTGCCAGAAATACTGGCATTTATTGACTTTAGACCCGACTATAGGTCCATTAGTGCCCCCTAGACCTCCAATCACATACAGACCTTCCACCTCTGTGGGAGACTTACTAGTCAAAAGTGAGTTTAAAGGACAGGAAAGAGGTGATCCCTGTAAAGCAGTAGGCACGTTCCAATATGGGTCATGTGCCTACTGCAAGTACATGGACATACGTAAGAATATACTCCTACCAAACGGGAAGCGTTTTGTTCCAAAACATTTCGCAAATTGCCAAACAACAGGAGTGGTATACATGCTAACATGCCATTGCGGTTGTTTTTATGTGGGGAAAATGCTACAAAAATTATGGCAACGCATCTATCGCCACCTTAGAGCGATGCAAGCTGCTGATCCTGACCTCCCCCTGGGCAGGCATGTGACCCAAGTTCATGGAGGTATATGCCCCAAAATTTCGGTACTAATTCTGGATCGCCTGCATCCGAGTTCTCGGGGGGGAGACCTTAATAAGATTCTCCTACAGCGGGAACTCCGCTGGATATCCAACCTTGATGCGACAATGCCACCAGGCTTAAACAAAGCTTTTAATTTAAAACCCTTTCTTCCTGGTTTCTCCACAGGAGGCTATGACAAAGAACTATAGGATAAATACTTACCACATTAAGTCACCTGGTCCTATTTTTTCCTCTTACCAGGCGATCTAGTCTCACTATCCCTCATCCTCCATATATACTCATCAACCTCTGTTTTATCGGTTTTACTAGTGTGTGGTATCTGGCAGATATCCTTTGGTTAAAGTTTTACAACAATTCCCTGCATAGGCGTGCACAGGGGGTGTGCCAGGTGTGCCTGGGCACACCCTAATCCCTATGTACGGTACCCATACAGCCTACTGCCTGGGTTACCTCACCCCGCAGTGCTGCTGGCTTCCCTACTCTCCTCCCGGGTGCTGTGGGGGATGTTTCAGGATGGAGACCAGGGGGGCTGGTAAATATATCATTTACCAGCCTCTTCCTTTTTTTTTTTTTTAAAGGAACACAGTAAACATACTCACTAACTGTGCCCGTTCATAACAGAAGCATAGTAAACTGTTTACTATGCTTCAGCTTGTGACTGAACAGAAAGTCCCTCAGCACAGAGCACTTCTGATTCATTCACTGCCCTGTGCAGCTGATTCATTCACTGCCCTGTGCAGCTGAGGCTGCAGAGTAAGGCACGTGTGTTTGAGTTTTGGGGTTCACACCCTAATGCAATAGGCTGCGCACACCTATGATTCCCTGCGTGTCACTCTAACCCATTCCTATCACACTCTTCGCCATCATGCTCCCTACCAGTCTGAACTTTGGGTTTAAATAAATGTCAATTTCTTTACACAGTCAAAGGTCCACCCTACCAAAGGGAGGAACGTTTAACAAATGTATTCACTTTAACTGTCATCCTACTTGTCTGTCTTCAATATACATTTGTACTTGAATACCAAGAATTTGTTCTTATATATGTATATGCTTTATTTCCAGGGATGCATTACAATGTAAAGATGGAACTCCCATGTCCAGCTAATCCATGAGAGATCAATTGGATTTTCTTCAAAGTAATTACGCTAACTATACACAATTATTGAACCCACGATCCCGGCTTGGGCCCGGGTCCCCGCTGGGATGGCTCGTCGGTGCTCCCCGACACGGAAAGGCCTCTGTCTCTCTTTTTTCTCAGGGAGATGGAGGCATTCTCTTAGCAGCGCTGATGCGCATGCACACGACGATCGGTCTCGCGCCTGCGCATATGGTAGTTTTCCATCCTTACCCCGCCAGCCTGCTGTCTTTCCGTGTCGGCGGCCTTTGTCAGCGGATGATGTCACCGCGCCTTTTGACGCACTGGCATCTGCCGCTGCTTAGGCTGAGGAATCGCAGTGGGCGGCCCACACATCACTCACACAGACAGCTGATGATCACCTGGTGTGGCACGCTTTTGCTTACCTACTGCTTACCTACTTAGGTAGGTTTTTGCTTACCTACTGCTTACCTACTTATTGCTTACCTACTTAGCTGTGTGATTTACATTTGAGCTTACCCCGCCTTTGAAGTTAATGATTGGCCCGTTAACTCCACACCCTGTCCCACACAGGGTACTTATTACCACTCATACACACACTTTCCTCTGCTACACAGCCAAGAGGATCTTGCTTTCCCTGTTAGTGTATGCCTATGCTGAGAAACACCAGAAATTAGGTATGTAATTACAACCTCATTTACTATACACATTGATTATTCCTTCTACATACCCCTACACCCCAAGGCATGAACTTGGAGAGCCAAGCGCCCTGCATTTTGCTCTACATATTCATTGCTTGTAAATAGCAAAATATACCTCTGATTTCCTCTTTTCAATTCCAATTTCATAGATGTGTGCTTGGACCGCCTAACATTAGTGGCTCTTGTGAGCCCTGGCCGGCCGCCTCTGTGGGGATCCACGGCAAGTCTGGAATGTGTGAAGCACCCCAGATTTTTCCTTCCCTCTCCTGGGTTCCAACCATACAGCTACACTTACTGCTGGCTTTCCACTCAATCAACCTCAATCCTCTGGACTGAAGGAGGTGGGAGTCCATCTCTTGATGCCTGTGTGAGCAACTTTTATGCTGAAGAAACAAGTTTTCTAGTGAGTACACCAAAATGTTCATGCCTGTTCAGACTGAGATTTTGTTTTTATCCTTATGCTTTGCTTAAAGTTTAACAGTCTCTTATACTTGGTGACGCAATTGTTTTATACTCCATGCTGGTGCTAATCATACTTATACTCTGTGATACATACCCACATACACATATATATCCCTGTTTTTCTTTTCGCTAGAAATTTATCTAAACTGCTACTTTGAAACTCCTGAAGAAGGAAATATACAGTATAGAAGGAATTGAGCCTTTCTATATTCCGAAACATGTAGAGTATCACGTGTTGCCGTACCTTCACCCCAGCGAAGAAATTCTTGAATTTCCTGGGTTGTTGCATGAGAGCACCTTAGCAGTTTGATTATGTTTGATTACTGTCTTTTCTACCTTTTTTTGTTTTGCTTTTATATTATAGAATGTTTTGTACACTTTGTAACCAATAAAAATCGTTGTTATTAATTTGATTCTCTGCACCAGCCACTTGGTTTCCCGGTGATGCACTGTCCATATTATCCCTCTAGGGCACACCCTCCTTTTTTGTGTATGAAAAAGGGACATGGTTGTAATGTTTCGCATCATCAATCACAATCATAAATTAGTACTCCAAACTAACATCTAGTTAACATCATTGATTGGACAACCTGAAATATTTAGAGGAATGCTATACCTGGATCAAGCTGGGCTCCTCCACATGTTGCTGCCTGGAAGGCCCAGGTTGGGCGTCAGAAGCCTCAGCTGGAGGGGAAGGAAGCGTGGAAGGAAGAGTGGAGAGTGCTGGCCTGGGTTCAGTCTGACCTGCCAGAAAATGCAGCCTGTCATAGTACCACATCCTGGGGACATAGATGTCATCTGCTGCTCTGAATCTCTGCGAATCCTGGACTTTCTTGCGCTCCCTTACATATGTGCTCCTCAGGCCACCAATTAGGATCTTCAAATATGTGATGTCTGCCGAGGGGATCACCTACTTCACAATTTCCAGCAATTGATCCAGCGCTGCCTTCCTGTTTGGTTCTTGTAATGTGGGTGGTTGATCTCCCACAGACAAGGCAGCTCCCTGAACATGTCAATGAATATTGCCATTAAGTCTGTATCATTCAAGATATCCATTTTAACTGCAAGACACAACACAAGACAAACCTTAATGTAGGCCAAAACTCTCCTAATCTTGTTACAATATAGGCCTCAATCTAGAAGCAGTATAGGCCCAAGTTTGTCTCTTACCTTCATTATTACGATCGGTGCCTCCAATGCTCCTTCCTCCGCTCACAGATCGTACGTAATACGCACGCGTGTTACGCTTTATACACACTGCGCACGCGTGTAACTCCGCCCGCCCCTGACGTTCTTTCTAGTCTATTCCCCGCCCCTTTTCGTTCGGCGCAGTGGGTGAAGAGCACATGGCGGAGTCAGAGCAGGTGCTTGCTAATTATAGCAAAGAGGAGGAGGAAAGCCCGGATCCAGAAACATCCCGATCCAGAAGGAGATTTAAGGCCACAAATATGTCCTTTGGTGATATGTTGGAGATGGTGGACATCCTGAAGAAGGCCGACTATGACGGGTATGGACCTTACCCCAACCCCAATATCAGAAAGGCCAAGATCATGGCGAAAGTGGTCAAAAGTCTGCACCGGCATTTCGGGGTACGACGATTGAAAGATCAGCTCAGAAGCGGTAGTCGGACCTCAAATTAAGAGAGCCCGAGCAGTACAGAAAGATCAGGAGAGTGCTGCAAAAAAGTAAGTAGTTGTGCTGTGTTCCTATTCTTTTTGTCTTTATTACGTTCGTGCTGCTCCATGTGCTTTTCTTAAGTGTTGTACAGTTCAAAATGGCAAATTTAATGTTCATGGGTCCATTATTTGTTCGTATCAAACATTTTTCTTTCGGCCTATAAAACACCATTGTTTAGGCCATGCATTTGCCAACATTTTTTAGGGCCTGCTTGTATGAAAAATATTTGGTTGTGTAGATGGGTTTGTTACTAGAATTAAATGCAAACTAGATTCTGTGTGAGAGGACACTCAGCAGCTGTTTAGACATCTGGACGCTGGAGCACTAGAGTGGGACACAAGAACACCCTTTTTATTAGGGGGCCACACAGGTGCTCCAGTGTATACTATAGGGGATGGTCTCCATCTGTGAAGCTTGTACAAGACAGGTAAAGTATTGAAGCTTGACAAAGGACAATAAAAATACTACATCTTGGAACTCTGCCCAAATAGACAATTGTACCCAACTTCCAAGCAATGTTTCATCTTTAGATTTCGGCCATCAAATATCTGTGTGCTAATTATACCATTTTTGTTTTACATAGGGGAGAAAAGACTCGGAGGACACCCCTCTTCCGAGGAGACCACAGACCCCCCACCTCTGGAAGAAGGGGAAATACCCCCAACCCAAGCTGAGCAGGAGGAGGAAGAAGACGTGGTGGAAATTGTCACCACAACAGGTGAGTGTCTGCGACCACAGACTCAGGTAAGAGATGGATGCCGGCAGATTTTTGATACCTGTTTTTGTTTGGTTTCTCTCTTTTTTTTTTTAGGTGATCGTGATGTTGTGGATCCAGATCCTTTCACATCAGAAAGTGCCCAGATCCTGATCGGGGAGATCATGGGGTGTAATTTAGAATTGGAAAACCTGAAGAAAAAAATCAATGATGTTATTCAAAAAAATAATAACATCATTGATGTTTTGGGGCGAATTTAAAACCCCGCAAAATCACTTTGTTTTTTTGTGTGCTACAATCTTAAAAATGTTTTAGCGATGTTTAGAAAAGCCAAATTTGGAGGATGCACACAGTGTGCCAACATGTGCTATCTGCCATCATGGGAGATCAATGGATGCGTTTTGGGGGTGCAACCCCTTCCTCAATAATAAAGTAGCTGTGAGGAAGGGGTTTCTCCCCCAAAACACGTCCCTTGATCCCCCGTGATGGCAGCTAGCACATGTTGACATTCGTAAATTGGTGTGCATCTTCCAAATTTGATTTTTTGTTTTTTGCAAGCTCTGCACGGTGTTCACCTAAAGCTACCTGTAGAAGGTTGGTGGTGTTTTCCCGATCCTATCACTACCGCAGGCAGCTAAATAAGCTACAAGTTAGTTTTTTTGCGAGCTCTGCACAGTGTTCAGCTAAAGCTACCTGTAGAAGGTTAGTGGTGTTTTCCTGCATGTGCAGGGCGCTGCTGTCTCTGTGCGTTATTCCAAAAGTTCTTTGGTGTGGGCTTTTTTTGAGACGAGTGCATCAGATCGCACCGCTGCTATTTGCAACATATGTCTCAAGCGTATCTCGCGTGGCCAAAACATCTCCCACTTGGGCACCACATGCTTGACCAGACATATGTTGACCAACCATGCAGTTCGTTGGCAAGCGTATCTAAAAGACCCACACCAAAGAACAAAGAGGACCTCTCCTTGCTCCTCATCAGCTTAGATCTCCAACCCCACTATACCTTCAGTCTTCTCTGAGACCTGCACTGAGAGGAATGAAGGTGTAGAATTAGGTGTGTCACAGCCAAGTACTTGTGGGCAATCTGCTTTCGGTACACCGACGTCAGATTGTACCAGGCAAATTTCCCTGCCCCAGCTGCTGCACCGCCGAAAGAAGTTCGCTCCCAGCCATCCACATGCCCAGCGGTTGAATGCTAGCTTGGCAAAATTGCTAGCACTTCAACTGCTGCCTTTTCAGTTGGTAGACTCTGCCCCCTTCCGTGAGTTTGTGGAATGTGTGGTTCCTCAGTGGCAGGTACCCAAACGCCACTTTTTCTCACGGAAGGTGATTCCGGCTCTCTACCGGCATGTGGAAGGCAATGTCCATGCCTCGCTGGACAGGGAGGTCAGCGGTAAGGTGCATATTACCACTGACTCATGGTCCTGCAGGCATGGACAGGGACATTACCTAAGTTTCACCGCGCATTGGGTGACTCTGCTGGCAACTGGGAAGGATGCAAGACAAGGTGCAGTAGTGTTGGTGTGCTTTGTTCTCGGAACCAGCGGTGCTCCGTTGCTGTTCAAGGGGCTACGCAAGTATGCAGGCCAAAAGATGCCATGCGGTGCTTGAGCTGGTGTGCTTGGGGGACAGGAGCCACACTGGGGCAGAGTTTCTGTCAGCTCTGCAGGGGCAGGTTCAGAGGTGGTTGACGCCACGCCAACTTAAGGCAGGAATGGTGGTTTGCGACAATGGCACCGACCTCCTCTCTGCCCTCCGACAGGGACAAATGACCCATGTGCCCTGTTTGGCTCACGTCCTTAACTTGGTGGTGCAGCGGTTTTTGGGCAGGTACCCGGGCTTACAGGATGTCCTGAGGCAGGCCAGGAAAGTCTGTGTGCATTTCCGCCGGTCATATAATGCCAGTGCTTGGCTGGCAGACCTCCAAAAGGAGTTTAACCTGCCCAAGAACCGCCTAATCTGTGACATGCCCACCAGGTGGAACTCAACCTTGGCCATGCTGCAGCGGCTGCACATGCAGCAGAGGGCCATCTATGAGTACCTGTGCGACTATGGCACCAGGACAGGGTCAGGGGAGCTTGGTTTTCTTTCCCCACGCCAGTGGGCCATGATCAGGGATGCATGCACTGTCCTGTCATCATTTGAGGAGGCCACGAGGATGGTGAGCAGTGAGTGCATGCATCAGTGACACTGTCCCCCTTGTCCACCTGTTGGAGCACACGCTGCGTGGAATAATGGACAGGGCACTTGAGGCAGAACAGAGGCAGAAAGAGGAGGACTTCCTTAGCTCTCAAGGCCCCCTTTATCCAGACAGTGTTCCTGCATTCCCGCCGATCACACAGGAAGAGGACGAGGAGGAGGATTGTGTCAGTATGGAGGTGGAGCCTGGCACTCAGCATCAGCAGCAGTCTTTGAGGGATCAGTCCCAAGAAACACATGGACTTGTACGTGGCTGGGAGGAGGTGGCTGCGGACCATGTCGTCCTTAGTGACCCAGAGGACTCCGGACCGAATGCCTCAGCAAACCTACGCTGCATGGCCTACCTGATCCTGCAAAGCCTGCATAAGGATCCTCGTATTCATGGTATCAAGGAGAAGGACCAATACTGGCTGGCAACCCTCCTTAATCCACGTTACAAGGGTAAGGTTGCGGACCTTATCTTGCCATCGCAGAGGGAGCAGAGGATGAAACGTCTTCGGGAGGACTTGCAGAAAGGTCTGTGCAACGCGTTCCCAGAGACTGGGAGGTTACAAACTCCTGTTTCTGGACACCGTGTTGCTGAGGCTTCGGTCAGTCAAAGAAGGAGCGGTGGAGAAGGGGGCCATCTGACTGATGTGTTCAGACAATTTTTTAGTCCACAGCCCCAAGGTATGATCGGTTCCAGCAACCATCGCCAGCGTCTGTTTTACATGGTGCAGGAATACCTAGGGGCAAGATCTGACTTGGACACCTTTCCCACCGAAAATCCTCTGGGTTACTGGGTCTTGAGGATGGATCACTGACCAGAGCTTGCACAGTATGCAATTGAGCTACTGGCCTGTCCTGCATCCAGCGTTCTTTCGGAACGCACATTCAGTGCTGCTGGAGGCTTTGTAACTGATCACAGGGTGCGTCTGTCCACCAACTCGGTCGATCGACTGACCTTCATAAAAATGAATCAGTCTTGGATCACCTCCAGCTACCAAGCACCTGATGCTGATGTAACCGAATAATTTTTTTTGAAATCTCAGATCCCTTTAAAGACTGCCTATGCTGATGCTGAGTGACTATCCTGAGTAATTATCCTCTTCCTCCTCAATGATCACGCTGATAGGTTGTAAGAAGATTTTTGGTTCTGGGCGCCGCCACCAGTGCCTAAGGCCCAATTTTTCAGCCCCTGTTTAACAGGGGCGTGTAATTACAATTTTTGATGCAATACTTTGCAGCAGGGCTTGTTCCTGTGTTCCAACTAGAGTATCTGTGAGGGGTTGCAGTGTTGTGGCACCAGCACCAGTGCCTAAGGCCCAATTTTTCAGCCCCTGTTTAACAGGGGCGTGTAATTACAATTTTTGATGCAATACTTTGCAGCAGGGCTCGTTTCTGTGTTCCAACTAGAGTATCTGCGAGGGGTTGCAGTGTTGTGGCACCAGCACCAGTGCCTAAGGCCCAATTTTTGAGCCCCTGTTTAACAGGGGCATGTAATTACAATTTTTGATGCAATACTTTGCAGCAGGGCTTGTTCCTGTGTTCCAACTAGAGTATCTGTGAGGGGTTGCAGTGTTGTGGCACCAGCACCAGTGCCTAAGGCCCAATTTTTCAGCCCCTGTTTAACAGGGGCGTGTAATTACAATTTTTGATGCAATACTTTGCAGCAGGGCTCGTTTCTGTGTTCCAACTAGAGTATCTGCGAGGGGTTGCAGTGTTGTGGCACCAGCACCAGTGCCTAAGGCCCAATTTTTGAGCCCCTGTTTAACAGGGGCGTGTAATTACAATTTTTGATGCAATACTTTGCACTAGGGCTCGTTCCTGCGTTCCAACTAGAGTATCTGTGAGGGGTTGCAGTGTTGTGGCACCAGCACCAGTGCCTAAGGCACAATTTTTCAGCCCCTGTTCAACAGGGGCATGTAATTACAATTCTTGATCTAATATTTCACAGCAGGGCCCGTTTCTGCGCCCACCAAGAGCGAGTGAGGACTTAGTGTTGTGGCACCAGCACCACCACCACCACCAAAGGCCCAATTTTTCTGACCCTGTTTAACATGGGCGTGTAATTACAATTTTTGATGCAATACTTTGCAGCAGGGCTCGTTCCTGCGTTCCAACTAGAGTATCTGTGAGGGGTTGCAGTGTTGTGGCACCAGCACCAGTGCCTAAGGCCCAATTTTTCAGCCCCTGTAATTACAATTCTTGATCTAATATTTCACAGCAGGGCCCGTTTCTGCGCCCACCAGGAGCGAGTGAGGACTTACAGTGTTGTGGCACCAGCACCACCTCCAAAGGCCCAATTTTTCAGCCCCTGTTCAACAGGGGCATGTAATTACAATTCTTGATCTAATATTTCACAGCAGGGCCCTGTGAGGGCTTACAGTGTTGTGGCCACAACAACACCTAAGGCCCAAATTTCTGCTGAGTATATAGGGCAGGCCCCTACTTTCAAACATCCAACTTACAAACGATTCCTACTTGCAAACGGAAGGAGACAACAGGAAGTGAAATGAAATCTACCCCTAGGAAGGGAAATTCTCTCCTGTAAGAGTTAATATGGGAAAAACATTTCTCCTTTCCACTGATGCTTTATCACCAATCCTTGTTCCACAAAAAACCCCAAACTTTCAAAAAACATTTGTCATTGGGACAAAAAGTGAGGTGAAATCTTCTGAAGAGGAGCACAGACAGCAAAATAAATGTCACAGGGGTGATAACCCTTCCCTATGTTTTCCAAAAAGCTTAAAATAGATTTTTTGGCTGGAGCTAAACACGTTAAAAATGTACCAGTTCAAAATTACAAACAGATTCTAATTAACAAAAAACTTACAGTCCCTGTCTTGTTTGCACCGCCTGTATACTGCTGTTCAGAGTACAGAGCCTGTATACTGCTGTTTCCTTTTTTAATTTGGGTGCGGGGTTCCCCTTAATATCCATACAAGACCCAAAGGGCCTGGTAATGGACTGGGGGGTACCCATGCCGTTTGTCTCACTGATTTTCATCCATATTGCCAGGACCCGACATTACATTAAAGCAGCAAGCAGTTTTAAATGACCTCTTTCCTTTAAAAATGACATTTTGTGCAGGGACTGTTCTAAGCATGGGAAACAGGCGCCACTTTACAGGCATACTATAGACACCCCCCAGGTACAATATTTAAAGGAATATTTAACTTTTTTTTTTTTTTTTACTTTAAGCATCATTAAAATCACTGCTCCCGAAAAAAACGTCCGTTTTTAAAAGGTTTTTTTGCATTGATACATGGCCCCCAGGGCAGGATCCGGGTCCCCAAACCCTTTTTAGGACAATACAATGCAAATTAGCCTTTAAAATGAGCACTTTTGATTTTGAATGTTCGAGTCCCATAGACGTCAATGGGGTTCTAACGTTCGTGCAAATTTTCGGTCCGTTCGCAGGTTCTGGTGCGAACCGAACCGGGGAGGTGTTCGGCTCTTCCCTAGTCTGGACTGTGTCCATAACCAGACCTAAGCATTCCAGACCCTGAGCTGGTTTCAAAGACGATTTTTCGACATTTATGATCCAGCTGTCAAGTTCCAGGAATTGAGTTGTAAAGGTTCCTTCCTGTATCAAAACCTGCAATGACTGATCCCCAAGCAGGAGATCATCCAGGTAGCCTGAAGTAAAGATCCCCGAGAACTTAGAAGACTGAGCACTGGTGCTAAGTCCTTTGTGAAGACTCAGGGGGTGGTTGTGAGCCCAAAGGGCAGAGCCACAAATTGAAAGTGCTGCTCCTCTATCGCAAAGCGCAAAAGCCTTAGATGAGGCTGAAAAATTGCCACCTGCAGGTACGCATCCCTGATGTCTATGGATGCCAGGAAATCTCCTATTTGGAGAGAGGTTACCACAGAGCGGACTGATTCCATCCAAAATGGTCGCACTGAAAGATAATGGTTCAGAGCCTTTAGATCCAGGATCGGTCTTATGTCCCCATTTGGTTTCAGGACCGTGAACAGGTTTGAATAAAACCCTGTACCCCTTTTGGGAAGCGGGACCTCCATAATCACAACTTGCTGCTTTAAGCGAACTAGTGCCTGGAATAATAAGCCCTTTTCCGTGGGAATGCTGGACCTTGAAAATCTTTGAGGAGGGTAGGTTCTCGAGATCCAGCCTGTACCCCTGAGACACTGTGGAAATAACCCACTTGTCCTGATTCGGCATTCCCCAAACTCCTTCAAACTGCAGCAGCCTTCCCCCCACCGGCATGAGTGGGGGCATCCCTTTATAAGGAAGTTTTGGTGCCAGTATTAGAGGGTTCTTGGATCTAAGGCCTCTTTTGGCCCTGGCCTTGCTGTTTACCTTTGGCCTCAGACCCCTGGTGCTGCCTAGGGCCTGAAAAACCTGAGGAAACAGCGCATGGTCCCTTAAATGAGGGTTGTTAAGCTACTTTTTTCTTAAGAAGGGAGCCCTTTCCTCCAGAGATCTTCTAGATATACTTATTAAGATCCTCCCCAAACAAACATTCTCCATGAAATGGGAAACCAGCTATCAACCTTTTACAAGGGAGCTCTGCTGACCAGCTTTTTAACCACAAAATTCTGTGCATGTGCACAGATAAAAGAACCATACAGGAGATTTGCTGTATGGAGTCTTTGAGGGCATCCATAGCAAAGCATAGAACTTGAGGCAAATCTGCTGCCTCCTCAGCAGACTGTTCTCCCCTACTGGGCTGTTTAGCGTGATCCTTCAAGGCTTGACAGACAAGAATTGCCGCCACTGGGGGCTGAATAACAGAACCTACCAGAGCGAACAAGCCTTTAACAAGGATTCCAGCTTCTTATCCGCAGGATCCCTAAAGACCTTTACATTATCTACTGGACAAGTTAAGGTCTTACTCAGGGAGTAGACCGCTGCATTTACAACCGGTATGCTCCACTTTTTATCAAAGCTTTCCTTCATTGGATACAATATGGAAAATCTCTTTGATGCTGAGGTTTCAAAGAACCCAGGGAGGAACAAGTCTTTTCAGGGACCTCTACTGGAAGCAACTTAAAAGCTGTACGAACCATTTGCGTAAGCGCATAAGTGAGAAGCTTTTGTGATTCAGAAGCTGATACCATCTGAGCCTCTTCAGGCTCTGATTCATCTGAGGCAGATTCCTCTGTATAGATGTCAGCTGCATCAATAGCCATTAACCTCTTCTACCTCAGCAACCCAATCTTGCTCCAATATAGGAGGAATAGGGGACGGGGATCTGTCATGCTTCCTGCCACCTTGTGTGACAGAAGAGATTATTCCAGCAATCTTGCTTTCTAAACCAGCCAAAGCTGATGATAATAAGTCATCCTTAATAACAAAAGCTGAGGTAGAAGCACTGGTAGTGGCCAGAATGCCAGATAGAGACAGCGGCTCAGACTACACGGTCTTTCAGGGGAGGCTTTTACAGCAGAGTCGCGATTAGCTTCTACAGGAGCTACTGATGGAACACTTGTGCCCCTTGCTGCAGCACTCCCCCGGTGCACTTTCTGGAAGACATATCTTGCTGAATCAAATTGTAACCGGCTTTGTGAGAATAATACACAAGTTCCTCAGTACCACAATTTCCCCTTGGAAGACTCCTGTTTTAAATAGACGGTCTTCGTGTCAAAGCAACATAACTAGGCTGCCACTTGCCATCACCCAAAGGACTCACATGCCACCACAGGATATTCTGCTCTGTGTCCCTGCAGTCGGCCAGCAACAAGGCTTCTGACAGCTTTTTTTTTGTTTTTTTTTAATTTCCCCCGGCCGTGCACCGCCACATGCATGCTCCCGCGCGCCCGGAAAGGGAGAAACGCAGACCAGCAATCCCAGCTCCCTAGAGGGCAAAACAAAAAAGCACAGTCCAGCAAGGGAAGTTTTTTTTTTTCAAAAACATGTCAGCCTAGGTTAAAACAGAGTTGCAGGGGAATATATAATAATCAGCCCCTGCTAGTACAGGTGCCACTTACTACTCCCGCCTCAGGACTAGGGCCTAAGCCAAAGGTCCAGCCTTCACCCATCACGGCGGGTTCTGTCAGCCTTTGACCTTCAAGACCTGCATACCCTTTTAATGAGAGTCTACTCCCTTGAACCTGTACAGCACCCTACAGGAAATACCTTAGTTCTGAAGTGCCCAGGAATTTTGCAACGCAGGGTCCAGCGCCACTCAGGGTCGCATTACAGGCAAAACCTCATAGTTGCTTCTGATCTTCTTTATGAGGCTCAGGTAACATTTATCTTAGCATAGCAGCTTTTTTTAAATGGATCAGATTGAAGAAGCTGTCCCTTGATTCTCAAGAACCGGCTCGGGACCTTTTAACTTAGAAAAAAAAAAGTGATCATCCACCTTTTAAGACACTGGCGGAAAAACTGAAGTACTTCCTGTATAGGAGGGGTTATATAGAGGGAGACAGGTGCACTTAAATTTTTTTATATTATGGTAAAATGCAGATTTCCACCCAGATGAATACACGGATAAAGTAAATCCTCCTAGCAACAAACCACAGATCATGAATGGGTGAGTAGCAGTGTCAGTATATAGCACATAGCTGTATAGAGAGGTAAGTCTAAATTCCAAAGTGCACCACCAGTCAGAGGTAAATACCTGTGAGGTTGTATAATGTCAGGTTAAAACAATCCACCAAGCTGGAGATCCCTATGTGTAGGAAGATACACTAATGGGCTGCCTAGTTATACATGTTGCTCCGCTCTGGAGCCACACCCATTGGAAAAACCTATCCCCAATAGGGGAATCATTAATTAAAGCTGTTGGTAATTTTTACCTACAGGTAAGCCTGTAATAAGGCTTACCTGTAGGTAAAATGAATATCTGCTAAACCTGCATGGTTTAGCAGATATTCACCTTTCATGCAGCCTCTTTTTTTTTTTTTTTTTTTTGCTACTTCAGCGTTTACAATGAGAGGGTTTAAATCACCATATATATGTCATTCTTTCCATCTCGATGGCGTCACATCATGGTAGCAAGATGTAATATTCTCATTTTTCATTTTAAGAAATCTTTATTTTGACACTCTCAATAAGAAAAAAAAAAAAGTAAGCCCTCCACTGCTCCTGAACTATATGACATCTTAAGTACCCGTATCACCACCTCCCCTCCCCCCCCCAGCTTACCCCCCCCCCCGGTCCCGCAGTATTGCTTCCTCTAATACATGCATTCTTTATATAAACTTCTCTTTTTTAAAGGATTATTATTTTGCCCATTTTGTTCCCTCCCGATCTTCATCTATCTCCACCGAAGAATCTTCAGCATCGCTTGTCTCTAAGGTATAAATTTCATTAACCCTAATTAGCCAATCGCAAATGCTTGGGCCTTCCAACTCTTGCCATTTTTTTGGTATTAAGCTTTTCGCCGCGTTTAGGAAAACTGGAGTTAGGGAGGCGTTATACTTGCCCGTCTGACCTTCAGTCCCATGGAACAAGCACACCCAAGGGTCTTCCCTGATCTCATTACCCGTTATCTCTTGTATTGTCTTAAGTACCTCCTGCCAGAATCTTTTAATGATTGGGCATTCCCACCAAAGGTGGGCCATTGTTCCCCTGGTGGAACATCCCCTCCAACAGTTTCCAGAGGATTCTGGTTGCATCTTATTCACTCTATCTGGTGTCATATACCATCTGGCTAGGCATTTAAAATTAGACTCTATTGTTCTCATATCTACTGCCGATTTATGTGTTGCATTAAAAATAGTCTGCCAAGTCACATCACTAGGTATAGGGCCCAGCTCGGATTCCCATTTATTACAATATAGCGGTTTTACACCTTCCCCCTCATCCCGCACTATTTTATATAGTTCTTTAGTTTTCTTTATAATTCTGCTCTTCAAAAACAGTTTCTCCATAGATCTAAGATTCTCCTTATCTCTGATTGGACCGGGGAGGCTTTTAATAAAGATCGCAAGCTGATTATACCGCCATAAGTCAATATTCATTAGGTCCTTGAGTAAGGTTAACTCCTGAAAAGTGACAATTTTACCATTTTTTTGTAATATCCAACAATTGTGTCTCGTGCTTTCTTATCCAGTTCCCTCCCACTTCCCTTAACCCAGGCGGAAAGAACTCATTTTCCTTTAAATAAATAAGTGGTGAATTAAATTCCCATGCCTTTTGTTTGTGTAATTGATCCCAAGTCCTAAAAGTGTAACGTGTTATAATGTGTGCATTCGGACCTAATTTCCTGAAGTGTGGTGGATTCCAAATTAATTGGTGTATTTTTGCATTGCTCATATCTCTTTCTAATTTCACCCATCTTTTTTCTATTGGTTCCTTACCCCATTCTAACATTCGTGAAAGTACTATCGCTCTGTGGTATTTTTTAAAGTCTGGAAGAGCCAGACCACCCTGTGTTTTATCCCTACTCAGGACCTTATAGGCAATCCGTGGCTTCTTATTCTTCCATATAAATTTGGAAATAATATTATTCAGGGCCCTAAAAAAGGACTGTACTAGCGGGATTGGGAGTAACTGCATTTTATATAAAATCTTCGGAGCCAGGATCATCTTGACGGTATTAACTCGACCTAGCCAGGAAATCGGGAAATGCATACTTTTTATTGTTTCCTGCTTAATCTCATCAAGGAGGGGTATAAAGTTTAAACGGTATAATTTCTTAAGGGAGTTTGCTAATGCTATTCCTAGGTAACCTATTTTTTTACGCCACGGGAATTGGAAATTTTCTTTGAGTTTAATTACCTCTCGTCCATCAATATTGATGTTTAGCGCCGCCGATTTACTAAGGTTGACCTTGTAATTTGAAAGCTCCCCATATCTCCTCAAAGTAGCCAGAAGGTTAGGGAGTGAGATCCTCGGATTAACGATGTAAAACAATACATCATCAGCGAACGCTGAGAGATTCTGTGTATCTCCCTCCACCACACATCCGCATATATCCGGATTTTTCCGGATCACCGCTAGTAGGGGTTCCAGAGTTAGGACAAACAAGTGGGGGGACAGGGGGCATCCCTGCCTAGTTCCGTTTTCCATCCTAAACTCTGTCGAGAAAATACCGTTTACCTTGACAAATGCAGATGGGGATTTATATAGTGCCTTGATCCAGTTCAGCATGGTGTCATCCAACCCGATTGCCCTCAACGTCTTCATCATGAACCCCCAGTCTACTCTGTCGAAGGCTTTCTCTGCATCCAACGACAGCAGCAGACCAGGGGTCCCCCCTGTTTTCATCGCGTCTATGACCAGGAGTGACCTCACGCCGTTATCCCTCCCCTCTCTCCCTGGAATAAAACCCGTCTGGTCTGGGTGGATCCAATACGTCATTTTTTCCCTCAATCTATTAGCTAATACCTTGGCGTATAATTTAGTATCGGTGTTGAGCAAAGCAATCGGCCTATAGCTCGAACATAGTGAGCTATCCTTCTCCACTTTAGGTATTAAAGTAATTGATGCCGTCAGTGCCCCTTCACAGAATTCCTCCTGGCCCCCTATCTTATTCCATATCTGACAGAGCTTGGGGATCAGGGAGTCTTTACATTTTTTATAAAAGTAGGAGGTAAAACCATCTGGCCCTGGACTCTTTCCAGAGGGAGATGTTTTCAGGGCCCTCTCGATCTCCTCCACCGTGATCGGCCCCTCCAATTCTTTTGCCTCACTGTCCGAAAGACTTGGTAGGCCTGCCTCTTTTATAAACTCATCTATCATTTCCTCTCTTTCCAGGGTATTTGCCCCACCTTGTCTTACCTTGTAGAGGGACGTAAAGTAGCTCTGAAATTCTTCAGCTATGTCTCTAGAAGTATGTTTAAATACCCCATTTTTATTTTGAATCCTATCTATAAAGTTCATGTCCCCTTTCTTTTTTAAGACTGTTGCCAGATGCTTCCCCACCTTGTTACTCCATCTAAATCTATCTTTTGCGTTTTTATTCAACGTGCGTTTGGATTCTAATTCCATTAGATCTTTTAGTTCTTCTCTTTTATGGATTAACTGCACCAGGAATGAGTTATGGCCCCCATTAGCTGATTTATGTAGTTGTTCAAGTTGATATATTTCTTCAATTAGTTCTGCCTTCCTTTTTTTTGTTCTCTTTTTTCTCTTTAGCTCCTAATGAAATCAATATACCCCTTATGTATGCTTTTAGCGCCTCCCATGGGACTGAGCCAGAGACCTCCTCGGTGTCATTTATCAGAAAGAAACCCTCAATTTCATCCTGTATCTTGCTATAGACACTTGGATTCTCAATAAGCTTTTCATCCAAGTGCCATGAAAATGGTGATTTCCGGTATCCGGGTATCATCACTTTCATCAAGACTGGTGCGTGATCAGATAGTGTGGTGACTCCAATTTTCCTTTCCTTGACATAGTCAAGTAATCTATGGTCTACCATGAAGTAATCAAGCCGAGAGTAAGATCCATGTACTGAGGAAAGAAAAGTATAGTCCCTAACCTTCACATGCTGTACCCTCCATGCGTGAATCAAGTGGCAGCTGTGCAATTTCTGGCCTATTTTTTTTTTAAAGTTTCCTACTCGTTCTCTGTATACCAGCTGTACTATCCAGTGCTGGGTCTAAGCAAAAATTCAGGTCTCCTGCCAAAATCACCTCCCCCGCCCTGAAATCTGATAACTTATTCAAGACGTGTAGCAGGAATTCGACTGGGTTGTTATTTGGGCAGTAGATGCTTACCAGGGTAAGAACCCTTTCTCCCATCCTAACCTTCAAAAAAAGGTAGCAACCTTTCCTATCCTCGCACCTCTCTAATAGCACAAACCTAGTCCTTCTTGAGAACCCAATTGCCACCCCTTTGGCTCTCTTAATAGGTGAATCGCTATAGAACCAAATGGGGAAGCACTTGGAGAATAATCTGATGTGTGAGTCCTGTGAGAGATGTGTCTCTTGGAGAAACACTACATCTGCCTTGAGTTGTTCTAATTCTCTTAAAGTTTTATGGCGCTTAAGGGGGGAATTCAGCCCTTTAACATTGTAAGTGATACATGTGAACTCTGTCATTTGACTTTTAAATGAGACTGCTCAATAGGGACGCATATTGTTCTTTGAACCCTTATACTTAATTCCTGCCGGACCCAATCCACCCTCCTCCCCCCCCAAAATCCCCTCCTCCCCAGTCCCCTTCCTACCCCCCACTCCCCCCAACCCCCCCAATCCCCACCCCAAACCCCACCCACCTTCCCCCCTCTCCCTACCTGCCTATACCTAGCAGCAAGCCCGCAGCCGAGAAACACTGCTTCTCTCAGCATGCGACCGGCCAGACCATTGGGGTGTGACTCTGACGACGGATCACCGCGGTCGCCATGCTCCCCCCTCCCATTGAATGAAAGAGGGGGGAGGAACATAGCGAGCGGGCGACCAGGGGGCCGCCATTCTCCCCCACACAAGGCGCCCCTTCCCCTCCCGAAGCCCCCCCGTCCCCACTCCCCCCCCCCGCTATTACAGGATTTCTGATCCATTTCCTTCTCAACTAACTTCTAGGCGTCTGACCACCAGCTGGATCATCTTCCTACTAGTTAAATAAAACTGGAACAGGAATATCAAGATCATTACAAAAGTCTTGCAGATTATCTATATGTTTCAGTCTGAATGTTCTACCCGCTTTCACTACATTCAGTGAAGTTGGGAAGCCCCAGCTGTATTTCATATTTGCCTTCCTCAATTCTTCCAGGAGGGGTCTTAACTGCCTTCTCCAGGCCAGGGTCCCTGCCGAAATATCAGCAAAGAACTGGATTTCTGCCCCTTCAAATTTTACGGGCTGAACCTTCCTGAGATTACTCCAAATTCTTGCTTTGTCTTCATAGTGATGGAACCTAATAATTACATCTCTAGGTTTATCTTCGCTGACAGTTGGAGGTTTTCTTAACCTTTGAACCCTATCAATCTTCAACTCTTCGTTTGGGCTTCTATCTAAGATTGGATTGAAGATGGCTTTCATTTTAGAGGGCAGATCTTCGCCCTGTTGTTTTGGCAGGGAGCGCAACCTCAAATTTTGTCTGCAACTCTGGTTTTCTTGCTCTTCTAATTTATAAAGAGTGTCCTGCTGGGCCAGCTGCAGATCCTTTACTTGTTGTTTTAGGGTGGCTATTTCTCTATTCTGTTTTTCTGAGGCCTCCTCCGCTGATTCCACTCGCTTCAGCAAGTGGCCCATGTCAGTTCTAACATTATGGATTTCTGTTTTAATTACAGTTTCCAGTTTAGCGAACATCTCCAGGAGGTCAGATTTTGTTAATGGTACTTCCATGGTGCTGTCTCCCATCGTACAGGGGGCTTCACATTCCCCCCCGGGTGTACCCCCGTGAGCCCCTTGATTCCTCCCTGTTTCCTTCTTCTTGTCCTTTCCACTTTGCTGTTTACTTTCTTGAGCTGGATTTTTGGGGCTTCCCTGATTTGTCTCCTTCAGGTACTTCTGGATAGAACTAGAGTTTAAGCTCTCTCTCGGTTGCTTCACCTCCGCTCCTCTTTGAGGGCGCCCTCGCATTTTCACTGTCGCTCTATCCCCACTTCTCTCTCTCCCCGCCCGCCAAATCTGGACCCTTCTCTGTCGCTTTCCTTGCCACGCTCTGTGCCTCCCCACCGACCTTTGACCTTAAATCTTGCTGGACCCGGCGATCTGTGGTTTACTCTGGGTCATAGGTGGGCCAGTGCTTTAAACTTGAATAATGTCGCTACCATCAAGGCTATCGGCTCTTATACTCCCATTCAATCAATAAACACAGGCAGCGAGAGGAAGGAGAGCAAGGAGAGAGAGGGAAAAACCAGACAATAAAACCCAAAGGAGGAAAACCACATGCAATAAAGCCGTCTGATTTTTTTTTTTTTCTTCCTCAGTCCTTGTATCCTTTAGAAGCAGCAGAGTTTTGCATTTAATAAAGCCTCTCCTATCACCATGTCTTCCTTGCTTTCTTTAAGACCTTGATCTATACAGTAGCCCAGAAAACGTTTCTCCCATGATGAATTCAGATACTACTTCTTTTAATAAGCCTATTCCCGCTCCACAGTTATCCACCGTAATTAATGCATTACTTGCCTGTCTTCACAGGTGTTCCCTCAGAGGCTCTTCAGTCTGCTTCTACTTCAGGCAGGTCCTGACATCACTGGATGGCTGTAGATGATCCTTTTGTGGGCTGCTATAATTCGTCCGTTGCTGAGGTGCACTATGCTTGAGACCTAGTCCGCGTTCAGTCCTTAGGGGGCTTGTAGATTTATCGGTGGGTGGGGGGGTGCGGGACCGTCCGGAGACACTCTAGGGGAGATGTTCAAACCCAGCATCAATCCGGAGGGCAAAAGGGGAGCATGAGGGTGAGCCGCCTCGTGCGTCTAGGCAGCCCGGGATCTACTGACAGACGCCGCAGCCGCTGCTTCACTTACGGCCCCGGCGAGCTGTCAGTTCTTCCTCTCGTAAGCAGCTACCATTCGCATCCTGAGCTGCTATGCCGCCCGCTTCCTCGGCTCCGTCATCAGGCCCCTCCCCCGCTACGCGTGCGTCACATCACGCACCTGGCCCACACTAGCTCGTTCGTTTACACACTCCCGCACCGCTGGTTCCGAGGACCTCTGATGACAGAGGTGCATGCGCGCTGAAGGTCCGGTGCATGCGCGCTGAAGGTCCGGTGGCTCATGCCAGAATGAAGGACTCCCTGCCCTTGGGAAACACTTGGGGCAGCATCTCAAAGTATATCTCAATCTGGTTGAGAAACCCTCTGTATTAAATTGGATCGCCCCCGAATCGCTGGGGAAGCGGAGCGGAACCAGACACACCTCTTATAGAGGTAATACTCAAGGCGGTTGCCTGCACAGAGACCGGAACAGCAGCAGGGATGGCCTGCTACAGAGGTTGTACCAGAGCAGCCACAGTGGGAGGTTCCTGGTGAGCAGTGCGAATAAGAAGCGTTCGTAACGCTATGGCAAACTGATCCATGCCGTGATCCTGCTCATCCAACAAGGTAAAAATATTACCAGCAAGTGGATTGCCTGCATTTTCTGAATTTATGGCCTTCGCCTACTGTCAGGAACCATGAATCAGACAGAGACAGAAAATGCAGTAAAAATTTCACCATTTAATATAGTGGTAAAAATGGTACAAATAGTAAACGTAGTCAAAACATAGCCAGGTGTAACCAAATTGGGTAGTCAGAACAAGCCAGGAAATCAGGGAGCCAGAGATCAGCGTAGTCAGAGCAGCAGACAGGATCAGGAACCAGAAAGGACGTCAGCCAGGCAAGTCTTCAACAGGAAACCAGCAGAGAGTCTCTAGATGTGTTGACCAAGGCGAAGGCACAGGCTATCTAATCCAGGCAGCTTAAATTGCCAGCAGGGCTTGTTAACGAGCAGGATATGATAGCCAGGTGAGTCACTGTGGAATCATGAGTACTGGCAATTAACCGACAGCTTAGCAACCTGAGCTCTGATAAGGGAGGGCTGAGCCCAGCCCTTATACTCCCACGCGTGTGCGGGAGTGACATCATCGCTGCTCTGGACAGTCACAGCGCCGGAGCCCGCGAACCCAGAAGAAGTGCCGAGGAAACATGTCCGGGCGAGCTGCGGGAGCCTCGTTCTAAGGTAAGTATTTCATAATGTGCTACTATGTGATGCATACTAGCACATTATGCTATTGCCTTGCAGGTTTTTTGTTTTTTGTGGGGGGGATTTTTAGGCAGTTTTCTACCGCTTTAAGGTAAAGAAATGTCCCTTTCACCAAGATGATCACTGTGTACTAAAAAAAAATCACACTTTACACAGCCCATGGAACAGAGGTAGATTTTGATATAAACCACAGGTTCACTTGGACATTTAACATTATATAGTCAGATGCAAATTTCCACCTGGATGGGTGCATACATGAATAGATTAAATCCTCCTGGCAACAAGCCCCATAGCATAAAGGAATAAATAGCAGACTCATTGCATAGCACACACATAAAGCGTCTAAATTCCAAAGTGCACCGCTGCTCAGTAAAAATACCTGAGATTATATAGTGTCAGGCTTAAACAATCCACCAGGCTGGAGATCCCTTTGTGCAGGGAGATACACTGATGATAGATAAAGCTCTGTGATTTTTTCCATAATATTCAAGGGGTTCTGCAGTGCAGAAACCCACAACCAACTATAATGCTGACTCCTCCTCTAAGATAAATGAAGCTCTTGAGCCCCTTAGGGAAAGTGATCCTTGACTGATGGGGGCATGGCCAGGGTTGGACAAGGTGGCTGAGGGGTCACCAAGGATTGGTTGTTAGGGGGGACGGGTTGGGCCTGAGCTCTTTAAAAGTTGTGCCCCAGGGGATTCTGGGTCTTTCAGGAAACGTGGTTGGAGGAGCTGGAGACCACCCTGCCCCCCCAGCCATGGATACCGAGCACCTGTTGGCCAGGGTCCAGAAACTGGCTCTACAAGGTCAGGCTGACTGGTTCTTTGCTCTCCCCTCCCCTGAGACATCTCCCTCTGCCCCCCCTCCACCTGCGGAACCTGTGTCGGGGACCCCAGGCTCCCGGGGCTCATAGGCGGGCTCGCCCTCCTTCCGGTTTGAGCCCCAGTCCTTCCAGGGCCTCCTACATGCCTCCCTGTCCCCCCCGCTCCCCTGAAGCCACTGCTGACCCGGGTGCTAGCACTTCCCTGACCAGGAGGCCCCGTGCCTCCGCCCGTCATCGCCGGGTTCCCATCTGTCCAGCTTCCCCCCCCACCAGTGTCTGCCGCGGGCCGGGCCTCCTCCTGATATCCCCACATACAGAGCCCTTGAGCTGCGGTCATGTCCGCTCAGGCACCACCTCCTGCAGCCTCTTCCCCTGACTGCCTCCTTGCGCCCGGCCAGGTGGGAGCTGCATCGCTTCCCGTCCCCGTCCCACACGGGCGGGTGTCTGCTGCTGCTGTACCTGGTCCCGCCCCCGCTCTCCTGCCATGCGGGGGGCGGCTGGTGGGGATCCACGCCGTTCTGCCCGAGTGTCCTCTGCCAAGTCTGGGCGTCGGGCTAATCACCGCCTGGGATGCTCTTCGAGGTCCTCCTCTGCTTCTCGCTCTCATCTCCATGCTGGCAGTTTCGCGCCCCTGTCTACGTTAGCGCTGCTGCCCCCAGTGGCTCCTTCTCTCCCTGCGCCCGGCTGGGCGGGAGATTTAAACATAAGAATGGATTCTGTATTGTCAATGGATAGTCTCCCTGCGCCCTGCAGAGCGGGAGATTTAAATGTGCCTATGAACTCCACTCAGCCAGTTATGACAGTTCAGAATCCCCCTGCGCCCGGCTGGGCGGAGAATCAGTACGTTTCCCAGGTTGCCCACCCAGCACTTATATCTCCTGACAGCCAAGGTCTCCCTGTGCCCGGCTGGGCGGGAAACGGTCACTCCACGCCTGCCACCCACCTGTTCCAGCTGACTCGTGCCCACCAGCATCTCCCTGCGCCCAGCAGGGCGGGAGATGGTCACTCTGCTCCGACCTTCCTCCCCTCACCTCGGACTCCGGTATACCCGCACCTCCCTGCGCCCGGCCCGGCGGGAGGTCCCCGCGGGCTACCCGCCACCACAACCCAGCCTCGTCTCCCTGCGCCCGGCAGGGCGGGAGACTCCTACTCTAGTCCTGGGATGTCGGCTGCACCCACCCCGGGTCATCCGTCTGGAATCAACGTGTGCTCTTGTCACTGCTCGGCTGCTGTCATTGGCCATCCGCACTCCTCAGGGTCGGTGGTCGGACCCCCGCCTCTGGACCCCTCCGTCCATTATCACCCTCTTGCCTCACCAGGCGCCCCCATTCCTCCAGGAGATGGGCGTCTCAGGCCCCTGCCTACCATGGTCGATCCTGCTCCGGATGTTGCTGGTCGCCCGTCGTCAGCTCTGCCTCCGCGCATAAGTGAGTAAGACTGTGATTTAATTTGGGGTAGGTCCAATGGCGCTTACGTATCGGGCCCGCCAGATAAACGCATAGCTACGGTCGTCAAGTCTGTTCTGTCCAGTATGGGGGTATCGGGTCCAGCGGCTTGCCCCCCCGCCTCCGGTGGCACTTTGTGGGCAGTATCGCCTACTGGCACGCACCTGATGAAGGTGGTAAAGGACAAGATATGGTGTCACAAATTTATCGACCTCCTCGCTCTCGTCCCGCCTGACAGGGAGACGATTGACAAATCTCGTTGCGTTGATGTCACGGCGCAGAGCGACAAACCAAAACAGCTTCCTACGATGTTCAGCAACTGGCTGCAAGGGTTCTGCGCCTACGCGGGAGTGCTTTGTGAGCGGTTCCCGGAGTTGGCTGCATCTCTTTTTTGCTACTTAGACCTTATTTGGGGTGCCTATAAGGTTTACAGGGGCCAGTGTTAGTTTCACTACGACACCCAGTTTCGCCAAAATATGGCGGCACGTAAGGACTTTCGTTTTGATTGTCAAGACGGTAGCCTGTGGTTATTGCTTATGTGCCCCCATAGGCCTTCATCCTTTCAGTCCTCGGCCAGCGCTCCCCTCGGAGCGTCAGCCGTCCCAAAAAAGGGCATTTGCTGGCTGTTCAATGGAAGCCACTGCAAATGGTACACCGTGTGCCATTTTAATCACAAGTGCTCCAGTTGCGGGGGGTGCTCACCCCGCCAGCCGGTGCTTCCGGAGGGGAAAACAACCACTTTCCTGGCCGGGAGCCAAACCTGACCTTTCTAAGCCAAAGGACGCCAGTGAAGGTCTTAGAGATGCTTCCCTGGCTAGACTGGTACCCCCTTCATAGGGAGGCCTTGATCTTGAGAGACAGCCTGGACCGTGGTTTTTGGATACCCTTCACTCCTTCAGATGTGCCTACAATGGTGCCCAATTTGAAATCAGCAGTTGAATTTGAGTCCGCTGTGGCCGAGAAGCTTCAGAAGGAACTAAAGTTGGGGCGTATGGCAGGCCCATTTGATCTCCCCCCTTTCCACAGCCTAAGGGTGTCCCCCCTCGGTGTGGTCCTGAAAAAGGCGGAGGGAAAATTTCGCCTTATTCACCACTTATCCTACCCTTCTGGCTCCTCGGTCAACGACGGCATCAATAAGGAGGAATCCAGGGTCCACTACGCCTCTTTTGATAGGGCGCTTCAGTTGATTAGGGCTGCCAGTCAGTCGGCTTTGCTGGCTAAGGCGGACATTGAGTCCGCCTTCCGCCTCCTCCCGGTCCACCCAGAGTGCTTCCACTTCCTGGGCTGCTACTTTCAGGGAAGCTACTTTTTTGACATGTGCCTCCCCATGGGCTGTGCCATCTCGTGTTCTTTCTTTGAGCTCTTCAGTAGCTTCCTTGAATGGGTAGTCGCCCAGGAGGCTGTTTTTTAGTTCTTGTCCTTAATACATTACTTAGACGATTTCCTCTTAGTAGGCCCAGCGGACAGTGGTCGGTGCCAGCGTCTCCTCATGGGGAGGGCTTTCTGTAGACACCTGGCGTGGGCCATGAAAGGGGTGGCTGCCCCACACCACTATGTCCGGATCACCAAGCTCATGCGTGACGACTTGGGGATTTGGCTATCCTTTCTCCAGTCCTACAATGGCCAGTCTTGTTGGTTGTGGGAGGTACCGAACCCACAGCTGGAGCTATACACTGATATGGCGGGCTCCTGTGGTTTCGGCACCTTCTTCCAAGGGGAGTGGTCTGCTGAGTGTTGGTTGGCCTCATTGGCCCGCATGGATTTGTTGCGCAACCCCACCCTGCTGGAGTTCTTCCCGATCATTGTCGCCATTGAGCTTTGGGGCGAACGGTTGCGCAACCACCAAGTAATTTTCTGGTCTGACAACATGAGCGTGGTGCAGGCGGTTGACAAACAGTCAGCCAGTTCCCCTCAGGTCGTATCGTTACTGCGTTTTTTGGTTTTAAAGTGTTTACAGTTTAACATTTTAGGGCCAGGCATGTTCCCGGGACTGCTAACGATATCGTTGATGCTCTCTCCCGTCTACAGCTCGATCTCTATTGCTCCCTGGCCCCGCCGGCTTCCCTGGAGGGCCTCCCCTGTCCAGCCCACTTGTGGAACCTCATTTTCGATGCCTGATAGACCTCCTTTGGGCATTGATTTTTTTGCGAACATGGGCATCGTACTGTAGTGCGTGGGACGGATGGGTCCAAGTGTCGTGTGTTTTCAATCTCTTCTTCACATGACAGATGTATGGCTTTGTTTGTATAGTGCAGCGCTAAAAAACAGTGAAGATTTCCCAATGGGAAATTGGGGTATATATAAGTGCAAATACAATAAAATTAATAAACCACAATATTGTTGAAGTGTAGATCAACAGTGATAGTGTTTATAAATTGCACATAGTCCATGTATGACATCAAAATGGTGACTATAAATGAGTGTGAACTGGTTGCCTGTAGATAATCCACCACCGTAAGGAAAGAGGCTTACCAGACAGGTTGAACCCAACAAGGCGTATGCCTGATGAGTCAACCAAGCTTTTGGTGTAACACACCCAAGGAGGTACAGCAACCACGACTTCCAATCTAGACCGAATCGGATGTGGGTCTGTGACGATTATGTGAGTATCCACCATATGAAAAGCAACCGGAATTCGTGAGCAGTTCCTCTCAGTGTGACATATAGCAAAAAGAGAAAAAATTGGGCCACATAGTGTGATTCCGTTTAAATGTAAAACCTTTATCGAAAATGCTAAAATGGTCACTCACATTTGAAAAGACATTAAAAGCGTTTGGATAAAATCAAAGCAACGCAGTGGCATCAGCAGAGCCCGTCCCGACGTTTCGTCCTAATAAGGCACCCTCTAGACCCCAGAGGATGCCCTATTAGGACGAAACATCAGGACGAGCCCTGCTGATGCCACTGTGTTGCTTTGATTTTATCCAAACGCTTTTAATATCTTCTCAAAAATAGCGCGCGCTCGCTATACAGCTTTTGTGGACGGACATACAGGTATAACAGTTTGAGCAGGAGAGCTGACCTGCCGCAGTATATCTGCGTTAGCAGGTCGGCAAGGGGTTAAAGGTCTTTCCTAAATTAGAGATTAAATGTAGCGGGTGCCCCGCAAATCCTGCAACCCTGCCAAGCTGGCCAAGGATCTCCTGTGAGGGAGAGAGAGAATGTCAGTGTCTGCGGTGGGGAATTTCTTCCCCTCTTTTCCTCCTCACAGTGAAACTACAAGAGCCAACATGCTCTGGGGCAAAGGAACCAAAAGACTCCATCTTGCTTACCCGAGGAGAGGCAGTCACCATGAGGCAAGAGAGGAGACTGGACCCGGGGGTCAGGTGTTGCCTCCTGGGTTAGTCCACCAAGTTATTCTGGGCATCAAAGGTCAGTCAAGGACATCCAGCCTGGGAGGGGGGGATCCCAGGTGCATACCCAGGTTCACCTGCACCAACGGTGTGGAGCATTCCAGTGTGAGGTGACCATTCAGGTCACTAGAAGAGCCTGCTGGTTGCAGGACGTTCATTTGGGCCTTGCCCACAGGATTGTTGAGAGGGCACTTGTCCATTTGCAGAGAAAAAAAATCTGTATTCATTACAAATGTAGTTTAACAAAAGTTGTACTGTATATATCAAAATAGAGTAAAAATACATTCCTTTATAAAACATGCTCTCCTATAAATACCTTAACATGTTTCCCAGTGAAAGCTGCTTCCTCAGGGGCCACGGGGAGCAGAACATAAATCTAATAAACAAACAATATGCACATCAAAAAAGAATTGCTGATTGCTAAGCAGTCACTGACTATGTTTATGAAGTTTTGTGTGCAGAAAAGCATAAGTGATGGAAGAGTTTATACAAATAATTGTGCTGAGGTTTGTACATGTCTTTTAGAGTCTCGCTTGCGGCACAGGAACTATTCACACAATAATGAATAAAAATTCTCAATTCCTTTAGTAAATGAGCCTTTCTGTCTCATACTGTTTTACACAATACACATTGATGTAAGTGACATATTCTGGTTCTTCTACTAAAGGGCAGTTTACACAAAGTGGGTCAGGGCGCCCTGACCTAACTCACAGACTGACCCAAGCTAATAGTTAACTGATTTTGAAGCTAATTTTTATTTGACCAATATCAGTGCAGTTATTGTGTAACGCTAAAATCAAATATAAATATCTCATCAAAACACACCTCATTCTTAGGAGAGATAAAGAAGTGAATCAGGTAAGTTTAAAGTTATATTATTTGGTAAAGAGATATTGGAGTAGAATTTCTAAGTACTACCCAAGGATCGTCCGTGTTCATTGAATGCTGCCAGCCAGCATTGGGTTAGTGTGTATGCATAGGCAAAAGATTATTTTTTTTTAGTTTGGATAGCAGAGGGAAGGATTAAAACTCCTGTCAAGTCTGTATTGCTATCTGTGCAGATTCACTTTTACTGTTTGTCCTGATGACCATTTTCATACAGTAGATGCAGAAAATAATTGGAAATCTAAAATTGTACAGTTGTCACCAAAGCAAAAGTTGAAAAGTTCCAATGGGAACCTCTGTTATGGCGATGACTGTCTAATAGAAGATTTCCTTTCACATCCTCTTGTATCAACAGGACAGGAAGTAAAGAAAAATCTCCTCAAGTGGACTAAAGTAGCAAAAAACAAAATAGACAGGGGTCCTTATCCTTTCCTATTCTAACCAAAACTGAACAAAACGTTGGTGGTTATACAGTTTAACAGGATTCTTATACATTTTGGAAAGCCATGCATACCCTAGAAGGGTGGACATAACATTTTCACATGCACCTGCAAAAATTCACACTTATTTCCATGTATAACTCTCTCATGGTTGGAAAAGCAAGGTGTCACTTCCTCACTGAAGGAATCGCTACGTCACCAGTGAGGGGGTGATGCACCACTCACCCAGTCAGCTAGACCATAAAGGTGGCCATCCTGCAGGCTGAATGAAAACAAGGAACAGATTTGTCCATCCACACTACACACTGTGGATGGACTAATCCCGTACTTCAGCTATTGTATTTTGACAGTACAATAGCTGCAGTGGCTGCATTTGATTGGATTCCACTGCTATTGGGTCAACAAGTTTCCCCATGGCATCTTCAATTTTTTTGACTACTTCCATCCCGGGCACTTTCACTCCCTTCCTGCCCAGGCCAATTTTTAGCTTTCAATGCTGTCACACTTTGAATAACAGTTACTCAGTCATGCAACACTTATACATACTGTCACCAGAGCAGTACAGTGTCATCATATGACTGGTGTGGTGGTTATCAAGGACACTGACTGGTGAGAATGTAAAAAAAAAAAAAAAAAAAGACTTTCAATTTTTTCGATTTTTTTTTTTTTTTTACATATACTGTGACCAGAGCAGTACAGTGTTAACATAGTGCTGATCACTGTTATAAGCAATCATTTCTATGAATGGCATCCATTCATTCATTGGTGGAGAATGGAGATGAACTAAACTGGTGCACATAGAATCTGGTGCAGCTGTGCATAGTCAGCTATTAACCACTTAACAACCGGCCAATAGCCGAATGATGGCTGCAGGGCGGTTACTTAACTCTGGGAGGGCGTACTATGACGTCCTCCCAGAATTCCCCTCTCGCGCGCCCCCCTGGGGCGCGCACCCGAACACATCCATGACCTCCGGACCCGGCGCATCACGGATCCTGGTAAATGGCCGCTGAACGCGGCCGTTTACCATGTGATCGTGCCGTCAAATGACAGCGCGATCACATGTAAACAGACCGGCGTCATCTGATGACGCTGGTTCCTCTCCTCCCCTCCTGTGTACCGATCGGTATACTGTGAGCGGAGAGGGGGATGGATGGCTGCAGCGCTGTGGGCTGGATGTGTAGTGCCCACAGCGCTGCACAGTGACATCCAGCCATCCATCCATCCATGCTCAGCCATCCCCACTACTCTGCAATGCTGTGCAATACTCTGCAATGCTCCACATTACCCTGCAATACCGCGCATTACCCCGCAATACCCCGCAATACCCCGCCATACTCCGCCATACTCCGTAATACCCCGCCATACCCCGCCATACCCCGCCATACCCCGCAATACCCCGCCATACTCCGCAATACCCCGCCATACTCCGCAATACCCCACCATACTCCGCAATACCCCACCATACCCAGCCATACCCTGCCATGCTGAGCCATGCTCGGCTGTACTCGGCCTCTGTATGTGGCCAGGCTGTGGAAGTCTCACACATGTGGTATTGCCGTACTCAGGAGGAGTAGGAGAATCTATTTTGGGGTGTCATTTTTGGTATGTACATGTTATGTGGTAGAAATATTGTATAAATGGACAACTTTGTGTTAAAAAAAAAAAATGCGTTTTAACCACTTCCCGCCCGCCGGCCGTCATACGACGTCCTTGACTTTGTGCGGGGATATCTGAATGATGCCTGCAGCTACAGGCATCATTCAGATATCAGCTTTTTCAGCCAGCGATTCCCTACACCATAAGAATGATCATAGCGGCTGTTCCACTGCTTGATCGTTCTTACGGGTTCTACCGACTCACCGCTACGATCGAAGCCAGGATCGTTTTTTTTTTATTTTATTTCAGGCTTCCCAGCCTAGAGGTGAGATGTGGGGTCTTATTGACCCCATATCTCACTGTAAAGAGGACCTGTCATGCCATATTCCTATTACAAGGGATGTTTACATTCCTTGTAATAGGAATAAAAGTGGTCAAAAAAATTTTTTGGGGAAAAAAGCATCAAACTAAAATAAATAAAGTAAATAAAGTAAAATGAACAATAAAAAAAAAAAAAAAAAAATTTAAAGCGCCCCTGTCCCTGTGTGCTCGCATGCAGAAGCGAACGCATACGTAAGGCCCGCCCACATATGAAAACGGTGTTCAAACCACACATGTGAGGTATCGCTGCAATCGGTAGAGCGAGAGCAATAATTTTGGCCCTAGACCTACTCTGTAACTCAAAACATGTAACCAGTAAAAAATTTTAAAGCGTCGCCTATGGGGATTTTTGAGTAGCAAAGTTTGGCGCCATTCCACAAGCGCGTGCAATTTTGAAAGGTGACATGTTGGGTATCTATTTATTCGACGTAACTTCAAAAAAACATTGGGCTAACTTTACTGTTTTGGTTTTTGTAAAGCACAAAACAGTTTTTTTTTCCCAAAAAAATGCGTTAAAAAAATTGCTGCGCAAATACCGTGCGAGATAAAAAGTTGCAACGACCGCCATTGTATTCTCTAGGGTCTTTGCTAAAAAAACATATATAATGTTTTGGGGTTCTATGTAATTTTCTAGCTAATAAATGATGATTTTTACATGTAGGAGAGAAATGTCAGAATTGGCCTGGGCACTCCAGAACGCCTGAAGGTGCTCCCCTGCATGTTGGGCCTCTGTATGTGGACACGCTGTGTAAGAGTCTCACACATGTGGTATCGCCGTACTCAGGAGTAATAGCAGAATGTGTTTTGGGGTGTAATTTGTGGTATGCATATGCGGTGTGTGAGAAATAACCTGCTAATATGACAATTTTGTGGAAAAAAAAAAAGTAAAAAAAAAACTTGATTTTGCAAAGAATTGTGGGAAAAAATGACAACTTCAAAAAACTCACCATGCATCTTTCTAAATACCTTGGAATGTCTTCTTTCCAAAAAGGGTCATTTGGGGGTTTTTTGTACTTTTCTGGCATGTTAGGGTCTCAAGAAATTAGATAGGCTGTCAGTACTTCCGGTGTGATCAATTTTCAGATATTCGCACCATAGCTTTTGGACTCTATAACTTTCACAAAGACCAAATAATATCCACCGATTTGGGTTATTTTTACCAAAGATATGTAGCGGTATAAATTTTGGCCAAAATATATGAAGAAAAATTACTAATTTGCAAAATATTATAACAGAAATGAAGAAAAATGTATTTTTTTACAGATTTTTCGGATTTTTTCTTTTATAGCGCAAAAAATAAAGAACCCAGTGGTGATTAAATACCACCAAAAGAAAGCTCTATTTGTGTGAAAAAAAGGACAAAAATTTCATATAGATACAGTGTTGCATGACTGAGTAATTGTCATTCAAAATGTGAGAGCACCAAAAGCTGAAAATTGGTCTGGTTAGGAAGGGGGTTTAAGTGCCCAGTTGTCAAGTGGTTAACTTCAGCTTGTTCATTTAAGCATTCACAATAAAAACTAGAAGCTGACTGGTTATGATGCATAGCTGCACCATATTCTGTGTTCACCAGTTTAATAAATCTCCCCCTTTGTGTACTACTGTTAAAACTGTGATTGGCCACAACTATCACAAGGTACAGATGTGCTGTGATTGGCCCTGTCTGTACCTTCACCAATCACAGAGATCATCGCAGTAGTACACATATGAATGAAAGTGGTTGGACACAGCGATCACATGGTACAAGGTACAAGGATCTGCTGTCTGCTGTGTCTGGTGGACACAGCGGGTGACAGATTGCGCCGCAGCGCAGGCCTTAGAGAGCGTCTGAGGCACGTGACCGGGAGGACGTCATATGACATCCACCCAGGATGGGAAAACTCCAACTCGGCCATCATTTGTCTATAGACCGGGCAGGAAGCAGTTAATCAAATGATATTGGACAGAAGGCAGCGGCCAGGACTACCCACTGAGCAAATTTCATAAGGTTTCTCAGGAACTGTCCAAAATGTGCATGGAGTATGGCCAGAGTAACACATGGAAGTATGCCTTTTACTTCCTTCTTTAGAGCTGCTTAGCAATTCTATCATTAATCACGCTTTTAATCATTAATCAAGCTTTTAACAAAACTCTAAATCAAAATAGAAATTCTTTGATTTATTCCAATCGAAATAGGGAACCTAACAAATGCATTAGAATCATTACTCCATACTGTAGGCAGCATCATCAAGTACATACAATCCTAAAGAAGTTCTGGCCCCTACTTTCAACAGACCCTGTAATCAAAAAGTACATTAAATCATACCCAGTCATTACCTTTAAGAGAGCTAAATCTATAAAAGATCGGGTAGTCCACAGCCACCATAACCCAACATCTACTGCAGTTCCTGCTTTGACAGGAACTTTTCCTTGTGGTAGCTGTGACGTATGTAGCTTTATGTAGCCAAATGGCACAACTCATTTAATTAAACACAAAGTTACTTGCCAAACCCCTGGCGTGATCTACATCATGCAATGCCAATGTGGGTGTTACTACATAGGCAAAACAAAACATCCCTTTTTTAAGAGGATTCGTGACCATGTAGGCCCTATTGCCAAACGTAAAATGGCAACAGCTGTTAGTACACATGTAGGGTTGTACCACAACTTCAACTCCCAAATGATCTCTTTTTCTGCCCTTGACCATCTGCACCTTAATGCCAGAGGAGGCAGTGTTGACCGTGCTCTACTACAACTTGAGGCCAGATGGATACATAGCCTCAAGGCTATGGTTTACCCTGGCCTCAATGAAACAGTCAGTTTCAAGCCCTTTCTGTAATGTCACCTTTCCATATTGTCCATTCCTTGGACCCACAACATCTGCCCCCTTTCCCCACCTTTCTGCCTCGCTCCCTCTCTCTATCCCTCCCGTACCCACTTTTCCCCCCTTTCCCTCCCTGTGTTATTTCTATCTTCCACTTTTTATATCTTCTTTTTTTTTTTTTTTTTTTTCTTTCCCTCATATTGATTAGTGTACTCAAATTTGCAATATTAATAAATAGCTCTGTGCTGTGACACATTTATTATAGTGTATTATGTATTCTTATCTGTGTATTTATTGATGAATAAAATGTGCCATTTATATATATTTTTATGTTTGATGTTTGTGGACTGTCCATTGCTATACATCTGTTTTTCTGTTGGTTTCCATAATTGCCCCATGTCTTCTTTTTTACAACTATTGGTTAAGCATCTAATAATTCCTCACCAGCGATGTGATTGGCACTGCGCTGTATTTATTTTCTATTAAAATATGCATTAATTTCCCAATATGATTCTTTGATTCATTCCATCATCACTATTTCATAGTTTTTCATACTTCAATCACGATCTCTCCTTCCTCATATCCATTCCCCCTGCATGAGTCCGTGAGTGGAGATAGAGGATAGAGGCGCGCCCACTAAATGGGCTATGTCAGCTGCTCGAGCGCCCGCCCCGCTTTCTCCCCACACGGCTCGTGTTGTGTTATGGGTAATGTAGTCTTTCACCTATTTCTCACATGTCCCCGTGCCGCTCTACCTTTCCCCCCGCTCCATTGGATGTCAGCGGACATGTGACCGGCGCTTACACACATTTAAATCTCCCTCACTTTGCTGCATTTAGATGACGGATGGACTGCTATGTCGGTGTATTGTCCTGCACAAGGTACTTTTCAATCACTCTCCTGTTGTTACCTTTCTTAACAAAATATTATCTTCTCTAATGCTCTGCCTTTTACTTAAACCTTTCTGCTCTCTACTTAACATTGTTGGCTCATGCTAATCATTGACTTAATATAAGCACCTGGTACCGTCTTTTAAAGGAATTTTTCCTCCCACTTTTCCTTTGTAAGTGGATATAGACTATCTGTATACAGGACTATGGTTTTCTCCTATATGGATGACCAATATATATATTTAATAATTGCAAAGTTTATCTCCTTCCTAATCAACCACACGATAGCAGTTCTTGCTCTTCCCCCATACCTTCCTATATTTAGTATCAATCAATGTAGATATTCATTATGGCCATTATCTTTCTTAATTAGACAAACATTCCCATCTGGCAGCCTTCGCTTTTCTCTAGACCCAATCGGTCCTGCGTAAGTATTTTTTTTCTTCTGTCCCATTTAATCTTATTATCAACTTATCACCTCACTTTCCCACACCATTATAACCACCCTCTGTTTATTTCCACACACACACCTCAATACCCTCTTTCTTTTCCTCCCTTGTCCAATATCCAGCCCCCCCTCCCCCTGTTTCCCTCTCTCACTATCAACACCCTATTCTTTTCCCCACTCCTTCCCCTCTGGCTCTTTTCCCTTTATCCCCTCTCATCTTAGTCGTTTCCTTTCTTCTCTTCCCCTTATCCTTCCCCTCTTCTTCCTTCCCCCCCTTCTCCCTTTCTCTCCTGCTTTTTTTTTTCCCCCTTCCGTTCCCCGATCATTTCACCCCCCAACCTTTCCATCACCATTCTACTCACATTATTCTCTTATGTGACAGACATTAATCCCACGGCCCCCACCTGGGCCCACCTAGGCCAACTCTCCCCAATACAGCGCAATGTCCATTTTCCTACGTCTGGTTTTATCGTTACAGCGGGTAATTATTCAATAGTTGGCAGTTGACTAATTTAGCTTCGGACAGTCGCTAACATTTTTCTTCTTTTTCTTTTTTCAATTATACATTTTTGGCTAATATTTGAATGGCTTCTAATTGTATTTTATTCTATGCAGTGATATATCCAGCTTGGTCCCTCAACACATATCCCCTGAGGAAGCCCCAATGGGCGAAACATGTCTGGACTATAGTGCTGAGTGACCCCCCCCCATTCTTTATGTTGATATGTATCGCTGTCTGTTCTAGTATTATGCATAGCCAGCATAATAGTTTTTAATACTTTTTCTATGTTTTCTATGTTCATTGTCATGTCATTTATACTTTTTATCTTGATGTTTGTCTAAACTTACTTGCCTGGCGCCCATAAAATCCCATTAACTTACCTCTCTGACTGTATCTATCATTAATCAGTTACTGCCAGTGAGGCTCACTGGTGTGACATGGCCTTTAGACAGCCAACACCTCCTGAAGGGTATCAGTGGGTTGGGGTAACTTTACAAAAACATAGTCACTTTTCTCTAAATGAGCACATTGACAATGTATCTTTATTCCCCTGCCCTATCCTCACTGAAATATGAAGAATAAGTCTCCCGTTTGGGATATGAGCTCAGAAACCACACACTGTCACCTGCCTGGCTGCTCAGTATGCCAGATGTGCTAAAACAGAAAACATGCATGATTTCAACTGTGTATTTAACTGTCAGCTTGTAATATTATTGGTAAAGCCAAAGTGAACCTGCTATGGCAGAGGACAAACTGGGGGACAAGTGAGTACTACAGCTAGACATACAGTACATTGTTTTTACTTATCGTACTACAGACATTTATATAGCAGGGATAATTTATACAGTGTTCTACATTTTATACATTCACGTCAGTCTGTGCCCTAAGGAGTTTACAATCTAAATTTCTTTTCATACATGCATACACACACTAGTGCAATTTAGGCTGCAGCCAGTTATCCTGTCAGCACATCTTTGGAGTGTGGGAGGAAACCCACACAAACCCAGAGATAGAACATCTTTCCCCTTCATTGCTCTACCTGCTTGTGGCTATTTCAAATCTAATGCCGCGTACACTCAAGCGGACTTTACGTCAGACTTTGCACGGCGGACTTTTCAACGTATATTACGACGGACTTTCTGAATGAACGGACTTGCCTACACACAATCCACCAAAGTCCGTCGAATTCATACGTGATGACGTGATGACGTGATGACGTACGTGATGAAGTTCGTAGCCAATAGCTGCCCTAGCGTGGCTTTTTGTCCGTCGAACAAGCATACAGACGGCGGACTTTTCGACCGGACTCTATTTCAAAACATGTTTCAAATCTAAGTCCGTCCAACTTTTGAGAAAACAAAGTCCGCTGGAGCCCACACACGATGGAATTGTCCGACCAAATCCCGTCCGCCGGGCAAAGTCTGCCGTAAAGTGCGCTCGTGTGTATGCGGCATAATTAGTCGTTTTCACCTGCAGTCAAGCATTAATCACTTAAAGACTGCTCACCGCATATATACTGCGGCAGGGAGGCTCTATTGCGTGAAACAACCTACCTGTACGTAGGATTGCCACCTCATCCCTTTAAACCCGAACACATATGAATTACACAGGTTCTGAGGCTAATTAAATGCAGATAAGGCAACAAGTGAGTTTAACTACCACCTTAATCAGCCACAGAACCTGTGTAATTGATATGTGTTCGGGTTTAAGGGGATGAGGTGGCAACTCTACCTGTACGTCATTTCATGCAATAGATACTGTGGGCGCACGTGCCCACTGCACAGAGGGAGAGCCAATTAGCGATGTCCGCCGGCCACCCGCAATCTCTCCACAGGGAGACAGAACGGTGATCTGCTTGTATAAACAAGGCAGATTCCCTGTTCTGACAGGGAAGTACACAGAGATCTGTGTGTTCTTCCTGTCAGTCCATCCCCCACACAGTTAGAAAACACTCCCAGGAACACACTTCACCCTTTGATTGCCCCTGATGTTAACCCCTTCCCTGCCAGTGTCATCTATACAGTAACAGTGCATTTTTTTAGCACTGAATACTGTATGTTCCCAAAAAGTGTCAGATTTGTCCGCCGCAATGTCGCAGTCCTGCTAAAAATCGCTGATCACCACCATTACCAGTAAAAACAATAAAAAAAATTAAAAGTCTCTAAATCTATCCCGTAGTTTGTAGACACTATAACTTCTGTGCAAACCAATCAATATATGCTTTTTGGGATTTTTTTTTACCAAAAATATGAAGAATACATATTGGTCTTGATGAGAAAATCTTTTTTTTATTGGGATATGTATTATAGCAGAAAGTAAAAATAGTTTTTTTTCAAAATTGTTGGTTTTTTTGTTTAAAGCTCAAAAAATAAAAACCGCAAAGGTAATCAAATACCACCAAAAGAAAGCTCTATTTGTGGGAAAAAAAAGACATACATTTCCCCTTCACCTTCCAGGACAGCTACTTGAGAGATGATTGGCTCTACCCTCTACAGGAAACACAAATCAGATGCAATTTAAAAGGCCCCTCCCTTTTCTCTGACCCTCAGTTGTTTTGTGTTTCCAGACCCTCCAGGAGCACCGACACGTTTTTTGTTTTCTTAAGGTCGGGTAACTGTGGTTGGTGGACCCCCGTCTCTGGTTTCATCCAGGACTAATTGTGGCCAAGTCCTGGATGATGGTCTGTACCAGAAGGGTTCCCTATTTCTAAGGGTTACTTGTCTATATGAGTAGCTCACATAGAGCTACCCCAGCTGTGCTGAACTGTAAATGCTTCATTTCGGTGTACCAAGGTGGCATCAGGAGGACTTCCGGTGACGCGGCAAGATGGCGCCGGAACCGGAAGTCACATGACGCACTTTCGGGCGCCGATTTATTTTTTTTTTCTAAAGAAGCATGGCGTGGAGACACTGAGGACATGCTGCTGGGGAATAGTCTGCTAAAAACGCCAATCTAATTGCAGTTTTGCGGTACAGCAGCAGTCTTCTCTACGGCCGATCTCCGCTTGCTTCATGGAGCTTGAGGACAGGTCTGAGGTTGGAGCATCCGCTCGTATTGAACCAGCGGCAGCATCCGGGTCCCATACTGCCCCCAAGGTAAGCCCTTGTCTGTGGATAGCTCTACAGCAAGGGTCTTTTTTTGTATGGAACCTTTTTATTTATGGTCCTTGTTTCTGCTTTTTTCTAGGCCAAACCGGTGAAGAAGAAACGAGGGAACTGTAGGGCGAGGCTTTCTGATAGTTATAAAAAGCTATTTTGTGAGGATTGTATTCCACCCAGAGCTAGTTCAGAGTCCCCCTCTTTTAAGGAGTTAATGACTTCTATGAAGGAGGTAGTGGACTCCTTTCGGTCACTTAAAGACAGGGTTACTAGTCTAGGCTCTTCCTCATCTAAACCCATAGCTCAAGACCCTTCAACCTCTGCCAGGTCCCTTCCCTTGTTAGTATCTGAGACTATTAGTTCACGCGATACCTCTGATCTGGAAGAAGGAGAAAATCCAGTTTCTTCATCTGATGAAAAGTCTGTATCAGAGGAGGATACAGGTAGCTCATCTAATTATCTTTTTCCAAGGATATTGATGAACTACTAAAAGCAATATATATACCTCAGAGCAGATTGAGATGCCACAACAAGTCCAATCTGTACAGGATAAAATGTATAGGGGCCTACAGGGACGGAAATCAAAAACTTTTCCAGTACACCAGTCAATTAGGGACATAATTCTGTCTGAATGGAGAGAACCTGAAAAAAGGTTGTTCCAATCCAGGGGACACAAAAGAAGATTTCCTTTTCGATCTGAATTTGAGGAGGTTTTCTTTAAGTGTCCTAGATTAGATTAGACTAGATTAGCCCCTATGTTGCAGGTGTCCAAAAGATCAGATCTTTCTTTTGAAGATTCTGGGGTCCTTAAAGATCAAATGGATAGAAAGGCTGACTCATTGCTACATAAGGCCTGGGATGCTTCAGCTTTTTCTTTAGGCCCGGCGGTAGCATCCACCTGTATGGCTAGAAATTTAGACGTATGGGTTCAGCGTCTGGATGATCTTCTTGCATCTGACACCCCCAAAGAAGAGATTAGGGAATCCCTCCCACTCATTGCCAAGTCAGTCGCCTTCTTAGCTGATGCAGCAGCAGATTCAGTGAAATCTGCAGCCAGAGTTTCTGCTCTCATTAACCACTTGACATCCGGAGGCCGTCATATGACGGCCTCGACTTTCGGGGGTTATATCTGAATGATGCCTGAGGCTACAGACATCATTCAGATACCAGCATTTTCAGCCGGCGATTCCGTACACCATAAGAACAATCATAGCGGCTGTTGCGCCGCTTGATCGTTCTTACGGGCGGCGGGAGGGGACAACCCCCCCCTCCCGCTGCCCTCCGGTGCTTCTACCGACTCACCTCAGCGATCGGTGAGTCGGATAGCGGATCCGCCGGCGCCGGATGTTCACCATAGAGATTTCCGGCGGACCAGATGGTCGCCGGAGTCTCTATGATCGTTCGGAGGCCGGGCGCGATGTTATGACGTCACGCCCGGCCTCTGCATTCGGCTGGGAGGCGGTGATCTTTTTTTTTTTTTTTTTTTTTTTTATTTTGGTCTTCCCAGCCTAGAGGTGAGATGTGGGGTCTTATTGACCCCATATCTCACTGTAAAGAGGACCTGTCATGTCATATTCCTATTACAAGGGATGTTTACATTCCTTGTAATAGGAATAAAAGTGATCAAAAAAAAAAAATTTTAAAGCGCCCCTGTCCCTGCGAGCTCGCACGCGGAAGCGAACGCATACGTAAGTCCTGCCCACATATGAAAACGGTGTTCAAACCACACATATGAGGTATCGCCGCGAACGGTAGAGCTAGAGCAAGAATTTTGGCCCTAGACCTCCTCTGTAACTCAAAACATGTAACCAGTAAAAAATGTTAAAGCGTCGCCTATGGGGATTTTTAAGTACCAAAGTTTGGCGCCATTCCACAAGTGTGTGCAATTTTGAAGCGTGACATCTTGGGTATCTATTTACTCAGCGTAACTTCATCTTTCACACAATGCAAAAGAACTTGGCTAACTTTGCTGTTTTTTTTTTTTTTCCTTTACAGCATGAAACAGTTTTTTTTTCAAAAAAAACGCGTTTGAAAAATTACTGCGCAAATACCGTGCAAGATAAAAAGTTGCAATGACCGCCATTGTATTCTCTAGGATCTCTGCTAAAAAAAAACATATATAATGTTTGGGGGTTCTATGTAATTTTATAGCAAAGAAATGATGATTTTTGACATGTAGGAGCGAAGTGTCAGAAATGGCCTGGATGCGAAGTGGTTAATTCAGCTAGGTGAGCTATCTGGCTTTAATCTTCCCATAATGCTCTGTGGTATTCCCTTTGAAGGCAAACTCTTGTTTGGTTCCTCCTTAGAAGAGGTCTTAACTCATTCCTCTGAGAAGAGTAAACGATTCCCTCCTTCCCAAAGGAATAAGCCCCAGAATAAGAGCCTTTTCGTGGCTACCAAAACAAGGATTATTTTAAAGCCAACAGGCAAAAGACTAAAAAGTAATGGTCCTTTAACATAGACAAACAAAAAGGGGGGCTCCCCTTCCAAAAATACCCAGTGACGCCAGGTTAGGGGTAGGGGGAAGATTGTGCCATTTCATTAAGGAATGGGCCGAGATTTCCAACAATTCTTTTATCCTTCAAACATTGGAAAGGTTACAGGTTGGAATTCAAAAGTCTTCCTCCGCAGAGGTTTTTTCTTACCCACCTACTGAGAGACCAAGAGAGACGGCAATCCATGATAAATTTGATTTCTGTATGGGAAACAGAGGGAGTTATTTCTCCTGTCCCAGAAATTCAGAAGTTTCGGGTATTTTATTCTCACATCTTTCTGGTCAAGAAAGCTTCCGGTGACTTTCGTATGGTCATAAATTTAAGCGTCCTGAGCAAATACATAGCTTACAGACGTTTCCGAATGGAGAACATTTATTCGGTAAGGAATCTGTTGTTGCCAAAGGTCTTCATGGTGACCCTGGACCTTCTGGACGCTTATCTTCATGTACCAATCTGCCAGAGCCACCGAAGGTTCCTCAGGTTTGCAGTTCTCGTGGGAAATGAGCCATCTCACTGGCAGTTCAATGCCTTTCCTTTTGCTCTCTCGGCAGTACCGAGGATTTTTACAAAAATCATGGCCGAAGTCATCCCTTTTTTTTTAGGATTCAAAGTGTATCGATCATCCCATATCTAGACAATTTTTTTTAATTTTTGCTCGGGACAAGGAGTCCCTTGTTCAAGACCTACAGTTGGTTTTGCGGGCCTTTCAAAAATTAGGGTGGAAGGTCAACCAGCAGAAGTCTTGCCTGGTACCCTCACAGAGCATGCTTTTCCTGGGTTATCTAATAGACTCTGTTGCCCTAAAGATTTTTCTTCCCGAAGAGAAGATTTTGAAAATTCTTCTCTCTGTGCAGGCCTTCAAGCTGCTCCCTCAGACCTCCCTTCGGCGAATCATGCAGTTGCTGGGTCTGATGACTGCGGCCATTCCAGGGGTACCTTGGGCCCAATTGCACTCCAGACCCCTTCAGGCTTTTCTTTTACTCCATTGGGATCGCAGGAAGGATTCTCTGGATCAGCTGGTAAAACTACCAGAGGAGAATTTTCTCGATCTCGCCTGGTGGGAGCAGCGAGAACATCTGCAGAGATGGAAGGATTGGACACAACATTCCCTGGTCAAAATTACCACAGACGCCTGTCTGTGGGGTTGGGGTGCTCACTCACAGGACTGGCGAGCACAGGGAGCCTGGTTGCCAGAGGAAGCGGGTCGCTCCTCAAATTTCAGAGAACTTCTGGCTGTGAGGAAAGCACTTATATCTCTGGAAGAGAGGGTCTATTCAAAAGACCTATTTTTTTCAGACAATGCCACAACAGTGGCATACCTGAACAAGCAAGGGGGCACTCGCTCAGAATCGCTTCTGTCTTTAACACAGCAGATTCTGTCCTGGGCAGAGATCTATGTCACTTCAGTAAGGGCAGTCCACATCAAGGGGTCAGAAAATGTGCTGGCGGACTATTTGAGCAGGGTGAGCATCAGTTCCAGCGGTTGGGAACTACATCAAGGCACATTCTAGGAGGTGGTGCTAAGATGAGGTCTCCCCACAGTGGATCTTTTTGCCTCCAGTCTCAACAGGAAACTGCCGGCGTTCTTCTCTCTGGAGAGAGAGACAGAGTCCTTGGGGACGGATGCTCTGTCCTTCCCGCGGGACTTCACTCTGGCTTTTGCCTTCCCTCTTTTTCCCCTCTTACCCCTAGTGGTTCGGAAAATTATTCAGGACCGGGCAGAAGTTGTTCTGATTGCCCCCTGGTGGCCCAGGAGGAGTTGTTTCTCCTCTCTGAAGGCCCTATCTGTGTATCCTACCAGTTCGGAAGGATCTGCTCCATCAGGGACTGGCGTTACATCCAAACCCTCAGACCTTCTATTTGACGGCCTGGAGGCTGAGCGGCGCATCCTACATTTAAAGGGGTGTTCAGAGAGGGTTATTCAAACTATCCTGGACAGCCGTAAGTTGGTCACGAGAAGAATCTATGGGAAAGTTTGGAAAACTTTTATTTCCTAGCAAAGGAAAGCTGGTTTAGATTCTTTTTCCACTCCCTGTATATTTGATTTTTTGCAGGGGGGAGTGGAAAAGGGGCTCTCTGTCAGCACCCTTAGGGTTTAGATTGCTGCCCTATCTTTGTTTACAGAGAGAAGATTAGCGGAAGATCCCTTAGTCAAGAGGTTCCTTTCAGCCAGATCTAGACATGCTCCCAGGGTCATCAAACATGTTCCTCCCTGGGATCTGTCGTTGGTATTAAATGCACTAACAAGGGCTCCTTTTGAGCCTTTGCATGAGGCTTCCCTGAAAATTATTTTTTTTTTATTATCCTTCCTTTTGGCTATTACATCAGGGAGAAGGATTTCTAATCTCTAGTCTCTTTCCTGTAAAGACCTCTTCCTGAGGATTCTAGAGGACAGGGTAGTGATTAGACCTGATCATTTCCATTTACCCAAAGTTTCTTCCAACTTTCATAGGTCCCAGGAGATAGTCCTTTAGTTTTTGCACCTCTCCCAAAAATGCGGAAGAGGAAAGGTTTGGTCGTTTAGATGTGAAGAGATGTCTTCTGCTTTATCTAGAAATGACCAGTGGTTTTAGGAGTTCCTCCGAACTGTTGGTTTTGTTCAGTGGCCCCAAGAAAGGGTCCAAAGCATCTAAAAGTTCTATTGCTAGGTGGATTTGGGGAGCTATCTGTGAGGCATATAAAGTGTCAGATCGCACCCCTCCTTCTAGAATTAGGGCCCATTCAATGAGATCCATGGCCACATCATGGGCAGAAAGAGCGGGGGCTTCAAGGGAAGAAATCTCTAAAGCTGCCATCTGGTCCTCCTCTCATGCATTTGTCAAGCATTATAGAGTTCAGATGCTTTCCAGCCAGGACCTTTCCTTCGGTAGGAAAGTGCTTCAGGCTGTCGTCCCTCCCTAAGGTATAGAATCTTGCTTATCCTCTCAAGTAGCTGTCCTGGAAGGTGAGGGGGGGAAAACCCCCGTTAGACTTACCGGTAAGGGTATTTCCAGGAACCTTCCAGGACAGCGTCTATATTCCCATCCTATTCTATTTTTTCACTAGTCGACCATGTTTACCTGGTGGTGGTGTGTTTTATGGTTTCTGTTTTTGTCCTCTTGTCCTCGTACACTTTTGGTGGAGGTTACTTGATCTTCTAAACAACTGAGGGTCAGAGGAAAGGGAGGAGCCTTTTAAATTGTATCTGATTTGTGTTTCCTGTAGAGGGCGGAGCCAATCATCTCTTAAGTAGCTGTCCTGGAAATACCGTTACCGGTAAGTCTAGCGGGGGTTTTTATTTGGGTACAGCATCGCATGACCATGCAATTGTCAGTTAAAATAACGCAGTGCCTTATTACAAAAAATACCTGGTCATTAAGGGGTTAACCGGCTGAAGTGGTTAACCTGTGCAGTGCCATGCTTGATGCCTTATGTTTGAACACAAACAGAAATTGCGAACAAAGGAATGTGGACATTTACTCTACTATAGGATATGCATACAGGACAACAAATGACACTATGCAACTAAAGTGGTGTTAAACCCTAAAGCAAAAATGTTTTAAATAGCAGCTTACCAATTTTTTGATGTGGTGGCTGCATAATTTTTTATTCTTTTTCTTTTATTTTCACCTGGAAAATCTGCCATTAAGTCTGTTGTTTTTCCACTTCCTTTAACAGACCAAGCTGTTCAGACAAAGAAGCAGTTAGAGGGTTGAGACAAATCATTTACCACTGAGAGGGGTTCTTACAATGGTAAGTTTTTGATCATCTATGTTAAACCTTTATCGAAAAAGGAAAAAACTGCAACTGTTATAAAGTGTTAGCTGGAGTTCAGCTTAAATTATAGCTAACTGTATCAAAATCTTCTAGTCTAATGCCCCATACACACGATCAGATTTTCCGACAACAAATGTTGGATGTGAGCTTGTTGGTTGAAAGACTGACCGTGTGTATGCTCCATCGAACATTTGTTGTCGAACTTTCCGCCAACAAATGTTGGCTAGCAGGTTCTTAGATTTTAGGCCAACAAAACGTTGTTGTCGGAATTTCCGATCGTGTGTGCACAAGTCCGACGCACAAATTCCCGCATGCTCGAAATCAAGCAGAAGGAGCTGCACCGGCTATTGAACTTCCTATTTCTCGTCTCGTTGTACGTTTTGTACGTCACTGCGTTCTCATGTTCGGAATTATTGGCCAACATTTGTGTGACCGTGTGTATGCAAGACAAGTTGGAGCCAACAACGTTCAAACAAAATTCCATGGTTTTGTTGTCAGAAAGTCCGATCGTGTGTACGGGGCATAACACTACTTCCACTATAAGCTGTCAATACTGCAGTCCAAAGGTGTCTGCTTTACTATTTCATCCACAATGCAGACACCCTTGGGAAGGAAGTGTTACTGGCAGGATCACCAGGTGAAATAAAGAATAAGCATAAAAAAATGAAAACGAATGCAGCCACCGCATTTAAGGACTAGTAAGCTGCAATATATAAACTTTTTGTTTTTCGGTTTAATACAACTTTCATATTTACACTTTCATAGAGGCTGGATGGTGTAGCTCTCACTATACTTCCTATGCTGCAACTATAAGATCTCTTTCACACTGGGGCGTTTTTCAGGCACTTTAGCTTAAAAAAAAGCGCCTGAAGGGAGATGGGCGGAGCCTAGCGGAGCAGACATGCATTGTTAGAGCTCCGCACCGCTGAGGAGAGAAGAGAAGGACAAAGCGGAGCCTGCAGGCTCAAAAGGTATCCATTTGAACCTTTTTGCCCCAGGGAACAAACTGTGAAAGTTTGGGCAGGAAATATGGTACTGGGAGGAAACCGTGGCAGAAATAAAAATCACCTCACAAAGAGCTCACAGGCACTCACTGCAACTAAAGCAGCTCCAGTCACCTCACAATATACAGCATCAGGGAGCTCTCACAGACAGAAAATGTCACAGCAAGACTCTCTATTTGAGTCAGATACAGAACAAATCCTCTCACAAACTTCTCCACAAGCCTCCTCAGCATCCCCAGTAATATTATTACAATTTGAAAAGATGCTTCATAAGGCTTTAAAACAAACCTCAGACCAAATAACAAAAAGCCTAACCAAAGAAATAAGAGAGCTGGGAAACCACACCGCAGGCCTAGAAATAAAAATGGATGAAATTGAAATTACAACCCAAGTAAATATAACAGAATTGGAACAATTTAAAAGAAGAGAATTTAATACTTCAAACTAAGCTCGAAGTTTACGAAAATAGAGCCAGACGTTCAAACTTGCACATAAGGGGAATACCTGAAACTGTGACAGACCTGCAATCTACTATTACTGCTCTATTACAAGAACTAAAGCCAGATATCCCTATTGAACGTTTAGAACTGGACAGAGTACACAGAGCCCTCACAGCCAAAAAGAAAGATGGACCCCCACGTGATATAATCACAACATTTCATTATTACAGAATGAAAGAACAAATACTAATTGCTGCAAGAGAAAAAAAGGAACTTAATTTTCAAGGACACAATTATCAAATTTTTGCTGACCTATCCCAACTTACTATTACTAAAAGACGATCCATGAAACCCCAACTAATGGAACTGCAACGCCACAACATTATGTATCAATGGGGCTTCCCCTTTTCAGTCAGATTTAACTACCAAGATACAATTTACAGAAGCAGATCAGCAGATGAACTACAACAAACCCTTTTAAAATTAAATCTGACAGAACCCACAAGCAGCAACTCTCCCACACGCAGAAGAATGGCATCATCTTCACCTTCAGGCAGCACTCAGAAAATTTCAGAACAAAATGGGAATCATCATTCTCACAAAAGAGGCCGTTATGCCACATCATCCATGGACCAAGAAGATTCAATGGACTGACATCCTAATTCCTGATATCTCTTCATTTATTATACTAAGAGATGGTTCTCTATAAAAAACCTGTATTTATAACTGAATGTAACTGCATTCTGATAGTCACACACTGTGTGGGATCATGTTACATTCCAGTTATATTTCTTATTACTTCTGATTCATATAGCCTTAGAATATATAAGTGAAATAAGGAAATTCTTGTTCAGTTATATATTATCAGGTAATAACAATAGATTTATTACTTTTTAGGACAAATATGTTCAATAATCCAGAAGTAATGGAAGCTTTTTCTTTCTTTTCTTAAAACAAATATATTATTACCTAACTAGTTCCTAGAATTATGTTTTTGTTTATTCTAATCTGAAGCAATACAACCTCAATTTTATGAGTTAACATATCTAAACAGTTACATATGAATAAAATATGTAATTGTTTACTCTAAAAGGGTTAAAATCCCAAAATAATTCAAACTATCTTCATCAATACCAAACTTATTAACAGTACCTTTCTAACTGAATTATTTAGCCTAGGGCAAGACTAACCATATACAACCACCCTGGAATAAATAATTTCAACAAAAACTATATTCTGCACTCCAATTAATGAAACATCATTTTGATGTCTTTTGACATAGCACTTCTCTCCTGTAAGCGGAAGATCCGTGTACCCCCATTAGCCCTCCTCATTCTCCCAACCATAATATGTGGGAGTGTGACGAAGGCACTTATTCCCCTGAGAGAGATATTTATTCTCTTTCACGGGTAAATTGTGATTACTTGCAAAAAATAATTTATACAATGTATCATCTAATCTCATATGTTTTTTGTTTACTCTTTACTCCAGAATTCACTGGTTTCTTTTCTATCTATTCATCTCTTCAGTCCACACAGGTTGATCTGCGCAGTCAGCTCTGCATAACAATAAGTAAGTCAAAACTATTTGATCTGTTGCCATGGCACCACTGAATATACTTTCCCTAAATGTTCAGGGAATAAATGTCCCTCAAAAAAGGACCAAAGCCTTCCGTACTTTCCATAACAAGAAGGCTCACATAGTATGCCTCCAAGAAACACACTTCACCAAAGATTCTACTCCAAAATATATTTCCCCTTTTTTTCAACAAATTTACACGGCTTCTGCCTGTACCAAGCAAAGGGGAACTCTAATTGCATTTCACCGATCCACACCATTCACCTTATCATCAGAAATTAAAGACCCAGAAGGTAGATACCTGATACTCATGGGTTATATAATGGATACAGCAATCACGGTGATTTCCTACTACGCTCCTAACAAACAACCTACACCATTCCTCTCACATATATTACAAGTGATTAATACACACAAAATAGGAACAGTGATAATGTGTGGGGATTCGAACCAGGTCCTCCTCCCATTTCTAGATAAATCACCTTTTACACCATCCAAAATAACCTCTAGATTACCTTTTTCTCAACTTCTTTCCAAATACAATCTGGTAGATTCATGGAGAGAAAGTAACCCAATGAAAAAGAAATTCACTTATTTCTCGCACCCTCATCAAACCTTCACCAGAATAGATCATATTTTTCTAACAATAGGAATGATACCAGAAATTATTGCATCAGATATAATTCCGATTCCGTGGTCTGACCATAATGCAGTATACACTACTATAGCCTCAGCCATACCAAAAGCGCATGACCCAACGTGGTACTTACCGGACATAATGCTCAAACACCCACTACATCAGATGGCCATTGAACAAGCTTTAAAGGAATACATATCAATTAATAATACAACAGACATCTCCCCAATAACACTGCGGGAAGCTCATAAGCCTGTCTTGCGTGGTACAATACAAAGACAAATGGCACTATTTAAACAGGAACGCAAAAATCTAGCAAAAAAACTAGAACTCAATTTTAATGCAGCCTACATATCATTTAAAGATAATCCATCTCATAGTACAAAATCTCATCTGGAAAAATCTAGATTGGAATACGATCTATTTCTCACTGAGTCAGTTGATAAATCCCTCAAACGCTCCAAACACAATTTCTACATGAATACAAACAAACCAGGTACATATTTGGCTCGGGCATTAAATTCAACTAACAAATCTTTCAAACCAATACGTTTGAAATTATCAAAAAATGTTTACACTTGTAATCCAGTTAAAATAGTCCATAAATTTCACTCAAATCTCGCAACTTTACACAAGACAAACAATGACTTTAATCCTACAGAGGCTGAATCCTTCTTCTCAAAAATAACCTTTCCTGAGTTATCTCAGAATCAAAAAAGCAGTTTGGATGAGCCTATAACTATAGATTTAGTTGCTAACGCCATAAAAGACCTAAAACTTAACAAAAGACCAGGCCCAGACGGCTACTCGGCTTTATACTATAAAACATTCTCAGAAATACTCTCTCCCATTCTCATTGAAACTTTTAACAAACTTCTAGATGGACATTCTTTTCGGCAAGAAACACTAATGGCAATTGTTTGTATGATCCCAAAACCCCTTTCTGATGATACTTCCTGTGTGAATTATCGGCCTATCTCTCTGTTAAACCTCGATATTAAATTATTAGCAAAAATAATAGCAAAACGCCTCAATAGCATTATAGGAAAATTAATACATAGAGATCAAGTAGGCTTCATGCCAAATAGACAGGCAGGCGATAATATACGCAGGGCAGTGTTATTGGCACATATTGCTAAAAAACGGAAAATCCCTTTATGTTTTCTATCTCTCGATATTAAGAGGGCATTTGACACAGTATCCTGGCAATATATGTAATATTCATTACAAAAATGGGGTTTTGGACCCCACTTTTTAACATGGATCAAAGCATTATATAATAAACCCAAAGCCTATATAAAATATGCTGGATACAAATCTGAAGCCTTTAATATCGAAAGAGGTACCCGACAGGGTTGCCCATTATCTCCCTTATTATTTGCCCTTATACTCGAACCCATGGCCCAATACATCAGAACAAACCAAACTATAACTGGCATTGAAGTAGGAGGTATTACACACAAATTATGTATATTTGCAGACGATATATTACTTTTTCTATCATCACCACAGGTCTCTGGTCCTAACTTAATACTAGCTCTTGATGGATTTGCAGCCCTATCCGGCCTTATGATTAATTCTAAGAAATGCCTAGTGCTTAATATTTCACTCACAAACATGGAATTGATCCCGGCTAGGGCTACACTCCCATTCACATGGGCAGAAAAATCAATCCCATATCTTGGAATTCATTTAACAGCATCTCATTCTGACTTATTCTCAACCAATTATCCTCCTGTATTAAGACAGATCACAAATCTAATAAAACAATGGTCGCAACTTCCTTTATCCTGGATAGGGAAGATTAATGCAATCAAAATGACTATTTTACCCAAATTGCTTTATCTATTCAGAGTCCTCCCTATTCCAATTCCTTCCTATTTTTTGAGAATAGTACAAAAAAGAGCAACTTCGTTTATATGGGGCTCTTCTAAACCACGTATACCTATACACACACTACATCTTCCCAAAAATAAAGGAGGCCTGGGATACCCTAATTTTACTAACTACTACAGAGCAGCACATTTGGCCAGTCTGTCCAAATACCATGCAAAACAGGAAATCCCATTATGGGTATTTATAGAGGCTTCAGAAAATGACCCTCTATTAATATCAAATTTATTATGGCTTGATCCTAAAGACCGCTTTAAAATTCATAATCCCATAACTAAACACTTCTTATCTCTCTGGGATAAACTAAAAACCAAATATCAGTTACAATCTCCACACAATCCTCTCCTTTCTTTTATCAGAAATCCGGCCTTTTATCCGGCATGGATCTACCCAAATTCTTTTAAAGCTTGGACAACATCAGGCATTCAGACACTAAATGACTTCATAGCATCTAAATCATTCCTTTCATTCCCATCACTTAGAGAAAAAATATGATTTACCAAACTCTGAGATATTTAGATATCTCCAAATCAAACATTTCTATACACCATTCCTAAAGGGGGATACACCATTATCCCAATTATCCATTTTTGAATCAATCTGTACAAAAGATCCATTTGCTAAAGGTACAATTTCATCACTTTATAATCAATTATATGGAGTAGCAAATCTTAATAGACCCTCTTACGTTCAGAGGTGGGAGGAGGACCTGGGACGAACTTTAGAAGACACGGACTGGTCTAACATATGGCTCACATCTAAGTCATCTTCACCCAACATCTTAGCACTGGAGACAAATTATAAAGTCCTAACTCGCTGGTACCTTGTACCCGCTAGAGTGGCGAAATATTCACCTAATACCTCAGCTCTTTGTTTTCGAGGATGCCCAGAAATAGGCACATATTTACACATATGGTGGACGTGCCCAGTAATCCAAACCTTCTGGAAGGAAGTCTTCGTGATTGCATCTAAAATATTTTAAAAAATAATACAACCAGATCCATATTTAACTTTACTTAATCTAAAACCAGAATGGTTAACACCCTCTCAATTCAAACTTATGATCCAACTAATAACGGCTGCAAAACAAACAGTGGCCAAGGCATGGAAATCTCCTACATTGGTACTAGCAGAAACAATTCACAGAATGAATAATACAATGTCCCATGCTAAGATGGTAGCCATCGATCAAAATCAAATTCCAAAATTTGAAAAACTTTGGCATCCTTGGATAAAACAACAGTTCCTGTCAAACTTCAATGACTCTGTCCTGTTGCCATGGTAACAGATTAAATGACTTACAGAGACACCCATTCTAAGGCTTCAAAGAGAACTAAAAAGAATAATAAACTGACGAGTGGGACAACATTGTGGACCATACCTCTACCTTTCAACCTTTTTTCTTCTTTCTCTTTCCTTTTCTCCACCTTACGATTAAAGCTCATTATCAGAATTTATTTGACCTATATACACTCTACTTGTAAACAATATGTATAGTAGGTATAAATCATTTAAATACCTACAAAAGTAACTAAGGAAATGATATATATCTTTAATTTAGGTTTACGTGAACCCAATGTTTAATATTTGAAATTTCATGATATTTACCTATATAAACCCTACTGTAAAACAATGAGCTTACTTTATAGATCCTTGTAAACTTACTTTATGTATCTTTATAACATTGTATACTCAATAAACTTCTTTTGACAAGGAAAAAAAAGCGCCTGTAAAGCGTCTGAAAGAAGCCTCCTCTGCAATCCCAATATGAAAGCCCGAGTGCTTAAGAGTTGAGTCTCTTATACACGGAAGTTGTACTGTTGTTTGTCCACCCCTTCCTCTCCCCTTGCCCTTTCACAGAATGCTTTTTTATTGGCCTCAGTGAGCCTGAAATATAGCAAGAGCTTGTAAGGCCTCTATGTAATAGCATAGTGCAGGTGGCAGGTCCTCCTTATGGCAATATCATAAGTATATTAGACTCTTATACCTCTCCCTGCACTGAGGCCAAACAGATCGAGTACAGGCATAACTCAATCTGCTCCTCTCCTGGGCCCAGCTGGCCAGGATCTGTCACCTGTAAGAGTGCTCTGAGCAGAGGTTCACTGTACACAGGGCTGGTGCAAGGCTATTTTGCGCCCTAGGCAAGACCAGCTATGTCCCCCCCAATAAAAACACAGGTCACTGCACTATGTGTGAGCAGGAGCAGAGACTTGGGTAGAAGTGCACCTGCATCTCTGGTGGCACTGGAAAAAAGATTGTCCCTGCATCCTTGGTGTCACTGAAAGAAAAAAAGTCCCTGCTTTCATGGTTTCACTGAAAGGAGAAATGTCCTTCTGTCCGTGTTGTCACTGGAAGAAAAAAATTGTCCCTGCGTCCATATGTGACGTGCACCAGTAAATTTAAGCGGGTGCGGTGGTAGGAAGCTGGCAGTGAGGTACAGAGTGGGATGAAGCTGACAGTGAGGTGCAGGGTGGGATGAAGGTGACAGGTGGTAGGAAGCTGACAGTGGGGTGCAGGGTGGGATGAAGATGACAGGGGGTGGGGTAGTAGGATGCCAAGCACTTGGGGGATTTTGATGAGGATGGAGATAATGATGACATGGAATGAGGTGGTAGGAAGCTGACGGTGGGATACATGGGGGATGAAGATGACAGGGGGTATGTTGGTAGGAAGCCGATAATGGGGTAGAGCGGGGATGAAGATGATGGGGGTATGTTGGTAGGAAGCTGCCAGGGGGATGAAGATGAGAGGGGGTGGGGTGGTAGGAAGCTGACAGGGGGATGATGACAGGGGGTGGGGTGGTAGGAAGCTGACAGGGGGATGAAGATGACAGGGGGTGGGGTGGTAGGAAGCTGACAGTCGGGCAGAAGATGATGGGGCGGTGGTAGGAAGCTGACAGTCGGGATGAAGATGACAGTGGGTGGGGTGGTAGGAAGCTGACAGGGGGATGAAGATGACAGGGGAGGTAAACACGGCAGGGGTGGGGTGGTAGGAAGTTGACAGTGGGGATGAAGATGACAGGGGGTGGGGTGGTAGGAAGCTGACAGGGGGTGGGATGGTAGGAAGCTGACATGGGAGATAAAGATGACAGGGGGTGGGGTGGTAGGAAGCTGACAGGGGGATAAAGATGACAGGGGGTGGGGTGATGGGAAGCTGACAGTCAGGAAGAAGATGACAGGGGGGGTGGTAGGAAGCTACCAGGGGGATGAAGATGACAGGGGTGGTAGGAAGCTGACAGGGCAGATAAAGATGACAGAGGGTGGGGTAGTAGGAAGCTGACGGGGGATGAGATGACAGGAAGCTGACAGGGGGGATGAAGACGACAGGCGGTGAGTGGTAGGAAGCTGACGGGGGATGAAGATGACAGCAGGGGTGGTAGGAAGCTGACAGGGGGATGAAGATGACGGGGTGGGTGGTAGGAAGCTGACAGGGGGATGAAGATGACAGGGGGTGAGGTGAATGGAAGCTGACAGTCGGGATGAAGATGACAGGTGGTGGGGTGGTAGGAAGCTGACAGTCGGGATGAAGATGACAGGGAGTTGGGTGGTAGGAAGCTGACATGGGAAATAAAGATGACAGGGGGTGGGGTGGTAAGAAGCTGACAGGGGGATGAAGATGACAGCGGGGGTGGTAGGAAGCTGTCAGGGGGATGAAGCTGACAGGGGGTGGGATGGTAGGAAGCTGACATGGGAGATAAAGATGACAGGGGGTGGGGTGGTAAGAAGCTGACAGGAGGGGGGGGATTGAAAATAACAGGGGGTGGGGTGGTAGGAAGCTGACAGGGGGATAAACATGACAGGGGGTGGGGTGATGGGAAGCTGACAGTCAGGAAGAAGATGACAGGGGGGGTGGTAGGAAGCTACCAGGAGGATGAAGATGACAGGGGTGGTAGGAAGCTGACAGGGGAGATAAAGATGACAGAGGGTGGGGTAGTAGGAAGCTGAGGGGGGGATGAGATGACAGGAAGCTGACAGGGGGGATGAAGATGACAGGTGGTGAGTGGTAGGAAGCTGACAGGGGGATGAAGATGACAGCAGGGGTGGTAGGAAGCTGACAGGGGGATGAAGATGACAGGGGGTGGGGTGAATGGAAGCTGACAGTTGGGATTAAGATGACAGGTGGTGGGGTGGTAGGAAGCTGACAGTCGGGATGAAGATGACAGGGAGTTGGGTGGTAGGAAGCTGACATGGGAGATAAAGATGACAGGGGGTGGGGTGGTAAGAAGCTGACAGGGGGATGAAGATGACAGCGGGGGTGGTAGGAAGCTGTCAGGGGGATGAAGATGACAGGGGGATGAAGATGACAGGGGAGATAAAGATGACAGGGGGTGGGGTGGTAGGAAGCTGACAGGAGGGATGAAGATGACAGGAGGGATGAAGATGACAGGAGGGATGAAGATGACAGGGGGTGGGGTGGTAGGAAGCTGACAGGGGGATGAAGATGACAGGGGGGTACAGGGGGAATGATGATAAAAGTAGGATGATAGGACTCAGAGGTAGGGTGGTGGGATACCAGGAACAGGGGGATGAAGAGGAGCATGATGATGACAGGGGGACAGTAGGTGGCATCATATCATCAGGGCTGTGTGTGTGAGGTCACGGGTGGATGTTGGGGGTGCCCTCGGTCAGGGAGTGACGTCACGGCCACAGGATGCTGTTAGTGTCGGGCAGCAACACCGTCATGCTGTGCCTTGAGACTCCGGCAGACTGGCTCCCTGATGATCGCTACTCCTGCTCTGGCAGGTCTTCCACTACGGCCATCCATCCTGGAGAGATCAGGGAGCAGCTTAGCCACAGCGGTCATTATCAGCGCTCTGCACATGGTAGGAGATCCGCAAAACGCAGGTGAAGGGGAGGAGCCAGGGGAGGGGAGCACATGGATCCACCTACTGAGCCAACAACTGGTGGATCGAGGTTGTGACAAGCTCCCAGCGCCTCCTCCTCTTCCGCCACAAGATTGGACGGTGGAGCCTTGCGCCCTGAAAGAACTACTACTGTCACATATCGAGATAGGGAACTAGCAAACATGGCTGCGCCCAAGGCCGGCTTTAATATGGTTTGGGCCCTGGGCAAACATTTGTTTTGGGCTCCCCAATGCAATTTTGCTCTTCACCCCAACATCTCATAAAACATAGAATTATCTAAAAAAAAAAAAAAAACTTTGCAGAGCCCCTTCACAGCAGTCCTACGGTGTCCTCACTTCCCTTTCATGTCACAGCACTCCATTAAATTGCAGCCTCTTTACATCACAGCACCCCATAACATTGAAGACATTTCCACATTATAGTGCCCCTTTACACATCACAGCGTCCCCATTACATTAGAGTCCCCTTCATGTCATAATTTCATCACAGCACCCCAATTACATTGCAGCCATTGTCACATCACACATTAACATGTAGGTGTTTTGGCGCCCACATTTGCCATGCCTTAGTTTCCTGCAGAAAAAAAGGTGCATGCTGCATTTTAAAAATGCAGTGGCCTTGAAATCCATTCTGCTTTTGCACCATGCGACTTATACAGTTCCTGCACACACAAATGCACTGTGTTTTTAAGTGTGGCCTAAACATCTAAAAACGCAGCAAGTTTGCCGGTGCAGGAGCTGCAGGCAAGTCACATGGTGCAAAAGCAGAATGGACAGACAGTGCTGTATTTCACTGCTTGATGGGTATAGGTGTGCGCAGCCTACTACATGATGCATACACTTTTTTTTGCAGGAAACGCAGGCATGGCAGCCCATTTAAGTGAATAGGCAGCTTTGCCTGCACAAATGTGGGCTGCCAAAACACATATATGTGAACCAGCCAGGCCCAAATAAGCCCATCAAGCAGTTAAATACACTAATGCTATCTTTGTGCTGTAATGCTGTGTGCACTGTAATAAAAAATACAGCCACAGCCTCAGTGGTGGCTGGTGCTCAAAATTTTTGGGGGTGCGCAATTGTAAAAAAAATCATCAATTGCTGCCACTGTGCCCCTCAAACGCTGCCACTGTGCCCCTCAAACGCTGCCACTGTGCCCCTCAACAGCCAGTGTACCCAATAAATTTTAAAACTTTCTACTGTTCCAGTTCTACACATGGGGTGCGGGAGCCAGGGGAGGAGAAGGAAGACCTACCTTGTCCTCCTGGCCAGTTCAGCTTCGAATCTGATCAGTTCCTCCACACTGCTGCTACTGCGAGTTTCACTTGACCCGACTCCACTCGGTGGTCTGACACCTCCTACCGAGGCCCCCGCTCCTCCGAGTCCGATCACGCTTGCTTGCAGGCAGCATAGCAAGGGGCGGGGCCAGAGCGTCAGTGGAGCTCAAGGCCCCGCTCCTTGATCGAAAAAAATGCAGCACTGGCACTGCATGTGTGTGCGTGCTGCTGATGCCGGCTGTCTGATGACTGTCTGTGACAGACAGTGTGGGATTTTCAGCGCCGATTTGCGGGCAGTGCATGGGCTTGAGGGGCAGCTCTGCTTTGGGCCCCAAACAGTAAACGGGCCCTGGGCAGCTGCCTCGTTTGCCCTGCAGTAAAGATGACCCTGGCTGTGCCCTAGGCGGCTGCCTAGTTCGCCTAACAGTAGCGCTGACCCTGACTGTACGGAGACGAGATCAGGCATCTGATTTATCCTCTGTAGTACCCAATGGTCATCCTGGAGGTAAAGCCCACAGTCTGCTGATAAAATGGAAATCAAACTCATGGCTTCTCTTCATCTCACTGACACCAAGGGGGGCACTTTTCATCACACTGACACCAACAAAGGGGGCGCTCTTCATCTCTGTTTATCTCTGTTTCTCTCTGTTTTTTACTTTGCTTGTATTTTTTTTTTTTGCAGTACATCCTTGGCAAGATGTTTTCAGTAACCACACTTCTGTTTATCTGTGGAATTCTGTTTGGCCTTTCCCAATGCCAACCAAGAAGAAACACAGAATGGGACAGCTTTCAAACAAAGCATATCACCAATAAAACTATCGAAGAATTCAAATGCAACGATACGATGACCCTCCCTTTCTATACTTCAGATGGGAGGTGCAAGGATATCAATACCTTCATCCATTCGACCAATAAACCAGTCAAGGAGATCTGCAGAGGAGCCACTGTTATAAATGAATTAAAAAGCAGTACCCGCGAATTTCCGTTAACTATTTGTACAAGAACTGTCAGGACCCAATATTCTCAACACAACGAAACCAATTACATATGTATCCAATGCAATAATAACATGCCTGTTCACTTTGTTAAAATTGGAAAGTGCTAGTAATGAAAATATTTTATTTTTTCCTTTTGCTTTACTGCATCCTATGCTTTTATAAACGTATGACAGTCATTTTGCCTACTAATGCCGCCTCCTAAATCCTATATCTAAGCTCATAAAGTCAGGGGATTCAGTCTGACTGCCATTTTCCCTTATGCACCGATTGTTTCTCATTACATGACAATCTGTACAATAAAGGAGCTTTACTCTCTTTCACATTGTTTTTTAATTTTTTTTTCAGTTGTGTAATCTGCCTTTTAAACCCCAAGCACACTTATTAAATAGACAAAAAGATATATTCTTTATTCAATAAAGAGCTCTTATGCTTAGCTGCTGTAACCCATGGCAGCCAATCAGAATTCATGTACTGGCTGACTTCATCAGAATTGATTCTGATAGGCTCCCTGGTTACTGCATGTAAAGTGGAACTAAATCCACCAATTTAAGGGCCAGTTCATACCACATGCAGTCCAGTGCATTTTTGTTCTGCAAAAATGTATGGGAAGTAGGTTATATGGTTTCCAGTGGCATAGTTCACAACAGTGCAGTCAGTTCCAGGGCTTTTCAGTTCCAGAAAAAAAAGTAGAACATGCTGCATTTTTCCTGCACTGGAACGCAGTAAAACACATCAAAAATGCACTGAAACTCATCAAAAACGCTTCAAAAACTGAACCCTAGAAAGAAGAAAAAAAGGCCCTGGTATGCATCTGGAAACACATAAAAATGCACCAGAACGCATAAACGCATTCAAATTCTGCATACAGAAACTCATCCGGAACAGATTTGGAGTCCGTTTTTGTGGTGGCCCTAACTGTTTTTGTTACATTCAAGCCATGCCTTGTTAGTGTGCTTATGTTAACTTTCAAATGAACTGCCAAGACATCATATGGCTGGTGTCAGAGCTCATCACATGTGCAGCATCATGGCAACTGTAAATTCAACAGATAGAAGATTTTACCCCCTTATGACCAGGCTATATTTTTCTTTTCAGCACTGCGTTACTTTAACTGGCAACTGCATGATCATGCAACGTTGTACCTATAAAATGAAGAAATGGTCACACTCTGAATTTCCAGAAAACTTGCTTGATGTACTTTTATTGCCACAAGTGTATCAGACAAACACAGGACAAGCAGTTGACATGTTTCGCAAGCGATGGCTTGCTTGTTCACATGGTTGTGAACAAGCAAACTATCGCTTGTGAAACATGTCAACTGCTTTCTTTTGATGATAGTTGATCACCACTGAGTTTTATTCTTTATTATATAATCGGAAAAAAAAAAATCGAAAATTTTGAAAATAAAACAATAACTTTTATTTTCTGATTTAAAACATAACCAATGAAAAAAAATCTAATTTCTCCATAAATTTAGACCAAAATGTATTCTGCTACATGTCTTTGGTAATAAAAAAATACCGATAAGGGTATATTGATTGGTTTGTGTGAAAGTTATAACGTCTACAAACGATGGTATAAATACTGGAGTTGTTATTTATTTTTTTTTATACTAGTAATGGTGGTGATCAGCATTAGGGATGAGCCAAACACCCCCCAGTTCGGTTTGTTTCAAACATGCGAACTCACAAAAAATTTGTGCGAACACCGGTAAAGTCTATGGGACCCGAACGTGAAAAATAAAAAGTGTTAATTTTAAAAGCTAATAATCAAGTTATTGTCATAAGTGTTTGGGGACCCTGGTCCTGCCCCAGGGGACACTTATCAAAGCAAATAAAAGTTTTTAAAATGGCCATTTTTTCGGCAGCAGTAATTTTAATAATGCTTAAAGTGAAACAAAAGTGATATATTCCTTTACATATCGTGCCTGGGGGTGACTATGATATGCCTGTAAACTGGCGCATTTTTACCGTGTTTAGAACAGTTCCTATAGCAAAATTACATTTCATAAGAAATAAAAGTCACATAAAACTGCTTGCGGCTGTAATGTATTGTCGGGTCCCGGCAATATAGATGAAAATCATTTAAAAAAACGGCGGGGTCCCCCCCGCCAGCCCATTACCAGGCCGCTTGGGTCTGGTATAGATATTAAGGGGAACCCCACACCCAAATTTAAAAAAAAAGGCGTGGGGCCTTCAGGACCTATATACTCTGAACAGCAGTATACAGGCAGTCCCCAGGTTACAAACAAGATAGGGACTGTAGGTTTGTTCTTAAGTTGAATCTGTTTGTAATTTGGAACAGGTACATTTTTTAAGTGTAGCTCCAGCCAAAAAAATCTATTTTTGAGCTTTTTGGATAACATTGGGAAGGGTTATCACCCCTGTAACATTTGTTTTGCTGTCTGTGCCCCTGTTCAGAATATTTCACCTCACTTTCTGTCCCAATGACAATTGGATTTTGAAAAATGTGGGTTATTAGGAAAACAAGGATTGGTGATAAAGCATCAGTGGAGACTAGGGATGAGCTTTCTGTTCGGGTCGAATATGAGTTCAACTCAAACATTGGCTGTTCGCCCGTTCGTCGAAAACCGAACATTATGGACCGTTCGCGCCAAATTTGAGCGGCGCGTAATGGCACATAATGCACTGCGGAAGCGCAGTGCATTGCTGTATGATGATTGGCCAGAGCATGCACCATGGCCTGCATGCTTTGGCCAATCACAGCGCCCTCAGCTAAGAGAGCCATAATTGGCCAAAGGCAGGGTGCCTTTTGCCAATCATGGCTCAGGGGCACTAAGTCCATGCCCCACACTATATAAGGCCGCCTGCATGTCTGCCTTGTGTAGTGTGTCGTTGGCGTGAATGGAGAGAGAGTGTCATTTAGATTGAGCAGGCAGATTATTCAATTAGCGGCAGTGTATTTAATATATATACTATATACAGTCAGTCTCGTATATATATATATATATATATATATATATATATATATATATATCTATATCTACTGTGTCCAGTTTAGCTAGATCTGACTGCAGTCTGTTCCTGGTGTACTGTTTCTAATATACTTCAGGCAGGCGATTCAGTTAGCTGCAGTGTATTTTATATATATATATATATATATATATATATATATATATATATATATATATATATATATATATATATATATATACACACACATATACACACATATACAGTCAGTCTCGTATATATATATATATATATATATATATATATATATATATATATATATATATATATATATATATCCACTGCATACAGTTTAGCTATATCTCGCTGCATGCCATTCCTGGTGTACTGTTTCTAATATACTTCAGGCAGGCAGGTGATTCAGTTAGCTGCAGTGTATTTAATATATATATATATATATATATATATATATATATATATATATATATATATATATGTATATCCACTGTATCCAGTTTAGCTATATCTGACTGCAGGCCGTTGCTGGTGTACTGTTTCTAATATACTTCAGGAGGTGTACACATTATACAGTGCTGTGCACCCATAGTGCAGTTGCTCATACTTTTCTGGTGGTCAATACAGTACACCCATATGTGTATATATATATATATATATATATATATATATATATATATATCCACTGTATCCAGTTTAGCTATATCTGACTGCAGGCCGTTGCTGGTGTACTGTTTCTAATATACTTCAGGCAGTGTACACAGTATACAGTACTGTTCACCCCTAGTGCAGTTGCTACTACTTTCCTGGTGGTGTACACAATACATACAGTGCACCCATAGTTGTTATTAAACTTCTGTTGATGTACACAATACCATGCACCCCTAGTGCAGTTGCTACTACTTTCCTGGTGGTGTACACAACACATACAGTGCACCCATAGTTGTTATTAAACTTCTGTTGGTGTACACAGTACCGTGCACCCCTAGTGCAGTTGCTACTACTTTCCTGGTGGTGTATACAATACATACAGTGCACCCATAGATGTTAATACACTTCTGTTGGTGTGCACAGCACCGTGCACCCCTAGTGCAGTTGCTACTATTATATATATATATATATACACACACATATACACACATATACAGTCAGTCTCGTATATATATATATATATATATATATATATATATATATATATATCCACTGCATACAGTTTAGCTATATCTCGCTGCATGCCATTCCTGGTGTACTGTTTCTAATATACTTCAGGCAGGCAGGTGATTCAGTTAGCTGCAGTGTATTTAATATATATATATATATATATATATATATATATATATATATATATATATATATATATATATATATATATATATATATATATATATATATGTATATCCACTGTATCCAGTTTAGCTATATCTGACTGCAGGCCGTTGCTGGTGTACTGTTTCTAATATACTTCAGGAGGTGTACACATTATACAGTGCTGTGCACCCATAGTGCAGTTGCTCATACTTTTCTGGTGGTCAATACAGTACACCCATATGTGTATATATATATATATATATATATATATCCACTGTATCCAGTTTAGCTATATCTGACTGCAGGCCGTTGCTGGTGTACTGTTTCTAATATACTTCAGGCAGTGTACACAGTATACAGTACTGTTCACCCCTAGTGCAGTTGCTACTACTTTCCTGGTGGTGTACACAATACATACAGTGCACCCATAGTTGTTATTAAACTTCTGTTGATGTACACAATACCATGCACCCCTAGTGCAGTTGCTACTACTTTCCTGGTGGTGTACACAACACATACAGTGCACCCATAGTTGTTATTAAACTTCTGTTGGTGTACACAGTACCGTGCACCCCTAGTGCAGTTGCTACTACTTTCCTGGTGGTGTATACAATACATACAGTGCACCCATAGATGTTAATACACTTCTGTTGGTGTGCACAGCACCGTGCACCCCTAGTGCAGTTGCTACTATTTTCCTGGTGGTGTACACAATACATACAGTCTACCCATAGTTGTTATTATACTTCTGTTGGTGTACACAGTACCGTGCACCCATAGTGCAGTTGCTACTACTTTACTGGTGGTGTACACAATACATACAGTGCACCCATAAATGTTATTACACTTCTGTTGGTGTACACAGTACCGTACACCCCTAGTACAGTTGCTACTACTTTTCTGGTGGTGTACACAATACATACAGTGTTCCCATAGTTTTTATTATACTTCTGTTGGTGTACACAGTACCATGCACCCATAGTGCAGTTGCATAGTAGATTTGCTCGGGACAATCCTGATTTTGGGACCCTCGTCCCGATTGGAGGCCATCCCGATTCGGGATTTTGGGTTTTGTCCACGGAAAAAACAGGAATGTTTGGCTCTGCAGCAATTCTGGCTCCTGGCTTCAACAAAATGGCCACTGGCACTACTGCGAGAGCTCTTTCCCCTTGTGTTCAGCTACATCTCCTCTCATTCCTTGTGTTCAGTGTAGATGGGAGGGGCCGGTCCGTGCAGCCATTGAATCGGCCCCTCCCCTCTCCACTGAACAGTGAGTGAACACAAGGAACGAGAGGAGATGTAGCTGCACTGCAGCCAATCCTCCGCTGGCCCTGGGCACACTGATTTAAGATTGTGGGGTTCTGTGTGCTTCATGCATTGACCTGGCAGCAGCAAGAGGACCATGCTGGCCAGGGAGGTGAGACTGCGATGGAGAACCTGCACCCTGCGCCTCCTGGTCCTGTGCCTGGCGATTTTTCCTCTGCACCCACTTCATGGCTGAGCTCAGAAGACAGTCCTGGCCACAGGCTGATCTGCTGCTTATAGTCCAACCAAGAGAGCCTGGCATCTTCATAGTGGGGCATGTCAGGAGGAGCAGAGGAGGTGCCCAGCGAGAGGCAGGTGATATATGTCAGGAGGAGCAGCAGAGGTGGGGGGCAACTCTTATGCCGCATACACACGACCGGACTTTACGGCATACTTGGTTCTGCGGACCGGAGTCCGTCGGACAATTCGATCGTGTGTGGGCTCCAGCTGACTTTTTTTCCCCAAAAGTTAGACGGACCTAGAAATGAAACATGTTTCAAATCTTTTCGACGGAGTCCGGTCGAAAAGTCCACTCGTCTGTATGCTAGTCCGACGGACAAAAACCGACGCTAGGGCAGCTATTGGCTACTGGCTACAAACTTCCTTGTTTTAGTCCGGTCATACGTCATCACGTACGAATCCGTTGGACTTTGGTTGATCGCATGTAGGCAAGTCCGTTCATTCGGAAAGTCCGTCATAAAGCCTGTCGAAAAGTCCGCAGGACAAAGTCTGCCATAAAGTCCGCACGTGTGTACGCGGCATTACACACTTCAAATCTATTATTTGATAATTCAAAACGATCAAACCAAAAACCGATTTAATCCCTCCAATTGATTTAGAGGCAGTTTAGATCAGAGTTGATTAAACTGGGTTAATCAGCCAGGATGAAAAATGGACAATCAAATTAACTATCATTTTGCATCAGTCTAAAGAACTGATTTGGTCAATAATTTAATTGCATTTCGATTGACAGGATTATGAGGTTGCCTAGTGGAAAAAGAGAAATGATCAATAATTTATCATTAATCGTACCTTCCAGCTGTCAAACAAATTCCACTTCCCCATGTGTGGCATATCAATTGTCTGTGTTGTCAACTATCGATTGCTTATTACTATCGAGAAAGATTGAAAATCAGTCGTTCATTTGTAAAAGTGTGTATGGTCACTGTTATAAACACTTTAATAAATGACGGACTCCGCTGATGGGGACACAGATGTAAGGAGGGGCTCCGCTGATGGGGACGCAGATGTAAGGAAGACTGATGGGGACACAGATGTAAGGAGGGGCTCCGCTGATGGGGACACAGATGTAGGGAGGGGCTCTGCTGATGGGGACACCAGATGTAAGGAGGCGCTCCGCTGATGGGGACACAGATGTGAGGGGCTCCGCTGATGGGGACACATGTAAGGAGGGGCTCCGCTGATGGGAACACAGATGTAAGGAGGACTCTGCTGATGGGGACACAGATATAAGGAGGGACTCTGCTGATGGGGAAACCAGATGTAAGGAGGGGCTCCGCTGATGGGGACAACAGATGTAAGGAGGGATTCTGCTGATGGGGACACAGATGTAAGGAGGGACTCTGCTGATGGGGACACTAGATGTAACGAGGGGCTCCGTTGCAGGGGACACAGATGTAAGCAGGGATTCTGCTGATGGGGACACAGATGTAAGGAGGACTGATGGGGACACAGATATAATGAGGGGGTCCGCTGCGGGGGACACCAGATGTAAGGAGGGACTCTGCTGATGGGGACACCAGATGTAAGGAGGACTGATGGGGACACAGATGTAACGAGGGGCTTCACTACGAGGAACACCAGATGTAAGGAGGAGCTCTGCTGATGGGGACACAGATGTAAGGAGGGGCTCAGCTGCTGGGGACACAGATGTAAGGAGGGGCTCCGCTGATGGGGACACAGATGTATGGAGGGACTCTGCTGATGGGGACTCCAGATGTAAGGAGGGACTCTGCTGATGGGGACGCAGATGTAAGGAGGGGCTCCTCTGATGGGGACACCAGATGTAAGGAGGGACTCTGCTGATGGGGACACCAGATGTAACGAGGGGCTCTGTTGTGGGGGACACCAGATGTAAGGAGGGACTCTGCTGATGGGGACACAGATGTAAGGAGGACTGATGGGGACACAGATGTAATGAGGGGCTCCGCTCCGGGAGACACCAGATGTAAGGAGGGACTCTGCTGATGGGGACACCAGATGTAAGGAGGACTGATGGGGACACAGATGTAACGAGGGGCTTCACTGCGAGGAACACCAGATGTAAGGAGGGGCTCTGCTGATGGGGACACAGATGTAAGGAGGGGCTCAGCTGATGGGGACACAGATGTAAGGAGGGGCTCCGCTGATGGGGACACAGATGTAAGGAGGGACTCTGCTGATGGGGACACAGATGTAAGGAGGGACTCTGCTGATGGGGACACCAGATGTAAGGAGGGGCTCCGCTGATGTGGACTCCAGATGTAAGGAGGGACTCTGCTGGTGGGGACGCAGATGTAAGGAGGGGCTCCTCTGATGGGGACACCAGATGTAAGGAGGGACTCTGCTGATAGGGACACCAGATGTAACGAGGGGCTCCACTGCAGGGATACCCGATGTAAGGAGGGACTCTGCTGATGGGGACACAGATGTAAGGAGGACTGATGGGGACACAGATGTAACGAGGGGCTCCGCTGCGGGGAACACCAGATGTAAGGAGGGACTCTGCTGATGGGAACACCAGATGTAAGGAGGACTGATGGGGACACAGATGTAATGAGGGGCTCCGCTGCGGGGAACACCAGATGTAAGGAGGGGCTCCAATCATGGGGACACAGATGTAAGGAGGGGCTCCGCTGATGGGGACACAGGTGTAAGGAGGGGCTCCGCTCATGGGGACACAGATGTGAGGAGGACTGATGGGGACACAGATGTAAGAAGGGCTCCGCTGATGGGGACAACAGATGTAAGGAGGGGCTCCGCTGATGGGGACACCAGATGTAAGGAGGTGCTCTGCTGATGGGGACACAGATGTGAGGGGTTCCGCTGATGGGGACACATGTAAGGAGGGGCTCTGCTGATGGGGACACATGTAAGGAGGGGCTCTGCTGATGGGGACAACAGATGTAACGAGGGGCTCCGATGCGGGGGCACCCGATATAAGGAGGGACTCTGCTGATGGGGACACAGATGTAAGGAGGACTGATGGGGACCCAGATGTAATGAGGGGCTCCGCTGCGGGGGACACCAGATGTAAGGAGGGACTCTACTGATGGGGACACCAGATGTAAGGAGTACTGATGGGGACACAGATGTAACGAGGGACTCTGCTGATGAGGACACCAGATGTAACGAGGGGGTCCGCTGCAAGGGACACAGATGTAAGGAGGGGCTCCGCTGATGGGGACACAGGTGTAAGGAGGGGCTCCGCTGATGGGGACACAGATGTGAGGAGGACTGATGGGGACACAGATGTAAGAAGGGCTCCGCTGATGTGGACACCAGATGTAAGGAGGGTCTCTGCTGATGGGGACACAAATGTAAGGAGGGGCTCCGCTGATGGGGACACCAGATGTAAGGAGGGACTCCGCTGTGGGGGACACCAGATGTAAGGAGGGACTCTGCTGATGGGGGCACAGATGTAAGGAGGACTGATGGGGACACAGATGTAATGAGGGGCTCCGCTGCGGGGGACACCAGATGTAAGGAGGGACTCTACTGATGGGGACACCAGATGAAAGGAGTACTGATGGGGACACAGATGTAACGAGGGACTCTGCTGATGAGGACACCAGATGTAACGAGGGGGTCCGCTGCAAGAGACACAGATGTAAGGAGGGGCTCCGCTGATGGGGACACAGATGTGAGGAGGACTGATGGGGACACAGATGTAAGAAGGGCTCCGCTGATGTGGACACCAGATGTAAGGAGGGTCTGTGCTGATGGGGACACAAATGTAAGGAGGGGCTCCGCTGATGGGGACACCAGATGTAAGGAGGGACTCCGCTGTGGGGGACACCAGATGTAAGGAGGGACTCTGCTGATGGGGGCACAGATGTAAGGAGGACTGATGGGGACAAAGATGTAATGAGGGGCTCCGCTGCGGGGAACACCAGATGTAAGGAGGGGCTCTGCTGATGGGGACACAGATGTAAGGAGGACTGATGGGGACACAGATGTAATGAGGGGCTCTGTTGCGGGGGACACCGGATGTAAGGAGGGACTCTGCTGATGTGGACACCAGATGTAAGGAGGACTGATTGGGACACAGATGTAAGAAGGGCTCCGCTGATGTGGACACCAGATGTAAGGAGTGTCTCTGCTGATGGGGACACAAATGTAAGGAGGGGCTCCGCTGATGGGGACACCAGATGTAAGGAGGGACTCCGCTGTGGGGGACACCAGATGTAAGGAGAGACTCTGCTGATGGGGGCACAGATGTAAGGAGGACTGATGGGGACAAAGATGTAATGAGGGGCTCCGCTGCGGCGAACACCAGATGTAAGGAGGGGCTCTGCTGATGGGGACACCAGATGTAATGAGGGACTCTGCTGATGTGGACACCAGATGTAAGGAGGACTGATTGGGACACAGATGTAACGAGGGGCTCGGCTGCGGGGAACACCAGATGTAAGGAGGGGCTCCAATGATGGGGACACAGATGTAAGGAGGGGCTCTGCTGATGGGGACACAGGTGTAAGGAGGGGCTCCGCTGATGGGGACACAGATGTGAGGAGTACTGATGGGGAAACAGATGTAAGAAGGGCTCCGCTGATGGGGACACCAGATGTAAGGAGGGGCTTCGCTGATGGAGACACAGATGTGAGGGGCTCCGCTGATGGGGACATATGTAAGGAGGGACTCTGCTGATGGGGACACCAGATGTAATGAGGGGCTCTGTTGCGGGGGACACCGGATGTAAGGAGGGACTCTGCTGATGTGGACACCAGATGTAAGGAGGACTGATTGGGACACAGATGTAAGAAGGGCTCCGCTGATGTAGACACCAGATGTAAGGAGGGTCTCTGCTGATGGGGACACAAATGTAAGGAGGGGCTCCGCTGATGGGGACACCAGATGTAAGGAGGGACTCCGCTGTGGGGGACACCAGATGTAAGGAGGGACTCTGCTGATGGGGGCAAAGATGTAAGGAGGACTGATGGGGACAAAGATGTAATGAGGGGCTCCGCTGCGGGGAACACCAGATGTAAGGAGGGGCTCTGCTGATGGGGACACCAGATGTAATGAGGGGCTCCGCTGCGGGGACACCCGATGTAAGGAGGGACTCTGCTGATAGGGACCCAGATGTAAGGAGGACTGATGGGGACACAGATGTAATGAGGGGCTCTGTTGCGGGGGACACCGGATGTAAGGAGGGACTCTGCTTATGTGGACACCAGATGTAAGGAGGACTGATTGGGACACAGATGTAACGAGGGGCTCCGCTGCGGGGAACACCAGATGTAAGGAGGGGCTCCAATGATGGGAACACAGATGAAAGGAGGGGCTCCGCTGATGGGGACACAGGTGTAAGGAGGGGCTCCGCTGATGGGGACACAGATGTGAGGAGGACTGATGGGGACACAGATGTAAGAAGGGCTCCGCTGATGGGGACACCAGATGTAAGGAGGGGCTTCGCTGATGGAGACACAGATGTGAGGGGCTCCGCTGATGGGGACATATGTAAGGAGGGACTCTGCTGATGGGGACACCAGATGTAACGAGGGGCTCCGCTGCAGGGGACACCAGATGTAAGGAGGGGCTCCGCTGATGGGGACACCAGATGTAAGGAGGACTGATGGATGACACAGATGTAAGGAGGACTGATGGGAACACAGATGTAAGGAGGCGTTCTGCTGATGGGGACACCAGATGTAAGGAGGGACTCTGCTGATGGGGATACCAGATGTAAGGAGGGACTCTGCTGATGAGGACACAGATGTAAGGAGGGGCTCTGCTGATGGGGACACCAGATGTTACAAGGGGCTCCGCTGCGGGGGACACCAGATGTAAGGAGGGACTCCAATGATGGGGACACAGATGTAAGGAGGGGCTCCGCTGATGGGAACACAGATGTAAGGAGGGGCTCCCCTGTGGGGGACACCAGATGTAAGGAGGGGCAATGCTGATGGGGACACCAGATGTAAGGAGGACTGATGGGGACACAGATGTAACGAGGGGCTCCGCTGCGGGGAACACCAGATGTAAGGAGGGGCTCTGCTGATGGGGACACAGATGTAAGGAGGGGCCCTGCTGATGGGGACACAGATGTAACGAGGGGCTCTGCTGATGGGGACACAGATGTGAGGAGGACTGATGGGGACACAGATGTAACAAGGGGCTCCGCTGCGGGGAACATCAGATGTAAGGAGGGGCTCCAATGATGGGGACACAGATGTAAGGAGGGGCTCCGCTGATGGGAACACAGATGTAAGGAGGGGCTCCCCTGTGGGGGACACCAGATGTAAGGAGGGGCAATGCTAATGGGGACACCAGATGTAAGGAGGACTGATGGGGACACAGATGTAACAAGGGGCTCCGCTGCGGGGAACACCAGATGTAAGGAGGGGCTCTGCTGATGGGGACACAGATGTAAGGAGGGGCTCTGCTGATGGGGACACAGATGTGAGGAGGACTGATGGGGACACAGAAGTAAAAAGGGCTCCGCTGATGGGGACACCAGATGTTACGAGGGGCTCCGCTGCGGAGGACACTAGATGTAAGGAGGGGCTCTGCTGATGGGGACACTAGATGTAACGAGGGGCTCCACTGCGGGGGACACCAGATGTAAGGAGGGGCTCCGCTGATGGGCTGATGGGGACACCAGATGTAAGGAGGGACTCTGCTGATGGGGACACCAGATGTTACGAGGGGCTCCGCTGCGGGGGACACCAGATGTAAGGAGGGACTCCGCTGTGGGGGACACCAGATGTAAGGAGGGACTCTGCTGATGGGGGCACAGATGTAAGGAGGACTGATGGGGACAAAGATGTAATGAGGGGCTCCGCTGCGGGGAACACCAGATGTAAGGAGGGGCTCTGCTGATGGGGACACCAGATGTAATGAGGGGCTCCGCTGCGGGGACACCCGATGTAAGGAGGGACTCTGCTGATAGGGACCCAGATGTAAGGAGGACTGATGCGGACACAGATGTAATGAGGGGCTCTGCTGCGGGGGACACCGGATGTAAGTAGAGACTCTGCTGCGGGGGACACCAGATGTAAGGAGGGGCTCTGCTGATGGGGACACCAGATGTAAGGAGGGACTCTGCTGATGGGGACACAGATGTAGGAGGACTGATGGGGACACAGATGTAACAAGGGGCTCCGCTGCGGGGAACATCAGATGTAAGGAGGGGCTCCAATGATGGAGACACAGATGTAAGGAGGGGCTCCGCTGATGGGAACACAGATGTAAGGAGGGGCTCCCCTGTGGGGGACACCAGATGTAAGGAGGGGCAATGCTGATGGGGACACCAGATGTAAGGAGGACTGATGGGGACACAGATGTAACGAGGGGCTCCGCTGCGGGGAACACCAGATGTAAGGAGGGGCTCTGCTGATGGGGACACAGATGTAAGGAGGGGCCCTGCTGATGGGGAAACAGATGTAAGGAGGGGCTCTGCTGATGGGGACACAGATGTGAGGAGGACTGATGGGGACACAGATGTAAAAAGGGCTCCGCTGATGGGGACACCAGATGTAAGGAGGAGCTCTGCTGATGGGGACACAGATGTGAGGGGCTCCACTGATGGGGATACATGTAAGGAGGGACTCTGCTGATGAGGACACCAGATGTAACGAGGGGCTCTGCTGCAGGGGACACCAGATGTAAGGAGGGGCTCTGCTGATGGGGACACCAGATGTAAGGAGGACTGATTGGGACACAGATGTAAGGAGGACTGATGGGGACACAGATGTAAGGAGGGGCTCTGCTGATGGGGACACCAAATGTAAGGAGGGACTCTGCTGATGGGGACACAGATGTAAGGAGGGGCTCTGCTGATTGGGACACCAGATGTAAGTAGGGACTCTGCTGATGAGGACACAGATGTAAGGAGGGACTCTGCTGATGGGGACATCAGATGTAACGAGGGGCTCCACTGCGGGGGACACCAGATGTAAGGAGGGGCTCCGCTGATGGGGACACCAGATGTAAGGAGGGACTCTGCTGATGGGGACACCAGATGTAAGGAGGACTGATTGGGACACAGATGTAACGAGGGGCTCCGCTGCGGGGAACACTAGATGTAAGGAGGGGCTCTGCTGATGGGGACACAGATGTAAGGAGGGGCCCTGCTGATGGGGACACAGATGTAAGGAGGGGCTCTGCTGATGGGGACACAGATGTGAGGAGGACTGATGGGGACACAGATGTAAAAAGGGCTCCGCTGATGGGGACACCAGATGTTACGAGGGGCTCCGCTGCGGGGGACACCAGATGTAAGGAGGGGCTCTGCTGATGGGGACACCAGATGTAACGAGGGGCTCCACTGCGGGGGACACCAGATTTAAGGAGGGGCTCCGCTGATGGGCTGATGGGGACACCAGATGTAAGGAGGGACTCTGCTGATGGGGACACCAGATGTTATGAGGGGCTCCGCTGCGGGGGACACCAGATGTAAGGAGGGACTCCGCTGTGGGGGACACCAGATGTAAGGAGGGACTCTGCTGATGGGGGCACAGATGTAAGGAGGACTGATGGGGACAAAGATGTAATGAGGGGCTCCGCTGCGGGGAATACCAGATGTAAGGAGGGGCTCTGCTGATGGGGACACCAGATGTAATGAGGGGCTCCGCTGCGGGGACACCCGATGTAAGGAGGGACTCTGCTGATAGGGACCCAGATGTAAGGAGGACTGATGCGGACACAGATGTAATGAGGGGCTCTGCTACGGGGGACACCGGATGTAAGGAGGGACTCTGCTGCGGAGGACACCAGATGTAAGGAGGGGCTCTGCTGATGGGGACACCAGATGTAAGGAGGGACTCTGCTGATGGGGACACAGATGTAAGGAGGACTGATGGGGACACAGATGTAACGAGGGGCTCCGCTGCGGGGAACATCAGATGTAAGGAGGGGCTCCAATGATGGGGACACAGATGTAAGGAGGGGCTCCGCTGATGGGAACACAGATGTAAGGAGGGGCTCCCCTGTGGGGGACACCAGATGTAAGGAGGGGCAATGCTGATGGGGACACCAGATGTAAGGAGCACTGATGGGGACACAGATGTAATGAGGGGCTCCGCTGCGGGGAACACCAGGTGTAAGGAGGGGCTCTGCTGATGGGGACACAGATGTAAGGAGGGGCCCTGCTGATGGGGACACAGATGTAAGGAGGGGCTCTGCTGATGGTGACACAGATGTGAGGAGGACTGATGGGGACACAGATGTAAAAAGGGCTCCGCTGATGGGGACACCAGATGTAAGGAGGGGCTCTGCTGATGGGGACACAGATGTGAGGGGCTCCGCTGATGGGGATACATGTAAGGAGGGACTCTGCTGATGAGGACACCAGATGTAACGAGGGGCTCTGCTGCAGGGGACACCAGATGTAAGGAGGGGCTCTGCTGATGGGGACACCAGATGTAAGGAGGACTGATTGGGACACAGATGTAAGAAGGACTGATGGGGACACAGATGTAAGGAGGGGCTCTGCTGATGGGGACACCAAATGTAAGGAGGGACTCTGCTGATGGGGACACAGATGTAAGGAGGGGCTCTGCTGATTGGGACACCAGATGTAAGTAGGGACTCTGCTGATGAGGACACAGATGTAAGGAGGGACTCTGCTGATGGGGACATCAGATGTAACGAGGGGCTCCACTGCGGGGGACACCAGATGTAAGGAGGGGCTCCGCTGATGGGGACACCAGATGTAAGGAGGGACTCTGCTGATGGGGACACCAGATGTTACGAGGGGCTCCGCTGCTGGGGACACCAGATGTAAGGAGGGACTCCACTGTGGGGGACACCAGATGTAAGGAGGGACTCTGCTGATGGGGACAAAGATGTAATGAGGGGCTCCGCTGCGGGGAACACCAGATGTAAGGAGGGGCTCCGCTGCGGGGACACTCGATGTAAGGAGGGACTCTGCTGATAGGGACCCAGATGTAAGGAGGACTGATGGGGACACAGATGTAATGAGGGGCTCTGCTGCGGGGGACACCGGATGTAAGGAGGGACTCTGCTGATGTGGACACCAGATGTAAGGAGGACTGATTGGGACACAGATGTAACGAGGGGCTCCGCTGCGGGGAACACCAGATGTAAGGAGGGGCTCCAATGATGGGGACACAGATGTAAGGAGGGGCTCAGCTGATGGGGACACAGATGTGAGGAGGACTGATGGGGACACAGATGTAAGAAGGGCTCCGCTGATGGGGACACCAGATGTAAGGAGGGGCTTCGCTGATGGAGACATAGATGTGAGGGGCTCCGCTGATGGGGACACATGTAAGGAGGGACTCTGCTGATGGGGACACCAGATGTAACGAGGGGCTCCGCTGCAGGGGACACCAGATGTAAGGAGGGGCTCTGCTGATGGGGACACCAGATGTAAGGAGGACTGATGGATGACACAGATGTAAGGAGGACTGATGGGGACACAGATGTAAGGAGGCGTTCTGCTGATGAGGACACCAGATGTAACGAGGGGCTCTGCTGCAGGGGACACCAGATGTAAGGAGGGGCTCTGCTGATGGGGACACCAGATGTAAGGAGGACTGATTGGGACACAGATGTAAGAAGGACTGATGGGGACACCAGATGTAAGGAGGGGCTCCGCTGATGGGGACACATGTAAGGAGGGACTCTGATGATGAGGACACCAGATGTAACGAGGGGCTCCGCTGCAGGGGACACCAGATGTAAGGAGGGGCTCTGCTGATGGGGACACCAGATGTAAGGAGGACTGATTGGGACACAGATGTAAGGAGGACTGTTGGGGACACAGATGTAAGGAGGGGCTCTGCTGATGGGCACACCAAATGTAAGGAGGGACTCTGCTGATGGGGACACAGATGTAAGGAGGGGCTCCGCTGATTGGGACACCAGATGTAAGTAGGGACTCTGCTGATGAGGACACAGATGTAAGGAGGGACTCTGCTGATGGGGACACCAGATGTAACGAGGGGCTCCACTGCGGGGGACACCAGATGTAAGGAGGGACTGATGGGGACACCAGAGCTGATGGGGACACCAGATGTAAGGAGCTGATGGAGCTGATGGGGACACCAGATGTAAGGAGGGACTCTGCTGATGGGGACACCAGATGTTACAAGGGGCTCCGCTGCAGGGGACACCAGATGTAAGGAGGGGCTCTGCTGATGGGGACACCAGATGTAAGGAGGGACTCTGCTGATGGGGACACAGATGTAAGGAGGACTGATGGGGACACAGATGTAACGAGGGGCTCCGCTGCGGGGAACATCAGATGTAAGGAGGTGCTCCAATGATGGGGACACAGATGTAAGGAGGGGCTCCGCTGATGGGAACACAGATGTAAGGAGGGGCTCCCCTGTGGGGGACACCAGATGTAAGGAGGGGCAATGCTGATGGGGACACCAGATGTAAGGAGGACTGATGGGGACACAGATGTAACGAGGGGCTCCGCTGCGGGGAACACCAGATGTAAGGAGGGGCTCTGCTGATGGGGACACAGATGTAAGGAGGGGCGCTGCTGATGGGGACACAGATGTAAGGAGGGGCTCTGCTGATGGGGACACAGATGTGAGGAGGACTGATGGGGACACAGATGTAAAAAGGGCTCCGCTGATGGGGACAACAGATGTTAGGAGGGGCTCTGCTGATGGGGACACAGATGTGAGGGGCTCCGCTGATGGGGACACATGTAAAGAGGGACTCTGCTGATGAGGACACCAGATGTAAGGAGGACTGATTGGGACACAGATGTAAGGAGGACTGATGGGGACACAGATGTAAGGAGGGGCTCTGCTGATGGGGACACCAAATGTAAGGAGGGACTCTGCTGATGGGGACACAGATGTAAGGAGGGGCTCCGCTGATTGGGACACCAGATGTAAGGAGGGACTCTGCTGATGAGGACACAGATGTAAGGAGAGACTCTGCTGATGGGGACACCAGATGTAACGAGGGGCTCCACTGCGGGGGACACCAGATGTAAGGAGGGGCTCCGATGATGGGGACACCAGATGTAAGGAGGGACTCTGCTGATGGGGACACAGATGTAAGTAGGACTGATGGGGACACAGATGTAAGGAGGACTGATGGGGACACAGATGTAACGAGGGGCTCCGCTGCGGGGAACACCAGATGTAAGGAGGGGCTCCAATGATGGGGACACAGATGTAAGGAGGGGCTCCGCTGATGGGGGACACAGATGTGAGGAGGACTGATGGGCACACAGATGTGAGGAGGACTGATGGGGACACAGATGTAAGAAGGGCTCCACTGATGGGGACACCAGATGTAAGGAGGGGCTTCGATGATGGGGACACATGTAAGGAGGGGCTCCCCTGATGGGGACACAGATGTAAGGAGGGACTCTGGTGATAGGGACACCGGATGTAACGACGGGCTCCGCTGCGGGGGACACCAGATGTAAGGAGGGGCTCTGCTGATGGGGACACAGATGTAAGGAGGGGCTCGGCTGATGGGGACACCAGATGTAAGGAGGGACTCTGCTGATGGGGACACCAGATGTAACGAGGGGCTCCACTCCGGGGGACACAGATGTAAGGAGGGACTCTGCTGATGGCGACACCAGATGTAACGAGGGGCTCCGCTGCGGGGGACACCAGATGTAAGGAGGGGCTCTGCTGATGGGGACACTAGATGTAAGGAGGGACTTTGATGATGGGGACACCAGATGTAAGGAGGGGCTCCGCTGCGGGGGACACCAAATGTAAGGAGGGGCTCCGCTGATGGGGCCATATGATATATGAATGATATGAATGATTTTATTCTATATTACAATGTAATAATAGAAATAATGCACTTTAATTACTTTAATCATCCTGACACCACAACAACCATGGTGCCAGGATGATTGAAGCGCTAACACCAGATGTTTGGAGTATCTTTATCTGCTGATTGTTAAACTCTGGAATACACATTTCTATTGTGGTGTAGGATCTGGGCCTGCTGTCCCCCCCTCTTTCCCCCTTTCCCTCTCCATCACTCATTCATCTCAAACTCTAACCACACCCCCTTTGCGTCACGCCCATTTAAGCCACACCCATTGTTTGTGTAAACCACGCCCATTTGTCGGAGCGCGCTGCAGTTTTTTCTTATAACACACCTACAAACGCATGCCCCGCCCCCTAATTATAATGCAACTCCGCCTACAGCCAAAAGTGTCCCTAAATTTTTTTTTACAATGTTGGCAACTATGTAGTTGCTACTATTTTCCTGGTGGTGTACACAATACATACAGTGCACCCATAGTTGTTATTAAACTTCTCTTGGTATACACAGTACCGTGCACCCCTAGTGCAGTTGCTACATCTTTCCTGGTGGTGTACACAATACATACAGTACACCCATAGTTGTTATTACACTTCTGTTGGTGTACACAGTACCGTGCACCCCTAGTGCAGTTGCTACTACTTTCCTGGTGGTGTACACAATACATACAGTGCACCCATAGTTGTTATTACATTTCTGTTGGTGTACACAGTACCGTGCACCCCTATTGCAGTTGCTACTACTTTCCTGGTGGTGTACACAATGCATACAGTGCACCCATAGTTGTTATTACACTTCTGTTGATGGAAAAGAGCATAAGATCGCTGCCTACGCGGACGACATCTTGATGTACGTATCTAACCCAAGAGTGTCACTCCCAAACATACTGAAAGAAATTAAAAAATACGGAGAACTGTCAAACTTCAAAATTAATCCAATAAAAACGGAAATATTAAACATAGGTCTAGAGAAAAAGGAAGTTCAGTTTTTACAAAAAGAATTCCCATTCACTTGGGTAAAAGAACTAAATTACCTTGGAATTAAAATAACTCCTAGAGTCGAAAAAATTTATCAGGCAAACTTTATTCCACTGATCAATGAGGTCAAAGAAGAAATGAAAAAGTTAAGAATACAGCCACTTTCATGGATTGGAAGAATAAATATGTTTAAGATGACGATATTACCTAAAATAAACTACAGATTACAGATGTTACCAGTAAAAATCCCGCAGAGCTTTTTTAAAATAATTAAAACAATCCTGCTAAAATACATATGGCTTAATAAAAAACCAAGAATTAAATACACGCTGATCACAAGGAAAAAGGAGCATGGGGGTCTTGCCCTCCCAGATATAAGTAGGTACTATAAAGCCATAGTTTTAACACGAATGTTAGAGTGGACAAATGAGAAAAATGAAAAAAAATGGGTGGAAATGGAAAACACAATAAGTGGAGCCACACTACATAAGAATATTTGGATTCCACGGAAATATAGACTATTGGACACCGACACGCACGAAATAACAAAAAATGTATTTAAAATTTGGGACACCATTCACTTAAAGAATGAATGGAAATATAATTCACCACTATTAGCACTCACAGGATCGAATCTCTTCACCCCTGGGAGGGAAATATTTGAAATCCAAGGAATAGGTAACCCACGACTGAAAGATATCACTAGAAATGGCAAAATAAGAACACGAGTAGAAATAGAGGAAAGGAATGGATGGAAGATGAATGAATGGAATTATACTCAACTAAGGCACCTAGTAAGCACAATACCACACCCACTGAGAGATGAAACAAAATTAACTGCACTGGAAAAGCTATGTAGCAATGAAACACCATTAAAAAACGGAACATCAAAAATCTATAGTATACTGACAGATTTGGAAGCACAAGAAAGACCAGAATATATAAATCAATGGGAAAAAGAAATGAATGTAAAAATAGATAACCAAAAAGTGGAAAAAATGATAGAAATGGGATATAATAAGGCTTGGGACATGAAGACCATAGAAATGAATTATAAACTAGTATCAAGATGGTATATGACCCCAGTAAGAATACACAGATTCCATCAAGATAGAACCTCCTTGTGTTGGAGAAAATGTGGCCAAATAGCAACGATCACACACATATGGTGGGAATGCCCAATAATAATGGAGTACTGGAAGGAAGTGTTAAATAACATAAAGGAAATAACTGGAGAAGAAATAGAACAAAATATTTGGACTTGCCTCTTCCATATCTACAATAAACCTAAGAAACAATATAGAAAATCAATAATACCTAACCTCCTGAATGCGGCCAAGGCCTTAATTCCCAAGAATTGGCTACAAAGTGGAAAACCAGACATTAGAGACTGGCTAAAGGAAATAGATTATCACTACAAAATGGAAGGAGGAGAGAAAGGGGATAATAGTAGATGGGAAAGTTGGAAAAACTACAAAGTCTCGGATATATATTTAGATAGGATAAAAGAAAGAACAGGTGCAGAGCCAAGTGGATAAATAAATAACATAAAGGAACGGACCAGACACAGGGGAGGGGGAGGGGGGGAGGGGGGGGATGAGGGGGAGGGGGGGCGGGGGGAAATAAGAGGGACTGAGAGAGACTAAGATAATAATAGGGTTTATAATTATAGAAGGCGTTTTGTCGCCGGTTTTTAAAAATATTTAAGAATATCCTAGAAAGGAAAATAATAAAGATGTGACGGAAACAATCCACAATGATGTGAAAAAGGAGAAGAGATAAAGTTTGACACAAAGTTGAAATAATGTCTCTCGGTAAACTTTCGCTGAAGTGGATAAAAAAAGAAAAGAAAAAAAGAAAAAAAAAAAAAAAAAAAAGAAAAAAAAAAATTACACTTCTGTTGGTGTAAACAGTACCGTGCACCCCTAGCGCAGTTGCTACTACTTTCCTGGTGGTGTACACAGTACATAATACAGTGTAGTGTTTTTTTGCTAACCAAAATTTACAGCATGTCCGGAAGGCCACCAAGGAGAGGCAGACGCTCACAGGCCACTAAATGAGGGCAAGCAGGCTCTGTGTCTACAGTCAACAGTGCTGGTCGTGGACACGGTGCATCCTCAGTGCGTGGCTGTGGGGCACGCTTGTCCTTTTTTCCTGCAGCTGGCCATGTTATTGAGCCACAATATGCAGAAGAGTTGGTGAAATGAGTAACAAAGCCGTCCTTATCCTCCTCATACTCCTCATCCTCTGTCACCCAGGCTCAGAGTAGTTTGCCTGCCAATGCAGCTGACAAAGTGGCCTATTCCATTGGCTCCATGGCAACAGTCACTTCTTCCCTAGCCCCACCATCATGCACAGAGGAGTCCCCCGAACTATTCGACCACAGTGTCAGGTACATGCTGCAGGAGGATGTGCAGCGATTTGAAGGCTCCAATGATGCTACCCAGGTGGAGGAAGGGAGTAACGTGAGCCTAGAGAGAGGGGGTGCCCTAGAAGGTCAAGAAACTAGCAGTCATGTTCCCCCAGCTGCAGCATACTGCTAAGTTTGCTCCAGTGATGAGGAGGGAGGGGGTGATGAGGTCACTGACTCAACTTGGGTGCCTGATAGAAGAGAGGAGAAGGAGGAGGCACATCTCCAATGAGGTAGGATGCCCTCCAGGGGGCAGCTTAAGGGCAGCCACCCTATTACATCACATCGCAGAGCTAAGCAGGTGCAGGGCACTGCTGACTTCCCGCATATTTTGAAAAGTTCTTTGGTGTGGGCCTTTTTAGACACGTGTGCAGCAGGTCGCACCGTTGTTGTTTGCAACTTATGTCTGAAGCGCATCAAGCGTGGCCAAAACAGCAGCCGCTTGGGCATCACATGCTTGACCAGACATATGACGACTTACAATGCAGTCCATTGGCAACAGTACTTAAAAGACCCACATCAAAGAACAAGGAGGACCTCTCCTTGCCCCTCATCAGCTGGGATCTGCAACCCCACTTTACCTCCAGTCCTCTCAGAAACCTGCACTGAGAGGAATGAAGGTATAGAAATAGCTGTCCCAAGTACTTGCGGCCAATCTGCTAGTGGTACACCAACATCGGATTTTAGCAGGCTAATTTCCCTACCCCAGTTTCTAAACCGTCTAAATAAATTCGGTCCCAGCCTTCCACATGCTCAGCGTCTGAATGCTAGCTTGGCCAAATTGCTAGCACTGCAACTGCTGCCTTTTCAGCTGGTAGACTTTGTCCCCTTTCGTGAATTTGTGGAATGTGCGGTACCTCAGTGGCAGGTTCCCAAACACCATTTCTTTTCACGGAAGGCCATTCCGGCTCTCTACCAGCATGTGGAAGGCAATGTCTTGGCCTTGTTGGACAGGGCGGTCAGCAGGAAGGTGCATATTACTGCTGACTCATGGTTCAGCAGGCATGGACAGGGACGTTACCTTTCTTTCACGGCACACTGGGTAACTCTGCTGTCAGCTGGGAAGGATGCAGCACAGGGTTCAGTATTGTTGGAGCTTGTTCCGCCACCACGCCTCCAAAATGCTAGTGGTGATTCTGCCACAGCTCTCTCCTCCATCCCCTCCTCTTCTTCTTCCTTTATGGCCTCCTCCTCTGCAGATTTCTCCTTTGAATCAGCGGTGCTCCGTAGGCGTTCAAGGGGCTACGCAAGCACTCAGGCAAAAAGATGCCACGCGGTGCTTGAGTTGGTCTGCTTAGGGGACAGGAGCCACACTGGGGCAGATATTCTGTCAGCTCTGCAGGGGCAGGCTCAGAGGTGGTTCACACCACGCCAGTTTCAGCAAGGAATGGTTGTATGCGACAATTGCACCAACCTCCTCTTCGCCCTCCGACAGGGACACTTGACCCATGTTCCCTGAGTTTGGTGGAGCAGCAGTTCTTGAGTAGGTACCCGGGCTTACAGGATCTCCTGAGGCAGGCCAGGAAAGTCTGTGGTCATTTCCGCAGGTCATATAATGCCAGTGCTCAGCTGGCTGACATTCAAAGAGAATGCAACCTGCCCAAGAACCACCTCATTTGTGACGTGCCCACCAGGTTGAACTCAATGTTGGCAATGCTGCAGCAGCTGCACACTCAGCAGAGGGACATCAGTGAGTACCTGTGTGAGTATGGCACCAGAAAAGGGTCAGAGGAGCTTGGCTTTTTGTCGCCACACCAGTGGCTATTGATCAAGGATGCATGAACTGTCCTGTCACCATTTGAGGAGGCCACGAGGATGGTGAGCAGTGACAGTGCATGCATCAGTGATACTGTCCCTCTTGTCTTCCTTCCACACGCTTTGTGGAATAATGGACAGGGCACTTGAGGCAGAACAGCGGGATAAAGAGGCGGACTTCCTTTACCTCTCAAGGCCCCCTTTATCCAGATACTAGTATTCCTGCAGGCCCGTTGATCACACAGGAAGAAGAAGAGGAGGAGGAGGATTGTGTCAGCATGGAGGTGGAGGATAACACTCAGCATCAGCAGCAGTCTTCAAGGCATTGTTTGCATTCCCCAGAAACCCATGGAGTTGTACATGGCTGGGAGGAGGTGGTTGAGGATCATGTGATCCTTAGTGACCCAGAGGACTCAGGATCTAATGCCTCTGCAAACCTACGTTGCATGGCCTCCCTGATCCTGCAAATCCTGCAAAAGGACCCTAGGATTTGTGGTATTAAGGAGAGGGATCATTACTTGCTGGCAACCCTTCTTGATCCACGTTACAAGGGTAAGGTTGCAGAACTTATCCAGCCTTCGCAGAGGGAGCAGAGGATAAAACATCTTCGGGAGGCCTTGCAGAAAGGTTTGTGCAATGCGTTTCCAGAGCCTAGGAGGTTACAAGTTCCTGGTGCTGGACAACGTGTTGCTGAAGCTTCGTTCAGTCACAGAAAGAGCGGTGGAGAAGGTGTCCGGTTGACCGATGCCTTCAGGCAATTCTTCAGTCCTCAGCGCCCAGGTCTAGCAGCAGTTCCAGCAACCATCGCCAGTGTCTGAATTACATGGTGCAGGAATATCTAGGGGCAAGATCAGACTTGGAGACCTTTCCACCAGAACATCCACTAGGTTACTGGGTCTTGAGGATGGACCACTGGCCAGAGCTTGCTCAATATGCAATTGAGCTACTGGCCTGTCCTGCATCCAGCGTTCTTTCTGAAAGCACATTCAGTGCTGCTGGAGGCTTTGTAACCGATCACAGAGTGCGCCTGTCCACAGACTCTGTTGATCAGCTCACATTCATAAAAATGAATCAGTCTTGGATCACCAGCTACCAAGCACCTGATGCTGATGTAACCAAATTATTTTTCTATAAATGTGGGATCCCTTGAAGACTGCATATGCTCAGTGACTATCCTATTCCTCCTCAATCTTCATGATGATAGCTTCTAAGAATATTTTCGGTTCAGTGCACCACCACCACTACATAAGGCCCAATTCTTCTGCCCCTGTTTAACAGGGGAGCATAATTACAATTTTTGATCCAATATTTCACAGCAGGGCCTGTTCCTGCGCTCAACAAAAGTATTTGTGAGGCTTTACAGTGTTGTGCCACCACCACCACCGCCTAAGGCCCAATTTTTCTGCCCCTGTTTAACAGGGACATGTAATTACAATTCTTGATATAATATTTAACAGCAGGGCCCGTTCCAGCGCCCACTAGTGTTGCCAACCGTCCGTGTTTTAAGGGCAGCCCGTAAAAACCGGGCTATTTTTTCATGCCCGTGAAAATCCGTGAAAAAAAAATCTTGCCCGTAAAATATGACGGTCCCAGCTCGGAACTGCGCATGTGCAGTTCCGAAGCATGCCGAGAGTCTCCGATCATTCCCAATGATCTCTCTGACACTGCTCACTGCTGCGCCTGCTTACTTGTGTGTCCTGTACCCTCCTCCTTCCTTCCACAGCGCGCCTTATTCGATTCTGCACAGGAGATGCTGGGAGGGGGAGCAGGGGAGTCAGCCTGCAGTGGAACAGGACGGACTGTAGTGTCTTCAGCTTAGCAGAGGAGGGTAAGCTACTGATTAGCTAAATGTATCTCATTGCCTTGTGGTCTTAGTGGGCAGGAAGAGGGGGGCCGAGAATGGGCTGTGTAGCAGGCTTGCTGTGTACAGTAGATCGTTTTTTGTGTCATATCTGCTTTGTTTCTAAAACTGATTAGGGAGGATGTTTTCTGAGATCTCCCCCAATCTCTAACTATTACCTGCAATGCTCACCAGTCCAGCCCAGGCACAACCTCTTCAGTCATCTGCAGAGTTACCACCTCATGTGTCTCGGGCACTACAAATCCCAGCATGCCAGGAGGGGAGGCAGCAATATGGTTTAGCTGATTTTCTGATGATAAGTGCTTCTGTATATTGTGTCTGTATAGTGTGTGTACTGTTTGCTCAGAATATAATTGATTATGTATTGTGCTTGATGGTCTTGAGGTGTTTATTCCTATATTTTTTATCTGAATAAGTAGTAGTGAGCATATTTGGTCTCTTGTAGTATATCCGCAGCCTCTGACCATCTCCTGTAGTATATCCGCAGCCTCTGACCGTCTCCTGTAGTATATCCGCAGTCTCTGACCGTCTCCTGTAGTATATCCGCAGCTTCTGACCTTCTCCTGTAGTATATCCGCAGCCTCTGACCGTCTCCTGTAGTATTTAAAAGAAAAAATCTGCGCTTGGAAAAATTGTATATATATATGTGGCAAGCTGCGGCTACAAGTGAGGCACACCAAACAAAATTTAAAACAGAGAAACCGCCCTATAAACGAACAAAAAAATATAAATCAATGTTGTGAAGTATAGTCCCATGTGCATTAATTAGTCCCTTGTATAAATCAAACATAAATCTTGTCATCAATGAGTGACGTGAATATCATCCAGAATAAAAGTGTGATGAACAGGCATAAATCTGGAACAATTTGTGAGGTAATGTGCTTACCAGAAGTAAGCCAAAATGGGGCAAGTGGCTTAAACCCAGCCTGGGCCTTGAGAGGATCAATCCCGGTAAGGCAGAATAAACACGCTCGTCCCGTGTACACAGTCCACAGAGGTTAGCAAAAAGTATTTGAAGCAAACATAGCGTAATACTGATACGTAAAACACTTCAAACAAGAAACGTGCAACACTCAATCTTAACCCAAAAAATCATGCGTGATCATAAGAAGTCCAGTGTAAGTGATAACTGGAAGTGATTATATGAGTGTCAAGCAAACATGCAAGATATAGATATTAGAGTGAAAAAAATAAAAAATAAAAAACGTTAATATCATCCAGATCTGCTTACCAGATATATAGGAAAAAATAAGCCTGTAATAGTCACCCAGGAAAAGACATAAATCCCTCTAGGTGCAGCAAATCACATGTGCAAACTGCTTACCAGATAAGAAAACAGTGTGAGCGGAGTAAATCTAGCCAAAGACTGTCCACCATACATGGAAAAAAACACCGGATATAAAGAAGCAGCAAACCTACAGGAGATCCTGCTTACCAGAACCCCAAATGGGATAGACAGATGAAACGAAATCCCAAAACGAGCTCCTATAGGAACGGTGAGGATACGTCCTGCCACAGTAGGTCCCAGGCTCAGCAGCACACATATGGTAGAAAGCAGCCAATAGCGTAATACTGTTTAACTCTTAATTTATTAAAAATAAAGTAGCACTTACACGAACATGGAAAATATAAAAGGAAAGTTAAACGGAGGCGGCCGGCACTTCAGACACTCTCCCGTCCTCAATATGGCAACGTGGTGACGTCAGCACGTCCCTCCCAGACGCTTTTCGTCATACGTTGACGTTCTCAATGGGGAACGGGCAGCGTGCTGAGCCACCACGTTATATGTGCACACCAAGCCTCGCTCTGAGTCCCGCTGAGGGAAAAAACACACAGCGCCATCTTGGATGTTGGCATCCTATCTAAATAAAATACAACACCATCTTTGATGAGGGCATTTACATTTAAAATATATGGGAAGAGACCAGATAGAGATCCTGAGGTGTATCCGGTATACATCTCTGCATGAACAAGATATGGGTGACATATCCAAAAAACACTAACATAAAAATCTAAACTAATGATCTATGCAGAGTGGTAATGCCCCAAATATTCTAGTACATTATAGCAGTGAGCAAACATAAAAAATTTTAATAAAATAAGAATGGATATTATTATATCAACACTTATAAGTTAAAAAAGTAAATGTCCTATACACAATAGTTATTATAAAAATTGATTCCTATAGAGAAAAGGTTCCTAAAAAATTGGAAAAAGAAAGATATCACGCCTCATACCCCATGGGTGAAGCGAACTCACAATTGGACAGAACTCCCATGTACTCAAAACTCACAATTGGACAGAACTTTCATGTACCCAAAACAACAAAAATACTTAAATGGTGTTGAAATGCAAATTCGGTACTAAGTGGGACAGAGAAGCCCAGAGAGGCCAAAAAAAATCAAACAATATTTATAGTTTTAACAAAGCAAGCCATCCAGATACTCCTCAAAGAAGGTAAGTTGAAATAAATACCCTCCACTCCTAATGTGTAATCTACGCCTAAGGCCCATTTAGGAATTGTCAATGAAAGCGTTGACATCCACTTCGATATTCAATCCATGAGGCGTGTAACTTTTGATCCTATTGAACCAGGACATTTCCAATCTGGAAATGTCACGCACCATGGAACTCCCTCGCCAATGAGGTTTATACCGATCAATGCCCAAAAATAGGGTATTGGAGGGATCCCTATCGTGTACCAAACGGTAGTGCTTAGAAACTGAATGGTTCTTAAAGCCTGTCAATATGTTGGTGATGTGCTCGTTGAGCCTCACTTGCAGGGGACGTTTGGTACGTCCCACATATTGCAAGCCACACGGGCATTGCAACATGTAGACCACCCCAAAGGTGGAACACGTAATAAAAGGGGTGATCGGATGAGTTCGACCTGTCACAGTGGACACAAAGGACTGGGTCCTCCTGTTTGGGCAAGAATTGGTAGAGCACACCCGACACTTGTTACATTTATAAAAGCCAGTCAATTGATCAAAAAAAGTGGTCCTATTGGTTGGGGGGTCCAATATGCTGGGGGCCAGTTTGTTTCTAAAAGAAGGGGCTCCTCTGAAAAAATTTTAGGTTTCAGCGGTAGGGCCTCCTTCAAGACTTTATCATTGGTAATGATATGCCAATGTTTGGACACCAATTGTTTAACCTCCTTATGCTGCAGGGAAAAAGTGGTGATAAAGGGTACTCCCAAATTATGATCTAGACTTCTAGGCCTAGGTTTGTCTCAAAATAAGAGCTCTCTGTCCATGTCCTGCACTTCTCTCAAGGCAGGCAATAAACTATCATTGTTGTATCCCTTTTCAAGGAATCTCTCTGTAAGGGTGCTGCTTTGTGCCAAAAATTTATCAGGATCTGAACAATTCCTACGTATTCTCATATATTGGCTTTTAGGTATTGCATTAAGCCAAGGTCTGTAATGACAGCTCTCTAGAGATATGTAGGAATTGCGGTCACTCTCTTTAAAGAAGGTTGATGTTAATAGGCAATTACCCCCTATATTAAGAGTAAGGTCCAGAAAGTGAATCTGAGTTTGACTCGACTCCAAATTGAGATGGATCCCACGGTCATTGACATTAAGGGAGGATAGGAACTGTTGGAGCTCCTGGCCATCACTATCCCATAGGAGGAGGATGTCATCTATATATCTAGCCCACAAGACCAAATGGGGGTTCCGGTGGGCATAGATGACATCCTCCTCCCACTTGGCCATGAAAAGATTTGCCAAACTCGGGGCGTATTTGGCCCCCATAGCAACACCCCGGCTTTGGCGATAAAATTGGTTGGAAAACCAAAAATAGTTATGGGAGGCCGCGAAAACAAGTAGTTCCATAATAAAAGTAATTTGGTCTGCAGGAAGGCCAGAATCTCTAGTCAGAGCATCTTTAACTGCATTCAAACCCATATCATGGGGAATAATAGTGTAAAGGGAAGTAAAGTCGGCACTTGCCATCCACATACCAGATTTGATAGTAACATTGGAGAGAAGGTTCAACACATGACGTGTATCCTTGATATATGAAGGCATTTTTTGAACGTGGGGCTGTAAAAAGAAATCAATATATCTGCCCACCCTGGATGTGACCGAATCAATGCCACTCACAATGGGGCGTCCCGGGGGGCAGATAGGGTTCTTGTGAACTTTAGGTAAATAATAAATAATGGGGGTCCTGGGGGCTTTAGGAATTAGAAATAAACTCTCCTTATCTTTCAAGATCCCCATTGAAGAACCCTTAGAAATAATTTTACGGAGCTCTCTTATGTAATCATTTTTAGGGTCAGAGGGAAGAGGGGTGTAGGTGTCAACATCACCTAGGATCCTAGCCATTTCAGGCAGGTAATCCTTTCGATCGAGCACCACTATCCCTCCCCCCTTATCCGCAGGGCGAATAACCAGATCTTTATTCTTACACAAAGACTCTAGTCCCTCCTGTATAATCTCTAACCTGTCTAAATCTCTAAAAAACTACATCCCTGAACACTTTCAGTGTGGGGGCAAGTGTTCCAGGTGGATTAAAAAGAGATGCATTGGCCAAACCCAAATCAACGAATTGGTCAGTGGACTGGGAATTCCTAATGATGGGGTTCCCTATCATATACCTTTTGATGTTGAGTTTGCGAACACACTTGTGAACATCCATATAGGTTTGGAACCTATTGAGGCTTCTGGGAGGGGCGAATTTAAGGCCCTTATCTAAAACCAATTTTTCAGCATGGGATAACTCCTTAGTACTTAAGTTGAAAATACCCTGTCCAATTACATTCTTGCTTTTTTTTGTTCGCAATCGCCTCCCCCCTTTGGTTCCTCACTTCTTTCTACTGGCCTCTTTAGACCTTGGCCTGGTTTGGAAAAACCCCAAGTCCTAGAGCCACCGGAAGGCGGAACAGTGTGGCTAGACATGATCTGATTTTGAGAGGGGTAGATCATGGGAGGATCATGATTGTCCTGCTGAGGATCATAAGGTCCAGGAGGGTCCGCCCCCCTTCATAGGGGTTCATGTCACTCATAGGAAAAAAGCTGTTCTGTATGGGAAGATTGTATTCCCAGTCCGGAATAAAGGAGTCTTGATAGGATGATTTTTGGAATGGGTCATAGTTTTGGTTAGGTCTCCACCATTCCTGGTAACCAGCACCAAAACCACGACCCCTCCTGTAGTATATCCGCAGCCTCTGACCGTCTCCTATAGTATATCCGCAATCTCTGACCATCTCCTGTAGTATATCCGCAGCCTCTGACCGTCTCCTGTAGTATAACCACAGCCTCTGACCGTCTCCTGTAGTATATCCACAGCATCTGACCGTCTCCTGTAGTATATCCGCAGCATCTGACCGTCTCCTGTAGGATAAAACCCAGAGCCACCAAGCTGGAGCCTTTTGACTGATTCCTGCACGGTGCAACTGAGAGGAGGTCAGTGATAGCTCCGCCAGGCCAGTCTGAGGGGGGGGGTCACTGATGTAAGGGGGGAGTGAATACAATAATGTAAGGGGGCACTGATATAAAGGTTTCCACCTATATTAGTAACTCCCCTTACCTTAGTGTATTCACTCTACAAAAGGTGGTCTCTGGTCACCAGAGTGCCCCCACATCAGCGTTCCTGGCATTCCCCTTTACATCAGTCTGCAGGATTCCCCCTTACAGTGCAAGGGGGAACTCAATCTGTGGACCCTGATGTAATTGGGAACTCTGATGTAAAGGGAACACAGTGGACTCTGATATAAGGTGGTCTCTGGTCACCAGAGCCCCCCCTCCTCTACATCAGAGTTCCACCTTAGATCAAGATTTGCAGCGTTCCCCTTTACATAAGAGTTTTGTTTCACTGTAAGGGGGAATCCTGCAGACTCTGATGTAAGGGGGAACTCTGTGCTGACTGGGTTCTAGTACCCTAACTTAAACACATTGCTAATAGCACTAGATATGTGTTTATAGTTTAAATATTGACATTTGCACTGTTTAGCACTGAAAACTGCAATTCTAGGTCCTTTTTTTGCAGTGTCAGTGCGGCTGCCAGTAAATTGCATGATTATTTGGCAGTAAAAAATTGGTGCCGTTTGTAAATTTTGTTGTCCTGCCAGTAAATTTTGCTTCGGAAGGTTGGCAACTCTGGCGCCCACCAAGAGTAACTGTGAGGGCTTACAGTGTTCTGGTACCACCAACACCTAAGGCCCAATTTTCCACAGAGTGTATACGGCAGGCCGTATAGTATATACAGGCAGTCCCCTATTTTTAAATATCCGACTTACAAACGACTCCTACTTATAAACAGAGGGAGACAACAGGAAGTGAGAGGAAATCTACCCCTAGGAAGGTAAATTCTCTCCTGTAAGAGTTAATATGGGAAAAAGGTGTCTCCCCACTGATGCTTTATCACCAATCCTTGTTTCCCTAATAACCCAAAATTTTCAAAATCCAATTGTCAATGGGACAGAAAGTGAGGTGAAATCTTCTGAACAGGAGCACAGACAGCAAAAAAAATGTAACAGGGGTGATGCTAACCCTTCCCTATGTTATCCAAAAAGCTTAAAAATAGATTTTTTGTCTAGAGCTACACTTAGAAAATGTACCTGTTCCAAATTACAAACAGATTCAACTTAAGAAAAAACCTACTGTACAGTCCCTATCTTGTTTGTAACCCTGGGACTGCCTGTATACTGCTGCTGTTCAGAGTATATAGGGCCTGGGGGCCCCACGCCTTTTTTTTTTTAATTTGGGTACGGGGTTCACCTTAATATCCATACCAGACCCAAAGGGCCTGGTAATGGGTTAGGGGGAGGGGTAACATTACATTACAGCCGCAAGCAGTTTTAAATGACTTTTTTTCCTTTAGAAATGTCATTTTGTGCAGGGACTGTTCTAAACACTGGAAAAATGCGCCACTTTACAGGCATAATATAGACACCCCCAGGCACGATATTTAAAGCAATATTACACTTTTATTGTTTCACTTTAAGTATTATTAAGATCACTACTCCTGAAAAAACGGCCATTTTTAAAACTTTTTTTTGCATAGATACATGTCCCCTGGGGCAGGACCCGGGTCCCCAAACACTTTTTATGACAATAACTTGCATATTAGCCTTTAAAATTAGCACTTTTGATTTTTCACAGTTAAGTCCTATAGACTTTAAACGGGTTTGTGTGTTCGCACAAGTTTTTGGTCTGTTCTCATGTTCTGCCGCAAACCGAACCGGGGTGTTCGGGTCATCCCTAGTGGAGACACCTTTTTCCCATATTAACTCTTACAGGAGAGAATTTCCCTTCCTAGGGGTAGATTTCCTCTCACTTCCTGTTGTCTCCCTCTGTTTGTAAGTAGGAGTCGTTTCTAAGTCGGATGTTTGAAAATAGGGGACCGTCTGTATATACTATACGGCCTGCCCTATATACTCTGAGGAAAATTGGGCCTTAGGTGTTGGTGGTACCAGAACACTGTAAGCCCTTACAGTTACTCTTGGTGGGCACTGGAATGGGCCCTGCTGTGAAATATTATATCAAGAATTGTAATTACATGCCACTGTTAAACAGGGGCAGAAAAATTGGGCATTTGGTGGTGGTGGTGCCACAACACTGTAAGCCCTCACAGTTACTCTTGGTGGACGCAGGAACAGGACCTGCGGAGAAATAATATATCAAGAATTGTAGTTACATGCCACTGTTAAACAGGGGCAGAAAAATTGGGCCTTAGGCGGTGGTGGTGGTGGCACAACACTGTAAAGCCTCACAGATACTCTTGTTGAGCGCAGGAACGGGCCCTGCTGTGAAATATTAGATCAAAAATTGTAATTACATGCCCCTGTTAAACTGGGGAAGAAAAATTGGGCCTTAGGGGGTGGTGATGGCACAACATTGTAAAGCCTCACAGATACTCTTGTTGAGCTCAGGAACGGGCCCTGCTGTGAAATATTAGATCAAAAATTGTAATTACCCACCCCTGTTAAACAGGGGCAGAAAAATTGAGCCTTAGGCAGTGGTGGTGGTGCCCTGAACCAAAAATATTCTTAGAAGCTATCATCATGAAGATTGAGGAGGAATAGGATAGTCACTCAGCATAATAGGATAGTCACTCAGCATAGGCAGTCTTCAAAGGATCCCACATCCATAGAAAAATCAATTGGTTACATCAGCATCAGGTGCTTGGTAGCTGGTGATCCAAGACTGATTCATTTTTATGAATGTATGCTGATCAACAGAGTCTGTGGACAGGCGCACTCTGTGATCAGTTACAAAGCCTCCAGCAGCACTGAATGTGCTTTCAGAAAGAACGCTGGATGCAGGACAGGCCAGTAGCTTAATTGCATATTGAGCAAGCTCTGGCCAGTGGTCCATCCTCAAGACCCAGTAACCCAGTGGATGTTCTGGTGGAAAGGTCTCCAAGTCTGATCTTGCCCCTAGATATTCCTGCACCATGTAATTCAGACGCTGGCGATGGTTGCTGGAACCGATCAGACCTTTGCACTGAGGACTGAAGAATTGTCTGAAGGCATCGGTCAGCCAGCCACCTTCTCCACCACTCTTTTTGTGACTGAACGAAGCCTTAGCAACACGTTGTCCAGCACCAGGAAATTGTAACCTCCCAGGCTCTGGAAACGCATTGCACAAACCTTTCTGCAAGGCCTCCCGAAGATGTTTCATCCTCTGCTCCCTCTGCGAAGGCTGGATAAGTTCTGCAACCTTACCATTGTAACGTGGATCTAGAAGGGTTGCCAGCCAGTAATGATCCCTCTCCTTGATACCATGAATTCTAGGGTCCTTTCGCAGGCTTTGCAGGATCAGGGAGGCCATGCAGTGTAAGTTTACAGAGGCATTTGATCCTGAGTCCTCTGGGTCACTCAGGATCACATGATCAGCAACTACCTCCTCCCAGCCATGTACAACTCCATGGGTTTCTGGGGACTGAAAATGATCCCTTGAAGACTGCTGCTGATGCTGTGTGTTATCCTCCACCTCCATGCTGACACAATCCTCCTCCTCCTCCTCTTCATCTTCCTGTGTGATCGGCGGGATAAAGGGGGCCTTGAGAGGTAAGGAAGTCCTCCTCTTTATCCCGCTGTTCTGCCTCAAGTGCCCTGTCCATTATTCCACAAAGCATGTGCTCCAACAGGAAGACAAGAGGGACAGTATTACTGATGCATGCATTGTCACTACTCACCATCCTCGTGGCCTCCTCAAATGGTGACAGGATAGTGCATGCATCCTTGATCAGTAACCACTGAATTGGCAAAAATAGACAAGCTCCCCTGACCCTGTCCTGGTGCCATACTCACACAATTACTCATTGATGGCCCTGTGCTGCATGTGCAGCCGCTGCAGCATTGCCAACGTTGAGTTCCACCTGGTGGGCATGTCACAAATGAGGCGGTTCTTGGGCAGGTTGCATTCCTTTTGAAGGTCAGCCAGCAGAGCACTGGCATTATATGACTGGCAGAAATGACCACTGACTTTCCTGGCCTGCCTCAGGAGATCCTTTAAGCCCGGGTACCTGCTCAAGAACCACTGCACCACAAAATTCAGGACATGAGCCAAACAGGGAACAGGGGTTAAGTATCCCTGTCAGAGGGCGGAGAGGAGGTTGGTGCCATTGTCGCATACAACCATTCCTGGCTGAAGCTGGCATGGCGTCAACCACTTCTGAGCCTGCCCCTGCAGACCTGACAGAATCTCTGCCCCAGTGTGGCTCCTGTCCCCTAAGCAGACCAAATCAAGCACCGCATGGAATCTTTTTGTACCTATGTTTAGAGGGCAGGGACAGTTAACCCTTGGCACCACATCCCTATTAGATAGAAGAGAAAGAGAAGGGGGTTGGGGTAAGATTATCCCTGGGACTTTTAAGGTGCTTGTTAATATTAAATTGGATCAATGCAGTAGATCAAAAAATAGAAAATATTAATGTATGCAAAATGCCAAACTGTCTAAAATTTTTTACTTTTTAATTCAAAATCTTTAATAGTTACATGTATCACCAAGACATCTAAAAACATACAAAATTTCTTTCAATCTGAGTCAAATATAAATGAGATGTTTAAATAAACCACTTTATGGATACCACTCTCAACATGTTTCGCTCAACTCTTGAGCTTCATCAGGAGTTTTTGGTACAAGTGTGGCATACTATAAATAAAAGAAAGAAAAAAGAAGGATATACAAATCAGATAATTCAAAGACGTTTAGAGATAACATTTCAAAAAAGGAAAGAAAAAATTCTTTCCATGACAATAATAATGAGAAAATGAAAAAAACAAAAACAAAAATTGATTGCATACAAGAAAAAATGAATATTCTTACATAAATGAATATAAATAAAAAACAAATATCTCAGATTATGAAATCCAAAATATAACAATCTAAGTAATTTAGACAAATAATTGTAATCGTTGTATTATATGTGTTTGGACAATGACTTCTATGTCCACAATTAATAAGAGAAACATATCAATATACATATACAAAAGAATTGAATCATCAAGAGTGGGATTTGCTTACCAAGCCCAATTCAACTTGGAAAAAAAATAGTAGATAACAAAATCGTAGGTATAAACAGGGTCTAGTGGTTCAAATTCACAGGTAAATTGGATGCGTCTCACCCGCCTAGGACCTCCCAAACCAAAATGGTCCACAGAGGGGCCAAAGTGTAAAATAAGATAGCAGAAAGCTAGATAATTGGAAAGGAAAAGAGATTATTAGCAAGTTATTTCTGAGTTGTTTATGAGAAAATGAAGGGGCAATTGTCAAAAAGGATAAAGGGTTCAATTTACCTTTGGGTTGAATCAAGGAGTAATTGTTCAGGGCTGATATAGCCTTATAAACAAAATCAAAGAAAAGCTATGCTCAAGTATCCCCACTGGGTGGCACTCCACATTAGCAATCCTTATGTGTCAGACAAGGAGATCCATAGTTCAGACAGCCCCAATAAGCTATAAAAGATGATAATAGAAACACTAGTGTAAAGAACCTTTCTAAATGCACTAATTAAATCACCAGCAGTAAGTAAACCTGAACTGGTGAGTGAGTTTGATTACCTGAATGATGAGGTGGATGTGTATGGAGGGGGAGAAAGGCATACACCTCCCCTTGCAGCCTCAGAGCCACTGTCAGAAGATAGCGGCCATAGATCCGCACTATATATGCCCCTCCACCCCGGCGGCGTCTGACGTCACCGCCGGGATGCGGACGCGGGGTGAGGTCCTCCCATAGGTCCATGTGGCCAATGGCAGGCAAGGGGGCGAAGCCGGATTTCATCCCCGCTCAGCCCGCCAAACGTAGGCATGTTGGTTCTCTGACGCTCTCAGTGCTGACGGAGCTCCCAGGCGCATGCGCCGATCACAGGCGAGCTCCGCTCGAGCCCGCCCATCACGTAGGGGCATGTAGATAAGGCATATAGCGTGAACAATAAGAACGAACGCGCATGTGCCGGTCTTCACATACCAAAGACCGAATAGGCAGTGCTACAGATAGGGAGCCCGTGTCAGCCATCTTGATTAAGGGAAAACAATAGGGAAAGAAAAAAAATCAGCAATTTAATGAAGTATATTAGGCAAAGTCCTAGAGCTTAATGAAATAAATTAGTATGTAGAATTCATGATAGGGAAATGCTGACTTTTGTTGATTTAAATTGCTAGTTTGGCCAGAGACCCAAACCATGCACCTTAGGGGAGGTCTGATACCTCTAGGGCCCCCAGGGGTGGGTGATTGATTACTCACTCCAATCCCTGAGTGCCCGTGGCGTCCGTGTGGGCCAAAAAAGAAGGAAAGGAGAGGACCTCATTCAGCGGGGGAGATAACCGTAGTCCAATAATTCAATCATAGCTGGATTTTTTGAAAAAAGGGGGGGACATTCGAATACCAAATGTACACGGGCTTGGGAATAAATACCACTGTATGAGATGACAACCAGGAAAAAACCACACAAATATAAACACAGCATAAAGAAACAAAAAATAATAAAAAAATTCCAAAAAGTGTATATTAAAATTGTGTATCATGGAATCTTAGCAAGCCTGGGTAGAAAAACAAAAACCAATATATCTGGTGGATTGACACTCTAAAGGAATGGTTTAAAACTAAACGCATCATTGAGGCCTGGAGGTTTCAAAGCTGACAGGGTGTGTATCCACCGGGTCTCACGTTGCAAGAGTATCTTGTCGTAATCCCCCCCACGATCCCCTGGGGGGACATGTTCCAAAGCATAAAAATGCATTTTGTTGCTGTCGAAGTTATGGTGTAGACCCATGTGTCGACTGATTGGCGTCTCCATTTTTTTCTTCAGAATCAGAGATACATGGTCTCTGATCCTACAGAAAAAGGGGCGTTTGGTTTTGCCCACATAAAACCCTTGGCACTCACAGATCATAATGTATACAATCCCAATGGATTGACATGTAACGGAGAACCCTGGTTTAAAGTAACGGCCATTGGGGAGTGTAATGCCTCTCGCAGAATGAATAAATCTGCAAAACTGGCATTTATGGCAGGGTCTACATCCCTTACTAGATTCTGTCACTGGTTGTATACATGTGTCATAATGACTATGTACCAACGTATCCCTCAACGATCTAGACCGCCTGAATGTGATCTCCGGGTAAGATTTTAAATGCTTGGATACTTTCTCACCCCTCATTAAGAGATACCAGTACTTTTGGATGATATCACGTACTTGTTTTTGTTGGCTGGAGAATCTGGTAATTAATCTGACACTTGAATCTACCTTACTAGGTCTCGCTTGGTGTATGAGTAGGGATCTTCTTTGGTTCTTGGCTTTTGAGTAAGCCTTCTTCAAGCATTTTTTACTATAGCCTCTTTGGTGTAAACGAGACTGTAGCAATTTTGCTTGATATTCAAAATCTGATTCAGTACTGCAATTGCGCCTTATTCTAAGATATTGCCCATACGGTAGATTGTTTATGAGGGGGGCGGGGTGTGAGCTGGTGGCATGTAGTACTGAATTCCCAGCCGATGGCTTTCGGTATAGGGTAGTTCCAATATTTCCTTCCTCATCCACTAGTACTTGAACGTCTAGAAAGGTCAACTGATGTTGGCTCATTTCAAACGTGAATTTCAAATTATATTTGTTGACTTTCAGGCTTTCAAGGAAGGAAAGAAGGCTAGGTTTACTACCATGCCAAATAAAGAAAATGTCGTCGATGAATCGTTTCCATACTGAAATGTGCTCAAAAGACGCCTGCATATCTTCTCTATAGAATAACTCACGCTCCCATCCCCCCAGATACAGGTTGGCATAGGCTGGGGCACATTTCGTCCCCATAGCCACTCCCTGTATCTGGAGGTAATGGGAGCCCCCGAACAAAAAAACGTTATTGGACAAGATGAAGAAAAGGAGATCCAAGATGAATCAATTGTAATCCACCGAGGCGTCTGGATCTTCGGATAGGAAGCCCCCCACAATCTCCACCCCCAAATCATGAGGGATGGAGTTGTAGAGGGCTTCCACATCCAGGGCCACCAACCAAGAGTCAGGGGGTATGGAAACGCCATCAAGTACACTAAGGAGATCCCCCGTGTCTTGAAGATAGGAAGTAAGGCCTTCCACATGGGGCCTTAAAAAATCATCCACCAGTTTACTTGCCTTCTCAGCGAGGGATCCATTACCCGATACAATAGGTCTGCCCGGAGGTTTTTTCAGGTCTTTGTATATTTTTGGAAGTGCGTACAGAGTAGGGGTTCGGGGCGCACTTACATTAAGGAATTCCCAAGTATTTTTTGTTATTAGACCTTTGTGATACGCTGTACCTATCAGATACTTGTATCTGGTGGTTATTAAGGCAAGATAACTGGAGGAGACTCTTCGATACCATTGGCTGTTTTTAACTATGGCCAATACCATGGCTTCATAGTGGTTTTTGTCCATAATGACCAAGTTGCCTCCTTTATCAGAGGGTTTGATCACAATGTCTTTGTTGTTTTGTAACAGTTTGAGGGCCTCTAGTTGGGAGGTAGTTAAGTTTGATCTAGATATATCCTTCCATTTTGTTTGGGTGATCTCATTAGTAACCTGTTTGGTAAACGCCCAAACACTGGGGTTCCCTTGAAGGGTCGGGAAGGTACGAGATTTTGGCTTGTATTCCTTCGGTTTGGACAGAGGACAAGGAAAAGAAATAGGAGCGAGGGATGGAGGTAGGGGAGGAGGGGGGTCCGCATCGGCTAGAAGAGAGTCTGCCTCCAACAAGTCACTCTCCTCCAGGCCTCCCTCCTCCCATAGCTCCATCAACTCCTCCAATGCTTTTATATCTGCAATGGTCATATCCCGCCATGCAGGATCCTTAAGAGACTGATCATTCAGAGACAGAGCCGGTTTGTCGTATATTATTTTAAACATCAGCCTTCTAGAAAAAAGGTTGATATCTTTGATCAATTCAAATTGGTCGACCCTTTGTGTGGGGCAAAAGGTCAAACCAAGTTTGAGAATTGATACTTGTTCAGCTGAGAGGGTGTAGGAGGATAAATTTATCACTTCGAAGTTGTTCTCGGCCCTTTCGGATTCGATGCCTCTAGGGTCGCCGCTCTTTTCGAGTCCGTCACTGGTTGGGAAAATATGGGTGCTGGACGAAAATCCGATTGCACAGGTACAGAATTAGTGTTACTTACTTGTGCCTTGGGGGACAAGGATAAAGAAGAAGTATTAGCAGAAAGGGTGCTCATATGTGTTTCCGGGTGACTCGGTGCGTGAACGGACGAATTTCTAGCCAAATTGGCTCGTGTAACCATGGGGGGTTTTACGTGTGGAGTGCGCCTTGTAGTGCCCGTACTATTATGGTCCTTAACGCCTTTTGTTGTCTCCTGATTGTTGGTACTTCTAGTATCCTGTGCCTGAGAAGAAGAAGCAGAAGAAATGGATGAATCTGATTCATTGGGTTCACCACTTTGTTGTTTAAAATTGCGTGTTTGATAACTACGTTTCTTAGCTTTATTGTTTCTTTAACCCCAATGATAAGCTTGATTGTTGTCATGGGCCAATTTGTCCCTTACAATTTTTTTCTCTTTAGTTTTAAGGATTTCAGTGACATAACCCTCTAAGTCTGTTTTTAGGGTACCCTCTCGCGTGGAGAAAAGATCATTGGTGGTAATGGTTTGATTATCACCATACAGTTTTTCAATCTCTCTGTCCACCGAACTAAGTTCATTGGAGTACTCCCTACAGAGAAGCTCCATCATTTTGAAAGAACAGGACTGTAAATTATCTTCCCATTCTTTACGGAAGTCTATATCTAAATGAGCACTGGAGGGGAAGATCTGGATTCTAAGTCCCCATGGGACTATGCGGTCCTCAATATATTTTGAAAAATACCACTTGTTCCAGAAAATTCTGGATTTCTTCTCGAGCATCCTCTGGAGTCTCGAGAAAAAACGATCCATGGTTAGGCCACCCATGGATGCGTTTTGGGACCTATGAATGTGATTCATAAGGCCATCAAACGCACTACCACAGTAATTGGTCATGGCTCCCAAAGCTAACAAACGATACACCAGAAATGCAAACCTATATGCATACAGACAAAATGTCTGAACAAATGACTTAGTAAAGAAGTGAAAATACACAATAATAAACAAAAATGTTATATGCAGCAAAATAAAAATATGGTTTTTCCAAATTGCAAATCACACATAGAGATGGAAATACTATAGTGCCATGATGGCAAAAAATCTTGAGAAATTCAATAAGAACAACAAGTTAGTTGGGGACTGTCTATGGCCTCAAGTGATGATGGGTGGGTAACACCCCAAAGAATACAATACCTATGTTTAGAGGGCAGGGACAGTTAACCCTTGGCACCACATCCCTATTAGATAGAAGAGAAAAAGAAGGGGGTTGGGGTAAGATTACCCCTGGGACTTTTAAGGTGCTTATTAATATTAGATTGGATCAATGCAGTAGATCAAAAAATAGAAAATATTAATGTATGCAAAATGCCAAACTGTCTAAAATTTTTTACTTTTTAATTCAAAATCTTTAATAGTTACATGTATCACCAAGACATCTAAAAACATACAAAATTTCTTTCAATCTGAGTCAAATATGAATGAGATGTTTAAATAAACCACTTTATGGATACCACTCTCAACATGTTTCGCTCAACTCTTGAGCTTCATCAGGAGTTTTTGGTACAAGTGTGGCATACTATAAATAAAAGAAAGAAAAAAGAAGGATATACAAATCAGATAATTCAAAGACGTTTAGAGATAACATTTCAAAAAAGGAAAGAAAAAATTCTTTCCATGACAATAATAATGAGAAAATGAAAAAAACAAAAACAAAAATTGATTGCATACAAGAAAAAATGAATATTCTTACATAAATGAATGAATATAAATAAAAAACAAATATCTCAGATTATGAAATCCAAAATATAACAATCTAAGTAATTTAGACAAATAATTGTAATCGTTGTATTATATGTGTTTGGACAATGACTTCTATGTCCACAATTAATAAGAGAAACATATCAATATACATATACAAAAGAATTGAATCATCATCAAGAGTGGGATTTGCTTACCAAGCCCAATTCAACTTGGAAAAAAAAATAGTAGATAACAAAATCGTAGGTATAAACAGGGTCTAGTGGTTCAAATTCACAGGTAAATTGGATGCGTCTCACCCGCCTAGGACCTCCCAAACCAAAATGGTCCACAGAGGGGCCAAAGTGTAAAATAAGTTAGCAGAAAGCTAGATAATTGGAAATGAAAAGAGATTATTAGCAAGTTATTTCTGAGTTATTTATGAGAAAATGAAGGGGCAATTGTCAAAAAGGATAAAGGGTTCAATTTACCTTTGGGTTGAATCAAGGATTAATTGTTCAGGGCTGATATAGCCTTATAAACAAAATCAAAGAAAAGCTATGCTCAAGTATCCCCACTGGGTGGCACTCCACATTAGCAATCCTTATGTGTCAGACAAGGAGATCCATAGTTCAGACAGCCCCAATAGGCTATAAAAGATGATAATAGAAACACTAGTGTAAAGAACCTTTCTAAATGCACTAATTGAATCACCAGCAGTGGGTAAACCTGAACTGGTGAGTGAGTTTGATTACCTGAATGATGAGGTGGATGTGTATGGAGGGGGAGAAAGGCATACACCTCCCCTTGCAGCCTCAGAGCCACTGTCAGAAGATAGCGGCCATAGATCCGCACTATATATGCCCCTCCACCCCGGCGGTTTTAAACCATTCCTTTAGAGTGTCAATCCACCAGATATATTGGTTTTTGTTTTTCTACCCAGGCTTGCTAAGATTCCATGATACACAATTTTAATATACACTTTTTGGAATTTTTTTATTATTTTTTGTTTCTTTATGCTGTGTTTATATTTGTGTGGTTTTTTCCTGGTTGTCATCATATACAGTGGTATTTCTTCCCAAGCCCGTGTACATTTGGTATTCGAATGTCCCCCCTTTTTTTCAAAAAATCCAGCTATGATTGAATTATTGGACTACGGTTATCTCCCCCGCTGAATGAGGTCCTCTCCTTTCCTTCTTTTTTGGCCCACACGGACGCCACGGGCACTCAGGGATTGGAGTGAGTAATCAATCACCCACCCCTGGGGGCCCTAGAGGTATCAGACCTCCCCTAAGGTGCATGGTTTGGGTCTCTAGCCAAACTAGCAATTTAAATCAACAAAAGTCAGCATTTCCCTATCATGAATTCTACATACTAATTTATTTCATTAAGCTCTAGGACTTTGCCTAATATACTTCATTAAATTGCTGATTTTTTTTCTTTCCCTATTGTTTTGCCTTAATCAAGATGGCTGACACGGGCTCCCTATCTGTAGCACTGCCTATTCGGTCTTTGGTAGGTGAAGACCGGCACATGCGCATTCGTTCTTATTGTTCACGCTATATGCCTTATCTACATGCCCCTACGTGATGGGCAGGCTCGAGCGGAGCTCGCCCGTGATCGGCGCATGCGCCTGGGAGCTCCGTCAGCACTGAGAGCGTCGGAGAACCAACATGCCTACGTTTGGCTGGCTGAGCGGGGATGAAATCTGGCTTCTCCCCCTTGCCTGCCATTGGCCACATGGACCTATGGGAGGACCTCACCCCGCGTCCGCATCCCGGCGGTGACGTCAGACGCCGCCAGGGTGGAGGGGCATATATAGTGCGGATCTATGGCCGCTATCTTCTGACAGTGGCTCTGAGGCTGCAAGGGGAGGTGTATGCCTTTCCCCCCCTCCATACACATCCACCTCATCATTCAGGTAATCAAACTCACTCACCAGTTCAGGTTTACCCACTGCTGGTGATTCAATTAGTGCATTTAGAAAGGTTCTTTACACTAGTGTTTCTATTATCATCTTTTATAGCCTATTGGGGCTGTCTGAACTATGGATCTCCTTGTCTGACACATAAGGATTGCTAATGTGGAGTGCCACCCAGTGGGGATACTTGAGCATAGCTTTTCTTTGATTTTGTTTATAAGGCTATATCAGCCCTGAACAATTAATCCTTGATTCAACCCAAAGGTAAATTGAACCCTTTATCCTTTTTGACAATTGCCCCTTCATTTTCTCATAAATAACTCAGAAATAACTTGCTAATAATCTCTTTTCCTTTCCAATTATCTAGCTTTCTGCTATCTTATTTTACACTTTGGCCCCTCTGTGGACCATTTTGGTTTGGGAGGTCCTAGGCGGGTGAGACGCATCCAATTTACCTGTGAATTTGAACCACTAGACCCTGTTTATACCTACGATTTTGTTATCTACTATTTTTTTTTCCAAGTTGAATTGGGCTTGGTAAGCAAATCCCACTCTTGATGATTCAATTCTTTTGTATATGTATATTGATATGTTTCTCTTATTAATTGTGGACATAGAAGTCATTGTCCAAACACATATAATACAACGATTACAATTATTTGTCTAAATTACTTAGATTGTTATATTTTGGATTTCATAATCTGAGATATTTGTTTTTTATTTATATTCATTCATGTAAGAATATTCATTTTTTCTTGTATGCAATCAATTTTTGTTTTTGTTTTTTTCATTTTCTCATTATTATTGTCATGGAAAGAATTTTTTCTTTCCTTTTTTGAAATGTTATCTCTAAACGTCTTTGAATTATCTGATTTGTATATCCTTCTTTTTTCTTTCTTTTATTTATAGTATGCCACACTTGTACCAAAAACTCCTGATGAAGCTCAAGAGTTGAGCGAAACATGTTGAGAGTGGTATCCATAAAGTGGTTTATTTAAACATCTCATTCATATTTGACTCAGATTGAAAGAAATTTTGTATGTTTTTAGATGTCTTGGTGATACATGTAACTATTAAAGATTTTGAATTAAAAAGTAAAAAATTTTAGACAGTTTGGCATTTTGCATACATTAATATTTTCTATTTTTTGATCTACTGCATTGATCCAATTTAATATTAATAAGCACCTTAAAAGTCCCAGGGGTAATCTTACCCCAACCCCCTTCTCTTTCTCTTCTATCTAATAGGGATGTGGTGCCAAGGGTTAACTGTCCCTGCCCTCTAAACATAGGTATTGTATTCTTTGGGGTGTTACCCACCCATCATCACTTGAGGCCATAGACAGTCCCCAACTAACTTGTTGTTCTTATTGAATTTCTCAAGATTTTTTGCCATCATGGCACTATAGTATTTCCATCTCTATGTGTGATTTGCAATTTGGAAAAACCATATTTTTATTTTGCTGCATATAACATTTTTGTTTATTATTGTGTGTTTTCACTTCTTTACTAAGTCATTTGTTCAGACATTTTGTCTGTATGCATATAGGTTTGCATTTCTGGTGTATCGTTTGTTAGCTTTGGGAGCCATGACCAATTACTGTGGTAATGCGTTTGATGGCCTTATGAATCACATTCATAGGTCCCAAAACGCATCCATGGGTGGCCTAACCATGGATCGTTTTTTCTCGAGACTCCAGAGGATGCTCGAGAAGAAATCCAGAATTTTCTGGAACAAGTGGTATTTTTCAAAATATATTAACCACTTGAGCCCCGGACCAATATGCTGCCTAAGGACCAGAGGTCTTTTTCCAATTTGGCACTGCATCGCTTTAACTGCTAATTGCGCGGTCATGCAATGCTGTACCCAAACGAAATTTGCGTCCTTTTCTTCCCACAAATAGAGCTTTCTTTTGATGGTATTTGATCACCTCTGCGGTTTTTATTTTTTGCGCTATAAACGGAAAAAGACCGAAAATTTTGAAAAAAAATGATATTTTCTACTTTTTGTTATAAAAAAAATCCAATAAACTAAATTTTAGTCATACATTTAGGCCAAAATGTATTCGGCCACATGTCTTTGGTAAAAAAAATGTCAATAAGCGTATATTTATTGGTTTGCGCAAAAGTTATAGCGTCTACAAACTAGGGTACATTTTCTGGAATTTACACAGCTTTTAGTTTATGACTGCCTATGTCATTTCTTGAGGTGCTAAAATGGCAGGGCAGTACAAAACCCCCCCAAATGACCCCATTTTGGAAAGTAGACACCCCAAGGAAATTGCTGAGAGGCATGTTGAACCCATTGAATATTTATTTTTTTTGTCCCAAGTGATTGAAAAATGACAAAAAAAAAAAAAAAAAATTATTTACAAAAAGTCGTCACTAAATGATATATTGCTCACACAGGCCACGGGCCTATGTGGAATTGCACCCCAAAATACATTTAGCTGCTTCTCCTGAGTATGGGGATACCACGTGTGGGACTTTTTGGGAGCCTAGCCGCGTACGGGGCCCCGAAAACCAATCACCGCCTTCAGGATTTCTAAGGGTGTAAATTTTTGCTTTCACTCTTCACTGCCTATCACAGTTTCGGAGGCCATGGAATGCCCAGGTGGCACAAAACCCCCCAAAATGACCCCATTTTGGAAAGTAGACACCCCAAGCTATTTGCTGAGAGGCATATTGAGTCCATGGAATATTTTATATTTTGACACAAGTTGCGGAAAAGTGACACTTTTTTTTTTTTTTTTCATAAAGTTGTCACTAAATGATATATTGCTCACACAGGCCATGGGCATATGTGGAATTGCACCCCAAAATACATTTAGCTGCTTCTCCTGAGTATGGGGATACCACATGTGTGGGACTTTTTGGGAGCCTAGCCGCATACTGGACCCCGAAAACCAATCACTGCCTTCAGGATTTCTAAGGGTGAAAATTTTTGATTTCACTCTTTACTGCCTATCACAGTTTCGGAGGCCATGGAATGCCCAGGTGGCACAAAACCCCCCCAAATGACCCCATTTTGGAAAGTAGACACCCCAAGCTATTTGCTGAAAGGCATGGTGAGTATTTTGCAGCTCTCATTTGTTTTTGAAAATGAAGAAAGACAAGAAAAAACATTTTTTTTTTTCTTTTTTCAATTTTCAAAACTTTGTGACAAAAAGTGAGGTCTGCAAAATACTCACTATACCTCTCAGCAAATAGCTTGGGGTGTCTACTTTCCAAAATGGGGTCATTTGGGGGGGTTTTGTGCCACCTGGGCATTCCATGGCCTCCGAAACTGTGATAGGCAGTGAAGAGTGAAATCAAAAATTCACGCCCTTAGAAAGCCTGAAGGCGGTGCTTGGTTTTCGGGGTCCCGTACGCGGCTAGGCTCCCAAAAAGTCTCACACATGTGGTATCCCCGTACTCAGGAGAAGCAATAGAATGTATTTTGGGGTGTAATTTCACATATTTCCATGGCATGTTTGAGCAATATATCATTTAGTGACAACTTTGTGCAAAAAAAAAAAAAAAATTTGTCTCTTTCCCGCAACTTGTGTCGCAATATAAAATATTCCATGGACTCGACATGCCTCTCAGCAAATAGCTTGGGGTGTCTACTTTCCAAAATGGGGTCATTTGGGGGGGTTTTGAACTGTCCTGGCATTTTATGCACAACATTTAGAAGCTTATGTCACACATCACCCACTCTTCTAACCACTTGAAGACAAAGCCCTTTCTGACACTTATTGTTTACATGAAAAAGTTTTTTTTTTTTTGCAAAAAAATTACTTTGAACCCCCAAACATTATATATATTTTTTAAAGCAAATGCCCTACAGATTAAAATGGTGGGTGTTTCATTTTTTTTTTTCACACAGTAATTGCGCAGCGATTTTTCAAACACATTTTTTGGGGAAAAAACACACTTTTTTTTAATTTTAATGCACTAAAACACGCTATATTGCCCAAATGTTTGATGAAATAAAAAAGATGATCTTAGGCCGAGTACATGGATACCAAACATGACATGCTTTAAAATTGCGCACAAACGTGCAGTGGCAACAAAATAAATACATGTTTAAAAGCCTTCAAAAGCCTTTACAGGTTACCACTTTAGATTTACAGAGGAGGTCTACTGGAAAAATTACTGCACTCGATCTGGCCTTCGCGGTGATACCTCACATGCATGGTGCAATTGCTGTTTACGTTTGACGACAGACCGCCGCTTGCGTTCGCCTTAGCGCGAGAGCAGGGGGCGACAGGGGTGTTTTTTTTTTTTGTTTTTTTTTTCTTTATTATTTTTTTGCTTTTTTAATCTTACTTTTAAACTGTTCCTTTCATAATTTTTTTTTTAATCATTTTTATTGTTATCTCGGGGAATGTAAATATCCCCTATGATAGCAATAGGTAGTGACAGGTACTCTTTTTTGAAAAAATTGTGGTCTATTAGACCCTAGATCTCTCCTCTGCCCTCAAAGCATCTGACCACACCAAGATCGGTGTGATAAAATGCTTCCCCAATTTCCCAATGGCGCTATTTACATCCGGCGAAATCTAAGTCATGAAATACTCGTAGCTTCCGGTTTCTTAGGCCATAGAGATGTTTGGAGCCACTCTGGTCTCTGATCAGCTCTATGGTCAGCTGGCTGAATCACCGGCTGCATTCTCAGGTTCCCTGTTGAGACAGGAGAGCCAGAGAAAAACACGGAAGACGGTGGGGGGGGCGGCATTCCCTCCCACGGCTTGTAAAAGCAGTCTAGAGGCTAATTAGCCGCTAGGATTGCTTTTACATGAAAGCCGACCGCTGGCTGAAAAGAATGATACCAAGATGATACCTAAACCTGCAGGCATCATTCTGGTATAACCACTCAAAGTCGTGAATGGCGTACCTGAAGACAAAAAAATGGTTAACAATGGTTAACAATAAAGCACAGTAAAGTGTAAATAATTACACACCTGAAAAACAAACATGATAAAACATAATAACAATAACAATAACAATAAAACATTGCAGAATAGAATACAGTAAAAAAGAGCAGAACAATAGAGAGAGAGAATAGAGAGAGAGAGAATAAAACAACAACTATTTTTTTTTATTTCATATTTTTTTTTTTTTTTACACTTTTTTTGTAACTAACTTTTATAACGGTAACCGGTTCCAGGTTCGGGTCTCTCAAAATGCGATGGCATCTTGGGAGACCCTGTGAAATGGCGCCTAGTCTGTGCAATGCTGTACCCTACGCTAATACTCAACTAGTGAATGGTAGCGTTCAAAACATTCACCAATGCAAAGACCAGGATTGTCAGGACAGGAGGGACAATAATAGCGGGTGTCACGCCTATATCCGCGCTTGCTGCAGACACAACATCTTTTTTGGGGGGTTCGCTGGGTAGGGGTACTCGGGAGGACATAAAAATGCCTCTCATGCAGCCGACTGCATTTGGTTGGGGATGTGAATGGGGGAAGTACGGGCGCTGCAGAAGCGGTGGGTTCCCAATTAGGATTGGCGAATGCAGCAGGAAGGGCACTATGGGCACGACGGGCCTGTGTTTGTCTTTTTGGTGGCAGCGGGACACTACTTGTGCTTGCCACCTCACCAGCTTCAACTGCACTTATGGGACTCGCCACGTCACCACGTGTTACTGCAGTGCTGGTTTGACTACGACCGGGGTGTACTAGGCCGCTGGCGCTTGCCAGTTCACCAAAACGCTACCAAAAAACTGTTAGCGATCGCAGGGATCAGGCCTGACTCTGCGAACGCTGCAGTTATGCGTTTAGTGTTTTGTAAGTGACAGTGATCGATCGATACTGCACTTGGGTGGGCTGGGCTGGGCGGAGGGGCAAAACGCAGGTGCTAGCAGGTATCTGGGCTGATCCCGCTAACACTGCGTTTTTGGGAACCCTAAACTGCTGGTGACGCTAGTATAGATCTGATCGGATCAGATATTGATGCGATCAGATACTATACCACTAAGGGAGGTGTACGGTGCGCGCGTGGGTGTTAGCGGTACTGGCGCTAACCCCTGACCCTGCCTGGGGCTGGTGCTTGCCAGTTCACCAAAATGCTACCAAAAAAACTGTTAGCGATCGCAGGGATCAGGCCTGACTCTGCGAACGCTGCAGTTATGCGTTTAGTGTTTTGTAAGTGACAGTGATCGATCGATACTGCACTTGGGTGGGCTGGGCGGAGGCACAAAACGCAGGTGCTAGCAGGTATCTGGGCTGATCCCGCTAACACTGCGTTTTTGGGAACCCTAAACTGCTGGGGACGCTAGTATAGATCTGATCGGATCAGATATTGATCCGATCAGATACTATACCACTAAGGGAGGCGCATGCTGCGTGCGTGGGTGTTAGCGGTACTGGCGCTAATCTGACGCTGCCTGGGGCGACGCATATCACCGCCGGGCGATCAGGGGGCTAAACCTTTATTCGGTAATAAACGGCGGGTGCCCTGACACTATAAAAAATAAACGAACTAACCAGCGTCAACCGTAACGGTTATACGGTGATCAGTGGTGAAAGGGTTAACTAGGGGGCAATCAAGGGGTTAAAACATTTATTAGGTAGTATATGGGGGTCCCTGACGCTATAAAACGCTGACGGCGAACCTAAATATTTACCTCACTAACTAGCGTCACCAGCGACACTAATACAGCGATCAGAAAAATGATCGCTTAGTGACACTGGTGACAGGGGGTGATCAAGGGGTTAAAACTTTATTAGGGGGGGTTAGGGGGGTACCCTAGACCTAAAGGGGGGTAATACTCACTGTTCCAACACTGTAACTGTCACAAACTGACACTATGCAGTAATCAGAAAAAAAAAAAAAAAAAACTGCTGGTGTCAGTTTGTGACAGGGGGGGGGGGGGTGATTGGGGGGGGATCGGGGGGCGATCGGGGGGCGATCGGGGGGGGGGGATCGGGGTGTTTTGTGTGCCTGGCATGTTCTACTGTGTGTGTGTAGTGTTGTGCACTCACAGTGAAGTCTTCTCTCCTCGGGCCGGAACGGAAATTACCGAGCCGAGGAGAGATGACATCATTTCCTTTGCTGCTGTTTAGCATACAGCAGCAAAGGAATGATTCGATTGGCCGGCGGCGATCGCGAGGGGGGGGCCACGAACGGATGGTCTCCCCCTCATCACCGATCGCCGCTGGACAAAAGACGACCGCCTCGGGCACCGGGGGGGGGTCCGATCGGACCCCCCACCCGCGGAAGGCAAATCACGTACCCTGTACGTGATTTTGCCTGTCCGTGCCACTTTGCCGACGTACATCGGCGTGAGGCGGTCGTCAAGTGGTTAAGGACCGCATAGTCCCATGGGGACTTAGAATCCAGATCTTCCCCTCCAGTGCTCATTTAGATATAGACTTCCGTAAAGAATGGGAAGATAATTTACAGTCCTGTTCTTTCAAAATGATGGAGCTTCTCTGTAGGGAGTACTCCAATGAACTTAGTTCGGTGGACAGAGAGATTGAAAAACTGTATGGTGATAATCAAACCATTACCACCAATGATCTTTTCTCCACGCGAGAGGGTACCCTAAAAACAGACTTAGATGGCTATGTCACTGAAATCCTTAAAACTAAAGAGAAAAAATTTGTAAGGGACAAATTGGCCTATGACAACAATCAAGCTTATCATTGGGGTCAAAGAAACAATAAAGCTAAGAAACGTAGTTATCAAACACGCAATTTTAAACAACAAAGTGGTGAACCCAATGAATCAGATTCATCCATTTCTTCTGCTTCTTCTTCTCAGGCACAGGATACTAGAAGCACCAACAATCAGGAGACAACAAAAGGCGTTAAGGACCATAATAGTACGGGCACTACAAGGCGCACTCCACACGTAAAACCCCCCATGGTTACACGAGCCAATTTGGCTAGAAATTCGTCCGTTCACGCACCGAGTCACCCGGAAACACATATGAGCACCCTTTCTGCTAATACTTCTTCTTTATCCTTGTCCCCCAAGGCACAAGTAAGTAACACTAATTCTGTACCTGTGCAATCGGATTTTCGTCCAGCACCCATATTTTCCCAACCAGTGACGGACTCGAAAAGAGCGGCGACCCTAGAGGCATCGAATCCGAAAGGGCCGAGAACAACTTCGAAGTGATAAATTTATCCTCCTACACCCTCTCAGCTGAACAAGTATCAATTCTCAAACTTGGTTTGACCTTTTGCCCCACACAAAGGGTCGACCAATTTGAATTGATCAAAGATATCAACCTTTTTTCTAGAAGGCTGATGTTTAAAATAATATACGACAAACCGGCTCTGTCTCTGAATGATCAGTCTCTTAAGGATCCTGCATGGCGGGATATGACCATTGCAGATATAAAAGCATTGGAGGAGTTGATGGAGCTATGGGAGGAGGGAGGCCTGGAGGAGAGTGACTTGTTGGAGGCAGACTCTCTTCTAGCCGATGCGGACCCCCCTCCTCCCCTACCTCCATCCCTCGCTCCTATTTCTTTTCCTTGTCCTCTGTCCAAACCGAAGGAATACAAGCCAAAATCTCATACCTTCCCGACCCTTCAAGGGAACCCCAGTGTTTGGGCGTTTACCAAACAGGTTACTAATGAGATCACCCAAACAAAATGGAAGGATATATCTAGATCAAACTTAACTACCTCCCAACTAGAGGCCCTCAAACTGTTAAAAAACAACAAAGACATTGTGATCAAACCCTCTGATAAAGGAGGCAACTTGGTCATTATGGACAAAAACCACTATGAAGCCATGGTATTGGCCATAGTTAAAAACAGCCAATGGTATTGAAGAGTCTCCTCCAGTTATCTTGCCTTAATAACCACCAGATACAAGTATCTGATAGGTACAGCGTATCACAAAGGTCTAATAACAAAAAATACTTGGGAATTCCTTAATGTAAGTGCGCCCCGAACCCCTACTCTGTACGCACTTCCAAAAATACACAAAGACCTGAAAAAACCTCCGGGCAGACCTATTGTATCGGGTAATGGATCCCTCACTGAGAAGGCAAGTAAACTGGTGGATGATTTTTTAAGGCCCCATGTGGAAGGCCTTACTTCCTATCTTCAAGACACGGGGGATCTCCTCCGTGTACTTGATGGCGTCTCCATACCCCCTGACTCTTGGTTGGTGGCCCTGGATGTGGAAGCCCTCTACAACTCCATCCCTCATGATTTGGGGGTGGAGATTGTGGGGGGCTTCCTATCCGAAGATCCAGACGCCTCGGTGGATTACAATTGATTCATCTTGGATCTCCTTTTCTTCATCTTGTCCAATAACGTTTTTTTGTTCGGGGGCTCCCATTACCTCCAGATACAGGGAGTGGCTATGGGGACGAAATGTGCCCCAGCCTATGCCAACCTGTATCTCGGGGGATGGGAGCGTGAGTTATTCTATAGAGAAGATATGCAGGCGTCTTTTGAGCACATTTTAGTATGGAAACGATTCATCGACGACATTTTCTTTATTTGGCATGGTAGTAAACCTAGCCTTCTTTCCTTCCTTGAAAGCCTGAAAGTCAACAAATATAATTTGAAATTCACGTTTGAAATGAGCCAACATCAGTTGACCTTTCTAGACGTTCAAGTACTAGTGGATGAGGAAGGAAATATTGGAACTACCCTATACCGAAAGCCATCGGCTGGGAATTCAGTACTACATGTCACCAGCTCACACCCCGCCCCCCTCATAAACAATCTACCGTATGGGCAATATCTTAGAATAAGGCGCAAGGGGATCGTGGGGGGGATTACGACAAGATACTCTTGCAACGTGAGACCCGGTGGATACACACCCTGTCAGCTTTGAAACCTCCAGGCCTCAATGATGCGTTTAGTTTTAAACCATTCCTTTAGAGTGTCAATCCACCAGATATATTGGTTTTTGTTTTTCTACCCAGGCTTGCTAAGATTCCATGATACACAATTTTAATATACACTTTTTGGAATTTTTTTATTATTTTTTGTTTCTTTATGCTGTGTTTATATTTGTGTGGTTTTTTCCTGGTTGTCATCATATACAGTGGTATTTCTTCCCAAGCCCGTGTACATTTGGTATTCGAATGTCCCCCCTTTTTTTCAAAAAATCCAGCTATGATTGAATTATTGGACTACGGTTATCTCCCCCGCTGAATGAGGTCCTCTCCTTTCCTTCTTTTTTGGCCCACACGGACGCCACGGGCACTCAGGGATTGGAGTGAGTAATCAATCACCCACCCCTGGGGGCCCTAGAGGTATCAGACCTCCCCTAAGGTGCATGGTTTGGGTCTCTGGCCAAACTAGCAATTTAAATCAACAAAAGTCAGCATTTCCCTATCATGAATTCTACATACTAATTTATTTCATTAAGCTCTAGGACTTTGCCTAATATACTTCGTTAAATTGCTGATTTTTTTTCTTTCCCTATTGTTTTCCCTTAATCAAGATGGCTGACACGGGCTCCCTATCTGTAGCACTGCCTATTCGGTCTTTGGTAGGTGAAGACCGGCACATGCGCGTTCGTTCTTATTGTTCACGCTATATGCCTTATCTACATGCCCCTACGTGATGGGCGGGCTCGAGCGGAGCTCGCCCGTGATCGGCGCATGCGCCTGGGAGCTCCGTCAGCACTGAGAGCGTCGGAGAACCAACATGCCTACGTTTGGCGGGCTGAGCGGGGATGAAATCCGGCTTCGCCCCCTTGCCTGCCATTGGCCACATGGACCTATGGGAGGACCTCACCCCGCGTCCGCATCCCGGCGGTGACGTCAGACGCCGCCGGGGTGGAGGGGCATATATAGTGCGGATCTATGGCCGCTATCTTCTGACAGTGGCTCTGAGGCTGCAAGGGGAGGTGTATGCCTTTCTCCCCCTCCATACACATCCACCTCATCATTCAGGTAATCAAACTCACTCAACAGTTCAGGTTTACTTACTGCTGGTGATTCAATTAGTGCATTTAGAAAGGTTCTTTACACTAGTGTTTCTATTATCATCTTTTATAGCTTATTGGGGCTGTCTGAACTATGGATCTCCTTGTCTGACACATAAGGATTGCTAATGTGGAGTGCCACCCAGTGGGGATACTTGAGCATAGCTTTTCTTTGATTTTGTTTATTAGGCTATATCAGCCCTGAACAATTACTCCTTGATTCAACCCAAAGGTAAATTGAACCCTTTATCCTTTTTGACAATTGCCCCTTCATTTTCTCATAAACAACTCAGAAATAACTTGCTAATAATCTCTTTTCCTTTCCAATTATCTAGCTTTCTGCTATCTTATTTTACACTTTGGCCCCTCTGTGGACCATTTTGGTTTGGGAGGTCCTAGGCGGGTGAGACGTTTCCAATTTACCTGTGAATTTGAACCACTAGACCCTGCTTATACCTACGATTTTGTTATCTACTATTTTTTTTCCAAGTTGAATTGGGCTTGGTAAGCAAATCCCACTCTTGATGATTCAATTCTTTTGTATATGTATATTGATATGTTTCTCTTATTAATTGTGGACATAGAAGTCATTGTCCAAACACATATAATACAACGATTACAATTATTTGTCTAAATTACTTAGATTGTTATATTTTGGATTTCATAATCTGAGATATTTGTTTTTTATTTATATTCATTCATTTATGTAAGAATATTCATTTTTTTTTGTATGCAATCAATTTTTGTTTTTGTTTTTTTAATTTTCTCATTATTATTGTCATGAAAATAATTTTTTCTTTCCTTTTTTGAAATGTTATCTCTAAACGTCCTTGAATTATCTGATTTGTATATCCTTCTTTTTTCTTTCTTTTATTTATAGTATGCCACACTTGTACCAAAAACTCCTGATGAAGCTCAAGAGTTGAGCGAAACATGTTGAGAATGGAATCTTTTTGCCTGAGTGCTTGCGTAGCCCCTTAAACATCTACGGAGCACTACTGGTTCAGAGGACAGATCTGCAGTGGAAGAGGCCATAGAGGAAGAAGAAGAGGAGGGGTGGGGGAGAGAGCTGTGGCAGAATCAGTACTAGCATTTTGGAGGCGTGGTGGCGGAACAAGCTCCAACAATACTGAACATTGTCCTGCATCCTTCCCAGCTGCCAGCAGAGTTACCCAGTGCACCGTGAAAGAAAGGTAACGTCCCTGTCCATGCCTGCTGGACCATGAGTCAATGGTAATATGCACCTTACTGCTGACCGCCCTGTCCAACGAGGCCAAGACATTGCCTTCCACATGCTGGTAGAGAGCCGGAATGGCTTTCCGTGAAAAGAAATGGCGTTTGGGAACCTGCCACTGAGGTACCACACATTCCACAAATTTACGAAAGGGGGCAGAGTCTACCAGCTGAAAAGGCTGCAGTTGCAGTGCCAGCAATTTGGCCAAGCTAGCATTCAGAAGCTGAGCACGTGTATGGCTGGGACCTAATTTCTTTTGACTGTTTAGCAACTGGGGTAGGGAAATTTGCCTGCTAAAATCCGATGTTGGTGTACGGCTAGCAGATTGGCCGCAAGTACTTGGGACAGCTATTTCTATACCTTCCTTCCTCTCAGTGCAGGTTTCTGAGAGGACTGGAGGTATAGTGGGGTTGGAAATCCCAGCTGATGAGCAAGGAGAGGTCCGCCTTGTTCTTTGATATGGGTCTTTTAAGTGCTGTTGCCAACGGACTGCATTGGAGGTCATCATATGTCTGGTCAAGCATGTGGTGCCCAAGCGGCTGCTGTTTTGGCCACGTTTTATACGCTTCAGACATATATTGCAAACAGCAACGGTGTGATCTGCTGCACACGTGTCAAAAAAGGCCCACACCAAAGAACTTTTTAAAATATGCGTGGAGTCAGCAGCGCCCTGCACCTGCTTAGCTCTACGGTGTGATGCAGTAGGGTGGCTGCCCTTAAGCTGCCCCCTGGAGGGCATCCTTAGTTGGAGATGTGCCTCCTCCTCCTCTCTTCTATCAGGCACCCAAGTGGAGTCAGTGACCTCATCATCCCCTCCCTCCTCGTCACTGGAGCAAACTTGGCAGTATGCTGCAGCTGGGGGAACATGACTGCCAGTTTCTTGTCCTTCTTGGGCACCCCCTCTCTCTAGGCTCACGTTACTTTACCTCAACCTGGGTACCATCATCAGAGCCTTCAAAACGCTGCGCATCCTCCTGCAGCATGTACCCGACACTGTGGTCGAATTGTTCGGGGGACTCCTCCATGCATGATGGTGGGCCTAGGGAAGGAGTGACTGTTGACATGGAGCCAATGGAATAGGCTGCTTTTGCAGCTGCATTGGCAGGCAGACTACTTTGAGCCTGGGTGACAGAGGATGAGGAGGATGAGGATGGCTTTGTTATCCACCAACTCTTCTGCATGTTGTGGCTCAATAACATGGCCAGCTGCAGAAAAAAAGGTCAAGCGTGGCCCACGGCCATGTGCTGCGGATGCACCGTGTCCATGACCAGCACTGTTGACTGTAGACACATAGCCTGCTTGCCCTCTTTTAGTGGCCTGTGAGTGTCTGCATCTCCTTGGTGGCCTTCCAGACATGCTGTAAATTTTGTTTAGCAAAACCACAGTACACTGTATTGTGTACTGTGTACACCACCTGAAAAGTAGTAGCAACTGCACTAGGGGTGCACGGTATTGTGTACACCACTAGAAGTGTAATATCAACTATGGGTGCACTGTATTGTGTACTGTGTACACCACCAGAAAAGTTGTAGCAACTGCACTATGGGTGCATGGTACTGTGTACACCACCAGAAGTGTAATAACAACTATGCGGGAACTGTATTGTTTACTGTGTACACCACCAGAAAAGTAATAGCAACTGCACTATGGATGCACGGTACTGTGTACTGTGTATACCGCCTGAAGTATATTATAAAAAGTACACCAGAAATGGTCTGCAGTCAGAAATAGGCTACACTACATTTCAAGGACCTGGAGTGGCCTAGCCAGTCTCCAGATCTCAAACCTATAGAAAACCTTTGGAGGGAGTTGAAAGTCCGTGTCGCCCAGCAACAGCCCCAAAACATCACTGCTCTAGAGGAGATCTGCATGGAGGAATGGGCCAACATACCAGCAACAGTGTGTGACAACCTTGTGAAGACTTACAGAAAACGTTTGACCTCTGTCATTGCCAACAAAGGATATATAACAAAGTATTGAGATGAACTTTTGATATTGACCAAATACTTATTTTCCACCATAATTTGCTAATAAATTCTTTCAAAAATCAGACATGTAATTGTCTGGATTTGTTTCCACATTTTGTCTCTCATAGTTGAGGTATACCTATGATGACAATTACAGGCCTCTCTCATCTTTTTAAGTGGGAGATATATATACACACACGAGACTGACTGTATATATATCTATATTAAATACACTGCGGCTAACTGAATAACCTGCCTGCCTGCCTACTCAATCTAAATCACACTCTCTCCGTCCACGCCAACAACACACTACACAGGGCTGACGTGCAGGCAGCCTTATATAGTGTGGGGCGTGGACTTAGTCCCCCTGAGCCATAATTGGCCAAAGGCACCCTGTCTTCGGCCAATTATGGCTCTCTTAGCTGAGGGCGCTGGGATTGGCCAAAGCATGCAGGTCATGGTGCATGCTTTGGCCAATCATCATACAGCAATGCACTGCGAACTCGCAGTGCATTATGGGGCGTTATGCGGCACTCAAATTTGCCAAGAAAACCCCATAATGTTTGCTTTTTGACAAACAGGCGAACACCCGATGTTCAACCCGAACATAAAGCTCATCCCTAATCAGCATCTTACAATGGGACTGCGATAGTACAGTGGCCAATCTGACACTAAACTTGGGTGGGGGGGATACAGATTTTTTTTTCCTTGTCAAATGGTTTTATTAATTGTATGTTCAATGACAAGAATAATAACAGTATATAGTAGAAAATATTAACAACATAAGAAAGCTGATTAATATATAAACTGTGAATATAAAGATATATATGTATAATTATACAAACATTTGATTATTCAAATAAGTATGGGGGTTTAGTATGGGTTTAAATACCAAAGAAAAAAATGCATACTGTAATATTGAGTAAAACCCTTTATATATTATAGTTTAATGGGAAATAATATTTATATTTGATAGAATAATGAGTTTTAAAAGAAAGGTAAAGTACGAAAAGTGAAGAAAGAAAGAGGAGAAAAAAAGGTGAAGAAGTCCACAGGGTCGACCCAAAAACCAGCTCATATTACATTCTAGCTGTATGGATATTCAAGTATCCATGAATTCAAATATATTGTCTCCTAAGCAATTAGACACTCAAATAACTAAGTATACGAGTATCTAATACGTAAATCAGATACCATGACAGAACGGATTTATTAAATGTTGGTGGGAAGTGATATTTTATCCAGGGGTACCATATTTTTTTCAAATATGGGGAGTTGGTCTCTTTCAATCGCTATCATTTTAGCGTGAGACATGGAGGTGTTCAATCTGTTTTTTTGTCTCAGCCATCACCAGGACAGGGGACCTCCATGCCCTTGCAATCGTTTGTTTTGCAGCTGTGAGAAGTTGAACAAATAGTTTGAATTGATTGTGTGTTATAAAATTTGGTTTCAGATTGAGTATTGCCATGGCTGGATCTGGTTGTATTTTTTGTTTAAACATTCTGGATGCAATTTCAAAAATTTCTATTCAATAGGTTTGAGCTATTGGACAGGACCACCATATGTGTAGATGTGTACCCGGATCAGAGCAACGGAAGCATTGAGCTGAATGTTTAGGTGCAAATTTGGCTACTCTAGAGGGTACCAGGTACCAACGAGTTAAAACTTTATAGTTAGCTTCTATTGCTAGGACATTAGGTGAAGATGATTTGGTTATAGACCAGATTTCCAACCAATCGGCAATATCAAGAGTTCGTCCTAGGTCTTCCTCCCATTTCTGTGCATAGGATGTTTTTTCCATTTCAGGATTGATAGAAAGTTGGGTGTATAGGGTTGATATCATTCCTCTAGAGTGGGGATCTTTCATACATATAGATTCAAAGTTGGTAAATAGGGACATAGAGGTATTAGTATTAGTAAAGGGCGTGTAGAAGTTTTTTATTTGTAGATATCTAATTCAGAATGTGGTAAGTTATATTTATCACATAAGGTTGGGAAAGGGAGAAAAGAGTTGGAAAAGACAAATTTATGTATCCTAAAAATGTCTAATGATATCCAGGCTTTAAATGATTTAGGGGCGACCCATGCTGGATAAAAAGCCAGATTTTTAAGGAGTGTTAGTAAAGAATTATGTGGAGATTGTAGGTTATGTTTAAATTTAAGTTTATCCCATAAGGCTATATGATATTTGGTGATAGGATTGCGCAAACTCCGTCTGTCTTTGGGGTGAAGCCATAACAGGTTTGAGATTGAGAGAGGGTCACACTCTGATGCTTCTATGATCACCCATAAAGGGATTTCTTGTGCTGCGTGGTATAATATAATAATTTGCAAAATTGGGGAAGCCAAGGCCTCCTCTTATTTTAGGGAGATATAAAGTATGTAGGGGAATACGTGGTTTGGAGGAACCCCAAACAAATGCCGTTGTTCTTTTCTAGATTATTCTTAGATAGTAGGAAAGAATTTGGGTTGGTAGGACTCTAAACAGGTATAACAGTTTTGGTAAAATTGTCATTTAAATTGCATTGATTTTACCTAACCATGACAATAGGAGGTTAGACCACTGTCCTAGTAAGGTTGTTATCTGTTTCAATATAGGGGGGTAATTAGTCAAGAAAAGGTCAGAATAAGAGGCTGTCAAATAGATATTAAGGTAAGGTATTGATTTTTCCGCCCAAGTGAATGGAAGCGCATTTTTTGCTGAAATTATTTCCATCTTAGAGAGGGATATATTAAGGCCAGGCATTTCTTAGGATTGATTGAGAGGCCAGAAAATGTTGCAAATTTATTGAGAATGGGCAAGAGATTAGGACCTGATACTTGTGGTGATGACAGGAATAACAAAATATCATCTGCAAACATACAAATCTTGTGTTGATGTCCCCCTGTTTCTATACCGGTTATCGTTGGGTTTGTTCTAATATGCTGGGCTAAGGGTTCTATTAAAAGGGCGAATAACAGGGGGGAGAGTGGACATCCTTGACGCGTACCCCTCTTGACATCAAAAGAATCAGATCTATATCCTGCATATTTTATGTATGCTTTGAGGTTGTCATAATGTGCTGTGATCCATTTCATTTTATTTTATTTCTGTAAAGTATATTGTAGGTATGGCCAGGATATGGAATCAAAAGCTTTTCTGATATCAAGGGAAAGGAAGCATGTGGGGATTAGGGATGAGCCGAACACCCCCCTGTTCGGTTCTCACCAGAACATGTGAACAGGCAAAAAATTTGTTCGAACACGCAAACACCATTAAAGTCTATGGGACTCGAACATGAATAATCAAAAGTGGTAATTTTAAAGGCTTATATGCAAGTTATTGTCATAAAAAGTGTTTGGGGACCTGGGTCCTGCCCCAGGGAACATGGATCAATGCAAAAAAAAGTTTTAAAAATGGCCGTTTTTTCGGGAGCAATGATTTTAATAATGCTTAAAGTGAAACAATAAAAGTGTAATATTCCTTTAAATTTCGTACCTGGGGGGTGTCTATAGTATTCCTGTAAAGGGGCGCATGTTTCACGTTTTTAGAACAGTCTGACAGCAAAATGACATTTCAAAGAAAAAATAAATAAATTTAAAACTACTCGCGGCTATTAATGAATTGTCGGTCCGACAATACACATAAGAGTTCACTGATAAAAACGGCATGGGATTTCCCCAAAGGGGAACCCTGAACCAAATGTTTTTTTTTAAATGGCGTGGGGGTCCCCCTAAATTCCATACCAGGCCCTTCAGGTCTGGTATGGATATTAAGGGGAACCCCGCGCCAAAATTTTTTACAAAAATGGCGTGGGGTCCCCCCAAAAATCCATACCAGACCCTTATCTGAGCACGCAACCTGGTAGGCTGCAGGAAAAGAGGGGGGCGAGAGAGCTCCCCCCCTCCTGAACTGTACCAGACCATGCTTCTCGTCTTCTGACACTTCCTAAATAATGGAGGGCAGGACCACCTGGTGACCCCCCCCTCTAACAGAACTTGACGGGGACTTCCCTGTGGCATTCCCTGTGACCTCAGAGGGGGGCGGGGTCACCCGTTTATAGCTGACTCAGGGGCAGCTTGAAAGCAGAACAAACTATTTCCGTAAGAGATTGTACCAGCAATTTCTCAGATTGCGAGGCTGAATAGGGTTCATCCACCATTGTTTCCTCCGAAGAGGAGTCAATGGATTGCCTTTCCTCCTGATCCCCTGAGGGTAAAACCTCATCTTTCTACCCACTGTTCCCTTGATAAAGGGTCTGAGTTGGGGGAGGGGGATCTACCGCGCCTCCTATCCTTTTGGACGGAGGATGCGATTAAAGACACTAGTCTTTCCTCTAGCCTTAACAGCGCGGAGGAAAACGCATCTTCAGTCACGTATACAGGGGCTGAGATGTTAGAAGCAGCTGCAACACCCACAGGTTCCAATCACTCACCCTGGCTAGCCACTTCTGGTATTTCAGGAGAAGATGACAGTGTGGAGACATGACTAAAGTCCTCAGCGCCTGGGGGTGATGTTTTAAGAACCTTTTTTGAGGTGTTTGCACCAACCTTTTTGGGAGGCATAGTCCTAAGCACAAAAGCAGAGGCACTAAGCAAATGCACTACTTGCTGAACTATAGTCTAGCAATAGAATGCCACTAATAACCGCACCTAGGCAATCCCCCTTCCATTCGTCGCCCGTCCTCCCTCCTGTTTAAAATTCAAAGAGCTCCCGCACACGCGGGCGGCATTTGGGACTGCCAATGGCAGACCCAGCAGTAGGGAAGGTAGGAGAGGCCAGCCTTATGGTCTTTACATGACCTGTATGGGGGAGTATAGAGCAAGGGGAAGCCGCCACACCCCAGGTGGGAGAGGGGTTTTTAGGGGGAGTACAGATTACTGTTGTACCTCCCAGCCCCTCAGTCCCCCCAGGGGAGAGAAGTGCATTATTTGGCAACCTTTTCCCTGAATGAGAAATCCCCTCTGAGAAATGCTGCTGGCCGAGCCCACACGCATGCTATCAGCTGTGACACTGAGCTGAACTGAGAGACAACTTAATAAGGTATGTGCATTTACTCCCTCTAGTGGAGATTTTAAGGCATGACAACATTTTACCCAAGGAAGAAAAACCATAGGTGGACTTTTTACAGTTCATAAGCTTCTTCCCTTACCTTATCCTCGCTGCAGGATACTGCTGGTGACAGGCAGATCCAAACTTCACCCATCACGGCGGGCTACATTTAGCAAACCTTAAAGGACCAGGTCCCTTTTTATCGGGGTTCCAATCCCTTGGACCTGTATAGCACCCCGTCAGCAAAAACGTTAGGTAATGTGAGCATGATCAAAGCACTGGGTCCTGGGGTCCAGCCCTCCAAGGAAAGGCGTTACAGGCAAAACCTCGCTCTTCTTATACGAGGCCCGGATACCATCCACCTTGGCCTCAGTGGCACTTTGGATGGATCCAGTCAGTGGAGGCTGTTTAAATCCAATAGGGATCCCTCCAGCGGAGCTCTTCAGAGCACACACGTGACCAACACCTTAGACATTGGCGAAAAAACTGAGGTACTCCTGGTAGGAGGAGCAGTTATATAGGGAGTGAACTTCCTGTCTTGGGTGTGCCAGTGTCCATCACCTGAAGGTGCCTATATACCTATATAGTTAATAATATGGCTCTGTGTCCCGTGATGTGTGATAAAGAAAAATGTATATATCTAAATGTTACTCTTCTTTTTGAGAGGGAAGGAAGAATGCTTGCTGAACAGGAATTTAGAGTAAAGGGTTAATTTCCAGCTCCTCGTTCAACCCACTCGGCGTAAGGACATCTAGTCTGTAAATCCAATATATATCCAATATTTGTAGAGTTCTGCTGCTGGAAAAGTATTGGGTATGGCTTTGATTAACCAAACTTTAAGGTCATGAGAGGAACGTTTATGATGAATTAGGAAATGGAAATAGGAAATTTGTGGACACTATGTTTATCTGACCCTGCGTCCACTAGAGGTCTGTGTTCCCCAAATCTTTTTCGTAGTGTACGGATAGTTCAGACTACATATAATAGGACGCATGGACAGGACAGGCAATATATCACAAACTCGGATGAGCATGTGTAAAAATCATAGAATATGTTTTTCCTTTAGAGTGGAATTCTTTTTGTCTGTGGGTGACGTGTGAGCAAGTCAGGCATAGGGGCTTACGGCATTGGTATATGCCTGGGATATTGAAAAACTTAAATGGAGCACTAGTGGTGGGTGAATTTGATTTTATTTTGCTGGGGGAAATTCTGTTTTTTAGGTTCCTGGTACGTCTATATGAGATGAGGGGTCGGGCTGTAAAGGTAAATTTGAGGTGTGGGTCTTCTTGTAAAATGGGCCAATGTTTTTGGAAGATTCTTTCCATATTTTTGAATTTGGTGTGGAAGTTGGTTGTGAATCTCAACGGTTGTGTGGGAGGTCTTATTATATTTGTCTGTTATATTGTTTTGTCTGTAAAACATGAATGCTTCATCTATGAGGGTGGGTGGGTTCCTTTCTCTAGGAATTTTTGTTTGAGTTGGCCATGTGTGGCGTAGTCCTCATCTCTGGTACAATTATATTTAAGACAACAGTATTGGCTTTTGGGAATGTTTTTAATCCAGCGTGGGTGGTGACAGCTTTTGTAGTGTAGGTATGAGTTTCCTGCCGTGGGTTTTGTGTAATTTTGTGATTGTATGATTCCATTATCATGAATAAGGGTGAGGTCAAGAAAAGCTAGGGAATTTTCATCACCAACTGAGGTGAACGAGAGACCCATGTTCTTAGCATTACAGTGAGCTACGAATTGTTGGACTAAGGGTTTCAGACCATCCCAAATGATGATGACATCATCGATGTAGTGGCCATAAAAAATCAGATGTGAAGGGAGTATTATTCCAGATGTATTGGTTCTCCCACAGGCCCATGGTAAGGTTGACATAGCTGGGGGCAAAATTTGCCCCCAGTGCTGTGCCATGGGTCTGTAGGTACTAGAAGTTGCCATTGTATTCAAAATAATTGTGTGTGAGATAGAATTTTGCGGCTTCCGGTATAAATTGGGCCTGGCTGATGTTAATCATGGGATCATCATTAAGAGATTGTAGTACAGCTCTTAGGCCTATCTCATGTGGTATAGAGGTGTATAATGAGGCTACATCCAGAGAGAGCCATAAAAAGGATGGTTCCCAGGAGTAGTTTTGTAGGGTTTGTAATAAATGTATACTATCTTTAATATAGGAGGGTAACTGTTGCGCTAATGGCTGTAAAGGATAGTCTATGTAAATGGAAAAATAGCTGGTGATGCTCTCCGTGGTGGCCACGATTGGTCTACCTGGAGGATGTGTGGAATCTTTATGGATTTTGGGTACATGATAAAAATATGGTCTATGGTGAAAATTATGTTTTAGGAACGAGGTTTCTGATTTGTTGATAATGCCTTCTGAGGAGGCCCTATCTATTAGTTTGTGGGCTTCTACAATATATGATGAGAGTGGATCTTTGGATAATTTTGTATATGTGTTGGTATCAGAGAGTAGTCGTAAAGACTCCTGTAGGTAATCAGATTTGTTTTGGATTACTAGGCTGCCAACTTTATGCGCTGTTTTGATGATTAGGTTGGAGTTTTTTGTGAGATCATTAAGTGCAGTGAGTTCAGAGGGGGAAAGATTGGATGATGAAGAGGGGGTATTGGGATTATGTTGACACAGGCGGAGTATGTCTGCATATACTACTTGGTAGAAAGTTTGGATATACGGGCCTTTGGCGAAGGTGATGTTGAAGACAGACTTTGGGCGAAAGGTGGTGTGTTGAATGAGTGGTAGATATGTGCGATTAGTTTCATACGAATCAGAAATTCGTACGAATTTCTGGAAATTCGTACATTCGTGAGGATCCGAAATTCGAATTTTTATGTATACGAATTTTGTACGAAATATGAAATTTCATTTACGAACTTCGGATAAATTTATCGTAACGAACTTTCGTTATTGTTATGAAAAGTTAACGAACCTAAAAGTTAAAAACCTCAGGAAATCAGCACAGCATAGGGATGGTGGGAGCCCCTTTATAATGATAAATTTATCATAACGAACTTTCGTTATTGTTACGAAAAGTTAACGAACCTAAAAGGTAAAAACGAACTTTCGTTATTGTCATGCCTTCGGCCTATAAAGAAAAACAATATCTTCTGGACTTGCAATATCAACATTGCCCACTAGATACTACTCTCAACAAAGGACTATTGATGGGTAGTGTTCTATGGTTAGGAATTCCTAACCCTCTAGGGCCGCATCGCTGGTATGATAAAGACTGTTTATTTGTATACCTAGTAAGCATTTGTTACGTTCATGTAGTTCTTATATATGTTCATTGTCTGTTTATTCCTAGTTTCACCGCATATCATATCCTATGTAATATGACCACCACCTGTTCATCGTAATAAAGATCCAAAGTTACAGACAGTCTGGTTATTGTAGGATTCAAGGTTTAAACTGTATGTTGAGCTACATACACGCCAGGGGCAAATGTGTAGCGAGAACAGAACGGTGAAATAGCGGCTATCCAGCAAGTGGGATTTAGGACAGTGAATACACAGAGGCCTGCTACCCTGTCAGCGCAGTCACCTGTATACGGCAATACAGCAGTCTCTACACAGTCAAGCATTCCTGCAAGCAACGTGTCACATAGCCAGGCATCCTCACTCAAGACAAGGTCCCTACTTAGAGACTTGTTTCGTAAAACATCCGACTGGGATGCCCCACTACCCCCTGATAAGAGGAACTCTTGGGTAGAGTCGAAGAACTCTCTAGCAGTCTTATCTGATCTCTATGTTTCACGTCCATATGCTCCCATACCTTCTGCACAGACACAGAGCCAAAACCTTTGCATATTCTGTGATGCTTCTATCAAGGCAATAGCTGCTGTGGCCTACTTAAGAACTGTCGACACTACAGCACTATGTCACGTAGGATTCGTCATGGGCAAGGCAAAGCTAGCTCCACACCCTGAGCACACTGTACCTAGGCTAGAACTTTGTGCTGCAGTACTAGCTGTTGAACTAGCAGAACTAATAACCTCAGAGATGGACATTGACCTCAAGGATATCCAGCTCTACACTGACAGCAAGGTAGTGCTAGGCTACATCTACAATGAGACCAGACGTTTCTATGTCTACGTCAACAACAGAGTGTTGAGGATTAGGAGATCCACTCGTCAAACACAGTGGCGCTACGTACCTACTGACCATAATCCTGCAGACCATGCTACAAGAGCTGTTGATGCATGTAACCTTAAAGACACAACATGGTTTACAGGACCTGCATTCTTGTACAATGCAGAACAGACTGTTCCTAAGAGTGACACTATTGAACTAGTAGATCCAAACTCAGATGCTGACATCTGTCCTGAGATCTCAACATTTCAGACTGCAACTTCAGACTGCCAGCTTAAATCTAATGCCCCGTACACACGGTCGGACATTGATCGGACATTCCGACAACAAAATCCTAGGATTTTTTCCGACGGATGTTGGCTCAAACTTGTTTTGCGTACACGCGGTCGCACAAAGTTGTCGGAATTTCTGATCGCCAAGAACGTGGTGACATAAACCACGTACGACGAGACTAGAAAAGGCCAGTTCAGAACCAAGCGCGGCACCCTTTGGGCTCCTTTTGCTAATCTTGTCTTCGTAAAAGTTTGGTCAGAGACAATTTGCGCTTTTTCAGACTCGTGGTTTTCAGATCTGCTGTTCAGTTTGTGCTTGTGGGTTTGTATCTGCTCTTCAGTGTGTGCAGCGAGTACCATTGACTTGTCAGTGTGTTCTTGTTCGTTCGTTACTGTTTTTCAGGTCGCTCTTCACAGGCCTTGCTGTTCTTCACTGCGTTCTGTTTCTTCGTTCTGAGCAGCCGACCGTTTTCTAGCCATGTTGCGTATACGTACTCCACGTAGAGTTCGTGCTGTGCGGGGGCTTGGTGTTGGGGTCCTGACCTTGACACAAGTCCAGTCCATGAACAGGGTGGGGAGGAGTTCATGGACCAAGAATTGGTTGCTCCAGCGTGACCAGTTCTGTCATATGCCTTTGCTCCGTGAGATCCGTGAGAATAATCCTGATGATTTCAGGAACTTTCTCCGGATGACGGACCCCGTATTTCACCGTTTGTTGGCTTTGCTGACCCCCTATATTAGCAGGCAGGATACCTGCATGAGGCAAGCCATCACTCCGGAGCAGAGGCTGGTCGCCACCCTGCGGTACTTGGCGATGCAGAGCAGCCTGCAGGACCTCAAGTTCTCGACAAGCATCTCCCCCCAGGCTCTGGGGATCATTATCCCAGAGACCTGTTCTGCCATCATCCAGGTCCTGCAGAAGGAGTATATTAAGGTAAGATTTTTATCCTTTAACCTCACATTTTATTGTATTTAATGTTTGATAATGTATTGTATTTCTTTCCTCGTTCCCTAATTACCATGATTGTAATATGCTGTGAATGTCCCCTTTGTCCTCATGCATGCTGGATTTTTATGTAATTATTTTTTTTGTACTTCATACATATTTGCCTTCACTGACCTCTCCAGCATGCTCTCCTGGTCCTATATTCACCTGATGTAGTCACTTAACAATGTATTTTATCAGCTCCATAGTAGTGCTTTACCCCAAACACCCCCTAAAATGTTTTTAAATGTGATTTGTGCTTTAAATTCAGGCAGAGTGCCAGAGGCTTTTTTTTAGGGGTCCCCAAATCATTTGGAACCCTCCCTCCCCTCAACTGCTAAGTCAGTTGATACCAATTCTCTGTCTATCCTCAATAATCTATCTGCTGACTTTGCCAAACCCATACACACTATACCCATCTCTTTTGTGGTCAGATGTATGGATGAATTCCCCAAAGCATGTACAGGGGGTCCCCGGGTTACGAACAGGATAGGGACTGTAGGTTTGTTCTTAAGTCGAATTTGTTTGTAAGTCGGAACAGTACCTTTTTTAAGTGCAAATCTAGTCTCAGAGACAGGATGTAAACCCAAATCAACAGAGAAAGGCAACTGGATGGCAGGGTTGGCATGGTTAGTTCAAATATGTTTTGTTTCTTTTATTTTTTCACTTTTTTTTATTTGTATTTATTTGTAGCTTGTCGTTTACTTTTTTTTAATTTCTGTATAATTTTCCTATTTTTAATATTATTTTTCCTATTCTTTACATTTTTTAATTATTTTTTTTATTTTATTAATTTAATTATTGCTGTATTTCTTATTTTTATTTTTTTTATAAAATTTTTTTTCACTTAACTTTATTGCTATCACACAGGAGGAAACAATTCCCTGTGTGATAGCAATTGGAGGTGACAGGTTCTCTTTATTGACCCTGTCACTTCCAAAACAGGAGTCCAGGATCGTAGCTGAGCACAGCTCTCCCCTCTCACTATTTTTATGGCAGCAGCAACAGGAGACAGCAGAGAGGTACACTGTATGGCACAGCAGGGAGATGGATGGTGAAAGCAGCCATCAGAGGCCAGGCAGGCCGGCCGGCCGGGTGGCCGGCCGCGGTGCACCATCGCGGGGCAGCGGCGTAGGAAAGACCGGGGATCGTGGAGGCTTCGTAGGCCGCACAAGGCCTCGGCCATGACGGGCAGTTTCAGCGGCCTGGCAAGCCACCGGACCATACCAGGCCTGTGGATGGGCAGGCAGGAGGACGAAGGGGACCCGCAGCCAAGCCAGGAACGGAGGAAAGGCTCAGGAGAGGAAGATTCGGCCAGCAGTGACGTCATTCGGGCCCCGTTCGTAAGTAGGGGTTGTTCGTAAGTCGGATGTTCGTAAGTCGGGGACCCCCTGTAGTGCAAGGGCCTGCCTGTATACTTTAAAATTGTACTGTTTAAAGTTTTTTAACCTATTATTATCTTGATAGGTAATAGCAGAATGTCCAAATGTGCTCAAATGTGTACAATGTGTATTTATATCTTTGTATTATGACACTTCTTACCTGTCCAGTGGGCTTTCAATAGTGTAACTAAGGACAGGCTGTTCAAAGTAATACCCATTATTTAGGCATTCATCTCTCAATGAAGTGGAGAGGGTTACCTGTCCAAGAGCTCCCCCCCCCTATAATGTTAGAAATGGCCCAGGAGGGGGGGGAATATGATAGGTGTACCTTATACTTTGGTGTTTAAAAATTCCCATAAATAAATGTTATCTTGATGTTGGCCAAGAATGTTTTTGTCTAATCTGCTTTCCATGTTTTTATGTGCAAAAGCACTAATTTTTTTTTGTTTTCCTCCACAGTTTCCTTCCACGCCACAGGAATGGCAGATTGTGGCCTTCCACTTTGCCCAGCGGTGGGACTTTCCTAACTGCGGAGGGGCAATTGATGGGAAACACGTCCACATCATCCCACCACCCAACTCAGGGTCGTACTATTATAATTATAAGGGGTTCGATAGTATTGTGATGTTGGCGGTGATGTCGGCTACTTATGAGTTCCTGTATGTGGACGTGGGGAAGAATGGCCGGATGTGCGATGGTGGAGTCATCACCCAGACCGAGTTCTACAGGCGTCTCCAGAATGGCAGCTTGGACTTGCCACCTCCAGAAGACAATGTGGAAGGACTCCCATTCGTCTTCATTGCGGATGAAGCCTTTGCGCTGGGGGACCATCTTATGCGGCCATTCCCGATGAGGACCCTCACCCCGGACCAGAGGCTTTTTAATTACTGGCTGGCCAGAGCCAGAAGAGTGGTGGAAAACACGTTTGGAATCATGGCCAGCCGGTTCCGCCTATTTCTTACACCCATACATATGGCTGAGTACAAACTGAATCACATTATTCTGGTGTGCTGTGTTCTACACAACTATTTATGGCAACATTCTGCCAACTATGCTGGCTCAGTTGGGCCTGAAGCCGGAATTCAAAATGAACCAACCCTGTCGGCGCTTGAAAGTGGCCGTCCTGGCTTGCCCTCCCTGAGTGCCCGTGATGTCCGGCTAAGATACCTTGAATTCTTTGCGGGTAGGGGGGCTATCAATATGCCAGACAATGTGTGAAACCTTTCTCAAATAAAAAAAAAATTAGCAAATCTTTGGTGACATTTACTGCTTGTGTTTGTTTTAGCTGATCCTGACAGAAATGTGTGGAGTCCTGAAAATCGCTTGATTGTGTAACCTTACAAAGCACTTTTGGGTGTTATTTACTAAAGGCAAAGACACTTTGCACTACAAGTGCACGTGAAACTGCACTTGTAGTGCAAAGTGGATTTGCCCTTTTAGGAAATAACACCCATTGTCACAGAAAGCAGACATTAGAGCACAACATAATTGTTGGAGCGTTGAGACAATTATCCACACATTCTTGATTAACAATCTTTTTAATACCTGCACAATCACATGTGCATTTAGAAAAGGTTTTTTAAAACAAACCAACATGTTTGTTGAATAACAATTTTTGGGGTCACATTAGAAAAAGTAGAAATGTCCATTTAAGATAAAACAGGCATGTTTCAAACCAACAAGAAAGACACAAATCTAGAACTTACAAAGTTCACTTTTGGTAGAACTTGAAGGCAATATCAGACATGAGTATTTAGGAACTGTGTTTGATATTGCGTTCAGATGGGGTGAAATCACCCCAGGAAAAGCCAAATTTTGAAGAAGCACACAAATTTACCAATGTCAACATGTGCTACCTGCAATCACGGGGATCAAGGGGCGTGTTTTGTTGGAGCAACCCCTTCCTCTCAGCTACTTTTTTATTGAGGAAGGGGTTTCACCCCCAAAACGCGTCCAATGATCTCCCGTGATGGCAGATAGCACATGTTGACACACTGTGTGCCTCTTCAAAATTTGGCTTTTCTACAATTCGACAAAAAATGTAAAAATTGTAGCACACCATAAAAGAAAGGGATTTGGAGGGGTTTTAAACTCTCCCCAAAACATCAATGATGTTCTTATTTTTTAGAATAACATCATTGATGTTTTTCTTGATGTTTTCCAATGCAACATTACACCCCATGATCTCCCCAATCAGGATCTGTGCACTTTCCGAGGTGAAAGGATCTGGATCCCCAACATCACGATCACCTAAAAAGATAGAAACCAAAAAAAAACATGTATTATAAATATGCCGGCATCCATCTCTTACCTGAGCCTGTGGTCGCAGACACTTACCTGTTGTGGTGCCAATTTTCACCACGTCTTCCTCCTCCTGCTCTTCTTGTCTTGGTTGGATTTCCCCTTCTTCCAGAGATGGGGGGGTCTCTGGTCTCCTCGGATGAGGGGTGTCCTCCGAGTCTTTTCTCCCCTATGTAAAAAAAAATGGTATACTTAGCACACAGATATTTGATGGCAGAACTATAAATATGAAACATTGCTTGGAAGTGGGGTACAATTGTCTATTTTGGCAGAGTTCCAAGATGTAAAATTTTGAGTGTCCTTTGTCAAGCTTCAATACTTTACCTGTTTTGTACAAGCTTCACAGATGGAGACACCCCTATAGTATACACTGGAGCACCTGTGTGGCCCCCTAATAAAAAGGGTGTTCTTGTGTCCCACACTAGTGTTCCAGTGTCCAGATGTGAAAACTGCTGCTGAGTGTCCTCTCCTTACACAGAATCTAGTTTGCATTTCATTCTAGATATAAACCCATCTACACAACCAAATTATTTTCATATAAGTAGGCCCTAAAAAATGTGGTCAAATGCATATGGCTAAAACAATGGTGTTTTATAGGCCGAAAGAAAAATGTTTGATACGAACGAATAATGTGCCCATGAACATGAAAGTTGCCATTTTAAAATGTACAACAGTTAGGAAAAGCACATGGATCAGCACGAATGTAATAAACACAAAAAGAATAGGAACACAGCACAACTACTTAAATTTTTTGCAGCACTCTCCGGATCTTTCTGTACTGCTCGTGTTCTCTTAATTTCAGGTCCGACCACCGCTTCCTGAGCTGATCTTTCGATCGTCATACCTCAAAACTCCGGTGCAGACTTTTGACCACTTTCGCCATTATCTTGGCCTTTCTGACATTGGGGTTGGGGTAAGGTTCATACTTTCCATCATAGTTGGCCCTCTTCAGGATGTCAACCATCTCCAACATCTCCCCAAAGGACATATTTGAGGCCTTAAATCGTCTCCTTCTGGATCGAGCTGTTTCCGGCTCCGGGCTTTGCTTCTCCTCCTCGTTGCTGTAATTAGCACGCACCTGCTGTGTCTCCGCCATGTGCTCTTCCCCCACTGCGCCGAACGAAAAGGGGTGGGGAATAGACTAGAAAGAACGTCAGGGGTGGGCGAAGTTACCTGCATGCGCAGTGTGTATAAAGCGTAACACGCGTGCGTAGTACGTACGATCTGTGAGCGGTGGAAGGAGTATAGGAGGCGCCGATCGTGATAACGAAGGTAAGATCTAAACTTGGGCCTATACTGCTTCTAGATTGAGGCCTATATTGTAACAAGATTAGGAGAGTTTTGCCTGACATTAGGGTTTGTCTTGTGTTGTGTCTTGCAGATAAAATGGATGGCTTCAATGACCACAACTTCCTCCCCCTGTTCATAGACAAGTACAGGGAGCTGCCCTGTCTGTGGCAGGTGAAACATCCACATTATAATAATAAACAAAAGAGGCAGGCAGCACTGGAGAAATTGCTGGAGTTGGTGACGCCGGTGGTCCCCACAGCAACCATCCCCTATTTAAAAGCCAAAATTGGTGGCCTTAGGAGCACTTATCTTAGGGAGCGCAAGAAGGTAACGGATTCCCAGAGATCCGAAGCTGCAGCAGATGACGTTTATGTCCCCAGGCTGTGGTACTATGAGAGACTGCGATTTCTGTCAGACCAGACTGGAGTCAGGGAATCCCTCTCAACCCTTCCTGCCACTCTTCCTTCCACCCCAGCTGAGGCTTCCGATGTCCAACCTGGGACTTCCAGCCAGGAAGAAGTGGAGGAGCCCAGATGGAGTCAGGTATAGCATTCTTCTACAGATTTCTGGTCAAGAAATAAATGATCTTTACTAGATGTTATTATTGATCACTAATTGCTGATTTAATAAAGTGTTTTACATATCAATAGACAGTAGTGGTCAAAAATAATTGGGACAAGAATGAAAAATGCTGGACTCAGAATGATCATCAGTTATATTTCTTAACATTCAATTTGCAACAGTCATGAGGTGACAATTGTGTGTGATTGATGAATCAAAAACTCAAACTATGTCCCTTTTTCATACACAGGAAGACCTCAGCCAGGACGAGGCTCTGGAATGTGGCACACAGGAGGAGGCTGTGGAATGTGGCAGCCAGGAGGAGGCGGGGGTAAGTGGCAGCCAGGAGGAGGTGGGGCTAAGTTGCAGCCAGGAGAAGCCTGGGACCAGTCGGAGCCTGACCGAATGGCAGGTTCCTCCCCTCCGCCTTCCATACAAAAGACCCAGGAAGGGGAGTCACGTGCAGGATTCAGCGCTCAGGCTCATTCAGGAGGCTTCTGCGTCTCTCAGAGCCTTACCCACTCCTGAAGAGGCCTTTGCCTGCATGGCTGCCACCAAACTGAAGGGCATGCAGGAGGGCCAACGCCTCATGTGTGAGAAACTTCTTTATAAAGTCCTAACTAAGGGGGTGAGTGGCAAAATCACATCCAAGACCGACGTGATTGAGTTGGACAATCCTCCTCCTCCTCCTCCTGCTGCCACAACTCCACTACCACAGCCAAAGCGTGGAAAGAAGCGTGGAAAGAAGACCAGAGAGTGATGACCTGGGTTCAGTCTGGTCTGGCAAAAGATGCAGGCTCTTGTATGACCACAGCCTGGGGACATATGTCATCTGCTGCTTTCAGGATCTCTGGGACTTCTGGACCAGACTGCACTCCCTTAGATATGGACTCCTCAGGCCACCAATTTTGCAGGAAAATAATTGATGTGTGCCCTGGGGGCCAAAGGCTTCGCCAATTTCTGCTGTTTCTCCAGTGTTGCCTCCCTCTTTGTTTGGTTCTGAGCCCTTAATAAAGGAATTTTTGGTTCAATTATACTCGCCTATGTGTGTTTTCCTTAAAAAAAAAAAAACAGTTTGTTTGTGAGGAGGCAGGTACATTTCAAAAATACAATGTGAAATTAACAAGAGACACCAACACCACACAATCTCATTGAGATTAAATAATACAAGATAATAATGGTGTTGTGGTAACTTGACACACAAAACACACACAAAAATATTCTTGATTAAAAAGCAAACAAAATTAGAAAAAAAAAACAGCCTTGAAAAAAAAATGTTGACAATTAAAAACAAAAAAAAATTGGTCAGATGTGACAAATCAAAATATATTGAGGGAATCACAATAAATAATAAAGAAAGAAGTTTGTGAGAAGTCTGTGTGAATATAAGCAGCAAAACTACTTCATTCTTCTAGCATTATAAAGAAGAAGAGAGTGCGCTGCATTAAACCATTTTTTACATTGCAGCGTGACGAAAGTGCTGTATCCATTCCGAATGCTAATTTTACCAGACCGTGCTGTTCCGTCTCTGAATTTCTTCTGAGCATGAGTGGTACTTTGTGCGTCAGAACTGGCCACACACGGTCGGAATTGACGCAATCGGATTTTGTTGTCGGAAAATTTTATAGCCTGCTCTCAAACTTTGTGTGTCGGAAAATCCGATGGAAAACGTCCGATGGAGCCCACACACGGTCGGAATTTCCGACAACACGCTCCGATCGGACATTTTCCATCGGAAAATCCGACTGTGTGTACGGGGCATTACAGATTTACCAGATTCTCAAAATAGAAGACGCTTTTTTGAGCTATTTCTTGTCTTATCCATATAGCTCACTCTTTCAAAGGTGACTCAAACAGCTGTGACCGCAAAGGATGGCATCATTGTCAAAGGATCAGTTCAGCATTAGAGCTCCAACAGTCTCAGGATCTTATCATCCGCTCTGTACAGCATGAAGCCTATGCTAAGGAGATCGACTGTATCTTGAACAGAAAACCTATCCCTAGTGATAGTGCCCTCAGAAAACTTGACCCATTTCTTGATAAAAATAGACTATTGATGGTAGGTGGCTGTCTAAGACAAGCCAGCTTAGAATCAGATGAGAGAAAACCTCTGATAGTTCCTGGTTACCACCACATTGCTTACTTGATCATAACACATCATCGCCTCAACGTCAAACATGAAGGAAGACTGTTTACAGAGGGAGCTTTACGAGCTGCCGGCCTATGGATAGTTGGAGCTAAGAGATGTGTGAGTAACGTGATCTTTAAATGTGTTACTTATCGCAAACTTCGTGGCATGCTACAAACACAAAAAATGGCCAATCTTCCAGCCGACAGACTTGCTCCAGACCCTCCTTTCACCAATGTTGGCCTCGATGTCTTTGGTCCTTGGTCTGTTGTCGCAAGTCACACCAGGGGAGGTCATGCAAACAACAAACGCTGGGCAGTCATATTTACCTGTATGGTCATCAGAGCAGTGCACATTGAAGTTATTGAGTCTATGGATACTTCAAGCTTCATAAATGCCCTCAGGCACTTCATTGCTATCCGAGGCCCTGTAAAACACACCTGCTCAGACAGAGGCACTAACTTTGTTGGAGCAGCCAAGGAACTGCATATTCCTTCAAACATGGACACCAAAGGGGTAGAGCGATACTTCAGAGACCAGGGCTGTTCATGGACTTTCAACCCACCTCACTCCTCTCACATAGGTGGAGCATGGGAAAGAATGATAGGCATAGCCCGCAGAATTCTGGACTCTATCTTTCTGCAAATAGGGACCACAAGACTTACCCACGAGAGTCTGGTAACCTTCATGGCAGAGGTCTCAGCCATCATCAATGCCAGACCTCTAACTCCAGTCTCAAATGACCCAGACAAGCCTGTTTTACTCACACCAGCAGCCAGTGCCAGGACAAGGTCATCCGGTGCCCAGGGCGAAGAAGGCAAACTGCGCCCCCCCCCCATAAAGAAAGAGTCAGTGTCATTTCAAAACAGGAAAATATTACTTCATACAAATTAAATGAAGTTTAATTCAATAGAATCAGAGTTCACTCACACATTTTAAATATATGTATTTTATTAGAGGTACTTAAAGTGCTTTGAAAAACCGCAGCTTAGCTTCCCCGCTGACAGGACAGAGCTCTGCCTTGTTTACATAGGCACAGGTCTGTCCTGTGTGTCTTTCCAACGATCGATGGGTGCCGGTGGTCATCCATTGGCCAGCACCCACACAGCACAGCCAGGTCACCGGTGGTGCACGCATGTGCTCCTTACCTGGGAGTGCTGGATTATGTACCTGGTACATGACCCAGTGCAGCAGAGTCACCGTACATGTGATACGGTCGGCAAGCTAATAATAATGACCACCAGCATCAGTCCCAGTTTCTGGAATTATATCCCCCAGCATCGGTGCCAGGTTAGAAAATGACAACTCTCAATCTAAATGCCAATCTCCATAATAATAACCGCCAACATTTTTTTTATATACTAGCAATGTGGGCGATCAGTGACTTATAGTTGGACTGTGATAGTGACACTGACACCTTGTTGGAACTGAATAACTGACATCACCAGTGACACTAATACAGTGATCAGTGCTAATAATTTACACTGTCACTGTACTAATGACACTGGGAAGTGGGTATCAGGGGCAATCAAAGGGGTTAATTGTGTGCCTAACTATGTATAATGTGTGTATAGTGTGCTGATTTTTAACACAGATTCATATGTTTATTTTCCCTGCTTTGTAGGGAGAAGAAACAAAGCAATCATTCCCTCTATATAGAACCCTCTGTGGGCTGTGATTGGACACAGTTGATCAGCAGGTCCTGGCCATGAATCATTGGCTGAGACCTGCTGACAGATTCTCGCTGTGTACAATCACAGGAGAGTTGGGTGAGGGCAGGCTTCTGAAACAGGTAGCGATGTACGGGTACACTGTGGTTACTGTAGCTGCAGTCCCATCACAGTATATTTATGCAAACTCATGTACCTGATCCCACCAGGAAGCCGACACTGCACAGCGCTAATCACAGACAGTGAGAAATTTCCCGATCTGTGCAGCCGCGGATCGGGAAATATCTCACTGCCTGTGACTAGCGCTGTGCATAGTCAGCTTCCTGGCGGGATCAGGCACGTGGGGTTTTGAAAAAGCCCAAGCCCATCCAAAGTGGTTCATTACCAATTGTATCAGTAATATGCAGCATGAAGGGGGTTAATGTGTTGCCACTGGTCACTAATGCATTAGTGACAAGTGTCAGTTAACCCCTTTGTGCTGCATTAGTGACACAAGTATCAGTGCTATGCTGCAGCAAAAAGGGTTAATGAACACTGATACTTGTGCCACTAATGCAGCACAAAGGGGTTAACTGACACTTGTCACTAATGCATTAGTGACCAGTGGCAACACATTAACCCCCTTCATGCTGCATATTACTGATACCATTGGTATTTAACCACTTGACAACTGGGCACTTAAACCCCCTTCCTAACCAGACCAATTTTCAGCTTTCGCTGCTCTCACATTTTGAATGACAATTACTCAGTCATGCAACACTGTACCCATATGAAATTTTTGTCCTTTTTTCACACAAATAGAGCTTTCTTTTGGTGGTATTTAATCACTGTTGGGTTTTTTATTTTTTGCGCTATAAAAGAAAAAAGACTGAAAATTTGGTTAAAAAAATGAAATTTTCTTTGTTTCTGTTATAAAATTTAGCAAATTAGTAATTTTTCTTCGTAAATTGTGGCCACAATTTATACTGCTATAAATCTTTGGTAAAAATAAGTACAAATTGGTGTATATTTGGTCTTTGTGAAAGGTATAGAGTCCAAAAGCTATGGTGCCAATATCTGAAAGTTGATTACACCTGAAGTACTGACGGCCTATCTAAATTCTTGAGACCCTAACATGCCAGAAAAGTACAAATACCCCCCAAATGACCCCTTTTTGGAAAAAAGACATTCCAAGGTATTTAGAAAGATGCATGGCGAGTTTTTCTAAGTTGTCATTTTTTCCCCACAATTCTTTGCAAAATCAAGAATTTTTTTTCTTTTTTTTTTTCACAAAATTGTCATATTAGCAGGTCATTTCTCACACACAGCATATGCATACCACAAATTACACCCCAAAACACATTCTGCTATTACTCCCGAGTATGGCGATACCACATGTGTGAGACTTTTACACAGCGTGGCCACATACAGAGGCCCAACATGCAGGGGAGCACCTCCAGGCGTTCTGGAGTGCCCAGGCCAATTCTGACGTTTCTCTCCTACATGTAAAAATCATCATTTATTTGCTAGAAAATTACATAGAACCCCAAAACATTATGTATGTTTTTTTAGCAAAGACCCTAGAGAATACAATGGCAGTTGTTGCAACCTTTTGTCTCGCACGGTATTTGCGTAGCAATTTTTTGAATGCTTTTTTTGTGCTTTAAAAAAAAAAAAAAAACAGTAAAGTTTGCCCAGTGTTTTTGCATAATGTGAAAGATGAAGTTACGCCGAGTAAATAGATACCTAGCATGTCACCCTTCAAAATTGCACACGTTCGTGGAATGGCGCCAAACTTCGCTACTTAAAAAAATCCCCATAGGCGACGCTTTAAAATTTTTTACTGGTTACATGTTTTGAGTTACAGAGGAGGTCTAGGGCTAAAATTATTGCTCTCGCTCTAACATTTGCGGGGATACCTCACATGTGTGGTTTGAACACCGTTTTCATATGTGGGCGGGACTTACATATGCATTCGCTTCTGCATGCGAGAACATGGACAGGGGCGCTTTTAAACATTTTTTTTTCTTTTTATTGTTCATTTTACTTTATTTATTTTAGTTTGACACTTTTTCCAAAAAAAAATGTTTTGACCACTTTTATTCCTATTACAAGGAATGTAAACATCCCTTGCAATAGGAATATGGCATGACAGGTCCTCTTTACAGTGAGATATGGGGTCAATAAGACCCCACATCTCACCTCTAGGCTGGGAAGCCTGAAATAATAAAAAAAAATGATCCTGGCTTCGATCGTAGCGGTGAGTCGGTAGAAGCACCAGAGGGCGGCGGGAAGGGGGGGACGTCTCCTCTCGCCTCCCATAAAAACGATCAAGCAGTGGAACAGCCACTATGATCATTCTTATGGTGTAGGGAATCGCTGGCTAAAAAAGCTGATATCTGAATGATGCCTGTAGCTGCACCCATCATTCAGATATCCCCGCACAAAGTCAAGGACGTCGTATGACGGTGGGCAGGAAGTGGTTAAAATTAGGGTTGTCCCGATACCGATACTAGTATCTGTATCGGCACCGATACCAAGCATTTGCCCAAGTACTTGTACTCGGGCAAACGCTCCCGATGCTTCCCCCGATACCTGGAAGTAAGCTGTGATCGGCGTGTGGGGGAGTTACAAGCTTCTCCCCCAGCGGCTTTAGTGACATACAGTGGTGATCGGTGCTTGTAACTCCCCCACACGTGATCACCGCTGACTGTCAAGGCATCTTCCTCCATGCCCCCTCCGTTCCTCTGTCCCCCTCCGCTGTCCCTCTTCGTTCCGGCGTTCCGCTGTCCCCCTCTCCTTCTCTGCTCCCCCCTCCGTTCTCCTGTCCCTCTCCACTATCCCCCTCCGTTGTGCTGTCCTCCTCTTCCTTCCTTTGTGAATGGACAGAGTCAGCTGACTGTGTCCATTCACATAACTGAAACATTGTAATCTTCTGTGATTACGATGTGTCAGTTTATGAATGGAGAGGAGCAGCTGTCTTCTCTCCATTCATTCTCAGTGCAGCTGAGGCTGCAGAGAAAGGGACTGGGGAATCTCTATCCTCTGTCTCTTTCTCTGTTTCAAGGGGGAGATATCAGAGGTCTGTTGAGACCCCTGATATCTCACCAAAGCCCCCCAACAGGGCTGATTAAAAAAAACAAAAAAAAACACATATTGCAATAAAGAATAAAAAAAATATTATTGTAAAAAATAAAAATTGTAAATAAAAAAAAAAACACACATACACCATTCACCCCATCCCCCCCCCCCCCCCCCCCCCCGAAAAAAAAGAAAGCATTGTTAAAAAAAAAAAAAAAACACTGTCACGTGACATTTAAAAAAAGGATCGGTAATCGGTATCGGCTAGTACTTGAAAAAAAGTATCGGTACTTGTACTCATCCTAAAAAAGTGGTATCGGGACAACCCTAGTTAAAACACATTTTTTTTTAACACAAAGTTGTCCATTTATGCAATATTTCTAACACATAATATGTACATACCAAAAATTACACCCCAAAATAGATTCTCCTACTCCTCCTGAGTACGGCGATACCACATGTGTGAGACTTCCACAGCCTGGCCACATACAGAGGCCGAGTATGGCTGAGCATGGCTGGGTATTGCAGGGTATCGCAGAGTATGACTGGGTATGGCTGGGTATTGCAGAGTATTGCGGGGTATTGCAGAGTATTGAGGGGTATTGCGGGGTATTGAGGGGTATTGCGGGGTATTTCATATTGCAGAGTATTGCGGGGTAGTGCAGGGTAGTGCAGAGTAGTGCAGGGTAGTGCAGAGTAGTGCAGGGTAGTGCAGAGTAGTGCAGATTATGGCAGAGTAGTGCAGGGTAGTTCAGGGTAGTGCGGGGTATTGCGGGGTATTGTGGAGTAGTGCAGAGTATTGTGGGGTATTGCAGAGTATTGCAGGGTATTGCAGGGTATTGTGGGGTATTGCAGAGTATTGCGGGGTATTGCAGAGTATTGCATAGTATTGCAGAGTATTGCAGGGTATTGCAGAGTATTGAGGGGTATTGCAGAGTATTGAGGGGTATTGTGGGGTATTGCGGGGTATTTCATATTGCAGAGTATTGCGGAGTAGTGCAGAGTATTGCAGAGTAGTGCAGGGTAGTGCAGGGTAGTGCAGGGTAGTGCAGGGTAGTGCAGGGTAGTGCAGGGTAGTGCAGGGTATTGCGGAGTAGTGCAGAGTATTGTGGGGTATTGCAGAGTATTGCAGGGTATTGCAGAGTATTGCAGGGTATTGCAGAGTATTGCGGGGTATTGCAGAGTATTGCGGGGTATTGCATAGTATTGCAGAGTATTGCGGGGTATTGCAGAGTATTGCGGGGTATTGCAGAGTATTGCCGAGTATTGCAGAGTATTGCAGGGTAGTGCAGGGCATTAGTGCATGGAGGGATTGCTGAGCATGGATGGATGGATCCATGGATGTGACTGCATTTGTCACTGAGCAGCGCTGTGGGCACTACAGATCCAGCCCACAGTGCTGTAGCCATCCCATCCCTCCCCCTCTCCTCTCACACTGTACCGATCAGTACACAGAGGGGAGGGAGGAACTGGCGTCATGACATGATCGCTCTGTCATTTGACGGAGCGAGCAGCGGTCGTTTACCGTGATCCGTGATGCGCCGGGTCCTCTGGACCCGGCAGTCACGGATGTTCTCGGGTGCGCGCCCCAGGGGGCGCGCAAGAGCAGTATTCTGGGAGGACGTCCATGGACGCCCTCCCAGGATAAGCCGACCGCGCTGTAGCCGTCTTTCGCCTATGGCCCGGTTGGCATGTGAATAATATCACCTCTCCCCTCCCCCCCGAGTTAGCCGGTTCATCTGTACATGATGTTCATCTGCTTACTATTGATTCACTGACTGCCTGGTTGCTGTGGTTGGTTCCTCCTTTGGGTCGCACTCACTGCGGTGCCCGGCAGCTCTCTACGGTCCTCTCTCTCTCTCTTCCGGCCTCCCAGTGACGTCTTGCCATGACTCGGAAGTGCCTGTTGGGCAGAGATCACTCCACGGATCCGCCTGACAGGGAACGGAAGATCGGGACGGATGGGTCCTATTCTTGTGCCGGGTGCAGGAGCGCACTCGGCACATCCTTTCACGCAGCTGTGCGGGATTGTAGTGCGGCCGGTTGGCGGTAACCACAGTATGCCCAAAACTTTTTTAGCAGCACACTGCCAGCACTGCACCCCCCTTTGCATGGTAATTTGTTTCGCCCAGGGCACCCGCCCCCTTCCGCCCCCCCTTGTACCGGCCCTGCCAGCAGCACTCCTTACACAGAAAACTGGAGTAATCAGTGCTCCCCATGGGAATTTCACCACTAAAGACATACTTACGCCAGTGGAGACAAGTACAAAGTCTGGCAAATACCTTCTGGGACAGGTGGAGGAAGCAACACCTCTCCACTTTACAGCCACGCAATAAATGGCAAGACAACAAGCCCAACCTAAAAGGAGGAGATCTTGTTCGTGTTAAGGACTGTCAGTCCCAAAGGAATGAGTGGCCTTTGGGTCTCATCACCTTTCCAAGTGAGGATGGAAAGGTCAGAAAAGTGGAAGTCAAGATTCATAGAAACAATGAGACAAAGTTGTTCCTCAGACCAGTTTCTGAACTAATCTTGTTGTTGTCATCTGAGGAATAAATAGTGGTATCTGATGACTGAGTGTCATGCCTTCGGCCTATTAAAAAAAATATATATCTTCGGGACTTGCAATATCAACATTGCCCACTAGATGGCACTCTCAACAAAGGACTATTGATGGGTAGTGTTCTATGGTTAATAGACATTTCCTGTCATAATACTAAGAACCAGCCCACTTCCTATTGCAACTCTTTCATCTTCACCATGAGGAGGACAGAATGCAATGGAGCCAGCTAAGCCTGTACTGCATGTTCTTAGGAATTCCTAACCCTCTAGGGCTGCATCACTGGTATGATAAAGACTGTTTATTTGTATACCTAGTAAGCATTTGTTATGTTCATGTAGTTCTTATATATGTTCATTGTCTGTTTATTCCTAGTTTCACCGCACATTATATCCTATCTTATATGACCACCACCTGTTCATCGTAATAAAGATCCAAAGTTACAGACAGTCTGGTTATTGTAGGATTCAACATTTAAACTGTATGTTGATCTACATACACGCCAGGGGCAAACGTGTAGCGAGAACAAGATAACAAGTTAAAACCCCAGGAAGTCAGCACAGCACAGGGATAGTGGGAGCCCCTCATAATGATAAATTTATCATAACAAACTTTCGTTATTGTTACGAAAAGTTTACGAACCTAACGAAAATTTGTATTTCGTACGAATCCGAATTGAATTTCGGACATGAACTACAAATTTATTTTAATACGAAACTTAACGAAACAAATTTATTGACAGCGCACATGTCTAATGGGTGGAGATGTGGAAGCATTTTTACTAGTTCAAGATGATAATCCTCTATATCTTCAGTATATAACTGTTCTAGAAGGTTTTGGGCTGTTGGGTCAGAGAAAGTGGAGTCCAAGATAACATTGGGGACTGTGTCGGGCTCAGGAGAGAGGTCTGGGGCTTGTTCCTGTATGGGAGCCTTCATAGAAAAGAACCTTTTAACTGTGAGATTTCTGCTGAATCTGTTTAAATCTACAAAAAGTTGAAAGGGGTTGGGGGCTACTGTAGGAGCAAAGGGAGATTTCTGATACTGAAAGGTGATGATCTGATAGATTAAAGATCTTTATAATCTCCGTACTTTTTTTAGGTTGTCGCATCTTCCCCCTCTTCTGCCTCGTCTGTGAGTTTTCTTTTCATGGCATGCAGGGGGTGAGGACTAAAAAAGTGGAGTCTGATGTGATGAAGGTGGAAGTACAGAGATGGTCAGGGGAATCTATTGAAGATTGTATTGGGGTGAAGATGGGTATGGCAACATTCCCACTTATATGATTTGGAGTGGTGGGTGGTGGAGGATTGGTAATGGAGGACTTAGGACTTAGATGCTTTAGAGATCGGAACAGAGTTATGGGTGATGGAAACGTGGGTGTCAGTGGTAGCTAAGGTGGTTGCCACTATAGGGCGGCTTTAGGCACCAGGAACCCGTGGGGGCTTATGAAGAGATGGGATTTGATTGGTGTCGGAGAGATGAGATTTAGGCTGGTGGTTCGGGTGGTTGGTGGGATGAGGACGGATGGAAGAGTCTGTATGGTTGGGTCTGGGTGATCTATAATTGTGTGACGAGGAATGTAGTCTCGAAAAACGAGTGTTGAGACGTAGGGAGAAGAGTGGCCTAGGTTTGGGGGGAAGATTCAGAGGGTTTGAGGAGAATGGGTGGGGCCGTGGGGGAAGGTGGAGGTACGTTTGGAACTGGCTGTGAGGGAGTGTGAGAGGGCCCTTTTTTCCAATCATGTATGGAGTTGGTGTTGTAGTCTTTGAGGTCTCTGTGGATTTTACTGAGTTTAACCTCGATGGAGCTGTCTTCCTTTCGTTTGGTGTTGCATTTGAATTTTTTGTACCAACTGATGGGTAGGTGCAGTGTGTTTTTAATAAGGGCACCAAATGTATTTTCTATTTTTGACAATAAATCAGAGTATTTTAGTTCTCTTTTTGGATAATGATTTCAATCCATTTTTTTTGTACAGAATTCTGAAATGTTGTCCCATTCTTGGAAGAGGGGAGGTGACAAGAAGGTACAAGTTTTAATAATTCTCAGACCCCTGGGGCTAATTTTGTTTTGTAGATATTTTTGGAGGAAGACTTCATCCCACCATTGAAAACTGGCGGCATTGAATAGGTCCTCTATTTTACGAAATTGGGCGCAGAGGTGGTTCTGTCTTACTTCCTTATAGACTGTAGGTAATGACACAGGAAGGAATTGACCAGCTGACCTCATTAGCACACACCCTGCATCATCCACCCTCCCAGCTGCACATTTTTTACATGAAATGCAATCAATCAGTGATCACCATTCTCACTAAGACCCCTTTACCACTGGAGGCTTTTTCAGGCACTACAGCGCTAAAAATAGCGCCTGCATAGCGCCTAAAAAAAAGCCTCAGCTGCAAACCCAGTGTGAAAGCCCAAGTGTTTTCACACTGGGGCACTGCACTGGCAGGATGTCACAAAAAGTCCTGCCAGTAGCTTCTTTACAGCGGTGAATACACTGCTCCTCCACCGCTCCTGCCCATTGAAAATAGCGCCACTTTACCACTGACGCCCGGGCACTTTCAGTGTGAAAGGGCTCTAAATACACAATCAGATTGCATAGTGTATGGCCATCTTTATAAAAGTACATAGGAGGGAGTGGACAGAAACACTCAGCTGTCAAGCCCCGTTCACATCTCTAATGCGTTTTGGAGCATTTTCACTCATCACACATCGAGCAGCCCATCAACCTGAATGTGCTGCCCTACATACAGGAATCGCCCCAAAGAAGCTTCAGAACTTTCTTTTACCGCGATTTTTTGGGCAGCGAATTTCTGAAATGCAAGGAAACACCCAGATGTGAATGGAGCCTCATTGTTCTTGTGTTAACGCGCCAATTTCACTTTCAAGCCCCATTCACATCTAGCATAGTGCAAGTGAACGTTTTGTGGCTCGTTTTTCCTATGACACGCATAGGGCAGCCCGTGCTAAGGGCTGTGCTATATTTGCTATATATATGTGGCTTATGGGACATGTTGGCGTTGTGTGGGTTGCATGTTTTTTACTGTGCGTTTTGCAGCATTTGCCACTCGCTTTTTCACATGGCAAAATGTGTGTTTGCTTCTGTGTTTGGTGTGCCTTTACCAATTAATGGCACTGAAAGTGCAACTAGTAATTTTAGGTGTATAAAGGTGGCCATTACTGATGAGCTTCGAGTTCCAGTCGAACTCATGTTCGACTCGAACATCAGCTGTTCACCAGTTCGCCGAACAACGAACAATTTGGGGTGTTCGCGGCAAATTCGAAAGCCACGGAACACCCTTTAAAAGTAAGGAGAAATCAAAAGTGCTAATTTTAAAGGCTTATATGCATGGTATTGTCATAAAACGTGTTTGGGGACCTGGGTCCTGCCCCAGGGGACATGTATCAATGCAAAAAAAGTTTTAAAAACGGCCGAGGGGTCACCCTCCGACGTCACGGGGAATGCCATAGGGAAGTCCCCGTCAAGTCCCCGTGCATCAGAGGGGGGCGGGGTTACCGGGTGGCCCCACCCTCCATTATTTAAGAACTGTCAGAAGACGAGAAGCGTCACACAGCGGGAGCCTCCCATCCAATCATGGATGCGGAGCGGCCCAAGAAGAAGATGAAGAGAAGAAGATGAAGAGAGAAGCGTCACACAGCGGGAGCCTCCCATCCAATCATGGATGCGGAGCAGCCCGAGAAGAAGATGAAGAGAAGGAGACGCCACGGAGGAAGATGCCGGACGAGAACACCGGAGAAAGAAGCAGAGGATCAGAGGAAGAAGAAGATGGAGGAAGAAACCGAAGGAAGATAGAAGAAAGTAGATAGAAGATGGAAAAAAGAAGACTTTAAATAAAGGGATTGTCAAAAACTGTCTCTTGTCATTTTTAACATTTATGACAGTTTTTGTGTGAAATGGTAGGGGTAATTTTGTACCCCCTTACCATTTCACACGGGGGGGCCGGGATCTGGGGGTCCCCTTGTTAAAGGGAGCTTCCAGATTCCGATAAGCTCCCCACCCGCAGACCCCCACAACCACCAGCCAAGGGTTGTGGGGATGAGGCCCTTGTCCTCATCAACATGGGGACAAGGTGCTTTGGGGCCGCACCCTCCCAATGTTGAGGACATGTGGCCTGGTACGGTTCAGAAGGGGGGGCGCTCTCTCGTCCATCCCCCCTCTTTACCTGCGGCCTGCCAGGTTGCGTGCTCGGATAAGGGTCTGGTATGGATTTTTGGGGGGACCCTACGCCAATTTTTTTTTTTTTTGGTGCGGGGTTCCCCTTAAAATCCATACCAGACCTCACGGGTCTGGTATGAATTTTGAGGGGGACCCCTACGTCATTTTTTTTTTTAAACACTTCCCGCCCGGTCAATAGCATATTGACGTCCGGGAAGTGGTTGCGATATCCTGACTGGACGTCATATGATGTCCAGCAGGATAACATACCGGCACGCGCCCGCGGGGGCGCGCAGCCTGGCGATCGGGGACGGCGTGTGTCCCTCGGACACAGCGCTTCCCCGATCACGGTAAATAGCCAATAAATTTGGCTGTTTGGGGGATAGATAATTAGGTAAATTTCGCGCAATATTCCAATAGTGATAGTGTCTAAATAAATAAGATATTAACAAAAGTTATCAAACATTATGGTAGCATAGGTACACGTGGGTGTATCCTAATGTGTGAAAAACCTTGTGAAAAGTGTTGAATATTCAATAACTTAATAGAGTGAATGAGGTGCAACCATATAGTAAAACCGTGAATGAATATCTTATGTGAAATATAATGACCTTAAACAATATAAAATGCAACCGTGACAGGATGACCATAAATAGATACTGTTAAATAGTTATCACAAAATCCTTAGATTAAATTAATATAAAGTACAATCCATCGCAAAGTGATTAATATTAAAATGATAACACAAGTGCACTAAAACTCAGTGTAAACAATATTCCATCTAACTGTGCCTTTAAACTCAGGGTAGCAGAATTACAAGGTACAGTTGTGTATTGCATAAAGTCTAAGATAGATGGCGCTATTGAGTATATAAAAAGTCCTTCTAATCAGGTCTGTGTGTATTCTAATACTGATGGAATAGTTCCTGCGGTGATGTCCTCTAATGTAGTCTCTCTGGCCTCTCACCTTAAAATAGTACAAATCGAGTAGTGGAAATAAGATCCGTATAGTAGAGGAGCGCTGCTTGGACACTTCTCCTTCTGTGTCAATTGACTCTCTGGATCCTCTCCTGTATTCCCTCGGCTCCCTCCGCTCTGATGTAGCTCAGACAAGATAGAAATAGGGGAGGGGGAGAGAGAAGGCAGGCTCCACTCGTGTATTAACGTTTTTTAAAAAAGGGGGATGTTTATTTAATATACTCTTACATTTAAAATGAAAAATTCAGGCAAAATACTAAACAGATGAGAAGTCTGGCGTTCTCAGCGCCCTCTCACTTGAATTGACAGCTGTGTGCCGCTCCAGCCAATCCCTACGCGTTACGACACGTCACGTGTCTTCATCTGGGGAACCGGATTGGCTGTTCTATGTTACCTTATATGTAATATAACCGGAAATGCTGGAACCGCCATTTTTCTTGTGGGTATATTGTTAAACTCAGCGGTTCATGTATTACAACCGGAAGTTGCCAAGCGGCCATTTTACCAGTGATTTTGTGGGTTTTTTTAGTAATCATTTATTATGGAAATCTATCACCATTTTGTTGTAGATGGCTATATTCATGCTCTATATTATTACTCTCCTATGTGAGCGGCCATCATTATGGTGGACATGTTAGCTGTAGCAAATGTAAACAGTGAAGAAAGTAAACCATAAATGACTGTAGTCGCAAAAAAACGGCTTTGTTTATGTGCTAATGATATATTAAAATACAGATAGGTCAGAATTAATATTAATTATCGATTTCAATGGGACCAATAGCTATCCTATAGCGGTATACGGGTGAAACCAGGTGAGAGTGCTCTGATTTGACAAACAATGAATACATTGTACAACGGTAAACTCACATATAACATTGGTCTTCCAAAAATATCAAACTCGCAAAACTTATTAACAATATAGGGCTCCTGATATATTGAGCAGTAGATATTATTATTGGTATTAGTATACCACATGTAGTACCAATAAAAGCCACTAGTGGGAAGAAATACATAAAATTCTCTAAATGATCAGCTACATATTATAAACATTATAAACCATATTGGCAGATACCTCAATATAATTAAAATAAAATTTATTGTGTAATGGGAAACTTCATATGTTGGTAGTAAAAATCTAAAAAAATAAAAATTATTAAAAATATTTTAAAATCGTTTAAAAAACAATTTAAATCAAACTCTACATTGAGACCCCCAGGTACCAATGTACGTAAAGTATGAATCCATCTGGATTCTTTGCGGCTAATATCTCGGACAAGATGGCTACCTCTCCACATAGGCTTGTGTTTCTCAATTCCCCAAAATTGGAGATGTGTGGGGTCTCTGTTGTGAACTAGTGCAAAATGTTTTGAAACATTGTGCTTCAGGAAGCCGGATTTTATATTTTGTACATGTTCCTTTATTCGTGTTTTAAGCGCTCTTTTTGTACGGCCAACATATTGAAGGTTGCAGCTACATTGCAGCACATACACTACCCCTTCTGTGTGGCATCCTATAAAATCCCTGATGATAAAATTTTGTCCTGTGTTGGTGGCTGTAAAATCTTTACGTTTTCCCTGAAATTTTCTCGCATGTCGACAAGCGTAACAATTACGGCAGGGATAAAAGCCTTTACCTGAGAAAAATGTATAAGTAGATGTTGGAGGGGGGTCAAGAACAGACTTAACGATCAGATCTCTAATAGTTGGTGCTCTCTTGTATACTATATTAGGTCTTTCTGGCAATATTTCCCTGAGGTCTTTGTCATTTTTTAAGATATGCCAATGTTTCTGAATAACTTTCGCTACATCTCTATGTTGTGTATTAAAATCCAGTACTATGCTTGGTACTTCATTTTGGACTCTTGTCTTTGGTTGTTCTTCAAGCATTCTGTTCCGATCTAACAGATTGACATGCTCAATTTGGTTTTTTAACCAATCTTCATTATAGCCTTTTGCTTTGAATCTTTCTCCAATGACCTGTGCTTGATTCCGATAATCTTCTTCTTTCGTGCAGTTCCTTTTCAGTCTGGTGAATTGGCCCTTAGGGATGTTGTATAGCCACGGTTTAAAATGACAACTGTCTGTCGACAGATAGCTGTTAGCGTCTACTTTTTTAAAATGCGTCTTAGTGACTATTTTCTGTCCTTCCAGACTTATATTCAAGTCTAGGAAGTCTATTTCCTTCTCTTCGATTCTCCATACCAAATTTATGTTTTTTGTGTTATCGTTCAATTTGTTTAGAAAAGCTTCCAAACTCTCTTTATCACCATTCCACACTATCACTACATCATCTATGAACCTTTTATATAGCGTGAGTTCGGCGGGGGTGTTTGTATATACTGCAGTTTCTTCCCACTGCGCCATAAATGCGTTTGCCACTCCTGGTGCAAATTTGGCACCCATGGCTATTCCCACTGATTGTTTATAGTAAGTTTGGTTGTGCCAAAAATAATTGCATTTCAAGCAGAAGTCTAGACACTTCAGCAGGTACTTTCTTTGCTTGCAAATTAAGGTGCTATATTTCCTTAGCAACCATTTTGTGGCTGAAATCGCATCATAATGTTGTACTATTGTGTACAATGATGTGACATCGGCGGTAGCCAGTAATGTGCGTCCTTCTAATACTGGTGCTTCGTTCAAAAATTGTAATGTGTGTTTGGTGTCTTTTAGGTACGCTTGCGTTTGTTGGACAGCCGGTTGTATGAAATAGTCAATGTATTTTCCCATTCTTGAAGTGAGTGAATCAATACTATTGACTATTGGTCTTCCAGGAGGGTTCTCTTTATTTTTGTGTATTTTAGGAATGGTATAGATTATCGGTATACGACAGGTTTCAGGTATTAAATATTTGCTTTCTTTCGCGTTCAAGATGTTTTTCTTCTTTCCAAGCTCTACTATAGCTTCTAGTTGTTTTTTATATTTTGAAGTTGGATTTCCAAGTAATTTAGTGTACGTGGTTCCATCTTGTAGCTGCCTATTGAGTTCAGTTAGGTACTGTTCTTTGGACTGTAAAACTATTGCACCTCCCTTATCCGCCGGCCTAATTACAATATCTTTCCTTTCTGTCAGGCGTTTTATACCATTTCTTATATGTATAGGGTCTGCGGCTTTCTTAATCTTTATCTGATCAATATCTTGTAACACAAGATTTTTGAAGACTTCTACATTCTGGTTGTTCGTGATCTGTGGGTTGAATAATGAGGCATTTCGCAATGTGCTATGTACTTCTGGCTGTGTAATTTCAATCCTTGCATTTCCTGGCTTCCACAAATTATTCATCATGTATTTTTTAATATTAATTTTCCGAATATATTTTTGTATTCCAATGTATGTGTTGAATTTGTTGAGATTACTTTTGGGTGCATGTTTTAGGCCTTTATCGAGTACTGCCAACTCTTCTGATGTTATTTGTTTCCCACTTATATTGACTACGTTTTCTCCAATTACATTCTTCTTCTTTTGGAATCTCTTCCCTGATCTTCGTCCCCTCTTTGTTCTGGGGTGTCTCTTCTTTGTTCTTCTTGGGGTCGTCTCCTGGGTGAGTGGTATTCCTCTGGGGGGGGTCTTTGTGGTGAATAATCCCTCCTCTCTCTCTCTAAAAAAGGCCTTTGTGTGTTATAATATTGTTGCTGTCCATGATGGTGCGAGTCCGCGTAGTGATATTCCTGATCATTTCTGATAGGCTCAAATCTATTATACGTGGGGATCGGATAACGTCCATATCCATCATGGTATTCATGTTGATATGATGATGTTCTGTTGTCTCTATTATTTCTTTCATTATGTTGCCAGTTCCTATTGTTAAATGGTTTTCTGAAAGGTTTCTTTCCTCCTCTTTTTGGAGTGTGTTGCCCGTATCCATAGCTATTCCTTTGGTTATAGTTGGTTCTTGGTGTGCCTCCATATGTGTCCCTTTCATCTCTTCTTCCATGGTTGGGGCCGCTTGTATTGGATCTCTCTGCATATGTGCGTGGTGTTCCCATTCGTCCACCTTTTTCTTCCCACCTAGGAGGGTTAAGAACATGTGTGGTTGTGGGGTCTTGGATCCTAACTTCCCTTTCCGGAGTCGAATATGTGGATGAAGGAGGATCAGGTTCAACTTTACTTTGCCATTTAAAAACTTGATTAGTCTTGTAATCCGTTACATCCCTTTGGTATTTTTTCATTTTTCGATTTTGTACTTCAAGGTCTTTGGTTATTAGATCCTTATTGAGCTGAGTTGCCAATCTTTTAAAATCGGCTGTTTCTTTGAATGGTTCCATTTTTTGTTTGATTTCTTCTATTTGTTGTTGTAATATTATGGCTTTCTTATGCTTGCGTCCAAGCAGGAATTTTAGGCCTTCAATGCTTTTATCATTATAGAATGCAAACCATTCTTGCATCGATTCCTTATCAGTAAGTCCATCGTTAGGTGGTACTTCCCACCTTAATCTCCTAGGGACCATATTTTCCCTAATATATCTCTCGAATGTGTTAGTATCCCACCATAGGTTGATCTTTTTCTCCATATGGTGTCCTAATTTTCTAGTCATACTTTCGAGATCTGTATTGCGTGTTTTATTTAGTGGGTTAAATACCTCATCTAAGTTCACTTTTCTATTTTCAATATAGGTAAATACATCCATGTTAGCTGCAAAGGTATAGATTTGTGAGATCTCTAAGCATAAAATGTAAAGGATTGCCTTCGCGCTGGTAGATGTAACAAATTCAAAATGTGAGTGATGTGAAATATAAAGATGTGAATAATGCAGCAAAATTAATGGTGCTCACACGACAGCTTAAGGGATAGATAATTAGGTAAATTTCGCGCAATATTCCAATAGTGATAGTGTCTAAATAAATAAGATATTAACAAAAGTTATCAAACATTATGGTAGCATAGGTACACGTGGGTGTATCCTAATGTGTGAAAAACCTTGTGAAAAGTGTTGAATATTCAATAACTTAATAGAGTGAATGAGGTGCAACCATATAGTAAAACCGTGAATGAATATCTTATGTGAAATATAATGACCTTAAACAATATAAAATGCAACCGTGACAGGATGACCATAAATAGATACTGTTAAATAGTTATCACAAAATCCTTAGATTAAATTAATATAAAGTACAATCCATCGCAAAGTGATTAATATTAAAATGATAACACAAGTGCACTAAAACTCAGTGTAAACAATATTCCATCTAACTGTGCCTTTAAACTCAGGGTAGCAGAATTACAAGGTACAGTTGTGTATTGCATAAAGTCTAAGATAGATGGCGCTATTGAGTATATAAAAAGTCCTTCTAATCAGGTCTGTGTGTATTCTAATACTGATGGAATAGTTCCTGCGGTGATGTCCTCTAATGTAGTCTCTCTGGCCTCTCACCTTAAAATAGTACAAATCGAGTAGTGGAAATAAGATCCGTATAGTAGAGGAGCGCTGCTTGGACACTTCTCCTTCTGTGTCAATTGACTCTCTGGATCCTCTCCTGTATTCTCTCGGCTCCCTCCGCTCTGATGTAGCTCAGACAAGATAGAAATAGGGGAGGGGGAGAGAGAAGGCAGGCTCCACTTGTGTATTAACGTTTTTTAAAAAAGGGGGATGTTTATTTAATATACTCTTACATTTAAAATGAAAAATTCAGGCAAAATACTAAACAGATGAGAAGTCTGGCGTTCTCAGCGCCCTCTCACTTGAATTGACAGCTGTGTGCCGCTCCAGCCAATCCCTACGCGTTACGACACGTCACGTGTCTTCATCTGGGGAACCGGATTGGCTGTTCTATGTTATGTTATTCACCACAAAGACCCCCCCCAGAGGAATACCACTCACCCAGGAGACGACCCCAAGAAGAACAAAGAAGAGACACCCCAGAACAAAGAGGGGACGAAGATCAGGGAAGAGATTCCAAAAGAAGAAGAATGTAATTGGAGAAAACGTAGTCAATATAAGTGGGAAACAAATAACATCAGAAGAGTTGGCAGTACTCGATAAAGGCCTAAAACATGCACCCAAAAGTAATCTCAACAAATTCAACACATACATTGGAATACAAAAATATATTCGGAAAATTAATATTAAAAAATACATGATGAATAATTTGTGGAAGCCAGGAAATGCAAGGATTGAAATTACACAGCCAGAAGTACATAGCACATTGCGAAATGCCTCATTATTCAACCCACAGATCACGAACAACCAGAATGTAGAAGTCTTCAAAAATCTTGTGTTACAAGATATTGATCAGATAAAGATTAAGAAAGCCGCAGACCCTATACATATAAGAAATGGTATAAAACGCCTGACAGAAAGGAAAGATATTGTAATTAGGCCGGCGGATAAGGGAGGTGCAATAGTTTTACAGTCCAAAGAACAGTACCTAACTGAACTCAATAGGCAGCTACAAGATGGAACCACGTACACTAAATTACTTGGAAATCCAACTTCAAAATATAAAAAACAACTAGAAGCTATAGTAGAGCTTGGAAAGAAGAAAAACATCTTGAACGCGAAAGAAAGCAAATATTTAATACCTGAAACCTGTCGTATACCGATAATCTATACCATTCCTAAAATACACAAAAATAAAGAGAACCCTCCTGGAAGACCAATAGTCAATAGTATTGATTCACTCACTTCAAGAATGGGAAAATACATTGACTATTTCATACAACCGGCTGTCCAACAAACGCAAGCGTACCTAAAAGACACCAAACACACATTACAATTTTTGAACGAAGCACCAGTATTAGAAGGACGCACATTACTGGCTACCGCCGATGTCACATCATTGTACATAATAGTACAACATTATGATGCGATTTCAGCCACAAAATGGTTGCTAAGGAAATATAGCACCTTAATTTGCAAGCAAAGAAAGTACCTGCTGAAGTGTCTAGACTTCTGCTTGAAATGCAATTATTTTTGGCACAACCAAACTTACTATAAACAATCAGTGGGAATAGCCATGGGTGCCAAATTTGCACCAGGAGTGGCAAACGCATTTATGGCGCAGTGGGAAGAAACTGCAGTATATACAAACACCCCCGCCGAACTCACGCTATATAAAAGGTTCATAGATGATGTAGTGATAGTGTGGAATGGTGATAAAGAGAGTTTGGAAGCTTTTCTAAACAAATTGAACGATAACACAAAAAACATAAATTTGGTATGGAGAATCGAAGAGAAGGAAATAGACTTCCTAGACTTGAATATAAGTCTGGAAGGACAGAAAATAGTCACTAAGACGCATTTTAAAAAAGTAGACGCTAACAGCTATCTGTCGACAGACAGTTGTCATTTTAAACCGTGGCTATACAACATCCCTAAGGGCCAATTCACCAGACTGAAAAGGAACTGCACGAAAGAAGAAGATTATCGGAATCAAGCACAGGTCATTGGAGAAAGATTCAAAGCAAAAGGCTATAATGAAGATTGGTTAAAAAACCAAATTGAGCATGTCAATCTGTTAGATCGGAACAGAATGCTTGAAGAACAACCAAAGACAAGAGTCCAAAATGAAGTACCAAGCATAGTACTGGATTTTAATACACAACATAGAGATGTAGCGAAAGTTATTCAGAAACATTGGCATATCTTCAAAAAATGACAAAGACCTCAGGGAAATATTGCCAGAAAGACCTAATATAGTATACAAGAGAGCACCAACTATTAGAGATCTGATCGTTAAGTCTGTTCTTGACCCCCCTCCAACATCTACTTATACATTTTTCTCAGGTAAAGGCTTTTATCCCTGCCGTAATTGTTACGCTTGTCGACATGCGAGAAAATTTCAGGGAAAACGTAAAGATTTTACAGCCACCAACACAGGACAAAATTTTATCATCAGGGATTTTATAGGATGCCACACAGAAGGGGTAGTGTATGTGCTGCAATGTAGCTGCAACCTTCAATATGTTGGCCGTACAAAAAGAGCGCTTAAAACACGAATAAAGGAACATGTACAAAATATAAAATCCGGCTTCCTGAAGCACAATGTTTCAAAACATTTTGCACTAGTTCACAACAGAGACCCCACACATCTCCAATTTTGGGGAATTGAGAAACACAAGCCTATGTGGAGAGGTAGCCATCTTGTCCGAGATATTAGCCGCAAAGAATCCAGATGGATTCATACTTTACGTACATTGGTACCTGGGGGTCTCAATGTAGAGTTTGATTTAAATTGTTTTTTAAACGATTTTTAAATATTTTTAATAATTTTTATTTTTTTAGATTTTTACTACCAACATATGAAGTTTCCCATTACACAATAAATTTTATTTTAATTATATTGAGGTATCTGCCAATATGGTTTATAATGTTTATAATATGTAGCTGATCATTTAGAGAATTTTATGTATTTCTTCCCACTAGTGGCTTTTATTGGTACTACATGTGGTATACTAATACCAATAATAATATCTACTGCTCAATATATCAGGAGCCCTATATTGTTAATAAGTTTTGCGAGTTTGATATTTTTGGAAGACCAATGTTATATGTGAGTTTACCGTTGTACAATGTATTCATTGTTTGTCAAATCAGAGCACTCTCACCTGGTTTCACCCGTATACCGCTATAGGATAGCTATTGGTCCCATTGAAATCGATAATTAATATTAATTCTGACCTATCTGTATTTTAATATATCATTAGCACATAAACAAAGCCGTTTTTTTGCGACTACAGTCATTTATGGTTTACTTTCTTCACTGTTTACATTTGCTACAGCTAACATGTCCACCATAATGATGGCCGCTCACATAGGAGAGTAATAATATAGAGCATGAATATAGCCATCTACAACAAAATGGTGATAGATTTCCATAATAAATGATTACTAAAAAAACCCACAAAATCACTGGTAAAATGGCCGCTTGGCAACTTCCGGTTGTAATACATGAACCGCTGAGTTTAACAATATACCCACAAGAAAAATGGCGGTTCCAGCATTTCCGGTTATATTACATATAAGGTAACATAGAACAGCCAATCCGGTTCCCCAGATGAAGACACGTGACGTGTCGTAACGCGCAGGGATTGGCTGGAGCGGCACACAGCTGTCAATTCAAGTGAGAGGGCGCTGAGAACGCCAGACTTCTCATCTGTTTAGTATTTTGCCTGAATTTTTCATTTTAAATGTAAGAGTATATTAAATAAACATCCCCCTTTTTTAAAAAACGTTAATACACGAGTGGAGCCTGCCTTCTCTCTCCCCCTCCCCTATTTCTATCTTGTCTGAGCTACATCAGAGCGGAGGGAGCCGAGGGAATACAGGAGAGGATCCAGAGAGTCAATTGACACAGAAGGAGAAGTGTCCAAGCAGCGCTCCTCTACTATACGGATCTTATTTCCACTACTCGATTTGTACTATTTTAAGGTGAGAGGCCAGAGAGACTACATTAGAGGACATCACCGCAGGAACTATTCCATCAGTATTAGAATACACACAGACCTGATTAGAAGGACTTTTTATATACTCAATAGCGCCATCTATCTTAGACTTTATGCAATACACAACTGTACCTTGTAATTCTGCTACCCTGAGTTTAAAGGCACAGTTAGATGGAATATTGTTTACACTGAGTTTTAGTGCACTTGTGTTATCATTTTAATATTAATCACTTTGCGATGGATTGTACTTTATATTAATTTAATCTAAGGATTTTGTGATAACTATTTAACAGTATCTATTTATGGTCATCCTGTCACGGTTGCATTTTATATTGTTTAAGGTCATTATATTTCACATAAGATATTCATTCACGGTTTTACTATATGGTTGCACCTCATTCACTCTATTAAGTTATTGAATATTCAACACTTTTCACAAGGTTTTTCACACATTAGGATACACCCACGTGTACCTATGCTACCATAATGTTTGATAACTTTTGTTAATATCTTATTTATTTAGACACTATCACTATTGGAATATTGCGCGAAATTTACCTAATTATCTATCCCTTAAGCTGTCGTGTGAGCACCATTAATTTTGCTGCATTATTCACATCTTTATATTTCACATCACTCACATTTTGAATTTGTTACATCTACCAGCGCGAAGGCAATCCTTTACATTTTAAATTTGGCTGTTTACCACGTGATCGGCTGTGTCAAAGTCACAGCCGATCATCTGTTACAACAAACTCAGCGGCGCGCTCTGTGCGTGCCGCCGAAGGCATGCAGAGCAGGGATCGAGGGAGGCGAGTGTCCCTTGGATCTATCTGATCCCTGCTCTCTCCTCACACACCGAGGAGAGAGCAGGGATCAGTGAGTGAAATCAGTGTCTGTCTGACATTTTATTGTATTGTACTGTACTGTGCACAACACGGCCCCCCCCAATAAAGAGGACCTGTCACACAGCCCATCTGTCACACAGCCCATCTATCACAGGCCCACCGCCATCGGTACTGCCACACAGGCTACCAGTACCGCCATCGGTACCACCACAAGTACCGCCACTAGTACCGCCATCAGGCCCACCATCTATACTGCCACACAGGCTGCTAACAGTATCGCCACTAGTGCCGCCATCGGTACCACTACCACCACCACCCGTACCACCGTCAGTACCGCCATCGGTACCACCACCACCCATACCACCACCTGTACCGCCATCACCACCTGTACCGCCATCGGTAACACCACCACCTGTACCACCACGGGTACCGCCACCACTGCCACCACCCGTACCGCCATCGGTACCACCACACAGGCCCGCCACTAATACCTCAATCGGTACTACTACCACCAGCAGTACCATTACACAGGCCCGCCAATAAGCATTGCCATAATGTCCCAAAGGGTTTACACACCTGAGGAGGCATATGAGATTCTTGCCATGTCGGATGATGAGAGCAGCGGGAAGCTCCCATCATCCGATTCTGGTTCGGAATACGAGCCAGTGGAGGATAGTGGATCAGAGTCCGAGTCCGCGGAGGAAACCGTCCCTCCCAAAAGAATGAGATCAGGACCAAGATCAGGACCAAGATCAGGAGATCTGCCCACCACCAGCAGCGCCAGACTCCAGGAAGAGGAGCCCAGTACAAGTACTGGAAATTACACGCCCAACCCGAAGAACCCAGGCCCAGTCCTACCTTCCCGATGCCCTGGCAAACCCCTTATGGTTGCCTGCCAACTCAGGATCCACTATCATCCCCCCTTTCACCGCACAGTCAGGTGTGCAGCCCGACACTACAAATTTTTCTCTATTCGATTATTTTTCTTTATTTTTTCCACAAGATTTTCTGCAAAATATGGTGGATCAAACTAATCTGTATGCATCCCAATTTATTGCTGCCAACCCCAATTCTTCCTACGCCCGCATGTTCCAGTGGCGATGTGTCACACTGGATGAATTTAAATTGTTTTTGGGCCTTACTTTCAATATGGGGCTTACAAAAAAGAACGAAGTCCATGCATATTGGTCCACCAGCCCCATCCAACACATGCCTATATATTCCGCTGTCATGTCCAGGACAAGATACGACATGATTATGCGTTTTCTCCACTTTAATGACAATTCACAGTGCCCTCCCCGAGATCATCCCAACCATGACAAGTTCTACAAGATATGCCCCCTAATCAATTCCTTTTCCCAGCGATTTAGAGAAGTTTTCATCCCAGACCAAAAAATGTGTGGACGAGTCCCTCATACATTTCACTGGCCGACTGCACTTCAAGCAGTATATACCAAACAAGAGAGCCAGGTATGGGTTGAAATTAAATAAATTATGTGATCGAGCCACTGGATACGTCTTCACATTTCAGATCTACGAAGGCAAAGACTCCCAGCTCCAGTCCCGTGACTGCCCCACATATATTGGAACCAGTGGGAAAATTGTCTGGGAGCTGACATACCCCCTGTTTGAAAAAGGATACCATCTATGTGTCGACAACTATTATACCAGCCTGCCCCTTTTTCGTCATCTTTACAGTAAAAAAACACCAGTCTGTGGTACCTTCAAAAAAACCGTAAGGGATTCCCACAAAATCTTTTGGCAAAAAAATTGCAAAATGGAGAATCGGCATTCATGAGGGACGAGGAGGTGTTGGCCATGAAGTGGAGGGACAAGAAAGATGTCCACATCCTCTCTACCCTCCACAATGACACCGTGGTGGAGATCCAAAGAAGACGCGGCCCCATTGTAAAGCCCGACTACAATATGTATATGGGGGGGTGGATTTAAACGATCAGATGCTACAGCCCTATTTATCAACCAGAAAGTCCCATTACTGGTACAAGAAAGTTGCATTTCACCTGTTTCACATGGCCCTTTTTAATTCGTTTGTCTGCTACCAAAAAGCAACTCAAAACCAACAAATCACCTACCTCAAGTATATTGAAGACATTGTCACTGCCCTCATTTACCAACAAGGTCCCGCCCCAGGAAGCATTCGATCTGATAATGTGAGTCGACTTCACGAGCAACATTTCCCTATAGCATTCCCCCCTACAGAATCTGGAAGAAGACACCAAAAGAAATGCCATGTATGCAGCAGAGGAGGAGTAAGAAGAGAGATTCCAGCTATTATTGTCCCCAATGTCCCCCCCAACCTGGCCTGTGCATCGGAGATTGCTTCAAAAATTATCATACATTTATCCAATATTAGTTCCCTTTATTATTACCAGACTGCCATTTCCCCATTTGCCTGCTACCATGTTAATTAACTGACCCTGGCCTGTTTACCGACGATGTCTTTGCTTGCCGATTTAAACCACGTTTCTGACATCCACGTGCACCAACCTCAGCCTGTTTACCGACGATGCCTCTGCCTGCCGATTTAAACCACGTTTCTGACTTCCACATGCACCGACCTTGGCCTGTTAATCAACCATGATTTTGCCTGCCACTTGGACTGATCCTTTGGCCATCTACTTTAGTACACAGGGGTCTCACATATGTGAGGGGTTTCAGAATAGCGTTCTGAGTAGAGAAAAACAGTTTTTCATTTTCTGTGCTCCCAGAACAGGGTCTGGTTGCCCGGAGGCTTCAAAGCGATTTGGGTGGGAGAAGCCTCTACCCCTGTCCCCCTGGCCCTAAGCTTGATGGTCCTTCCTGCTGCTTGGACCAATACTTTGGCTGTGCTGACCATATTGCTGCCAGTAATGACCCATGACATTATGGACCATGTTTCTTCCTGCTGATGGACTAATACTTTGGCTGTTTTGACCATATATCTGCCTGCTGCCTCTACTGACTTTGTACAGTATTTCTGCCGGGACACCTCTGCCTGCTACCTGGACCTGTGCTTTGGCTGTGCTCTGGCTGTGATAACAGTATCTCTGCCTGTACGAACTATGGACAGTATTCCTGCCTGCTGCCTGGATGATTGCTTTTGCTATCGCTGACCTCATTCCTGCCTTCAAAAATGTGATCGGTAGTCAGAAAATGATATGTGTAATTAATGCTGCTAGAATGCCTGGAGGTGCTACTTGGATTTTGGGCCTCTGTATGTGGCCAGGCTGTGTAAAGGTCTCAAACATGTGGTATCCCAATACTCAGTAGGAGTAGCAGAATGTAAGTTGGGGTGTGATTTTTGCTATGTACATGCTATGCATTATAAATATCTTATAAAGGGACAACTTTGTGTAAAAAAAAAATGCATTTTTATTTTTTTTCCACATATTCCAAAAACTTCTGGAAAAAAATGAACCATTCAAAAGACTCATTATGCCTCATAGATTATACCTTGGGGTGTTTTCTTTCCAAAATGGGGTTATTTTGTGGAAAATTCTATTGTCCTGGTACTCCAGGGCCTTCAAAAATGTAATAGGTGGTTGAGAAAGGATATGTGCAATTTATGCTTGTATAACGCCTGAAAGTGCTACTTCAATGTTGGGCCTTTGTATGTGGCCAGGCTGTGTAAAAGTCTCACGCATGTGGTATCGCCATACTCAGGAGGAGTGGAGGAATGCATTTTGGGGTGTCATTTTTGCTACGTACATGCTATGTGTTAGAAATATCTTATAAATGGACAACTTTGTGTAGAAAAAAAAGCATTTTCATTTTTTTTCCACTTTTTTCAAAACCTTCTGGAAAAAAATGAACCGTTCAAAAGACTCATTATGCCTCACAGATTATACGTTGGGGTGTGTGCTTTCCAAAATGGGTTCATTTTGTGGATAATTCCATTGTTCTGGTGCTCCAGGGACTTCAAAAATGTAATAGGTGGTTGAGAAAGGATATGTGCAATTTATGCTTGTAAAACGCATGAAAGTGCTACTTCAATGTTGACCCTTTGTATGTGGCCAGGCTGTGTAAAAGTCTCACACATGTGGTATCGCTATACTCAGGAGGAGTAGCAGAATGTATTTTGGGGTGTAATTGCAATTATGCATATACTGTGTGAGAGAAATAACCTGTTAATATGACCAGTTTGTGTAAAAAAAAAAAAAAAAAAATCTTAATTTTCCCAAGAATTGTGGGAAAAAATTACAACTTCAAAAAACTCACCATGCCTCTTAGTAAATACATTGCACTGTCTACTTTCCAAAAAGGGGTCATTTGGGGGGTATTTGTACTTTCCTGGCTTGTTAGTGTCTCAAGAAATGAGATAGGCCTTCAGATGACATCAGGTGTGATCAATTTTCAGTGATTGGCACCATAGTTTGTAGACTCTATAACTTTCACAAAGACCAAATAATATACACTGATTTGGGTTATTTTTACCAAAGATATGTAGCAGTATAAATTTTGGCACAAATTTATAAAGAAAAATGACTTATTTGCAAAATTTTACAATAGAAACTAAAAAAAAGTATGTTTTTTTTTTTTCAAAATTTTCGCTGTTTTTTTGCTTATATCGCAAAAAATAAAAAACTTCGTGGTGATTAAATACCACCAAAAGAAAGCTATATTTGTGAGAAGAAAATGATAAACATTTTGTTTGGATACAGTGTAGCATGACTGAGTAATTGTCATTCAAAGTGTCAGAGCGCTGAAAGCTGAAAATTGGTCTGGGCGGGAAGGTGCATAAGTGTCTGGTATTGAAGTGGTTAAATTTTGGTGTGGGGTTCCCCTGTGGGGAAATCCCATGCACTTTTATGTGTATTGTCGGACCGGCAATTCATTATAGCCGCGAATAGTTTTAAATTACTTTTTTTCCTTTTGAAATGTCATTTTGCTGTCAGACTGTTCTAAACACGGGAAACATGCGCCCCTTTACATGCATACTATAGACACCCCCCAGGTATGAACTTTAAAGGAATATTACACTTTTATTGTTTGACTTTAAGCATTATTAAAATCACTGTTCCCGAAAAAACTGCCATTTTTAAAACTTTTTTTGCATTGATACATGTGCCCTGGGGCAGGGCCCGGGTCCCCAAACCCTTTTTAGGACAATACCATGCAAATTAGCCTTTAAAATGATTGATTTTGAACGTTCGAGTCCCATAGACTTCAATGGGGTTCTAGCGTTTGTGTGAAGTTTTGTTCTGTTCGCAAGTTCTGGTGCGAACCGAACTGGAGGGTGTTCGGCTCATCCCTAGTGGCTATACACTCTACAATCTGATTGTACAATCTCCTTTAGATTTACCAAATTTATATAATAGGAATCTAGCCAATCACTCTGTATCCAAACAGGCAGGCCCTTGCACTACATAATTGATGGCAGATCTAAAAAACACACGCACAGTAAAAAACACGCAGCCCACAAACTGCCAACATGTCCCATAAGCCACATATAGCATGGCCCATTTAAATCAGCAGGCTGCCCTATGCATGTCACAGGAAAAACGAGACAAAATGTGCGCTCCCACTATGCTAGATGTGAATTGGGCCTGAAAGTGAAATTGGTGCATTAACACAAGAACAATGAGGCTCCATTCACATCTGTGCGTTTCCTTGCATTTCAGAAATGCGCTGCACCAAAAATGGCAGTAAAAAACACACCAAGCTCCACTCTAAAAAAAAGTTCTGAAGCTTCTTTGGGGCGATTGCTGCATGTAGGGCAGCACATTCAGGTGGGTGGGCTGCCCTATGTGTGATGTGTGAAAATTCTCCAAAACTCCCCCCCCCCCGCAAAAAAAAAAACACATGTGGGAATGGGAGTTCCCACCATGCAGAGATGTGAACGGGGGTTGACAGCTGAGTGTTTCTGTCCACTCCTTTCTATGTACTTGTATAAAGATGCCCATACACTATGCAATCTGATTGTGTATTTAGTGAGAAGGGTGATCACTGATTGATTGCATTTCATTTAAAAAACATGCACCTGGGAATGTGAGTGTGGATGATGAAGAGGGTGTGTGCCAATGAGATCAGCTGGTCAACTCCTTCCTGTGTCATGACCTACAGTATGTGAGGACGTAAGACAGATGCAAAAAAAAGTACATGAATGCTATATTGGGGAGCTGGAATTTAGAAAAAAAAAGTGAACCTAGCCTTTAAAGACCTGTCAATTTTTACAGCTTATGCACGCATTACAAGCACAGGGCCGACTGATTGAAATTAAATTTAATAAATCAAAAGGTAATAGCCTTGCTGGAAAAGACAGAAAAGAAAAAGGGTTTGATTTCATAAATATATGATAAATGTAAAGGAACAGTGAATATACCAGCAAGATCAGCATAGTCTTGTGATATAGGGCCAATCTCAGATGAACAATGGGCATCGCCACTGTCGGTCACACTATACCTCCCTGAGATGGGAATGAGGGACACCTATCAGCAAAAGTATGCAGACATAGGACACACCCCTTGCCACACCACCTTAAAGCAGAATTGTACAAAAAAAAAAAGATTGTTTAAACCCACAAGTGTTTTTTTTTACCACTCCTATTCCTTTGTTTTGGCTTTTGGATCTACAAATGCAGCAATTTAGAAATCAAATGAAAGGTTTAGCACTGGAAGACACTTTTTGAAGTAAGTAAAAAGTGCATTTTATATACATCTATATACAGTGTTGACGGAAAGTATTCAGACCCCTTTACATTTTTCACTCTTTGTTATATTGCAGCCATTTGCTAAAATCATTTAAGTTAATTTTTTCCCTCATTAATGTACACACAGCACCCCATATTGACAGAAAAACACAGAATTGTTGACATTTTTGCAGATTTATTAAAAAAGAAAAACTGAAATATCACATGGTCCTAAGCATTCAGACCCTTTGCTGTGACACTCATATATTTAATGTGGGTGCTGTCCATTTCTTCTAATCATCCTTGAGAGGGTTCTACACCTTCATTTGAGTCCAGCTGTGTTTGATTATACTGACTGAACTTGATTAGGAAAGCCACACACCTGTCTATATAAGACCTTACAGCTCACAGTGCATGTCAGAGCAAATGAAAATCATAAGGTCAAAGGAACTGCCTGAAGAGCTCAGAGACAGAATTGTGGCAAGGCACAGATCTAGCCAAGGTTACAGAAATTTTTTTTGCTGCAATTAAGGTTCCTAAGAGCACAGTGGCCTACATAATCCTTAAATGGAAGACGTTTGGGACGACCAGAACCCTTCCTAGAGCTGGCCGTCTGGCCAAACTGAGCTATCAGGGGAGAAGAGCCTTGGTGAGAGAGGTAAAGAAGAACCCAAAGATGACTGTGGCTGAGCTCCAGAGATGCAGTCGGAAGATGGGAGAAAGTTGTTGGAAGTCAACCATCACTGCAGCCCTCCACCAGTCAGGGCTTTATGGCAGAGTGGCCCGACGGAAGCCTCTCCTCAGTGCAAGACACATGAAAGCCTGCATTGAGTTTGCTAAAAAAACACCTGAAGGACTACAAGATGGTGAGAAATAAGAGAAATAAGAGAAATAAGATTCTCTGGACTGATGAGACCAAGATAGAACTTTTTGGCCCTAATTCTAAGCGGTATGTGTGGAGAAAACCAGGCACTGCTCATCACCTGTCCAATACAGTCCCAACAGTGAAGCATGGTGGTGGCAGCATCATGCTGTGGGGGTGTTTTTCAGCTGCAGGGAGAGGACGACTGGTTGCAATCGAGGGAAAGATGAATGTGTCCAAGTACAGGAATATCCTGGACGAAAACCTTCTCCAGAGTGCTCAGGACCTCAGACTGGGCTGAAGGTTTACCTTCCAATGTGAAGGAATGTGATGTAGATGATAATAATAATAATCTGAAAATGTCTATTTTCTTATGTGCATACATATTTTTCTCCTTACTCATTATATAAGTATACAGGTTTTCTCTGTTCCTATATTTTCTCAAGATGGCGGGTACACCCTACATCCCACACATCAGTAGAACGCGAAACTGAAGATAAAACCAAGGACAGCCAAACCTTGTTATGAAGATTCTCCATCTTCTTTTCTATCTTAACCAATGAGATGTACCTATTAGACTTACATAGTAATGACATATTTTTGTGTATAAAACATTAGCACCGCCTTGAATAAATCAGAAGTGTAAGAAGTAATTCTGCTGTGAGCGTGTCTCAGAGAGTCTTACTTTAATATGCATGCATATCCACACTTTCCTATTAGAGATAGCAGCAGATAACCTTAAGCTCGATTGAAGCTCTTAATCTTATCCTTAACAGCTGGTGCCGAAACCCAGGAGCTTTAGGCTACAGTCGAAGCCAGACCGCGATAATAATTCAAGTGGATAAACTGATAAGATAACAGAGGGGGTCTTTGCGCAGCCCTAACAGTACGGTAAGTTTTTTTTATATTCTTACCACTGTACGACTTCGGTATGCTGAGACTGTCTTAGAGGCAGGAATCATTACCTCGCCTGAGGCTGTTTTAACGAACCTGCCGATGGGTTTCTGCTGACTGTATTTTTTGATCACTGTCTGCCATTCTTTGGGCTACGAAACTTAGCAGTCTAAAAGTGCTACATGTGTGTATGTGTGTTCTCCTCTCCAGACGAGCTGTCGGCCTCTGAGATGAGATGTATCCTTGTAGCAGACGGTTATAGACGGGTTACTCAAGTTACTGAGGGTTCTCAGCTGCAGTCTTTGCAGTCTGAGAGTGTTACAGATGTCTCACTCCTAGACGAGCTGTCGGCCTCTGGGGGTAGAGGTGTAACAGACTACTAACGGGGTTAAAGGGGAGTTGTTTGCCCCTGTGGTTTATCTTAGCCTGCTGAAATTTTGCAGTTCGAAGAGTGGCAGGTGTAATGTCCTGTCCTGAGTGTATTTGTGGTCTACTGTTTGCTATACACGAGAGGGGTTGGGGACTGGTGAAAGTCAGAGAAAGTGGTTACCCGAAGACCCGTTGATCCCCAATACCCCTGAATTGTTTGTACATTACAGGGTTATAACAGACAGTAGCAGCTAGGAGCGCAGCCTTATGTGCCCCCACCCAAGGAATTTGTTGATAAGGAGCAGTGAGAAAGAATATTAACCCATTAGTTGTACGTATTCTCCTCTCAAGCTGTTAGCCGAGAAACAGAGCGAAAAAAGAATGTGATATTGTGAGGAATGTGATATTGTGAAGAGGAGAGAAGATGTTGAAATGAAAGAAACGGGGAGAAAAATCCTGTGTGATAAAGAAAATTGGATAAAGGAAGTTAAGAAAGATGGCGATTGTACTATATTATGTATCACAGAGTTGATGATATGTGAACCACCGCGCTATGTTGGAACTTGAAACAAAAGGAGTGGAGGGACAGCACTGCCCTCTGCCTGACAACCACTCCCTTCTCACCGCCCAAGCACAACCCACTGTGACAACTCAGCCTGGCGGCCATCTTAGTGCACCCATGCCTTCACTTTCTACCCAGCCCAGTGCACTTCCTGCCGGCAGCCATCTTGGTACACCCAGTAGGCTCAAACACAGCCGATACCCAGCCTTTCCTGTTTTAAACCCGGATGGTTCTTACCACACACCTGTCTTCCCCAATACGGAAGCATCACATTCACAGGCTGGATATGTTAATGATGAAGAAGCGTCTGAGTGGGAAGCCCAACAGGCAGCAAGGCCACCCGCTGATTGAACCCCCAATCCGGCTCTGGACTCACAGTACCGAGAGGATCTCAAACACCTGCTGGCAATCGTAAAGAACAGTGCCCCTTGCCAGCCCCCACCCCAACAACAGTCTCGGTTACCAGAAGGGGCACCAGTGATGTATGTCGCTTTTACTACATCACAAGCAGTGACCTTAGTGACAAGTCTGCCTGACCCAGAGAAGCAGCCAATTCCCTTCTACCACAGGATAGTGCAGATACAGGAAACTTACTTAGCTGCCCGGAGAGACTTGATCAGCCTATGCCAAATCAAAGCAGGACCAGTCTTTTGGCCAGTCATGCAGACGGCCTTCAATGATGCCTGCCTGACAAGTGCCACTTCCTATACCTCAGGCGTGGAGTTCTGTGCACAACTCCACGACTGGGCAAAGGAGAAATTGACGGATCAGACCACCACAATCCAAGATATTACCCAAGATAAAGGGGAGTCTGTGAAGAAGTATCATTCTAGACTCATAAAGGCACACACACACATGTTATCAATTGCTTTTGTTTCAGGGCTTAGAAAGGATATCAGAAAAGGCCTGATGGTGGCCCGCCCTGAATACCGTTCAATGAAAATGTCTGATTTATTGTTGGTGACCAGAGGTATAAAAAATCAAAAAGGCAAAAAACCAACGGCCCTCATGGTAACCTATGACGAAGATCCTGCCTACACTAGTCCACCACCACTGCCCAATACCAGGGAAAGGATCACCTGTTACAACTGTGGGAAATGGGGTCACTTTAGAAAAGAATGCAGAGCCCCAAGATATCCCAGACGAAAAACCTACCACTTTTCTCTTTGACATGGGTCAGCCAGAAGTGTGTTGAAGGCGGTGAACCTGCCTGGTAATTCTTTCTTTTCCACTATTGATGTTTCCTGCATGGGAGTGGATGGGGTGCCCTGCTCCAGTCCACTTACTGAGCCACTCCAAGTGGGGACATTTCCTGATTTGCTTGCCAGATTCATGGTGTCCTCTACATGTCCCTTGAATCTACTAGGAGCTGAGGTGTTATCCAGACTACAGGCCTCAATCATGTACACGCCTGAAGGGGGAATGAAGTTACATACTCCCCTATCTTTAGAAGACTCATCTGCTTTGTGTTCTCTGCCTCTCCTGATGACACTTCATGAAGCAATAACTTCAAGTTCAATACCGCAGGCAGTACTTGACAAAATCCCTGCGTACCTATGGTCCACAGGACCGGAAGACAACGGTCACTTAAAGGTACCACCAGTTTCAGTCAAGCTAAAAGAGGGTGCATCATTGCCCCGGAAACCACAATAACCCCAAGAAGAGAAACCCTAAAGGAGAACCAGGTACCTGCAGTGGATGCCTTTGACTGCAAAGTACCTCACAGAGATGGACCTTACAAACGCTTTCTTCAGTGTCCACCCTCACCCCTCCTGCTGGTACCTTTTTGCATTCATCCACGGAAAGAAACAGCAACATACCTAAACAGTTGTGCCACAAGGGGCACATAACTTTCCAAGCCAGTTTGCAAAAGCTATGGCTATCATTCTTGACACATGACAAGTGGAACACCCGGAAGTAATTCTCCTTCAATCTGTTGAAGTCACCTCAGAAAGCCTGTTGTGCTATCTTGCCAACCAGGGGTGCAAAGCCTCAAAACCCAAATTGCAGTCATTTTCCTTGGACACTGTTTGCCCCATGGGACAAGACACCCCCTGAAGACAGGGTGCAAGTAATCTCTGACATCCCACTGCCACAAGGCCAGAAATCCCTTTATGCCTTCCTTGGACTAATTTCCCAGTGCGGAGCACGGATTCCAGAAGCCTTCCTACTGATGCTCTGCAATCAGACCCCTTTCAGATGTCTCCCGAAGAAATATCTAACTTTGAGGCCCTCATCAAGTGTGCCATCCCCGGCGCTAGGGCTCCCAGACTACGAGAAAACGCTCAAGCTTTTTGTATCCGAACGCCTGGGACATGCTGCAGGTGTACTCACCCAATCACACGGCATCAGCCTACGCCCCATAGGATATTATTCCTGTCGGCTGGATGCGGTAGCAAGAGGAGGCCTATTGTGTCTGTGAGCTGGGTTTGCTGCACAAACCTTGCTTGACAAAACTTTGAACTTGGTCCTCGGACACTGCCTCGTTCTGCTTGCTCCCCATGACGTTGCCATATTCAACCAAGATCCAGCCGAAACACTTGTCCACTACCAGACACTTGCGACTCCTGTGTTCCCTCCTACTGGACAGCATTACTCTATTAAGTTGTCAAACACTGAACCCTCCCACCCTTCTTCCACTTCTCGAGGGGGGAAAGGAGGAGGAGGAGTAGAGTCTTAACTTGTCACCCTATGACTGCATCGAACTAATACGGCTGGAAACCACGCATCTCCCCCTGTGAGTGAAATACCCCTGCAGAATTCAGACCTTACATTTTTTGTTTGCTGATGAACGAGGAAAATACCACATAGGACATGCGGTCACCACTGAAAACACTGTTCTACAAGCTGAAGCCTTACCACCAGTGATGTCTGCACAGGAGGCAGAGCTGCAAGCACTTACTACAGCATTCATATGGACTCAAGTTATGCTTTCAGCATTGCCCATGATTATGATGTTATCCGGAAGGACAGAGGATTCCTGACGGCTGCAGGAACACCTGTGAAAACTTGATGCATGCCTTGCTTCTCCCAACCCAAGTGACTATTCTGAGTAAAAGCACACGACAAAATGAACTCAAAGGAAGCTCGAGGCAATCAGCTAGCCAATTCAGCTGCCAGACAGCTAGTGGTCCACGGGAAGTGGACAGCAGGGTGGTAGAAGAAGACCACCCCATGCTTACCTTACAGACTCTCCCAGTGGACAGAGTTTTTATCTAAAAGAATTACAGGAAACAGCAAGTCCGGATGAGAAGGAAAGCTGGAAACGGAGAGGAGCAACTCTCAGAAATGGACTATTCGAATGCAACAAGAAGCCTTGTCTACCCAGGAGTATGTACCCAGCCATGGTGCAATAGGCACATGGAGCTGCCCACTTAACAAAGACTTTTATGAACTGTCTTATCAACAAGTGTTGCACCAAGAGTTACTCCACTGACCGACAACTTCTGCAGATCATGCATTATCTGCACCAAATGTAACCCAGGATGCACAGAAAAGGCACAGAAGAAGCACCTGGCAAAAGGTACCCCATTCCAGAGGATGCAAATTGATCATTCTCAAGTGCCAAGAAGTGGCAGATTCGAATACGCCCTAGTGGAAGTGGTCATGACTGCCAGGACCACAGCTAAGAAACTATGGAGTGAGATAGTATGTAGATTTGGGGTCCCAGAGGTGATATTGAGAGATCAAGGCCCAGCCTTAACAGCAACCCTTACAAAAGAGATTTGGGCAGCACTGGGGGTTCAGTTGGCACTACACACCCCATACCACCCTCAAAGTAGCGGGAAGGTAGAAAGGATGAATAGGACACTAAAAAAAAACAGGATGTTAAAGATGGCCCAAGAGACTAACATGAGTTGGCCAGACAGTTTGCCCATTGCCCTGTTCAGTGTCAGACACACCCCCGGGGGAAACATGCCCTATCCCCTCATGAAATTTTGTTTGGTTCAGCTCCCAGACTTGTTTGTTACTTTCCACAACAGTTACAGTTGCAATCTGATGTGTTGACTAATTATGTAACCACATTATCACGAGAATTAACCCAAATGCATGTCCGGGTGTTTTCTTCCATTCCAGATCCTGAATTAGATACAGGAAAACACCAACTACTGTCTGGAGATCCTTGATCCAAGATATGATGGTCCATTCCAAGTTTTACTGACAACAGCCACCTCAGTCAAGTTGGCCGGGAAGAACACCTAAATGCACGCTTATCACTGCAGGAGAGCAGTGCTGCATATCCTTTTTCTGTTTGATCTAGGGGGAGGAGGGGGGAGGGGCCCAGGAGGTGGCCATCACAAAAAATGATAACAATTACGTTTTGGTATAACTCTTCAGGTACACATGTGACCATCTTTACCTTAGATTACTGTGACATAGTACCTTGTCCGTTTGACCCTTCATGGCAATGCCATTGGTACAGTGACATCCCTGACGGTAAGGATGTATATGTATGCCACACAGACAGTTACTGGGGACAGAGTTGTGGTTCCAGGGGGGGCCAGTGGGTTGGAACACAGGGCCAGACTGGGTGACCCCAGAGTGCATTAGACAAGAAAGATGAAAATAGAAAGCCCCTGATAAGCAGAATGACTTTGCGGAAGACAGGTATTAAACCGGGTCCAGTCCCTTGGTGTTGTGTATTGGCTCTGTGGAAATTTGAAAATCAGGACCAGATTGCAGGGAATCTGGACCGGTGAATGTGCTCTTGCATAGGTCATTATGCCCCCCATATCCTAACCAAAGATGCCCCTAAAACATACACTGACCCAGCACACAGTCAGAGGAGGAAGCGAGCAGTTCCCTCTGGAAGCTTTGACCCTCATGTATACATAGATGCCATATGGGTTACAAGGGGGGTCCATGATGAGTTTAAAGCCAGGGACCAGGTAAAAGCTGGTTTTGAGTCTTTGATCCCCATAACAACTGTCAACAAGAATGTAGTCTGGATTAACTACACATACTATAACCAACAGAGATTTGTAAATTACACTAAAGATGCCCTCCAGGGAATTGCTGACCAGTTAGCCCCCACTTCCTATATGACATTTCAGGACCGGATGGCCTTAGACATGGTGCTAGCTGGAAAAGGAGGTGTTTGTAAAATCATAGGAAAAAACGGGAACCTGTTGCACCTACATTCCTGATAATACTGGCCCAAATGGTAAGGTTACTCTAGCTATAAAGAAATTAGAAGATCTGTCATTGGAGTTGAAGAAGAACTCAGGTATCACAGACCACGTGGGATCAATACTTTAGCTGGATGAGTGGGTGGCAGAAGGTGCTCGCCCAGATAGGGGTAACAGTATTAATAATCCTGGTTCTTTTAGCCCTGATTGTTTGCTGTATTCTACCTTTCGTAAAAAGTTAATGAGCACGGCTGTAGACAATAGCACACCTACATTTCTCCACCAAGAAGAAGATGACCTTCTTATGATGGAAGATGACAAACCCTTCACTCCTCTACAATCACTCCCTGTCCATAACCTCACAATCCTATAGGGTTATAGGGATAGATAGCACCTGACTGCACCTCTCCCTCTGTATCAAGGAGGGTAGTGAACAAGTTGCTGCCTAACTCTATATACAGCCTAAAAGAGTTCTAAGTATAAAATTGATGCACTTTAAATAAATAGTGCACAATATGCTGCTGCGACTAAGCTTAAATCCAGGAATAAAAAATGCATACATGTGAATAAAATAGATAAATAATTATGGTGCTAATACATGTGTTAAAATTGCCAAAATAAATCTTCAAATTGGTGATGTGACTGTGAATATAAATAAAATAATAATGACACTCTGAGTACAATGTCCAGATAGAGATAAATAGTGGGGGAAAGAAAAAATAATTAAACAGTTCCTTCCCTTAATCCAGATTGATTGACTCACTGGGTTAGATCGTTTGTATCAGGATATTTAGTTTTTCTTTCCTCCCACTTTAGCCATAATACTGCTGATGATTCGGCTCTCAGGAGAAAGGTTTTATGCAAAGCAAGCAAAGAAAAAATAGATCATTGTGCAGTAAACTTACTAGATAGTGCACAAGCAAAAACAGGGACAAGAGATACACTCACAAACTCCTGGTCTATTAGAAGCATTCAAATATGCAGATTGCAGTCAGCCGCTGTGGACAAAGTTTCCCATAGAGAAACAGCTGCTGTTAACCTTCAGGTGTATTGCAGCACTGAACGTCCTAAGCTCCTCCCACGCGTTACATCACTGACACGTGACTTTTTCAAGGATAAACACAGGAAGCCACGGCCTCTGTATTTAAGTCCTATGGCATTGTGGTTACCATGGAGACAGCGCTGTGTTCATTGGATCATCATACTGCTTTCTGCTACTAATGACATGTAAATATTTTGGCTTAAGCCTTATTTATTTGTTTTACAAATTGTTAAAAGGGGAACATATATTTATAAATACAGGTTTGCAAACAAATGTAGAACACTTCCAGATAAAGAATAAGAACATCCGGAAAGGAGTAAGCAAAAATATTTTAAACAAAAAAAGAGTCCAAATATTTATTGCCTGACACGTGCAGAGGACCCATCATCTACACAGTGCCGAAAATACACAAGAATTTAGAACAACCGCCGGGCAGACCTATCATAAATGGTATTCAATCTATCAATGCCAGGATAGGTGAATATGTCGATAAATTCTTACAGCCGTTAGTATCTCAAACTAGAGCATTTATGAGAGATACGAAACACTTAATACAAATACTGGATTCCCTTGACTTAAAACGAGATCAAAAATATATCATTGCAACTGCGGATGTAGCTTCGCTATATACAGTTATCGATCATAGTGATGCAATAGAAGCATCCAAATGGGCTATGAACAAATTCAGCCATCTCATATCCAAACAAAAAAGATTTATTTTAAGAAGCCTGGCGTTTGGAATACAGCACAATTACTTTTGGTATAAGGACAACTACTACAGACAATTAACTGGGATTGGAATGGGAGCTAAGTATGCTCCAAGTGTGGCCAATGTTTTTATGGCCAAGTGGGAGGATGAGGCAATCTTCTCAAATACCCCAGACAATATTGTGCTTTACAAAAGGTTCATTGATGACTGTATAGTAATATGGAAAGGTGACGAATCTAGCTTAATACAGTTTTTTAACCAATTAAATATCAACCAAAAGAACATCAAGCTTGAATACGAAATAAGTGAAAAAATAGTACACTTCTTAGATTTAGAAATACAGCTAGTAAACAATTCCATTAGTACTAAAACCTATTTTAAAACAGTGGAAAGAAATAGCTACATACCAGTGAACAGTTGTCACCATGAACCATGGCTTATCAATATTCCCAAGGGGCAATTCATACGGCTAAGAAGAAATTGCTCAGACAATAATGAATATCTAAAACAGGCACAATTGATGGGACATAAGTTTGAAGACAAAGGATATAGCAAGGAATTCATAGCAGAAAAAATCAAGGAGATTATTCAAACCCCAAGGGAGTTGCTGATCCAGGATAAAATCAAAGATAATAAAGATAATAACGATATACCACTGATAATGAACTACAGCATTCAACATAAGAAGATGGAAAGAATCATGAGAAAACATTGGCCTCTTTTAAAATCAGATAAAACTCTCTGCAATATTCTACCGGATAAGCCTCGCTTCATTTATAGGCGAGTCCCCACATTAAGGGATCTAATTGCCAAAAACGTCCTGGAACCCCCAAAAGATTGACGGAATTATCCTTTTTCCCCTGTAAAAGATGTTACGCTTGCATCAATACCCAACAAAATGGGCAAAAGTGTAATAAATTCACAGCAACAAGTACTGGCAATGAACATACTATTAAGAACTTTATATCGTGCAGGATGGAAGGAGTAGTATATGTTTTACAATGCTCATGCTCACTACAATATATTGGTAGAACCAAGAGGCCTATGTGGAAACGCATAAGGGAACATATCCAGAACATCAAAAAATCTTTCCCTAAGCATAATGTCTCCAGACATTTTGCTATGCACCACAATAGTGACCCCAAACAGTTGAAATTTTGGGCGATTCAGAAATACAAGCCACATTGGAGAGGCTCAAATAAGATAAGGGAACTCAGTAAAAGCGAGTCTAAATGGATATTCCAGATGGGGACTCTTGCGCCAAATGGCTTAAACAAAGAATTTGATCTTAATTGCTTCATATCAGATTTTTAATATTCCGTGATACTCTCAAGACATGCCTTACTAATTTTTAAACATTTATTTTAATTTTTTAATTTTCATTTTCATTTTTATTTCGTTGGTATTAATTGGTACGTAAATTTATTGTCTCTTTACACTTAATATCATAATAACGATAGTCTATATTTTAGTATTTATTTTAAATAAAATTAATTTTTATTATTTATTTTTTATAATATCATAGGGATCATATATTTGATTTTACTGTAAATGAGTGTATAGTATCAAAAATTTGGGTTGTGCATCTAGTCAATCATGTATTTTAATTTATTTAGCAATTTAATTTAATTTTTCTATAAAAAAAATTTTTGAAACATTGTTGCAATGGTGAACTAGTGGCGCAACAATGTAACCTTAATGTTTTATTTTAATATTTTTTTATATAATTTTCACTAGTGGATGTGAGTGTAATACTGGCCTATCCAATATGTTGCCTCACATATACAATGTGGATCAATTGGTTTTTTACTTGCGGAAGTACACATACATATTAGTGATTTTGCTATCTATCCCAGTATGTAATGACATGCGATCTGATGTGTTAACATTGAATGTGTAGTAACACTATTTACCACTGGAGGGAGTTTCGTGACCGCACTAATTAGGTCCATTTTTATGTTCTTATTCTTTATCTGGAAGTGTTCTACATTTGTTTGCAAACCTGTATTTATAAATATATGTTCCCCTTTTAACAATTTGTAAAACAAATAAATAAGGCTTAAGCCAAAATATTTACATGTCATTAGTAGCAGAAAGCAGTATGATGATCCAATGAACACAGCGCTGTCTACATGGTAACCACAATGCCATAGGACTTAAATACAGAGGCCGTGGCTTCCTGTGTTTATCCTTGAAAAAGTCACGTGTCAGTGATGTAACGCGTGGGAGGAGCTTAGGACGTTCAGTGCTGCAATACACCTGAAGGTTAACAGCAGCTGTTTCTCTATGGGAAACCTCGTCCACAGCGGCTGACTGCAATCTGCATATTTGAATGCTTCTAATAGACCGGGAGTTTGTGAGTGTCTCTCTTGTCCCTGTTTTTGCTTATGTACTATCTAGTAAGTTTACTGCACAATGATCTATTTTTTCTTTGCTTGCTTTGCATAAAACCTTTATCCTGAGAGCCGAATCATCAGCAGTATTATGGCTAAAGTGGGAGGAAAGAAAAACTAAATATCCTGATACAAACGATCTAACCCAGTGAGTCAATCAATCTGGATTAAGGGAAGGAACTGTTTAATTATTTTTACTTTCCCCCACTATTTATCTCTATCTGGACATTGTACTCAGAGTGTCATTATTATTTTATTTATATTCACCGTCACATCACCAATTTGAAGATTTATTTTGGCAATTTTAACACATGTATTAGCACCATAATTATTTATCTATTTTATTCACAAGTATGCATTTTTTATTCCTGGATTTAAGCTTAGTCGCAGCAGCATATTGTGCACTATTTATTTAAAGTGCATCAATTTTATACTTAGTACTATTTGTTTGGTTATCTGATCACCCTATATTGATAGCAGCTTTAATTTACTGATTTTATTATAGCACTAACTATATTGGTTTATATATTTTTTAGCACAATTTATTTATATCACACATATCTATCCACATCAGCACTTGGTTTTTATTCATTTTTTTTAGCCTAAAAGAGTTGCTGAGGAGAATGGGCCAGGCGAAGTAGGACCTTTAGTATTAGGGACAGAAAAGAGAAAATAGCCATTTTAGGGGGGACTGTGAAGGAATGTGATGTAGATAATAATAATAATCTGAAAATGTCTATTTTCTTATGTGCATACATATTTTTCTCCTTACTCATTATATAAGTATACAGGTTTGCTCTGTTATATTATATTTTCTCAAGATGGCAGGTACACCCTACATCCCACACATCAGAAGAACGCGGAACTGAAGATAAAACCAAGGACAGCCAAACCTCATTATGAAGATTCTCCATCTTCTTTTCTATCTTAACCAATGAGATGTACCTATTTGTCATGAGCAGGTGTGACCAGAACCGTGTGATCTGCGACAGAGGACACCAAAACGTATATAAATGAAAATATATTAATTTATTAAAGAAAGTGAGTAATATAATATAACCAACTCCAATATGACACAGTGTAATAACCAACCACAGACAGAGACCCACAAATAACAACAGACAGATAAGTGCAATAAATGGGAAATACCAGGTTCATAAACAATAGCCAGGCCAGGGTCATACACAGCAGATCAGCAGGGGATGTTCCAGAGACATAAACGTAAGCCAGGCCAAGGTCATACACAGGGAGATCAGCAGATGGGGTATGGAACACAGGACAGGGAGAGGATGGATGGGTCAGGCTGCAGGCAGGGATGCAGGGTAACAGGTAGGACAGGATAGGGTCCCAGACAGGGAGACAGGACCAGGGGACAGGATCAGGGCACAGGCTCAGGTTCAGGGCACAGGATCAGATAGCTAGCAGGTCAGGAGGCAATGACGTAGTCAAGGCAAACATGTGAATGTTTGCCGGGTATTTATAGGCTTGTGATTGGCCTCAAGTGACACCTGATTGCAGGAGGCACTGTCTGCTCCATACTGCCAGGATCCATCCGCTGGTGGACGCCAGTACTGCGGCCCAAAGATGATATACTATCAACAGGGAAAAGCTCTCCTGACAGTTCCAAACTGCCAGGAGACACCTACTGGTGGACCTCAGTACTGCATGCCAAATAACAGGTATTACCAGCGGATGGAACATTTCCTGACAGTACCCCCCCTCAAAAGAGCGGCCTCCGGACGCTCCAATTGGTTGTATTTGTCCATAGTGTATGGCATCAAGCAGAACAACAGGTGGCGCAGCAGGCATGGGCACATCAGGCTGGAGGGCGGCAGGCATGGACACACCAGGCTGGAGGGCGGCAGGCATGGACACACCAGGCTGGAGGGCGGCAGGCATGGACACACCAGGCTGGAGGGCGGCAGGCATGGACACACCAGGCTGGAGGGCGGCAGGCATGGACACACCAGGCTGGAGGGCGGCAGGCATGGACACACCAGGCTGGAGGGCGGCAGGCATGGACACACCAGGCTGGAGGGCGGCAGGCATGGACACACCAGGCTGGAGGGCGGCAGGCATGGACACACCAGGCTGGAGGGCGGCAGGCATGGACACACCAGGCTGGAGGGCGGCAGGCATGGACACACCAGGCTGGAGGGGGGCAGGCATGGACACATCAGGCTGGAGGGGGGCAGGCATGGACACATCAGGCTGGAGGGGGGCAGGCATGGACACATCAGGCTGGAGGGGGGCAGACACCCGGACACCAGGCTGGAGGGGGCAGACACCCGGACACCAGGCTGGAGGGGGGCAGACACCCGGACACCAGGCTGGAGGGCAGACTCCCGGACACCAGGCTGGAGGGCAGACTCCCGGACACCAGGCTGGAGGGCAGACTCCCGGACACCAGGCTGGAGGGCAGACTCCCTGACACCAGGCTGGAGGGCAGACTCCCTGACACCAGGCTGGAGGGCAGACTCCCGGACACCAGGCTGGAGGGCAGACTCCCGGACATCAGGCTGGAGGGCAGACTCCCGGACATCAGGCTGGAGGGCAGACTCCCGGACATCAGGCTGGAGGGCAGACACCCGGACATCAGGCTGGAGGGCAGACACCCGGACATCAGGCTGGAAAGATGGAACATCAGACTGGAAAGCTGGAACGTCAGACTGGAAAGCTGGAACGTCAGACTGGAAAGCTGGAACGTCAGACTGGAAAGCTGGAACGTCAGACTGGAAAGCTGGAACGTCAGACTGGAAAGCTGGAACGTCAGACTGAAAAGCTGGAACGTCAGACTGGAAAGCTGGAACGTCAGACTGGAAAGCTGGAACGTCAGACTGGAAAGCTGGAACGTCAGACTGGAAAGCTGGAACGTCAGACTGGAAAGCTGGAACGTCAGACTGGAAAGCTGGAACGTCAGACTGCAAAGCTGGAACATCAGACTGCAAAGCTGGAACATCAGACTGCAAAGCTGGAACAACAGACTGGAAATTGGGAGCAGGTTGGGTTACTGGCAGGATTGTGTGAGTGGGGAAGAACTTCCGTTTCTTCTTGGGCTTAACTACTGAAGATCTGTAGGTGAGGGGTGCAGCAGACTGGAGAGGAGGATTGGGATATGGCAGAGAAGAGGTAACAGTGGCTGGAGGAAGTTCGTGTGGGTTTGCAGGCAGCAGGGAAGAGACAGGTGGGTTGAATGCAGGATAGGTACAGGGAGCAGAGACTGGATATGAGTATTTGTTTGGCAGCAGCGTATACTGAGCTGCAACTGCGGTTGACATGGGTGATGGGGAAACATACATTTGGGTAGGTTGGTGTTTGGTGGCAGAGGTGGTTTGTTTGACTGGAGCTGCTTGCATCATGTCAGACCATGCTGAAAGTATAGGTTGTACAAACTGTGCTTTTAAACCTCCCTGTCTAACAAAAGACTGAGCAGACACAATGCACTCAGCAATCACCTGTGAGGAACAGGCTGAATAGTGCTCACAAAAATCGTCTGGATCATCTTCAAAAAGCCAAACTAGTGATACAACCTGATTCATATCAAAAGGAGGAGTGAAATCATCACGGCCCTCAGGAATACAGGGCAGGGCCAGCTCAGTACATAGTTTGATCAAAGGCTGTACCTCCCCAAACAATACACAACCCCGATCGACCAGGGAGTGAGCCAAACGTATTGTGGCAAACAACTGGTCACTAGACCATCCTTTCAAAGCCTGGCGGCAATAATCACCACTTTCAGATGCCAGCAGAGAAAAATAAATAACCTCATCGGCATTCATGTTTGCAACCAACTGAATCAAAATGGTTCCCCTGTGCAGCCACTTCTGGTCAGGGATAGCCTTGACTTACTGTCATGAGCAGGTGTGACCAGAACCGTGTGATCTGCGACAGAGGACACCAAAACGTATATAAATGAAAATATATTAATTTATTAAAGAAAGTGAGTAATATAATATAACCAACTCCAATATGACACAGTGTAATAACCAACCACAGACAGAGACCCACAAATAACAACAGACAGATAAGTGCAATAAATGGGAAATACCAGGTTCATAAACAATAGCCAGGCCAGGGTCATACACAGCAGATCAGCAGGGGATGTTCCAGAGACATAAACGTAAGCCAGGCCAAGGTCATACACAGGGAGATCAGCAGATGGGGTATGGAACACAGGACAGGGAGAGGATGGATGGGTCAGGCTGCAGGCAGGGATGCAGGGTAACAGGTGGGACAGGATAGGGTCCCAGACAGGGAGACAGGATCAGGGCACAGGCTCAGGTTCAGGGCACAGGATCAGATAGCTAGCAGGTCAGGAGGCAATGACGTAGTCAAGGCAAACATGTGAATGTTTGCTGGGTATTTATAGGCTTGTGATTGGCCTCAAGTGACACCTGATTGCAGGAGGCACTGTCTGCTCCATACTGCCAGGATCCATCCGCTGGTGGACGCCAGTACTGCGGCCCAAAGATGATATACTATCAACAGGGAAAAGCTCTCCTGACAGTTCCAAACTGCCAGGAGACACCTACTGGTGGACCTCAGTACTGCATGCCAAATAACAGGTATTACCAGCGGATGGAACATTTCCTGACACTATTAGACTAACATAGTAATGACGTATTTTTGTGAAAAAAACATTAGCACCGCCTTGAATAAATCAGAAGTGTAAGAAGTAATTCTGCTGTGAGCGTGTCTCAGAGAATCTTACTTTAATATGCATGCATATCCATACTTTCCAATTAGAGACAGCAGCAGATAACCTTGAGCTCTATTGAAGCTCTTAATCTTATCCTTAACACCAACAAGACAATGACTCTAAGCACACAGCTAAAATAATGAAGGAGTGGCTTCACACCCATCCGTGACTGTTCTTGAATGGCCCAGCCAGAGCCCTGACTTAAACCCAATTAAGCATCTCTGGAGAGGCCTAAAAATGGCTGTCCACCAACGTTTACCATCCAACCTGAAAGAACTGGAGAGGATCTGCAAGGAGGAATGGGAGAGGATCCCCAAATCCAGGTGTGAATAACTTGTTGCATCTTTCCCAAAAAGACTAATGGCTGTATTAGATCAAAAGGGTGCTTCTACTAAATACTGAGCAAAGGGGGGGCGTGACCGGGAGCAGATGGTGGTGTGTGTTGGTGAGGAGTGAGAGCGTGTGCGCACCCCGCAACACGAATACGATGCCCCTGGTGTAATCAGCTGTAGTACCTGGTGTTTCTAGCCTCTCTCACCGCTGTGCTGCCTGTGTCTCCTATCCCCCCTGTGAGCATCTGTTGGGGATTGCACATTGTATCCGTAGACACCTGCCGAATCTCGGAGGGCGCTTGTAGCCTGACAGCTGCAGCGTAATCTCGCGAGACTAGAGACCTCGAGGAGGAACGGCTGCTGCAGGAACAGGAGACAGCAGCGGTGGCGTTTGTGTGTGCACTCCGCAAAGTTTGGAAGCCATGTAAAGAACTGTACTCTGTTTGGGGCGGCACTAAGGACACGTTGTGGATACCAGTACACTGATAAGGCAGTGAGTAAAAGCACATTCAGCTCGGCAAGACGGAGGTATTGTCTGCATTAAATTCCTTTTTCCTCTCTCCTATATAAATACTGTGGTTGGAAGGTGATCTACTAAGGGATGTGGATTGTGGAGGACTGTAAGCTGAGCTGTGAGCCTGGGAAGTGACTTTTATACACAGCATGAGTGAAAACATTGCTTTGGGCACATTAGAATAGCAATAATCTGTTTTTTAATCTCATTGCTGCAATAGCTAAAGTATAACAGGCGTTGATAAGTGGGGTTGCATATCTGCGCTTTGTGGGATAATTAAAGTATCCGTGCACCCCACCACAGTTAAAAAACCTTTTTAGTAGATTGGGCACTATGTCGACAAGGAGGAAAGCAGATGAACACACTAGCCAGGAGAGTGTGGGAATTCAATCTTTACGATCGGCCAAAGAAAAGGAGAAGGACAAAGGGGCTCAGCCAACTGTGGCAGGTGCAACGGCGGCGGCTGTGGCAGCAACCGCCAAACTGGAGAGAATGGTCCACATAGCGGAACACACTCCAAATAAGGGGGGGGGGGGCAGCATGCACAAACAAAATCATCAACGGATAGAAAGAGCCAAGGGCTCACGAGTTTGCCCACAAGTGCCTCTGGTATAAAGAACCCCACTAGTAAAGGGCCAGGAGGGACTGGAAAAGAAATAGAGGCCCCCGCCACCTTAACACCGCTAGTGGAAGGAGAACCCTCCCTGAAAGACATTCTTTTGGCAATTAACACATGCAAGCACTCACTGGGTGAATTAGGAGATCAAATGAAGGACATCAAAGAGGAGCTTGTCCTGGCACGGCATGAGCTCCAAAAACAGTAGAAAGAGTAACGGAAACGGAAAAAAGAATAAGTGCGATAGAGGATGAGCTGTACCCTATGAAGCAGGAGGCCAAAGTCTGGAAAGAGAAAATAGATAGTCTGGCGGGGAAATTTAATGAAATAGAAAACAGACTCCGAAGGGATAATGTGAGGGTGGTGGGATTACCTGAAAGGAGCGAAGGCCCAGATCCGATAGTATTCTTAGAGGGCTGGCTGATCGAGACTTTTGGAAGCGAGACATTTACGCAACAGTTCTCGATTGAAAGAGCGCATAGAGTCCCTTTTATGCCCCCCACACAAGGAAGTCCCCCAAGACCAATGATAGTGACATTTTTAAATTACAAGGACAAAGTAAGACTTCTTCGAAAGGCCAGAGAGATGGGGAAAGTCTTGTACAGTGGTACTAGGATATCAATATACCCCGACTTCTCCCCTGACCTCCAGAAACGTAGAGCTGAATTCTTAGGAGTCAAACGTAGCCTTCAAAAATTCAATGTCACATATGCTCTTTTTTACCCTGCCAGGCTTTGGATAAACGCACTGGGAGGCAGTCAGATTTTCGATTCACCTGCCGGTGCGCTAGCATGGTTAGAGGACAAGAAAGATCAATTACCCATGAAATAACTGTGAAATAGTTAGTAAAATGGTTTGAATAGGACACACATAGGTGGGGCACAAATTTAAAAATAATAATGTTGCTTTTTAAGTGGAGTGGGGTGGGGTTTTTGATACAGTAAATGGAAGAGGGAATGGAATGGGGTTGGTTTAAAAAAAGTGTTTACACGGTTTTAGGGAAGGTGGGGTGGGTGTCGGGTGGGGGGAGGGGAGATGAGGGAATGGGAGGTTGGAGCACGGTATGGATAGGATGGTATGTGACGGTCATTAAAAAAGCCTTGCGGGGTAATCTAGAAAGGTATGGGATGGGTGGGGGGAGGGTGGAAAACAACATAAGTATCTTGAGTTGGGTGGGCTCGGGGAGGTGGGGGGGGGGAAGGGTATGTAACTAGGAGAACACATTGGAGGGGAATATTTGAGACACTAAAGGGTAAGAAAATACACAGACACACTGGATTCTGCTCTAGCACATTGGGCACAACAAAAGATAGGTATACCTTACTGTACACTGGAATATGTAATAACACAATGGGCACAGTAAAATATGGGCACATAAGTTTGGAGTGAGAAAGTATGTGTATGCTTTGTAAATATTGGGATACTGGTTTTTTACATATCTGATAAGGAGGAAGTTTGCCTCTCTGACAAAGGGGAGCAACCTAGGTCAAATGGGGAAATATGACACAAAGGGCATAAGTGACAACCGGAGTCTGGGATCTAACATTGCAAGGTGCTCTATAAGGACTATTAGTATTAGCTGTCTCTCTTTCCATTAAGTCTTAAAGGTTAAGCATGTGTTTTTATGTCTCGCTTCTCCTGGTTAACTATTTTTTAGAAAAATAAATGGTTTTGAACATCGGATCATGGAATGTTCGAGGGATGGGTACCCCTGCTAAAAGGGCAGTTGTCTTTGATACATTGGATATTTTTAAGGTGGGTATTGTCTGCCTACAGGAGACACATTTTTCTAAAGACACCAAATCCCAAATAGGAAAGAAGTGATTTCAGCACCAATTCCATGCGGTGCACACCTCATACTCTAGAGGTGTGTCGGTGCTGATTGGTAAAGGGGTAATGTTCTCCTGCAGGCAGTGTGATATAGATACGGAGGGCCGTTATTTTTTTTTACATTGTACAATAGAGAACCAGGAATGTTTATGAGCAAATATTTACATCCCCCCCTTTTAAATTAGAAGTTTTGTTTCGCTTACTGGAATTCGTAGCAGGTAAACCTAGCATACCAATCATTGTAGTTGGGGACTTCAACGTTGTTATTAATAGCAAAATAGATAGGTTCCCCCCAGGAAATCAGGGGCGGGGGCTACAAGAAAATCGAATGGGCCAATTCCTACTAGAAGCGGGCCTGCTGGACCTCTGGAGAATACGGAACCCTGAGGCACAGCAATTTTCATGCTATTCGGGTTCCTATTCTACACTTTCAAGGATAGACTTTATATTGAGTAACGATTTAGCCTCTCCAATAATTAAAGATATAATTTATCAACCTAGAGGGGTGTCGGACCATTCACTGTTGACAGCCACGATAAATATAGGATATAAGAAATCTTGTAGGGTATGGAAGATGAATCCAATGTGGTTTGAAATAATAGAGGATCAGAATGAGATTGTAGCTAAGTTGAACGAATTTATAGTGCACAATAAGGATACAACAACAAGTGGGGTGATGTGGGACACGTTAAAGGCATACCTAAGGGGTTTACTTATCCAGCAGGTCGCAAGATTTAAAAAAACGTCGTTGAACTGGGAAGAGAAGATCAGAAAGGCGTTAGTTGCCGAAGAACAGGAGTATGTGAAAGACCCATCCTCTGCTAAACAAAGTATATGGGAGAATAAGCAACAAATATACAAGGATGTAATGGGTAGGAAGTCTGAAAACAAGAGACTGTTCCAAAAACAAATAGCGTTTGGGGAAGGGGAAAAGGTTGGGAAAATGCTGGCTCATATAATTAGATCTAGTTCCTCCCCCTCCACGGTCCCCGCTATTAGAACTAAGTGTGGTGAAGTCTCGTCTTCGGTAGACGAGATTGGCGACACTTTTAAGAAATACTATGAAGAGTTGTATAAATCTCGGGGGCGGTGGGAGATGAGGAAATGGACAGCTTCTTTGGGAACATTGTGCTGCCCTCCCTTACAGACACCGACAGGGAGATGCTGGAGGGACCGCTAACTTTAGAAGAAATTAGAACAGCAGTAAGGGAAATGGCAAACCAGAAATCACCTGGCCCTGATGGCCTCCCCACAGAGACGTACAAAAAATACGGGGAAGTACTACTCCCGGAGCTCCTTAATGTATTTGACTGGGCAAAGAAAGAGGGGAAGCTACCCAATTCAATGTCCGAGGCAACAATTATTATGTTATACAAGGAAGGGAAAGACCCCCTAGATCCTGGGTCTTATAGACCTATATCCTTGCTTTGTGCAGATGCTAAAATCTTAGCCAAGATTCTTGCTACCAGACTTAAAAAAATAATTCATAAATTAGTCCATCCAGATCAAACAGGGTTTATACCTCATAGATCTACCAGTAGGAATATTAGGAGGTTTTTCCTAAACCTGCAAATTCCAATAGAAAATGCAGGCTCACGGGCGGTTATGATGTTAGATGTGGTAAAGGCGTTCGACAGCCTTGAATGGGGTTTTATGTGGCGTGTCCTGAAGGAGTTTGGTTTCGGCCCCATCTTTAGAAAATGGGTTAAAATTCTATACAATGACCCCAGTGCTAAAGTTAAAGTCAATAATTCTCTCTCTGATAGGTTCCGACTTGAAAGAGGCACAAGACAGGGGTGCCCTCTGTCACCTCTGATTTTTGCCCTGGCAATGGAACCGGTGGCCGCTGCAGTGAGGCAAAATCACATTATGGAAGGGTTCCGGAGAAGGGATAGAGAGGAGAGGATTGCATTATACGCGGACGATGTCCTCCTATTTCTGGGGGACACGGAGCACTCACTTAGACAGGTGATAGATATCTTCACGAGTTTTGGAAGGCTATCTGGTCTCACCATAAACTGGGAGAAATCAGCGTTATTACCAATAGATCCAATCAAGAATGACATCCCCTTGGATAAACTCCAAATGGAAACAGTAGTGACAACAAAATATCTAGGTATCTATATAACAAGGGATCCAGGTAATTATATAAATGATAACTTGGTTCCCTTGCTGTCTAAATTTAAAAACCAGATTGATATATGGAGAGGGCTCCCATTGTCAGTTGCTGGTCGATGTAATCTGATCAAAATGCTGTGGTTGCCCCAGTTATTTTATGTAATGCATAATACACCAATTTGGATCCACAGGAAATGGTTTAAAAAAATTGATTCATTGCTTTGAGAGCTTATATGGAAAGGGGGACAGTCTAGGATAGGTTTACAAACCCTACAACTATCAACTCGAGAAGGGGGTATGGCGGTCCCTCACCCCCGAAGTTACTTCCTAGCTGCTCAGTTACAACATATAGGATCAGGGGATAGCAATGGGGGAAATTTTGACTGCGGGAGCACCACATGAATCACTTCCGGAGGTCCTGGAGGCGAACTCTTTTGCCTTCAGAGCCCCGTCGGTTAAATTAATAACAAAAGTGTGGAAATCTATTAAAACCTTGAAAGGAATGGGTGGTATGGCTAAGTTTGCCCCTCTATGGGATAATAAGAATCTACGAGAATTAATACCAATGGGGAAAATAAAGGCGTGGGAAACAAGGGGAATAGTTAGACTGGCCCAACTGTGCAATGGTAGCACCCTGAAAACATTCTCCTCATTAAAGGAGGAATTCGATATACCAAACTACTCTTACTTTAATTATCTGCAAATTAGACATGCCTTAAAAGCTCAATTCGGGGAACAAGGTCCGAGTTGGAGTCATTCTCCCATTCTTCAAAGAATAGGTAGCTCTGAAGGACCCAGGGGATCTATAGCAGAAATATACCCATATATAAGTGGAGATAGCATGGAGAGACCAGAAAAACTTAAGTGCAGAAGTAAATGGGAAAGGGACCTGGGTAACATATCGGATGAACAGTGGAAGAAGATACTGGTGGGAGGTTACCAGGTCTCGGTTTCACCTGCTCAGAAGTTATCACACTTAATGCTCTTGCATAGGACCTACTACACACCAAAAAGATTATATGAATTCGGGCGGAGGGTGGACACCAACTGTCCAAGGTGCCAGAATACTGGGGACTTGATCCATATGATATGGAAATGTCCAAAACTATTCCGGTATTGGGGGGAAACTCTAGAAACTATAAATAAGATCTTTAAATTAGAACTGAAAATGGATCCAAAGTTGTGTATCTTTGGAGTTGGGGAGGGTCTAGGGAGAAGTAACAGAAAATTGAAAGCAGCGTTGAGATGCCTCTTTCAGGCAAGAAAATTAATAGCACAAAGATGGCAGGCAGAGAGACCCCCCTCAAAGGACGATTGGGTTAGAACAGTAACCGATACAGTTTGGAAAGAAAAAGTAGTATATGCAAGGAGGAAAAATCTAAAGGAGTTCAAAAAAATATGGAATCCATGGCTAGAGGAAATGGGGTATCCTATATAAGGTGTGAGCAGAAAGGAGAAGGTGTAGAGTTATATATGGTGCTTAGAAATCATGAAAGTGTATTAGCAAGGAATATAAGATAGGGGGGGAGGGTAAGCAGGTAGGGTATCAGAGGTGGGGTGGGAGGGTTGGAAAGGGGGGGGGGAAAAAAAAAAAAGAAAAGAGGCGAGTAATTACCTATGGTATGTGATATATACATTATAATGTACACGGTGCATGTAAAAATTATGTATTTGGAAACATTTGTATGTTGTGCAGAATTGAATAAAGATTATTTAAATTAAAAAAAAAATACTGAGCAAAGGATCTGAATACTTAGGACCATGTGATATTTCAGTTTTTCTTTTTTAATAAATCTGCAAAAATGTCAACAATTCTGTGTTTTTCTGTCAATATGGGGTGCTGTGTGTACATTAATGAGGAAAAAAAATGAACTTAAATGATTTTCGCAATTGACTGCAATATAACAAAGAGTGAAAAATTTAAGGGGGTCTGAAAACTTTCCGTCCCCACTGTAGTTTAGACCAAAATGAGGGACAAATGAGGAGGAACGAGAGACAGAGGGACTTTGTTCCAAATCAGGGACAGTCCCTCGAAATCAGGGACAGTTGGGAGTTATGGGTAACACCCCTGTCATACCTATCCCCAACACAAAATCTAACACAATTATTTATATTATACAGGGCTCATTATACACCAGAGAAATGATTTAAATGGAAACATAGAGATACAGCCCAATGTCCCAGATGTAAAGGGATCCCTGCTAACTTAATCCATATGTTATGGAGATGCCCCGTCGCTACTGGTATGAAGTGGTATTAATGATTAATAGCGCTTTTAGGACTGGGTTGTCTCCAGAACCGGGAGGATGCCTCTTGGGTATCCTGGACGAATGGGGAATCCCGGAGGAATATAGGATATTAATAACCAGGAGCCTATTTCGCGCTGGGGTAGTATGTTGGGTGTATGTTTGTTATTCTTGTTGTTTTTTGTATGAAAAATTTAATATTAAAGAACTGATTCAAAAAAAAAAAAAAAGACCTGACATGCAGTATATGACCTATGACATGTATGATACCATAGTGCCATCTTGAGGTCAAATTGGAGAATGTTTCTCATATTGAAACTCAGTATTGTGAAAGGGGCCACACCCATGTGGGGATAGTACATTTTCCAAATAAAAGGTTGTCAGGCATAAGCTGACAAGAGGGCTCTGTAATGACTTAACACCAAGGAAGGTCTGTGCAATCCGCCAGGTCTCTGCTTAAATTGGCCATCCGCCAATTTAAGCAGAGACCACATATAATATTCAGCTAATGGCAAAATGCTCACCCCTGTGAGCAGACACCTTGACCTGTACCACAAATTTGACTTGACCTTTGTCACATTCCTGGTCCTGGAGGTTGTTCCCCAGGACCCTAGGAGAGGGAATTGGGACAGATGAATATTACAAAGGGAAACCCTATGGATAGACCGTTTGAAATTAATGAGGTTAAATCATATAAGTCTTTTCAATAAAATGTGTTTCTAGGTGGGTTTGTTCCTGTATGGATATAAGTTTTCATACTTACTGTAGCTTCCTTCTGCTATAATTACTGGTGTCTTACTGTGAGCTACTTCTTAGAGTTGGTCTAATGTATGCACTCCTATATATAACCATTTTGGTGTACTATAAATTTTAAAGTTGTTTATTTGGTTTATTGTACGTGTGTTGAGATCTCTTACTGGGGCAATCGCATGCTGGGCTTTGTGGTTCAATGTGCGGCCAGTAAGCCGCGGCTTGTGTGTGAGCCATGACTTGTCAAGGTTTGTTGCGGGCCGTAGCGTCTGGATGCTACACCAGAGGGTGCTCCCCTCTGTCTGTGCACCCTGTTGGAATGCTCTGTCCCTCTCCCCGCTCTATGGGCTGGCAGACATCCTTCTGTCGCCTACGCATGCGCGTGCGGGATCACTGGGGGACATGCGCAGTTCCATCTGGCCAGGTCGGGTGACGCCAATGCCACGGGGCGTGGACATCCCCATTGGGATACACATTTAAAGGCTCATTAGTGAGCCATACTCTGACAGGCACCTCCACCAGTATACCTGACCATCTGACCGCGAGCTTTGTTCCAGCAACATGATTGGGGTATGTGCTCCTATATGCAGCTTGTGTCTTTCCATATTGAGCTCTGCTAGTTTGCTGTGTTTTTTGCCACCACAAATAGTATCAATATTCCTTTGATGCCTTTCCTTTTCAGTTTGCTTGTTTGCTTTGAGAGATTTACACTCAATTATACTCAAGACATCCGTGGGGAATTTAACTAATCATTGACCAGTGCTGCCCATAAACATTATAATAGACCTCTTAAACTTTACACTCCCATTTACCATCAATATGTAATGACTATATGGTATGCACTCACTGTTTCTGTTGAGGTTAGTACAAAATACGTTACCTATTTTCTGTCCTTCTAAATTGGCCTTATATGGCCTGACATAAACTGGCATATACCATTCTTAGGTGTACACTTTTTTATGTTCCCAGATTATATTCTAACGCTGTGAGCTGGTTACAAGCCCTCCTATTATTTTCTCCCCCTGTTTGCTGAACTGCTTATTTAGAGGAACTAAACCTCATAACCGTTATGTATACACAGACTTACATTTTAGTAAGCTTTGTGAGTTTATGTATAGGATATACCCTAGAATTTGGGTGTGGTGTTGGTGGCTGTTTTTCTCTACTCTATATATGCACTACCTTCTATTGAGGTATCAGTTTACCTGTTAAACCTTGGATACCGAGTGGCTTCCCCCATCTTTCCTCGCCTTGATTGCATACCTGTTCCTAGTTTTGGGATCTTGAACACAGTTTCAATCTATATTTCTTTCTATTAATTAAATGCATATACTATATTTGATGACTTTTTTATGTATATTTACTGTTTTTTCCATGTATTTAGAAAAAATATTGATAAGTTCCTGAAGAAGCGTCATATTGCGAAACATGTTGAGCTTGTACCTCTAAACCGGTATCCTACTCCCACTCTGCTAAGGGAACCCCCAGTGGTCATTACACTCATTGACCCTGGCCCAGCAGATATAGTTGGATGTGCTGATTAGGGATGAGCTTCGAGTTCGAGTTAAACTCATGTTTGACTCGAACATTGGCTGTTCGCAAGTTCGCAGAACAGCGAACAATTTGGGGTGTTCGCGGCAAATTCGAATGCCGCGGAACACTCTTTAAAAGTCTATGGGAGAAATCAAAAGTGCTAATTTTAAAGGCTTATATGCAAGTTATTGTCATAAAAAGTGTTTGGGGACCTGGGTCCTGCCCCAGCGGACATGGATCAATGCAAAAAAAAGTTTTAAAAACGGACGTTTTTTTCAGGAGCAGTGATTTTAATAATGCTTAAAGTCAAACAATAAAAGTGTAATATCCCTTTAAATTTCGTAGCTGGGGGGTGTCTATAGTATGCCTGTAAAGGGGCGCATGTTTCCCGTGTTTAGAACAGTCTGACAGCAAAATTACATTTCAAAGGAAAAAAGTCATTTAAAACTACTTGCGGCTATTGCATTGCCAGTCCGACAATACACATAGAAGTTCATTGGTAAAAACGGCATGGGAATTCCCCACAGGGGAACCCCGAACCAAAATTTTTTTTAAAAATGACGTGGGGGTCCCCCTAAATTCCATACCAGACCCTTCAGGTCTGGTATGGATTTTAAGGGGAACCCCGTGCCAAAATTTAAAAAAAAAAACGGCGTGGGGTCCCCCCAAAAATCCATACCAGACCCTTATCCGAGGACGCAACCTGGCAGGCCGCAGGAAAAGAGAGAGGGACGAGAGAGCGCCCCCCCTCCTGAACCGTACTAGGCCACATACCCTCAACATTGGGAAGGTGCTTTGGGGTAGCCACCCAAAACACCTTGTCCCCATGTTGATGAGGACAAGGGCCTCATCCCCACAACCCTGGCAGGTGGTTGTGGGGGTCTGCGGGCGGGGGGCTTATCGGAATCTGGAAGCCCCCTTTAACAAGGGGACCCCCAGATCCCGGCAGTTTTACTAAAAACTGTCAAAAATGTTAAAAATGACAAGAGACCGTTTTTGACAATTCCTTTATTTAAATGCTACTTCTTTCTTCTATCTTCCTTCATCTTCTTCTTCTTCTTCTTCTGGTTCTTCTGGCTCTTCTGGTTCTTCCTCCGGCGTTCTCGTCCAGCATCTCCTCTGCGGCGTCTTCTATCTTCTTCTCCTCTCCATGGCATGGGGGGAGGCTCCCGCTCTTCTCTTCATCTTCTTCTCTTCTTCATCTTCTTCTCTTCTTCTCCTTCATTTTCTTCTCCGGGCCGCTCCGCATCCATGCTGGCATGGAGGGAGGCTCCCGCTGTGTGATGCGTCTCCTCTTCTGACGGTTCTTAAATAACGGGGGGCGGGGTCACCCGGTGATCCCGCCCCCTCTGGCGCACGGGACATGACGGGACTTCCCTGTGGCATTCCCCGTGATGTCACAGGGAAGTCCCGTCAAGTCCCCGTGCGTCAGAGGGGGGCGGGGTCACCGGGTGGCCTCGCCCCCCGTTATTTAAGAACCGTCAGACGAGGAGAAGCGTCACACAGCGGGAGCCTCCCTCCATGCCAGCATGGGTGTGGAGCGGCCCGGAGAAGAAAATGAAGAGAAGAAGATGAAGAAGAAGATGAAGAGAAGAGTGGGAGCCTCCCCCCATGCCATGGGTGCAGAGCGGCTCGAGGAGAAGAAGATAGAAGACGCCGCAGAGGAGATAATGGACGAGAACGCCAGAAGAGCCAGAAGAACCAGAAGAAGAAGAAGATGAAGGAAGATAGAAGAAAGAAGAAGCATTTAAATAAAGGAATTGTCAAAAGCTGTCTCTTGTCATTTTTAACATTTTTGACAGTTTTTTAGTGAAATGGTAGGGGTAAAGTACCCCCTTACCATTTCACACAGGGGGGCCAGGATCTGGGGGTCCCCTTGTTAAAGGGGGCTTCCAGATTCCGATAAGCCCCCCGCCCGCAGACCCCCACAATCACTGGCCAGGGTTGTGGGGATGAGGCCCTTGTCCTCATCAACATGGGGACAAGCTGTTTTGGGGGGCTACCCCAAAGCACCCTCCCAATGTTGAGGGAATGTGGCCTGGTACGGTTCAGGGGGGCGCTCTCTCGTCCCCCCCTCTTTTCCTGCGGCCTGCCAGGTTGCGTGCTCGGATAAGGGTCTGGTATGGATTTTTGGGGGGACCCCACGCTGTTTTTTTAAGAAATTTTGGCGTGTGGTTCCCCTTTGGTATGGAATTTAGGGGGACCCCCCTGCCAGGGTTCCCCTTAATATCCATACCAGACCTGAAGGGCCTGGTATGGAATTTAGGGGGACCCCCACGTTATTTTTTTTTTAAATTTTGGTTCGGGGTTCCCCTGTGGGGAATTCCCATGCCGTTTTTATCAATGAACTTTTATGTGTATTGTCGGACCGGCAATGCAATAGTCGCGAGTAGTTTTCCTTTGAAATGTCATTTTGCTGTCAAACTGTTCTAAACACGGGAAACATGCGCCCCTTTACAGGCATACTATAGACACCCCCTAGGTATGAAATTTAAAGGGATATTACACTTTTATTGTTTCACTTTAAGCATTATTAAAATCACTGCTCCTGAAAAAACGTCCGTTTTTAAAACTTTTTTTTGCATTGATCCATGTCCCCTGGGGCAGCACCCAGGTCCCCAAACACTTTTTATGACAATAACTTGCATATAAGCCTTTAAAATTAGCACTTTTGTTTATTCATGTTCGTGTCCCATAGACTTTAACAGTGTTCGCGTGTTCAAACAAACTTTTTTCATGTTCGCATGTTCTGGTGCGAACCGAACAGGGGGATGTTCGGCTCATCCCTAGTGCTGATTACCGCTTATATAAGTCTGTATTTTATATGCTCTTAAAGTGGTTGTTAAGCCACTCTAACCTATATACACCATCAGCACAGCCTCCTATTGTAGTATCCCCCTCTGTGTGTGATTTATAAAAAATAAATGCTGCAAATACCTTATTTCCCTGCCAAGATTGCGATCACATGACTGGCCATCTTTCTCCTTTATTCCTCTGAGAGATGCAGCGGGCGGGGCTGAGATACCTTTGCTGATGTCAGTCTGGAGAGGAGGAGAGGAGGAGACAGCTGGTTGGTCATGTGATCGCAATCTCGGCTCTTAAATTGAGGTATTTACAGCATTAATATTTATAAATCATTCACAGAGGGGGACACTGCAATAGGAGGCAGTGCTGAAGGTGTATACAGGTTAGTGTCATGAGAGTAGCAAGAGGGGGAAGAGGCGGTTCACACACAGACTGAGAGGGGAGGGGGAGAAGAGCACAGGAGCAGAGAGGAGAGTGGATAGCAGGCTGCTGATGACAGAGGCACGTAAACTGACCATGGTGTCAGGGCTCAGCAGCCATAATACACTGTGATCAGTTTACATAGGGGTGGGGAGAAACTGGCAGGATCAGCCATTTTATTTTTTTTAAGTGTTACGGGGGGCCAAATGACACAGGACAAGCACTGTGTCATATAACATTCTTTAAAGGAACAGGATCCTTTTTTTTTTTTGGCTTAACAAACGCTTTAGGGATCTTTGGAAATCTGTTATGATTAAAAATTGTTTTTCAATATATTGGTGCCTGAAAAGTCCATGATTTCTTCTAAATAAATGTAACCTACTTATTTGCTAGGAAGTAGGTGGCATTTTGCTTGTTATAAGGTAAGGTATATCTGTCAATCTTGTATTGTATTCCGAACACTGTAATAGTTTTGTATGTACAGCATTTTCCATTTAGTAAACGAATATTAAGGCACTGCAGAGGTCTGAGCTTCCTTGCTTATAACGCAAAGTAACCTTACTAGATAGACTAAAGCAAAACAATACAAAGACACACAGAGCGTGGCTTGCAGGGCCAGACTAGGAATAAAAACCAGCCTTGGGAAAAATATCATACCAGTCCCATAGCATTATTATACCAACCCAACATCATAACCATCATAACGTCATTATTTCATTGTTCATGAAAGGGAAAACCATGCATTTTTGAAGCACATTTGAAGAGTGTATTATATATATGTGTACACACAGTGGGGACAAAGTATTCAGACCCCCTTACATTTTTAACTCTTTGTTATATTGCAGTCATTGCTAAAATCATTTAAGTTCATTTTTTTCCTCACTAATGTACACACAGCACCCCATATTGATAGAAAAAGATTTATTAAAAAAGAAAAACTGAAATATCACATGGTCCTAAGTATTCAGACCCTTTGCTCAGTATTTAGTAGAAGCACCCTTTTGATCTAATACAGCCATGAGTCTTTTTGGGAAAGATGCAACAAGTTCTTCACACCTGCATTTGGGGATCCTCTGCCATTCCTCCTTGCAGATCCTGACCAGTTCTGTCAGGTTGGATGGTAAACGTTGGTGGACAGCCATTTTTAGGTCTCTGCAGAGATGTTCAATTGGGTTTAAGTCAGGGATCTGGCTGGGCCATTCAAGAACAGTCACGGAGTTATTGTGAAGCCACTCCTTTGTTATTTTAGCTGTGTGCTTAGGGTCATTGTCTTGTTGGAAGGTAAACCTTCGGCCCAGTCTGAGGTCCTGAGCACTCTGGAGAAGGTTTTCGTCCAGGATATCCCTGTACTTGGCTGCATTCATCTTTCCCTCGATTGCAACCAGTTGTCCTGTCCCTGCAGCTGAAAAACACCTCCACAGCATGATGCTGCCATCGCCATGCTTCACTGTTGGGACTGTATTGGACAGGTGATGAGCAGTGCCTGGTTTTCTCCACACATATCACTTAGAATTAAGGCCAAAAAGTTCTATCTTGGTCTCATCAGACCAAAGAATCTTATTTCTTACCATCTTGGAATCCTTCAGGTGTTTTTTTAGCAAACTCCATGCGGGCTTTCATGTGTCTTGCACTTAGGAGAGGCTTCCGTCGGGCCACTCTGCCATAATGCCCCGACTGGTGGAGGGCTGCAGTGATGGTTGACTTTCTACAACTTTCTCCCATCTCTCGACTGCATCTCTGGAGCTCAGCCACAGTAATCTTTGGGTTCTTCTTTACCTCTCTCACCAAGGCTGTTTTCCCCCAATAGCTCAGTTTGGTAGGATGGCCAGCTCTAGGAAGGGTTCTGGTCATCTCAAAATGTCTTCCATTTAAGGATTATGGAGGTCACTGTGCTCTTAGGAACCTTAAGTGCAGCCGAATTTTTTTTGTAACCTTGGCCAGATCTGTGCATTGCCACAATTCTGTCTCTTCTGAGCTCTTCAGGCAGTTTCCTTTGACCTTATGATTCTCATTTGCTCTGACATGCACTGTGAGTAAGGTCTTATATAGACAGGTGTGTGGCTTTCCTAAACAAGTCCAATCAGTATAATCAAACACAGATGGACTCAAATGAAGGTGTAGAACCATCTCAAGGATGATCAGAAGAAATGGACAACACCTGAGTGAAATATATGAGTGTCACAGCAAATGGTCTGAATACTTAGGACCATGTGATATTTCAGTTTTTCTTTTTTAATAAATCTGCAAATCTGCAAAAATGTCAACAATTCTGTGTTTTTCTGTCAATATTGGGTGCTGTATGTACATTAAGGAGGAAAAAAAATGAACTTAAATGATTTTAGCAAATGGCTGCAATATAACAAAGAGTGAAAAATTGAAGGGGGTCTGAATACTTTCCGTCCCCACTGTATAGAAGGCAGATATAAAAGCACATAGGGATATATATATATATATATATATAAGCAAATTCCAGTTAAAAATAGTAAAATTGGTCCACCGTCAAGGGGTACCCCGGGGGGGGGGGGCTCTGGGTTCCAGAGACCAACTTCCACAGAAAGAATGGGGGGGGGGTTACTGATATAAGGGGGAAACCTTTATATCAGTGCCCCCTTATATTATTGTATTCATTACCCCCTCAGACTTGCCTGGCGGCACTGTCACTGACCTCCTCTCAGGTACACCGTGCAGGGCTCAATTAGACGGCTCCAGGTTGGTGACTCTGGTTTTATCCTATAGTCTTCTCTCCACAGTCCACACACGTTTAACTTCTCCTATTACCCCTATCCTGACGGCACTCTTGACTCCTCTCCAGACTCCCCCTCAGAGACTGCAGACATGATATAAGACAAGAGATGGTCAGGGATTGCGAAAATGGTACAAGAGATGGTTAGAGACTGAGGACAGGATACAAGAGATGGCTAGAGACTGAGGACATGATACAAGAGATGGATTGAGACTGTGGACATGATACAATAGATGGTCAGAGACTGAGGACAGGATACAAGAGATGGTTAGAGACTGAGGACAGGATACAAGAGATGGTCAGAGGTTGCGGACATGATACAAGAGATGGTCAGAGGTTTCAGACATGATACAAGAGATGGTCAGAGGCTGTAAGCATGATACAGTAAATGTCAGAGGCTGCAGACATGATACAGTAGGTATCAGAGGCTGCCGGCATGGTGAGGACATCATACTAAAGATGGTCAGAGACTGCAGACATAGTACAAGAGATGGCCAGAGACTGCAGACATGGTACAAGAGATCAATGCAGCCTCATCAGTACCCCTCAAATGCAGCTTTACAGTGCCCGTGAATGCAGCCTCACTGTGCCCACTAATTGCAGCCTCTCTGTGCCCGCCAATTGCAGGCTCTCTGTGCCCACCATTGCAGCCCCTCTGTGCCCACCAAGTGCAGCCTCTCTATGCCCACCACTGCAGCCTCTCTGTGCCCACCACTGCAGCCTCGTTGTGCCCACCAATTGCAGCCTCTCTGTGCCCACCAATTGCAGCCTCTCTGTGCCCACCAATTGCAGCCTCTCTGTGCCAACCACTGCAGCCTCTCTGTGCCAACCACTGCAGCCTCTCTGCACCACCCAATTGCAGCCTCTGTGTGCCCATCATCGCAGCCTCTCTGCCCACCGATTGCAGCCTCTGTGTGCCCGCCATTGCAGCCTCTGTGTGCCCACCATTGCAGCCTCTGTGTGCCCACCATTGCAGCCTCTGTGTGCCCACCATTGCAGCCTCTGTGTGCCCACCATTGCAGCCTCTGTGTGCCCACCATTGCAGCCTCTGTGTGCCAACCATTACAGCCTCTGTGTGCCAGCCATTGCAGCCTTTGTGTGCCCATTACAGCCTATGTGTGCCTACCAATTGCAGCCTCTTTGATCCCACCAATGCAGCCTCTCTGTGCCACTCAATTCCAGCCTTTCTGTGCCCACCACTGCAGCCTCTCTGTGCCCATCACTGCAGCCTCTCTGTACCCACCAATTGCAGCCTCTCTGTGCCCACCATTGCAGCCTCTGTGCCCACCGATTGCAGCCTCTGTATGCCAGCCATTGCAGCCTCTGTGTCCCCACTATTGCAGCCTCTGTGTGCCCACCATTGCAGCCTCTGTGTGCCCACCATTGCAGCCTCTGTGTGCTCACCATTGCAGCATCTGTGTGCCCACCATTGCAGCCTCTGTGTGCCAGCCATTGCAGCCTATGTGTGCCTACCAATTGCAGCCTCTTTGATCCCACCAATGCAGCCTCTCTGTGCCACCCAATTCCAGCCTTTGTGTGCCCACCATTGCTGCCTCTGTGTGCCCGCCATTGCAGCCTCTGTGTGCCCGCCATTGCAGCCTTTGTGTGCCCGCCATTGCAGCCTCTGTGTGCCCGCTATTGCAGCCTCAGTGTGCCCACTATTGCAGCCTCTGTGTGCCCACCATTGCAGCCTCTGTGTGCCACCAATTGCAGCCTCTCTGTGCCAACCACTACAGCCTCTCTGTGCCAACCACTGCAGCCTCTCTGCACCACCCAATTGCAGCCTCTGTGTGCCCATCATCGCAGCCTCTCTGCCCACCGATTGCAGCCTCTGTGTGCCCGCCATTGCAGCCTCTGTGTGCCCACCATTGCAGCCTCTGTGTGCCCACCATTGCAGCCTCTGTGTGCCCACCATTGCAGCCTCTGTGTGCCAGCTATTACAGCCTCTGTGTGCCAGCCATTGCAGCCTCTGTGTGCCAGCCATTGCAGCCTCTGTGTGCCAGCCATTGCAGCCTATGTGTGCCTACCAATTGCAGCCTCTTTGATCCCACCAATGCAGCCTCTCTGTGCCACCCAATTCCAGCCTCTGTGTGCCCACCATTGCTGCCTCTGTGTGCCCGCCATTGCAGCCTCTGTGTGCCCACCATTGCAGCCTCTGTGTGCCCACCATTGCAGCCTCTGTGTGCCCGCCATTACAGCCTCTGTGTGCCCGCTATTGCAGCCTCTGTGTGCCCGCTATTGCAGCCTCTGTGTGCCCACCATTGCAGCCTCTGTGTGCCACCAATTGCAGCCTCTCTGTGCCAACCACTGCAGCCTCTCTGTGCCAACCACTGCAGCCTCGCTGCACCACCCAATTGCAGCCTCTGTGTGCCCATCATCGCAGCCTCTCTGCCCACCGATTGCAGCCTCTGTGTGCCCGCCATTGCAGCCTCTGTGTGCCCACCATTGCAGCCTCTGTGTGCCCACCATTGCAGCCTCTGTGTGCCAGCCATTGCAGCCTCTGTGTGCCAGCCATTGCAGCCTTTGTGTGCCCATTACAGCCTATGTGTGCCTACCAATTGCAGCCTCTTTGATCCCACCAATGCAGCCTCTCTGTGCCACTCAATTCCAGCCTTTCTGTGCCCACCACTGCAGCCTCTCTGTGCCCATTACTGCAGCCTCTCTGTACCCACCAATTGTAGCCTCTCTGTGCCCACCATTGCAGCCTCTGTGCCCACCGATTGCAGCCTCTGAATGCCAGCCATTGCAGCCTCTGTGTGCCCACTATTGCAGCCTCTGTGTGCCCACCATTGCAGCCTCTGTGTGCCCACCATTGCAGCATCTGTGTGCCCACCATTGCAGCCTCTGTGTGCCAGCCATTGCAGCCTATGTGTGCCTACCAATTGCAGCCTCTTTGATCCCACCAATGCAGCCTCTCTGTGCCACCCAATTCCAGGCTCTGTGTGCCCACCATTGCTGCCTCTGTGTGCCCGCCATTGTAGCCTGTGTGCCCGCCATTGCAGCCTCTGTGTGCCCGCCATTGCAGCCTCTGTGTGCCCGCCATTGCAGCCTCTGTGTGCCCGCCATTGCAGCCTCTGTGTGCCCGCCATTGCAGCCTCTGTGTGCCCGCCATTGCAGCCTCTGTGTGCCCGCCATTACAGCCTCTGTGTGCCCGCTATTGCAGCCTCTGTGTGCCCGCTATTGCAGCCTCTGTGTGCCCACCATTGCAGCCTCTGTGTGCCAGCCATTGCAGCCTCTGTGTGCCCACCATTGCAGCCTCTGTGTGCCCACCATTGCAGCCTCTGTGTGCCCACCATTGCAGCCTCTGTGTGCCAGCCATTGCAGCCTCTGTGTGCCCATTACAGCCTCTGTGTGCCAGCCAATTGCAGCCTCTGTGTGCCAGCCAATTGCAGCCTCTGTGTGCCAGCCAATTGCAGCCTCTGTGTGCCCACCATTACAGAATCTGTGTGCCAGCAATTGCAGCCTCTGTGTGCCCACCATTGCAGCCTCTGTGCCTACCAATTGCAGCCTCACCATTTCCTGGATCACACATAGCAGCCAATGTATGGCACAGAGCTGGGTCTGTGTGTGTAAGTCAGCGCTGTAACAAGGTCTCGCCCCCCTAGACTGGCTCGTGTGATAGGCAGAACACTGATTCAATCAGTGTTCCATCTAGAAGACTATCACAAAAGCCGGTCTAGGGGGGCAGGACCTTGTTACAGCACCGCCTTACACACACAGACCCAGCTCCGTGCCATACAAGAGACGGAGCCGGAGGACACAGGGAGGGAGGGGAGCACTGCAGCCGCCGCTCAAAGCGGCCCCAGAGGAGCCGGCCTACTGGGAAATTTCCCGGTATCCCGGTAGGCCAGTCCAGGTCTGGTGGCTTGGTGCTGCCCCCTGCTCCCTCCTCACTGGCTGTGATTGACAGCAGCTGGAGCCAATATCTCCTACTGGTTTGTCTGAGCCAATGAGGATGGGGAACACCAAGGGAGCCACTGCTCCTGTGCAGAGTACTGGATCGAGATTGAGCTCAAGTAAGTATAAGGGGGGGCGAGCTGCATGCAGAAGGTTTTTTTAACCTTAATGCAGAAAATACATTAAGGTAAAAAAATCATCTGCCTTGAAAACTACATTAAGGATCGATTCACATTTATGAATGTTGCTTTTGAGCATTTCTGCAGTGCTTTTTGCTGTGCTTTCTGCGTTTTTGTAACCATATTTTACTGTGATTTTGCTGCGATTTGCGTTTTGTGTGTGTGTTTTGTTTTTTTTTTACATTCATTGTATAGAGCTGGTTGCTAAGGAGAGGGTCGGGAAGCCAGCCACCACGTCTTTAACCATTTAAGAACCGCCTCACGCCGATGTACGTCGGCAAGGCGGCACGGGCAGGCAAAATCACGTACATGTACGTGATTTGCCTCCCGCGGGTGGGGGGTCCGATCGGACCCCCCCCCGGTGCCCGAGGCGGTCCTGTTTTGTCCCCCGGAGATCGGAGGTAAGGGGGAGGCCATCCGTTCGTGGTCCTCTCCTTGCGATCGCCGCTGGCCAATCAGATCACTTCCTTTGCTGCTGTATGCTAAACAGCAGCAAAGGAAATGATGTCATCTCTCCTCGGCTCGGTATTCCGTTGCAGCGCTGAGGAGAGAAGACTTCACTGTGAGTGCACAACACTACACACACACAGTAGAACATGCCAGGCACACAAAACCCCCCGATCCCCCCCAATCACCCCCCCCCCCCCTCCCTGTCACAAACTGACACCAGCAGTTTTTTTTTTTTTTCTGAATACTGCATTGGTGTCAGTTTGTGACAGTTACAGTGTTGGGACAGTGAATATTAGCCCCCTTTAGGTCTAGGATACCCCCCTAACCCCCCCTAATAAAGTTTTAACCCCTTGATCACCCCCTGTCGCCAGTGTCACTAAGCGATCATTTTTCTGATCGCTGTATTAGTGTCGCTGGTGACGCTAGTTAGTGAGGTAAATATTAAGGTTCGCCGTCAGCGTTTTATAGCGACAGGGACCCCCATATACTACCTAATAAATGTTTTAACCCCTTGATTGCCCCCTAGTTAACCCTTTCACCACTGATCACCGTATAACCTTTACGGGTGACGCTGGTTAGTTCGTTTATTTTTTATAGTGTCAGGGAACCCGCCGTTTATTACCGAATAAAGGTTTAGCCCCCGATCGCCCGGCGGTGATATGCGTCGCCCCAGGCAGCGTCAGATTAGCGCCAGTACCGCTAACACCCACGCACGCAGCATACGCCTCCCTTAGTGGTATAGTATCTGAACGGATCAATATCTGATCCGATCAGATCTATACTAGCGTCCCCAGCAGTTTAGGGTTCCCAAAAACGCAGTGTTAGCGGGATCAGCCCAGATACCTGCTAGCACCTGCGTTTTGTCCCTCCGCCCGGCCCAGCCCAAGTGCAGTATCGATCGATCACTGTCACTTACAAGGCACTAAACGCATAACTGCAGCGTTCGCAGAGTCAGGCCTGATCCCTGCGATCGCTAACAGTTTTTTTGGTAGCATTTTGGTGAACTGGCAAGCACCAGCCCCAGGCAGCGTCAGGTTAGCGCCAGTAGCGCTAACACCCACGCACGTACCATACACCTCCCTTAGTGGTATAGTATCTGAACGGAACAATATCTGGTCCGATCAGATCTATACTAGCGTCCCCAGCAGTTTAGGGTTCCCAAAAACGCAGTGCTAGCGGGATCAGCCCAGATACCTGCTAGCACCTGCGTTTTGCCCCTCCGCCCGGCCCAGCCCAGCCCACCCAAGTGCAGTATCAATCGATCACTGTCACTTACAAGGCACTAAACGCATAACTGCAGCGTTCGCAGAGTCAGGCCTGATCCCTGCGATCGCTAACAGTTTTTTTGGAAGCTTTTTATTGAACTGGCAAGCACCAGCGGCCTAGTACACACTGGTCGTAGTCAAACCAGCACTGCAGTAACACTTGGTGACGTGGCGAGTCCTATAAGTGCAGTTCAAGCTGGTGAGGTGGCAAGCACATGTAGTGGCCCGCTGCCACCAAGAAGAAGACAAACACAGGCCCGTCATGCCCATAATGCCCTTCCTGCTGCATTCGCCAATCCTAATTGGGAACCCACCGCTTCTGCAGCGCCCATACTTCCCCCATTCACATCCCCAACCAAATGCAGTCGGCTGCATGAGAGGCATTTTTATGTCCTCCCGAGTACCCCTACCCAACGAACCCCCCCAAAAAAGATGTCGTGTCTGCAGCAAGCGCGGATATAGGCGTGACACCCGCTATTATTGTCCCTCCTGTCCTGACAATCCTGGTCTTTGCATTGGTGAATGTTTTGAACGCTACCATGCACTAGTTGAGTATTAGCGTAGGGTACAGCATTGCACAGACTAGGCACACTTTCACAGGGTCTCCCAAGATGCCATCGCATTTTGAGAGACCCGAACCTGGAACCGGTTACAGTTATAAAAGTTAGTTACAAAAAAAGTGTAAAAAAAAAAAATATATATATAAAATAAAAAAAAATTGTTGTCGTTTTATTGTTCTCTCCCTCTCTCTCTATTCTCTCTCTCTATTGTTCTGCTCTTTTTTACTGTATTCTATTCTGCAATGTTTTATTGTTATTATGTTTTATCATGTTTGTTTTTCAGGTATGTAATTATTTATACTTTACCGTTTACTGTGCTTTATTGTTAACCATTTTTTTGTCTTCAGGTACGCCATTCACGACTTTGAGTGGTTATACCAGAATGATGCCTGCAGGTTTAGGTATCATCTTGGTATCATTCTTTTCAGCCAGTGGTCGGCTTTCATGTAAAAGCAATGCTAGCGGCTAATTAGCCTCTAGACTGCCTTTACAAGCCGTGGGAGGGAATGCCCCCCCCCCACCGTCTTCTGTGTTTTTCTCTGGCTCTCCTGTCTCAACAGGGAACCTGAGAATGCAGCCGGTGATTCAGCCAGCTGACCATAGAGCTGATCAGAGACAAGAGTGGCTCCAAACATCTCTATGGCCTAAGAAACCGGAAGCTACGAGCATTTTATGACTTAGATTTCGCCGGATGTAAATAGCGCCATTGGGAAATTGGGGAAGCATTTTATCACACCGATCTTGGTGTGGTCAGATGCTTTGAGGGCAGAGGAGAGATCTAGGGTCTAATAGACCCCAATTTTTTCAAAAAAGAGTACCTGTCACTACCTATTGCTATCATAGGGGATATTTACATTCCCCGAGATAACAATAAAAATGATAAAAAAAAAAAATGAAAGGAACAGTTTAAAAATAAGATAAAAAAGCAAAAAAATAATAAAGAAAAAAAAAAAAGCACCCCTGTCGCCCCCTGCTCTTGCGCTAAGGCGAACGCAAGCGGCGGTCTGGCGTCAAATGTAAACAGCAATTGCACCATGCATGTGAGGTATCACCGCGAAGGTCAGATCGAGGGCAGTAATTTTAGCAGTAGACCTCCTCTGCAAATCTAAAGTGGTAACCTGTAAAGGCTTTTAAAGGCTTTTAAAAATGTATTTATTTTCTTGCCACTGCACGTTTGTGCGCAATTGTAAAGCGTGTCATGTTTGGTATCCATGTACTCGGCCTAAGATCATCTTTTTTATGTCATCAAACATTTGGGCAATATAGTGTGTTTTAGTGCATTAAAATTTAAAAAAGTGTGTTTTTTCCCCAAAAAATGCGTTTGAAAAATCGCTGCGCAAATACTGTGTGAAAAAAAAAATGAAACACCCACCATTTTAATCTGTAGGGCATTTGCTTTAAAAAAATATATAATGTTTGGGGGTTCAAAGTAATTTTCTTGCAAAAAAAAATAACTTTTTCATGTAAACAATAAGTGTCAGAAAGGGCTTTGTCTTCAAGTGGTTAGAAGAGTGGGTGATGTGTGATATAAGCTTCTAAATGTTGTGCATAAAATGCCAGGACAGTTCAAAACCCCCCTAAATGACCCCATTTTGGAAAGTAGACACCCCAAGCTATTTGCTGAGAGGCATGTCGAGTCCATGGAATATTTTATATTGCGACACAAGTTGCTGGAAAGAGACAATTTTTTTTTTTTTTGCACAAAGTTGTCACTAAATGATATATTGCTCACACAGGCCATGGGAATATGTGAAATTACACCCCAAAATACATTCTGCTGCTTCTCCTGAGTACGGGGATACCACATGTGTGAGACTTTTTGGGAGCCTAGCCGCGTACGGGACCCCGAAAACCAAGCACCGCCTTCAGGCTTTCTAAGGGCGTGAATTTTTGATTTCACTCTTCACTGCCTATCACAGTTTCGGAGGCCATGGAATGCCCAGGTAGCACAAAACCCCCCAAATGACCCCATTTTGGAAAGTAGACACCCCAAGCTATTTGCTGAGAGGTATAGTGAGTATTTTGCAGACCTCACTTTTTGTCACAAAGTTTTGAAATTTGAAAAAAGAAAAAAAAAAATGTATTTTCTTGTCTTTCTTCATTTTCAAAAACAAATGAGAGCTGCAAAATACTCACCATGCCTCTCAGCAAATAGCTTGGGGTGTCTACTTTCCAAAATGGGGTCATTTGGGGGGGGGTTTGTGCCACCTGGGCATTCCATGGCCTCCGAAACGGTGATAGGCAGTGAAGAGTAAAATCAAAAATTCACGCCCTTAAAAACGCTGAAGGCGGTGATTGGTTTTCGGGGCCCCGTACGCGGCTAGGCTCCAAAAAAGTCCCACACATGTGGTATCCTCATACTCAGGAGAAGCAGCTAAATGTATTTTGGGGTGCAATTCCACATATGCCCATGGCCTGTGTGAGCAATATATCATTTAGTGACAACTTTGTGCAAAAAAAAAAAAAAGTGTCACTTTCCCGCAACTTGTGTCAAAATATAAAATATTCCATGGACTCAATATGCCTCTCAGAAAATAGCTTGGGGTGTCTACTTTCCAAAATGGGGTCATTTGGGGGGGTTTTGTGCCACCTGGGCATTCCATGGCCTCCGAAACGGTGATAGGCAGTGAAGAGTAAAATCAAAAATTCACGCCCTTAAAAACGCTGAAGGCGGTGATTGGTTTTCGGGGCCCCGTATGCGGCTAGGCTCCCAAAAAGTCCCACACATGTGGTATCCCCATACTCAGGAGAAGCAGCTAAATGTATTTTGGGGTGCAATTCCACATATGCCCATGGCCTGTGTGAGCAATATATCATTTAGTGACAACTTTGTGCAAAAAAAAAAAAAAGTGTCACTTTCCCGCAACTTGTGTCAAAATATAAAATATTCCATGGACTCAATATGCCTCTCAGAAAATAGCTTGGGGTGTCTACTTTCCAAAATGGGGTCATTTGGGGGGGTTTTGTGCCACCTGGGCATTCCATGGCCTCCGAAACGGTGATAGGCAGTGAAGAGTAAAATCAAAAATTCACGCCCTTAAAAACGCTGAAGGCGGTGATTGGTTTTCGGGGCCCCGTATGCGGCTAGGCTCCCAAAAAGTCCCACACATGTGGTATCCCCATACTCAGGAGAAGCAGCTAAATGTATTTTGGGGTGCAATTCCACATATGCCCATGGCCTGTGTGAGCAATATATCATTTAGTGACAACTTTGTGCAAAAAAAAAAAAAAAAAGTGTCACTTTCCCGCAACTTGTGTCAAAATATAAAATATTCCAGGGACTCAATATGCCTCTCAGCAAATAGCTTGGGGTGTCTACTTTCCAAAATGGGGTCATTTGGGGGGGTTTGTGCCACCTGGGCATTCCATGGCCTCCGAAACTGTGATAGGCAGTGAAGAGTGAAATCAAAAATTTACACCCTTAGAAATCCTGAAGGCGGTGATTGGTTTTCGGGGTCCCGTACGTGGCTAGGCTCCCAAAAAGTCCCACACATGTGGTATCCCCGTACTCAGGAGAAGCAGCTGAATGTATTTTGGGGTGCAATTCCACATAGGCCCATGGCCTGTGTGAGCAATATATCATTTAGTGACAACTTTTTGTAAATATTTTTTTTTTTTTGTCATTATTCAATCACTTGGGACAAAAAAAATAAATATTCAATGGGTTCAACATGCCTATCAGCAATTTCCTTGGGGTGTCTACTTTCCAAAATGGGGTCATTTGTGGGGGTTTTGTACTGCCCTGCCATTTTAGCACCTCAAGAAATGACATAGGCAGTCATAAAATAAAAGCTGTGTAAATTCCAGAAAATGTACCCTAGTTTGTAGACGCTATAACTTTTGCGCAAACCAATAAATATACGCTTATTGACATTTTTTTTACCAAAGACATGTGGCCGAATACATTTTGGCCTAAATGTATGACTAAAATTGAGATTATTGGATTTTTTTTTTAACAAAAAATAGAAAATATCATTTTTTTTCAAAATTTTCGGTCTTTTTCCGTTTATAGCGCAAAAAATAAAAACTGCAGAGGTGATCAAATACCATCAAAAGAAAGCTCTATTTGTGGGAAGAAAAGGACGCAAATTTCGTTTGGGTACAGCATTGCATGACCGCGCAATTAGCAGTTAAAGTGATGCAGTGCCAAATTGGAAAAAGACCTCTGGTCCTTAGGCAGCATAATGGTCCGGGGCTCAAGTGGTTAACCACTTCCATTGTTATGGCAGCAGCTAGCTGCCATACCCCCGGTATCCACTTCTTCAGCGGGCGGTCCGCTTTCAGATAAAAGTGGTCTCAGCCGCGGATTAGCTGCAAGATCACTTTTATCGGTGGCGGGAGAGGGCCCGTCTGCTACGCTCCAGTACCCTCCGCCACTTACCGGAGCCGCCGACAGCGGCAGGGGCGATTCCTTTCCCCTGCTTGGCATGGAGGGGAAGATGGCCCCCACCCGGCCCCATACCATTGCAGGGTGGAAGTGATGTCTAAACGTCACTTCCGCCCATAGCTGTTACAAGGGTTTTTTTTATTTTTTTCAAACGACATTTTATTTTATTTTTTATTGCATTTTAGTGTAAATATGAGATCTGATTTTGACCACAGATCTCATATTTAAGAGGTCCTGTCATGGTTTTTTTCTATTACAAGGGATGTTTACATTCCTTGTAATGGGAATAAATGTGACACAAATTTTTTTTTAAAAGAACATTGTAAAAATACTAGCTCACGTGCAGAAGCGAACACATACGTGAGTAGCGCCTGCATATGAAAACGGTGTTCATACTACACATGTGAGGTATCACCGCGATTGTTAGAGCGAGAGCAATTATTCTAGGGCTAGACCTCCTCTGTAACTCAAAACATGCAACCTGTAGATTTTTTTAAACGTCGCCTATGGAGATTTTGTAAGTGTAAAAGTTTGTCGCCATTCCACAAACGGGCACAATTTTGAAGTGTGACATGTTGGGTATCAATTTACTCGGCGTAATATCATGTTTCACCATATAAAAAAATATTGGGCTAACTTTACTGTTGTCTTATTTTTTAATTAAAGAAAAGTGTATTTTTTCCAAAAAAAATACGATGTGACAGAAAGTATTGCCATTTTATTCTATAGAGTGTTAGGAAAAAAAAAAAATATATATATATATATATAAAATGTTTGGAAATTCTAAGTAATTTTCTAGCAAAAAAAACCTGACAGCTGAATGTAAAAAAAAAAATACCGGCAAAAAATAAAATTCACAAAAAAAACGGCATGGGGTCCCCCCCAAGACCATACCATACCCCCAGATCCTGCCCCCCCACCCCCATGTGAATGGGATTCGGGTACCCATTCACCAAAAAAGCAGTGAAATGTAAAAATGTAAACAAGAGCCAGTTTTTGACAAATGCTTTATTACAAAAATAGCTCCGAGCTGTATTCTCCCGCCGCCGCTTCTCCCGGTGCCGTCTTCTCCCACCATCGTCTCTCCCGGTGCTGTCTTCTCCCCGAGCTGTCCGTCTTCTCCCGCCCCTGTCTTGTCCCAGAGCTGTCTTTTTCCTCGTCGCCACTGTCTTCTTCCTCGTCACCAGTTACCCACTAAAAAAAAAAGACCGCTCTTGTCCTAAGGCTGTTTTCCTCCGTTGTGACACCCCCCGCTGTCTGACATATCTTATATAGCCATCCAATGGCGTCACCCGGAGAGCCTGCCCCCTTGTGACGTCACATCAAAGCATCCACCCCCCCCATGTTGAGGGCATGTGGCCTGGTATGGTTCAGGAGGGGGGGTACTCGCTCGTCCCCTCCCTTTCCTGACCTACCGGGCTTCATGCTCATATAAGGGTCTGATATGGATTTTGGGGGGACCCCACGACATTTTTAAAAAAAATTTTGGTGTGGGGGTGGCCCCTCCTATCCATACCAGACCTGTCTGGTATGGTCCTGGGGGGGACTCACACTGTTTTTTTTCGTGAATATTTTTAGCCGGCAACTTTTTTTTTTACATTCAGCTGTCAGAGGGGAGGCCCGCTGTTAGGTGATGACTCATCGGTTGTTAAGGATGTGGCGCCCGCCCTCCCAGCCGGCTCCTGAGTTGGACAACTCCTATCCTCATATTAATTAGTGGTTCCAAAATAATATCTACTGCAGTAGGGAACAGACACAAAAGATAAGCTCAGCATCTTTCCAAATAACTGTTCTGCTTTATTATGACACAATTGAACGTTTTTATACACTTGATTACGTAGGTATCACATTAATATTACAATTGTACGTTTATGGTAACAAGGGATGTATCATAGACAGACTAATTCTAATCAGGACTCGATAGAATGCAAACATGTACTGAAAACATTATTAGTGCCGTGTGTACAGTGAGGGCAGTGTGCAATACATACAAAATAGAATACAATTATATACAGAACTTACAAATTTCCATTACACTTCTTAGCAACCAGCTATATACAGTGAATTTAAAAAAAAAGCTCAAATCGCAAAACACAAATCGCGGCAAAATTACGGTAAAAACGCAGTATCTGCGTTTTGGATGCGGGTCCATTGAAGTCTATTAAATGCAAAACACTGCATTTTGCGGTAAAAAAAGCCCCTGACCCTTTCCAAAAATACAGAGGCACAAAAATGCATTGATGTGAATGTGTTCTATAGGAACCCATGTTAAAAAAATTCCCTGCATTTCTGCAAAATGCAATAGGCATCAAAAAATGCATTAGTGCGAATCAAGCCTAAGGTATAAATACTTAAAGGTTAAGTTCACCTTTCATTCAAATTGTGCATTTTTTATTATTAAAACAGGAGCCTGTAAAGTATTGCACCTGCAATCATTATATTATGGGTGAAATGTCAGGCTCCTGCACAGGCTGTCATTTTCAGAGACAATGTAACTGAACTACAGGTGACTGATCCATGTGCTTGCAGGTCATTTAAAACTGCAAGTCAGTCTGCCATGGTGGTAGAAGGGACTTGTAGTTTCTACATTTACAGATTCTTGTAAATGAATGATGTGGCTATGTGGGTGACAACGAATGTGGGGAAAAGAACCTCTGCCTGCTGTCACACTGGGGAAGGGGGGTACTAAGGAGTAGAGGGGGGCAACTAGAACCTGTTACATCCTGAATTCAGGTGCAACATGTTCTAAAAGGTGAACTTATCATTTAAGCTGGTATACATGCACACTTTTTTTTTGTTCAGCCCGCTGGCTTACAGATACCTCCATCCACGCAAGCGAGGTGGATGGTGGAATCCTCCTTGCTGGGGCATTGTATTCTGACAGAGGGGCTTTTCGCAGTCAGAATACACTGATCAGTGCTGCTGCTATTTGGTTGCAAACCGCTGATCAAACAAGGTTTTCCAGCAGTCCCATTTAGCCAGGAGCTGATAAAACGATCAGCTTCTGCCTAACAAGGAGGGCTACATACATATCAAAATTTGGCTGGTCCCTGCTGAACAAATTGAATTTCAATCTGTGTGTACACATAGCTCCCAACTGTCCCTGATTTTGAGGGACTGTCCCTGATTTGGAACAATGTCCCTCTGTCCCCCACTCCTCCTCATGTGTCCCTCATTTTGTTGTGATCTATATAGTTGTGTATAAAATGCACTTTTTATCTATCAAAAAGTGTTTTCTAGCACTAAACCTTTCATCTGATTTCTAAATTGCTGCATTTGTAAATTCCAAAAGCCAATATAAAGGAATAGTAGTGGTAAAAAAAAAGCACTTGTGGGTTTAACCAGTCTTGTTTTTTTGTACAAGTCTCCTTTAAGGTGGCGTGGTAAGGGGTGTGTCCTATGCCTGCATACTTTTGCTGATAGGTGTCCCCCATTCCCATCTCAAAAAGTTGGGAGGTATGCGGTAATCATATGTTTACCGCATAAGTTATTAAAGTCCACTCTGTGAATATGTGCAAAGAAAGTCTCTTGGTGTACAATATCCTTGTGTCCTTGTATTGGTTAAGCCTTGTTACATGCACCAGTCACCAGAGTCGTAATGACGAAACGCATCAGGGCAGGACCATACAGCGACCAGAAGTGACGACAGCACGCCATCAAGAGTGACAGACACCAAACTAAGTGAGAGTGTCAGGGCGGTGGGTGAGATGCCATTGATTGTTTGGCAATCTGTCATGTACCTTGTATCAGAGCCTAATGGTAGAAGGAGACCTCTCTTATCTTACGGTCCTGGCTCTGGGACCACTGGGATTGCTAAAGTGGTCGCGAGAGTAGAAATGATCCGCCGAAAAGACTGGACTGTAGTAGCAGCTGGAGGCGGTGGTTACAGGTGCGGGTCAGCGACCCCTAGGCACTGGCAGGTACAGGAGCAGGCTGGAGCAGAGTGAGACAAGCCGGGTAACAGGTATGTAACACAGCAGGCAGAGAGTAGTCAGCAGGCAGCCAGAGGTTGGCAACTGGAGATGTACAGGTATAGCAAGGTCAAGGCAAGCCGGGTCAGGATAGGAGAAGGCAGCAGTAGTCAAACAGAGCTGGGTCAGTATAATCACAGGTAGGTACAGGATCAGGGCTCAGGTAAAGCTGCAGATCAGACAGCACTGCACTAAAGCAGCTGCTGACCTTTTAAAGGGTCATTGGCGCCAAGCCGAGTTAGCGCACACGCGCCTGCCGCGTGTTCCTTTGCACGGCGGGCACTCATAGGAACATGTGCGAACGCCCGAGCATCTGCCTTGCTACAGAGTATCCCTGACACAATCAAACTACTGATGTTGATGTGAACAAAGCGTGTTATGACCTATGTTTGTAAGTGCATTTTAAAGAGGGAATGGTTTTAATAGAGCAAGATTGAACGGGATTACACTATGTGGAGCTTTTTTCTTATAAAAGATCAGTGTCTCTAAGATTGTTCCAGTGGTGAAGCGGTACATTCCCCGTACGAGTGATTGACAGCACTTTAGACAAAGGCGTGTTTAATTGATATAACTGGTGAGTGCAAACCCTGAGGTGAGAGGGACTCACGTGGTGACAATCTGATGATTGGTGCATGTAACAACACTTAACCAACACAAGGATATTGTACACCAAAAAAAATTTCTTTGCGCATATTCACATGGTGGACTTTAACTTATGTGGTCAACACATGATTACCGGCCGATTGGTTGAGGCTTTGGACGGAAAGCCGTATTAGTATTTTTGTTCAGTCTTAATGCTTTTATATGTGTTATTATTCCTGTATTTGTTATAGTGGCAGCCAGGGGCAGACTGACAACTCATGGAGCCCCCGGGCAACAGGAGATCATGGGGCCCCCTGTGTCCCCACCCACACTCTAGCCACACCCATACAAAGCCCCACCCCCCAGCTTGCACTGCGTGGATGCCTCAATTCTGGGTTGAACCTGAGATAAACAGTGCACAGAGGGCAGCAGGGCAGAGCATTGGATGTCAAGCAAGCACAGTACACAGGGGGCAGCAGGGCAGAGCATGGGGGAACCATGGCAAAGTATAGAAGTCAGCAGGTCATAGCTCAGGGGGTCAGCAGGGCACAATATGTGTGTGTGGAGGGCAAGAGGGCACACTACATGGATAGCAGCAGGGCACATTATGGGGCACACCAGGGAACATTACAGGTTGGGGGGGGGCACAGTAGGACACATTACATGAGGGGGGGCAGCAGGGAACATTATAGGGCACATTACATGGGGGGGAGGCAGAGGGGCACAGCATGGGACATTACATGGGGCAGGAGGGCACATTATGGGGTACAGCAGAGTATATTACATAGGGGCATGAGGGCACATTATGGGGCACAACAGAGCACATTATGGGGCATATTACATGGGGAAGAGAGGGCACATAATGGGACACAGCAGGGCATATTACATGGGGGCATGAGGGCACATTAAGAGGCACAGCAGAGCACATTAGGAGGGATAAAATCTCATATTATGGGGCACAGCAGGGCACATTATGAGGCATAGCAGGGCTTATTATGTGGGGGCAAGAGGATACATTATGGGGTACAGCAGGGTATAATACATGAACCAAGAGGGCACATATAGGGCACTGTATGGTGCACACTATGAGGCACGGAATGATGCATCAAGGGGCACACAGCAGGGCACATCATATGGCACATCAGGGTACAGGGCACATCATGGGGCATACAGTAGGGCTCAGGGCACATCACAAGGCCCACTGAGCAGGGCATGGGTGCACAGAGCGGGGCATGGAGGCAGACAGCAGGGCATGGGGGCACAGAACAGGGCATAGGGTAGGCAGCAGGGCAAGGGGGCACAGAGCATGGCATGGGGTAGACATCAGAGCATGGGGCAGACATCAGGGAATGGGGGCACAGAGCAGGGCATGGGGCAGACAGCAGGGCATGGGGCAAAGAGCAAGGCATGGGGGCACAGAGCAGGGCATGGGCAGACATCAGGGCATGGGGCAGATAGCAGGGCATGGGGGCAGACATCAGGGCATGGGGGCAGACATCAGGGCATAGGGCAGATAGCAGGGTATGGGGCCGATAGCAGTGTATGGGCAGACATCAGGGCATGGGGCAGCGTTCAGGCTTTTGGGCACAGAGCAGGATGCTGGGCACATAGAGGGACACAGGACAGCAGCTGCTACATTTTCCTTCCTAGATGCAGAGCAGCGCGGGAAGCGGCTGTAAACATACCTCTCGTGATGCACTCCTCCCCGCCGGCCCCTCCTCTCTTCTCGTCCGTCCGAGGTGATGACAAATACAAGCACCTGGGGTGGACGGGAGGGAAGGAGGGGCCGGTGGGGAGGAGCGCATCACAAGAGGTCTGTTTACACTGCAGCAGTCTCTTAGCAGGGAGCAGTGATTCGGGACCCGATCTACCTGTCAGGTAGCTGTGATTGACGGGTAGATCGAAGTGGAAGCTGTCATGGGGCCCCCTACTGACCACGGCTCTCAGTCCGTGCCCGAATTGCCCGATGGTCAGTCCGCCCCTGGTGGCAGCTAATTTTATTTGATGTCTAAACTTGAATAAGGTATCCAGAGGATTGTGTTTGATCCTCTGTATATTGGCACTGAGTAGATTGTTTTCAGTTATCTGAAAAATATATTTTTTAATGATTGTGTATGGTAATGACTACTCAAAGTGGAGATGTCCTAAAGTTAATTCACTGATGACTGATGTGGCATTAATCTTATACAGAGCATCAAGATAAAGTTGTGTGATGAAATACTTATGTAAACATCTTTGCTGTGGCTTACAGTTACAACCAGTAATGATGAAAATAGATGTCACACAGAATATTAGTGCATTATGTCATATGGATTCTAGAGATAAAGAAATTGTGGCAATCTGTACAGGTGCAAACAGATAAGACATGTATTTGCAGAAATTAGTAAGTAGTAAAGCATATTGTGGCAGAGTTCAGAATGACCAACATTCAATAAAGGCTGAAGTATATTGCTGTGTTTGAAGGAGTTAACAGTTGTCTTCCTGAGATTAGGAAAATAGATATACAGTATCTCACAAAAGTGAGTACACCCCCTCACATTTTTGTAAATATTTTATTATATATTTTCATGTGACAACACTGAAGAAATTATACTTTACTGCAATGTAAAGTAGTGAGTGTGCAGCTTGTATAACAGTATAAATTTGCTGTCACCTCAAAATAACTCAACACACAGCCATTAATGTCTAAACCACTGGCAACAAAAGTGAGTACACCCCTAAGTGAAAATGTCCAAATTGGGCCCAATTAGCCATTTTCCGTATCCGGTGTCATGTGACTCGTTAGTGTTACATGGTCTCAGGTGTGAATGTGGAACAGGTGTGTTAAATTTGGTGCTATCGCTCTCACTCTCTCATACTGGTCACTGGAAGTTCAACATGGCACCTCATGGCAAAGAACCCTGTAAGGATCTGAAAAAAGTTTGTTGCTCTACATAAAGATAGCCTAGGCTATAAGATGATTGCCAAGACCCTGAAACTGAGCTGTAGCACAGTGGCAAGACCATACAGCGGTTTAACAGGACAGGTTCCACTCAGAACAGGCCTTGCCATGGTTGGCCAAGGAAGTTGAGTGCACATGCTCAGCCTCATATCCAGAGGTTGTCTTTGGGAAATAGACGTATGAGTGCTGCCAGCATTGCTGTAGAGGTTTAAGGGGTGGGGGCCAGCCTGTCAGTGATCAGACCATACACCGCACACTGCATCAATTTGGTCTGCATGGCTGTCATCCTAGAAGGAAGCCTCATCTAAAGATGTTGCACAAGAAAGCCCGCAAACAGTTTTCTAAAGACAAGCAGGCTAAGGACATGGATTACTGGTACCATGTCCTGTGGTCTGATAAGACCAAGATAAACTTTTTTGGTTCAGATAGTGTCAAGAATGTGTGGTGGCAACCAGGTGAGGAGTACAAAGACAAGTGTATCTTGCCTTCAAGCATGGTGGTGGGAGTGTCGTGGTCTGGGGCTGCATGAGTGTTGCCGGCACTGGGGAGCTACAGTTCATTGAGGGAACCATGAATGCCAACATGTACTGTGACATACTGAAGCAGAGCATGATCCCATACATTCATAGACTGGGCCGCAGGGCAGTATTCCAATAGATCGACCCCAAACACACCTCCAAGACGACCACTGCCTTGCTAAAGAAGCTGAGGGTAAAGGTGATGGACTGGCCAAGCTTGTCTCCAGACCTAAACCCTGTGGGGCATCCTCAAATGGAAAATGGAGGAGAACAAGGTCGCTAACATCCACCAGCTCCATGATGTCATCATGAAGGAGTGGAAGAGGACTCCAGTGGCAACCTGTGAAGCTCTGGTAAACTCAATGCCCAAGAGGGTTAAGGCAGTGCTGGGAAATAATGGTGGCCCGAAGTGTCAATATTTTGTGTGGACAAAATATTGACACTTTGGGCCCAATTTGGACATTTTCATTTAGGGGCGTACTCACTTTTGTTGCCAGCGGTTTAGACATTAATGGCGGTGTGAGTTATTTTGAGGGAACAGCAAATTTACACTGTTATACAAGCTGTACACTCACTACTTTACATAATGAATGCCGTTGCAAGACTCATCCACCTTACGAACCATTCAGTGTCATCCACCCCTCTCTGCCAATCCCTCCACTGGCTTCCACTCACCCAACGAATAAAATTCAAAGTACTAACAATAATTTACAAAGCTATTCATAACTCTGCCCCCAGCTACATCCCTAACCTAGTCCCGAAATACCAACCAAGCCGCTCTCTTCGGTCCTCCCAAAACCTCCTGTTCTCTAGCTCCCTTGTCACCTCCTCCCATGCTCGCCTCCAGATTTCTCCAGAGCTTCTCCATCTTTTGGAACTCCCTACCCCAATCTGTCTGACTGTCCCCTAATCTATCCATCTTTAGACGATCCCTGAAAACCCTTCTCTTTAAAGAAGCCTATCCTGCTTCTAACTAACACTTGTCATCGGTTGTTAAGCACAGAGCGGCCGACTTCCCGGCTCCCTCCTTAGAAAACAGCTATATACAGTGCATTTACAATGCATTTAAAAAGAGAGGAAAAAAAACGTAAAATGCAAAATGCATGAAAACTGCATTCAAAAACGCATAAATATGCAAAATGCACTGCAAAACATGTCTGAAAAACGCATCAAGTGCAGCCGCACAGATTTGAACCTAGACTAAATGTGTGTCATCTCCAGCTCACCAGACCCAGTCCTTGTTTATCTTCTAGTGCTGATCCCCTGCCACTCCTGATTTTCTCCTTCTTAACATCTCCTATATGTGTACATTCTGCTTCTCCCTGGCACCTCCACTTATTCTCCTGATGCCGCCCAATTTCAAAAAGACTACAATTAGCTTTCCATCAACCAGAGGCAGGAGGACATAGTACAGGAGATGGTCAGAAACTACAGACATAGTACAGGAGATGGTCAGAGACTGCAGACCTACTACAGGATATGGTCAGAGACTGCAGACATAGTACAGAAGATGGTCAGAGACTGCAGACCTACTACAGGAGATGGTCAGAGACTGCAGACCTACTACAGGAGATGGTCAGAGACTGCAGACCTACTACAGGAGATGGTCAGAGACTGCAGACCTACTACAGGAGATGGTCAGAGACTGCAGACATAATACATGAGATGGTCAGAGACTGCAGACATAATACAGGAGATGGTCAGAGACTGCAGACATAATACAGGAGACCATCAGAGACTGTGGAAATACTACATGAGATGGTAAGAGACTGCAGAAATACGACAGTAGATGGTTAGAGACTGCAGACATACTACAGGAGATAAGACATGGCAAAGATATTACTGGAGATCAAGAGAGACAATGATTATGTATGCCACAAATAAAAGCATTAAGAACGATCGAAATACTAATTGCGGCGCTCCGTCCAAAGTCTCAACAATTGGCCGGTAATCACATAAGTTATTAAAGTTCACCATGTGAATATGTTCAAAGAAAGTCTCTTGGTGTACAATATCTTTGTGTTCGTTAAGTGTTGTTACATGCACCAATCATCAGATTGTCAGATTGTCAAACGTAGGTTGACAAGCGGTGTAGGTCCCCCCAGGCACAGCAGCTACACCGCTTGTCAACCTACGCAAGACTTGGCCCATTGGGGCCGCTGCTTTAGGTGAGAGGCTGGGGGAAACAGGTGTCGCACCCCGGAGCCCGTTTTGGAAGCACTCATCCACCTTGGTCACTGTCTTTTACTTAATGCTCACTGCACTTGCGTTCTAAATAGGGGAATGGCGCTGTTCACAAACTATAGAAAAATCAAAAAACCAGCAAAACAAAAAAAACAAAAAAATATATATATATGTGAATGAAAATATGTAAAATGAAAAAATATATCTAAAAAATTGACAAAAAATGTGAAGTGTGCACCAAAGCCCACAACAAACTAAGTGAAAGATTCTTGCTAGAACCCTGCCTAGGCGTGGTCATACGGTACGCACACGTCGCTCCTACGTTCTGACTCTGCACTTCCGGTTTTGGTAGCTAGGTTGGTGGAACGCAAGCCGCCACCTTGCTACCCCAGCTACCATCCGCATTTGGTTTTGTTTGTCAGGGGAGTATTGTCAGCTCCCGTTTTTAACTATTAGCACCTATTTTTTGGCTAATAAATGTTGATTTTTTTACGGACTCACACTATGAGGATTCCTTGTTTCTCCATACATATTGTTTTTTTCCGGTGGATACTTATATAAAGAACACTGTGGACCTAGAGGGAAGGAGCTTGCTGAACCTGAGAGGGGGATTCCGGGCATCCAGGATTCCGGCCACAGGATCTATCCATGCCCTTCACCCCTGCAGGGGTTGGGCTTTCTGGTGAGTGAGGGCACAAGAGGGGGCCTGTTTGACACGGACACATCATTACTGAAAACTCGTTGGGGATTACACATTTGTTGAATATACCTACTTAAAGAGCGCCGCATATGTTTTGCTAGTTTACTTGTTTGGTTCTGTTCATGTGAGGACACTGTTTTATGCTGGCAGCTCTTGGCTAGCCTATCCCCTTTTCTAGTTGATTGACTGTTATTGGTTTGTGCATTAGCATATTTTTTATTTACCGTAATTTCTTCAGTGTTGTCACATGAAAAGATATAGAAAAATATTTACAAAAACGTGAGGGGTGTACTCACTTTTGTGAGATACTGTATATATCAGCCACTGTATGAGCATTGGATAAAGTATACTGTATAAACCCATTGAGCATCATGCGCATAACCTGGAAACCTGGCTGGTAAATCAAGGGTTAAAGGGATCCCTGTGCTGGGAGTAAACAGTGGCTGGGTGAACTGACATAACAAGAGTCGGGAGGCATACACAGTTACTCTGTTTAGAAACCATGTAAACACTTGATGTGTGTCATCTCTAGCTCACCAGACCCAGTCCTCGTTCATCTTCTAGTGCTGGTCCACTGTCACTCTTAAATTCCTCCTTAACAGCTGTATATGTGTACATTCCGCTTCTCCCAGGTACCTCCACTTATTCTCCTGATGCTGCCCAGTTTCAAAAAGACCATGATTAGCTTTCCATCATCCAGTGGCAGGAGGCATGGCTGGGCCTGATCCTCAAAGGCTGGCCACACCTCTTTCCCTTATTCCTGCCCAATAACTGCCTTTCGCCTCACAGAATGCTACGCTTCAGGCTGTTACATAGGAGTGAGTGCCCAATAGCTAAGCCGCCCCAGTGATCACTGCTGGGTGGGGTGGAGGTAGAGGTAGGCCATATGGATGTGTTTACAGATAACAATCCTGTCCGGCCCAGCAGCCTAATTTAGCAGGGGCAGACGGGAGGGCAATGGATAACCTAGGAGGGGCAGTAACGACACCACTGCTGATGAAGCTGATCTAAAAGCGATTCTATCTTCCAACTAGTCTCTTTTTAGAAATGGCATCTGGTTGGCAAACTCATTGCACAGTAACCACAGAGTAGGCCATGACTCTAGAAGAAGAAGGGTATTCCCTTTATCGCAGGGATAGAGAGGGTAAAAAGGGGGGAGGGGTATGCCTATATATGAAGAATAATGTACAAGTGAATGTGAGAGATGACATCAATAAGGGAGCTAGGGAGGAGGTGGAATCCTTATGGGTAGCGCTCCAAAGGGATGGAGCTAAGGGATTTGGATTAGCAGCAAAGATGGGAAGTGTTATCATAATGGGGGATTTTAATTATCCAGACAGACTTTTCAGAGGGAGCCATGCATTCGTCTAAGACTCGCAAAAAACCTAAATGCCTTGCAGGACAATTTCATGGGTCAGATGGTAGACGCACCAACTAGAAACAAGGCGTTATTGGAGCTACTGATTACCAACAATACAGACCTGATCATGGATGTGGAAATACGGGGCAATTAAGGAAACAGCTATCGCAAGTTAATTGGCTTCAGTATAAATCATACAATAGGAAACACAAGGGGAACACAAAGACACTGAATTTCAAAAGAGCCAACTTCCCTAAACTACGAACCTTGCTAGAAGGTATAAATTGGGTTAAAATCTTAGAAACAAAGAACACGGAGGAGAGATGGGGTTTGCTTTAAGAGCATATTAAATAAGGGCATTAGCCAGTGCATCCCATTGGGAAATTTTAAAAGAGCGAACAAAAGTCCTGGATGGCTTAACTCTAATGTAAAAAGCATATAAAAGGAAAGGAGTAGGCCTTCAAAAAATACAAGGCTGAGTGATCATCATCAGCATTCAGACTTTACAAAGAATGCAACAAGATATGTAAGGGTGCAATTAGGGTGGCTAAGATAGAACACATAGCAGAGGAGAGAAAAAAAAAATCAAAAAAATTATTTAAGTATATAAACAGTAAAAAAGGGAGGACAGACCAAATTAGCCCCATAAAAAGTGAGGAAGGACATCTGGTTACAAAGGATGGGGAGATGGCAAAGGTATTGAATTGATTCTTCTCCTCAGTCTTCACGAGGGAATCGGGGGGGCTTTAGTAACCAAAACTGCAGTGTTTTTCCTTATGACACAGGAAACACACTCATCGCTAACAGAGGACAGAATTAGAAATATTCTTGGAAAACTTAACATTAATAAATCACCAGGACCACATGGCTTGCACCCAGGTATTTAGGGAACTCAGTCAAGTATTTGCCAGACCATTGTTCCTAACTTTTACTGACTGGAAAGGTACCAGCTGATTGGAGAAAAGACAATGTAGCACCAATATTTAAAAAAGAGCCAAAATACATTCCTGGGATTTACAGACCAGTTAGCTTAACATCAATAGTAGGGATGAGCCGAACACCCCCCGGTTCGGTTCGCACCAGAACCTGCGAACGGCCCGAAAGTTCGCACGAACGTTAGAACCCCATTGGCGTCTATGGGACTTGAACGTTCGAAATCAAAAGTGCTCATTTTAAAGGCAAATTTGCATGGTATTGTCCTAAAAAGGGTTTGGGGACCCGAGTCCTACCCCAGGGGACATGTATCAATGCAAAAAAAACTTTTAAAAACGGCCGTTTTTTCGGGAGCAGTGATTTTAATGATGCTTAAAGTAAAAAAAAAAAAAAAAAAAGTGAAATATTCCTTTAAATATCGTACCTGAGGGGTGTCTATAGTATGCCTGTAAAGTGACGCGTGTTTCCCGTGTTTAGAACAGTCCCTGCACCAAATGTCATTTTTAAAGGAAAAAATCTCATTTAAAACTGCTTGCGGGTTTAATGTAATGTCGGGTCATGGCAATATGGATGAAAATCAGTGAGACAAACGGCATGGGTACCCCCCAGTCCATTACCAGGCCCTTTGGGTCTTGTATGGATATTAAGTGGAACCCCGCACCCAAATTAAAATAAGGAAAGGTGTGGGACCACCAGGCCCTATATACTCTGAACAGCAGTATACAGGCGGTGCAAACAAGACAGGGACTGTAGGTTTGTTGTTAAGTAGAATCTCTTTGTAATTTTGAACGGGTACATTTTTTAACGTGTTTAGCTCCAGCCAAAAAATCTTTTTTAAGCTTTTTGGAAAACATAGGGAAGGGTTATCACCCCTGTGACATTTGTTTTGCTGTCTTTCCTCCTCTTCAGAAGATTTCACCTCACTTTTTGTCCCAATGAAAAATGTTTTTTGAAAATTTGGGTTTTTTTGTGGAACAAGGATTGGAAAGCATCACTGGAAAGGAGAATTTTTTTCCCATATTAACTCTTACAGGAGAGAATTTCCCTTCCTAGGGGTAGATTTCATCTCACTTCCTGTTGTCTCCTTCCGTTTGCAAGTAGGAGTCGTTTGTAAGTTAGATATTTGAAAGTAGGGTCCTGCCCTATATACTCAGCAGAAATTTGGGCCTTAGGTGTTGCTGTGGCCACAACACTGTAAGCCCTCACAGGGCCCTGCTGTGAAATATTAGATCAAGAATTGTAATTACATGCCCCTGTTGAACAGGAGCTGAAAAATTAGGCCTTAGGCACTGGTGCTGGTGCCACAACACTGCAACCCCTCACAGACACTCTAGTTGGAACGCAGGAACGAGCCCTGCTGCAAAGTATTGCATCAAAAATTGTAATTACACGCCCCTGTTAAACAAGGCCAGAAAAATTGGGCCTTAGGCACTGGTGCTGGTGCCACAACACTGCAACCCCTCACAGACACTCTAGTTGGAACGCAGGAACGAGCCCTGCTGCAAAGTATTGCATCAAAAATTGTAATTACACGCCCCTGTTAGACAGGGGCAGAAAAATTGGGCCTTAGGCACTGGTGCTGGTGCCACAACACTGCAACCCCTCACAGACACTCTAGTTGGAATGCAGGAACGAGCCCTGCTGCAAAGTATTACATCAAAAATTGTAATTACACGCCCCTGTTAAACAGGGGCTGAAAAATTGTGCCTTAGGCACTGGTGGTGGCGCCCAGAACCAAACATGTTCTTACAAGCTATCAGCATGATGATTGAGGAGGAAGAGGATAATTACTCAGGGATAGTCACTCAGCATCAGCATAGGCAGTCTTTGAAGGGATCTGAGATTTCAAAAAAAATTATTCGGTTACATCAGCATCAGGTGCTTGGTAGCTGGTGGTGATCCAAGACTGATTCATTTTTATGAAGGTCAGTCGATCGACCGAGTCGGTGGACAGACGCACCCTGTGATCGGTTACCACACCTCCAGCAGCACTGAATGTGCGTTCCAAAAGAACGCTGGATGCAGGACAGGCCAGTAGCTCAATTGCATACTGTGCAAGCTCTGGCCAGTGATCCATCCTCAAGACCCAGTAACCCAGAGGATTTTCGGTGGGAAAGGTGTCCAAGTCTGATCTTGCCCCTAGGTATTCCTGCACCATGTAAAACAGACGCTGGCGATGGTTGCTGGAACCGATCATACCTTGGGGCTGCGAACCAAAAAATTGTCTGAACGCATCGGTCAGACGGCCACCTTCTCCACCGCTCCTTCTTTGACTGACCGAAGCCTCAGCAACACGTTGTCCAGAAACAGGAGTTTGTAACCTCCCAGTCTCTGGGAACGCGTTGCACAGACCTTTCTGCAAGGCCTCCCGAAGATGTTTCATCCTCTGCTCCCTCTGCGATGGCAAGATAAGGTCCGCAACCTTACCCTTGTAACGTGGATCAAGGAGGGTTGCCAGCCAGTATTGGTCCTTCTCCTTGATACCACGAATACGAGGATCCTTACGCAGGATTTGCAGGATCAGGGAGACCATGCAGCGTAGGTTTGCTGAGGCATTCGGTCCGGAGTCCTCTGGGTCACTAAGGACGACATGGTCCGCAGCCACCTCCTCCCAGCCACGTACAAGTCCATGTGTTTCTTGGGACTGATCCCTTAAAGACTGCTGCTGATGCTGAGTGCCAGGCTCCACCTCCATACTGACACAATCTTCCTCCTCCTCCTCCTCCTCCTCCTCCTCCTCTTCCTGTGTGATCGGCGGGCACGCAGGAACACTGTCTGGATAAAGGGAGCCTTAAGAGCTAAGGAAGTCCTCCTCTTCCTGCCTCTGTTCTGCCTCAAGTGCCCTGTCCATTATTCCACGCAGCGTGTGCTCCAACAGGTGGACAAGGGGGACAGTGTCACTGATGCATGCACTGTCACTGCTCACCATCCTCGTGGCCTCCTTAAATGGTGACAGGACAGTGCATGCATCCCTGAGCATGGCCCACTGGCGTGGGGAAAAAAAACAAAGCTCCCCTGACCCTGTCCTGGTGCCATAGTCGCACAGGTACTCATTGATGGCCCTCTGCTGCGTGTGCAGCTGCTGCAGCATGGCCAACGTTGAGTTCCACCTGGTGGGCATGTCACAGATTACACGGTTCTTGGGCAGGTTAAACTCCTTTTGGAGGTCCGTCGGCCGAGCACTGGCATTATATGACCGGCGGAAATGCACACAGACTTTCCTGGCCTGCCTCAGGACATCCTGTAACCCCGGGTACCTGCCCAAGACCCGCTGCACCACCAAGTTTAGGACGTGAGCCAAACAGGGCACATGGATCATTTGTCCCTGTCGGAGGGCAGAGAGGAGGTTGGTGCCATTGTCGCAAACCACCATTCCTGCCTTAAGTTGGCGTGGCGTCAACCACCTCTGAACCTGCCCCTGCAGAGCTGACAGAACCTCTGCCCCAGTGTGGCTCCTGTCCCCCAAGCACACCAGCTCAAGCACCGCATGGCATCTTTTGGCCTGCGTACTTGCGTAGCCCCTTGAACGACTACGGAGCACCGCTGGTTCCGAGGAAGAGGCCATGGAGGAAGAAGAAGAGGAGGGGGTGGAGGAGAGAGGTGTGTCACAATCATTAGCATTTTGGAGGCGTGGTGGCGGAACAACCTCCAACACTACTGCACCTTGTCCTGCATCCTTCCCAGCTGCCAGCAGAGTCACCCAATGCGCCGTGAAACTTAGGTAACGTCCCTGTCCATGCCTGCTGGACCATGTGTCAGCGGTAATATGCACCTTACCGCTGACCGCCCTGTCCAGCGAGGCATGGACATTGCCTTCCACATGCCGGTAGAAAGCCGGAATCGCCTTCCGTGAGAAAAAGTGGCGTTTGGGTACCTGCCACTGAGGAACCGCAAATTCCACAAACTCACGGAAGGGGGCAGAGTCTACCAACTGAAAAGGCAGCAGTTGAAGTGCTAGCAATTTTGCCAAGCTAGCATTCAACCGCTGGGCATGTGGATGGCTGGGAGCAAACTTCTTTCAGCGGTGCAGCAGCTGGGGCAGGGAAATTTGCCTGGTACAATCTGACGTTGGTGTACCAAAAGCAGATTGCCCACAAGTACTTGGCTGTGACACACCTAATTCTACACCTTCATTCCTCTCAGTGCAGGTCTCAGAGAGGACTGAAGGTCTAGTGGGGTTGGAAATCTCAGCTGATGAGGAGCAAGGAGAGGTCCTCTTTGTTCTTTGGTGTGGGTCTTTTAGATACGCTTGCCAACGAACTGCATGGCAGGTCAACATATGTCTGGTCAAGCATGTGGTACCCAAGCGGGAGATGTTTTGGCCACGTGAGATACGCTTGAGACATATGTTGCAAATAGCAGCGGTGCGATCTGATGCACTCGTCTCAAAAAAGGCCCACACCAAAGAACTTTTTGAATAACGCGCAGAGACTGCAGCGCCCTGCACATGTGGAGCTTTGGGGTGTGATGCAGTCAATGTGCTGCCCTTAGGCTGGCCCCTGGAGGGCATCCTGCCTCGTTGGTGATGTGCCGCCTCCTCCTCCTCCTCTCTCCTATCAGGCACCCACGTTGAGTCAGTGACCTCATCATCCCCTCCCTCCTCATCACTGGAGCAAACCTGGCAGTATGCTGCAGCAGGGGGAGCATGACTACCAGATTGCTGTCCTTCTTGGGCACCCCCTCTGTCCGTGCTCATGTTACTGCCTTCATCGAGCTCAGTATCATCATCAGAGCCTTCCAAACGCTGGGCATCCTCCTGGAGCATGTACCCAACACTGTGGTCAAACAGTTCGAGGGACTCCTCAGGAGGACATGGTGGAGCTAGGGAAGGAGTTACTGATGACATTGAGCCGAGGGAAGAGGCCGCTGCTTTGCCAGACAAAGCACCCTGGGCATGGGTGAGAGAGGATGAGGAGGATGAGGACGGCTTGGTCATCCACTCAACCAAGTCTTCCGCATGTTGCAGCTCAACACGGCCAGCTGCCGAAAAAAAGGCCAAGCGTGTCCCATGGCCACGTGCTGATGAGGATGCACCGTCTCCACGACCAGCACTAGACACAGAGCCTGCTTGCCCTCTCTTATTGGCTTGTGACTGTCTGCCTCTCCTTCTTGGCCTTCCAGACATACTAATGGCCGGTAGCTGCACTAAGCTGGGATATATATATATATATATGTACTGATACTGCAGCTAGCAAAATCAACTGCCTGCCTGTAGTATGAGAACACCACCAACCTTCTACAGGTAGCTTTAGCTGAACACTGAGGTGGACGCACCCCACTAACTTGTAGGTTTAGCTGAACACTGTGAGCAGGACGCACTGCACTAACTGTAAATAGTCTAGGTGCCTGATCGTGGTACTAATAGGATCAAAAGAACACCAGTAATTTTCTTCAGGTAGCTTTATATACTGTAACAAGACACGCCTGCCTGTCAGTAGGAAGATAACAGGAACGGATCTAGCTGAACACTGTGAGCAGGACGCACTGCACTAACTGTAAATAGTCTAGCTGCCTGACCGTGGTACTAATAGGATCAGAAGAACACCAGTAATTTTCTTCAGGTAGCTTTATATACTGTAACAAGACAAGCCTGCCTGTCAGTAGGAAGATAACAGGAACGGATCTAGCTGAACACTGTGAGCAGGACGCACTGCACTAAATGTAAATAGTCTAGAAGATAACAGGAACGGATCTAGCTAAACTGAATACAGTGTATATATATATATATATATATATATATATATATATATATATATATATGCAACACCTGGGATGCATATATATACACAATACACTTTAAGTGCAGCTAACTGACTGACTGTCCTGCCTAATCTAGCTAACTCAAATGAAATTACACTGTCTCTCTCTCTCTCTAAGCACACCGGAACACACTGCACAGGGCCACCGTGCAGGCGGCCTTATATAGTGTGGGGCGTGTACTAAATCCCCTGAGCCATAATTGGCCAAAGCCTCCTTGGCTTTGGCCAATTACGGCTCTCTGTTCAGGCGGCGCTGTGATTGGCCAAGCATGCGGGTCATAGTGCATGCCTGGCCAATCATCAGCAAGCAATGCACTGCGATGCCGCAGTGAATTATGGGCCGTGACGCGCCACACGAATTTGGCGCGAACGGCCCATATCATTCGCAATTCAGCGAACGACCGAACAGCCGATGTTCGAGTCGAACATGGGTTCGACTCGAACACGAAGCTCATCCCTAATCAATAGTATGCAAGCTCTTGGAGTGGATGATAAGGGACTACAGTGGGGCAAAAAAGTATTTAGTCAGCCACCAATTGTGCAAATTCTCCCACTTAAGAAGATGAGAGAGGCCTGTAATTGTTATCATAGGTATACTTCAACTTTAAGAGACAAAATGTGGAAACAAATCCGGACAATCACATTGTCTGATTTTTGAAAGAATTTATTTGCAAATTATGGTGGAAATTAAGTATTTGATCACCTACAAATAAGCAAGATTTCTGGCTCTCACAGACCTGTATCTTCTTTTTTAAGAGACTCCTCTGTCCTCCACTCATTACCCATATTAATGGCACCTGTTTGAACTTGTTATTAGTATAAAAGACACTTGTCCACAACCTCAAACAGTCACACTCCAAACTCCACTATGGTGAAGACCAAAGAGCTGTCGAAGGACACCAGAAACAAAATTGTAGACCTGCACCAGGCTGAGAAGACTGAATCTGCAATAGGCAAGCAGCTTGGTGTGAATAAATCAACTGTGGGAGCAATAATTAGAAAATGGAAGACATACAAGACCACTGATTTATCTAAAAAAAGGTTTGTTCCCCAGTGGGGCTTTAAAGCATCACATCACAAAAATTATTTCTAGATGGTATTGAAGAAACAATTAATTTATTAACAAGATGTCCAATAAAATCATTTGGTTAAATACAGTAAGTACATATAACAGTCTGTGCAGTGCACAGTCTACATTTTAAATAAGGAACTTTGAAGCACAATAAGGGTCAGTGTCCATCTACAGCCTCATTATTGCCATCAATGCCCATCTGCAGCCTCACCATTGCCATCAATGCAGCAGCCTCGACATTGCCATCAATGCAGCAGCCTCGCCACTGCCTTCAATGCAGCAGCCTCGCCACTGCCTTCAATGCAGCAGCCTCACCACTGCCTTCAATGCAGCAGCCTCACCACTGCCTTCAATGCAGCAGCCTCACCACTGCCTTCAATGCAGCAGCCTCACCACTGCCTTCAATGCAGCCTGATTGATGTCCATCTGCAGCCTAGAGGGGACAGAGAGAGGGGCGGGACAAGCATTGACAGATTACATACAGTGAGAATCTCCTATGATAGACACAACAGTGGTCCAATGGAGGCCCAGGAGACGAGACTTCCTATTACAGAGGCCACCAAGCAAACAGGAGATTCTCACTGTATATAATCTGATGGCGCTCATCCCCCCCCCTCCCTATCCCCTCTGAGGCAGCTAAAATTGAAGTATTGGCGTATAACACGCACATGCTATTTGCACCCGATTTTCATGGTGAAAAAGTGAGTGTTATACGCCAAAAAATACAGTATTTAAAACATTTCAGCGTGACGAATGTGCCCTCTCCATTACGGATGGTAGTTTACCAAATTGAGTGCTTCCGTCTCGTACTTGATTCTGAGCATGCGTGATTTTTTTGCGCAGCGGAATTGCATACACACAAACGCATTTTCGGATAGGAACTTTTTCCTGAATGAAAAATAGAGAACCTGCTCTCAGTCTTTTGCTGGCGGGAATTCGGTCAGCAAAAGTCCGATGGAGCATACACGCGGTCGCATTTTCCGACCAAAGGCTCTCAACGGTCTTTCGCTGGCCAAATTTCTGATCGTGTGTATGCGGCATTAGGCCTAAAAGCAAAACGCTATGTGTGGCGGAATGCTAACACTGCACATTACCCTAAATACACACCGCTACCCGTGTGAGGGGCCACTTAAAGATACGGTAAAGATACGGTACCCCAATTGTTACCCTGACCTTGCGAGACTCCTGACACCCTGGATTCAGGCATTTCAGCAAAGAAATATGGATGCAGACAGAGAATAGTTCACAGTAAACAAGATGAGTTTTACTTACAGTTTTGCAGTAAATAGAATCAACAGCAAATGGATCAGATAAGAAAAATAAGGTTATTGTTATACTCTTTATACATACCTCCCAACTTTTTGAGATGGGAATGAGGGGCACCTATCAGCAAAAGTATGCAGGTATAGGACATATCCCTTGCCATGCCCCCTTAAAAGAGAATTGTACAAAAAAATAAGATTGGTTAAACCCACAAGTGCTTTTTTTACCACTACTATTCCTTTATATTGGCTTTTGGAATTTACAAATGCAGCAAGTTAGAAATCAGATGTTAGGTTTAGTGCTGGAAAACCTTTTTTCATAGATAAAAAGTGCATTTTATATACAATTACATAGATCAGATCAAATTGAGGGACAAATGAGGAGGAATGAGGGGCAGAGGGACATTGCTCCAAATTAGGGACAGTCCCTCGAAATCAGGGACAGTTGGGAGCTATGTTTATATGAACAAGCAAAATTGATGGTCAACTGAAGTCCCTGGTGCAGCAAGACATCAGTAACCTTAACCAATCAAGGTCTATGGCTGCATGCCAGAAAAGGGTAGGAGAATGACCAATCTGGAGTCAGACTACTCCCTTTAACCTCCTGACACCACAGCCCCTTTAAGTCTTTGATCTTGGTTTCTAAATAGAGTTCCTTGGTGATATGGGGCTGGATAGATGCCCAATATTCCTGTCCCTTGTAAGGAGGGGGGATATAGTAGTTCTTTTATGCAGAAGTCTTGTGTCAGCTAGCTTATCATGGTGGCTGCATTTTTGATGTGAGTGTACAAGCAGCAATTGCAATACTGGCTGGCTTTTAATACTGCTAGTGTACTGTTTTTAGCTGCTGCATTTAGTTAATTTAAAGTACTACACTGTGATACCTTATTTCTGTTGTATGGTGGTATTATTTGGTGAAATGAGTGGCACAGTGTCCCCTAAAGAATTTTGAGGTGAAAATCCCTACTGGAGGAAACAGTGACCTTACTTCAAGCATCCATCCACCCCTGCAGTGGCGGCTGGTGCTCAAAATTTTATTTTTTTTTTGGGGGGGGGGGCGCAAACAAACTGAGTTCTATACACCTGCTGGCTGCTGTGCACATTATGAGGGGTTTTTACCATCCCTGTGCTTCGTTCCCAGGTCTGTACACCTGCTGTGCAATTATGAGGGGTTTCCACCATCCCTTTGCTTAGTTTCAGGGTCTGGACACCTGCTGTTTTCATTGGGGGTTTCCACCATCCCTGTGCTTAGTTCCCGGGTCTGGACACCTGTTGTGCCATTATGAGGGGTTCCAACCATCCCTGTGCTTAGTTCCTGGGTCTGGACAAAAATGAAAAACAAAGAAATCCTGCAGACCAAGCTCATCTAGAAGAAAGTCTTATAGGGCAGGTCTCGGTGAGGTGGGTAGTAACCCACGTCATCGAACACTAGACCTATTATTAAACTTACTGTATATACTCGAGCATAAGTCAAATTTTTCAGCCCTTTTTTTTGGGCTGAAAGTGTCCCTTCGACTTATACTCGCCGTCTGTCTGCATGATCAGCGTGTCATGCAGGCAGATGGCGGCCGGCGTGTGATGATAGTGTTCAGCGGCTATTCCAGCTTTCAAAAGCCGCGCCTCCTGCTCGTCTGTGATAGGCTGAACAGCTGTCAGTGTACAGCCTATCACGGACATTCTCTCATCCTCGTCCGTGGTATGAGAATGTCCGTGATAGGCAGTTAGCGGTCAGCCTATCACAGACGAGGAGGCGGCTCGGCTTTTGAACTGTGGAATGGCCGCCGAACACTATCATCACACGCCGCTTGAGGATGGAGATCGCCACAGGGAGGATGGAGATCGCCACAGGGAGGCTGCACAGGTAGGCTGCACATGCACACAGGACACATGCACACAGGGACACAGGAACACAGGACACAGGGACACAGGAACACAGGACACACATGTACAGGACACACATGTACAGGACAGGACACATGCACAGGGTACAGGTAGGCTGCACAGGACACAGGGAGGCAGGCAGCTGCAGATGGGCATTGTTGACCCTCTGCATTTCTCACCCTCGTCTTATACTCGGGTCAATACATTTTTCCCAGTTTTTTGTGGTAAATTAGGGGCCTCGACTTATACTCGGAACGACTTATACTCGAGTATATACGGTAGGAAAGAGCCATTCCCTGTGTGTGGACCAAAGGCCACCGGGTGGCGATCCTCTGAATACAAAAGCATATATATTCAAAAAAGATAGGGACAAAGGTCCCCAAAGGTATTCTTCAGAAAGGATACAAAAAGTGTAAAGGACTAATTTAACTTTATTTTATTATACAAAAACAAATACTTGCAAAAATACTTGTTTAAAATAGTGAAAAAGTCCCCAAATCCCTCCTCCAAAGACATTTAATTAAAATTAAGACAAGAAAGTCTTAATGGAACACCGGTGTCCATAGCAAATCCAGCCATACACATCAGTCACCCATCTCACACACACGGTTCAATCTGATTGTTGTATATTCACGGCAGATTGGCCTGGTAACTCAATAGAGACAAAAGTCACTGTGATATAGATGAGATTAGCCAGCGGTAAATATGTATAGAGAGTTTGTGTGTTCCGCTGAGCAAGTAACTTCCACTCAGACTTGTGAAGCAGCAATGCATATGAATTTCAAAATCGCACAGTTTGAAAAGCACAGGTCATTGGTTGCTATGTAAGTATGAATCACAATTGATTAATCAGGGATAACATCGGTCAAAGGATGTTCAGAAAGTGACTTCCACTCAAACTTGTAAAGCAGCAATGCATATGGATTTCAAAATCGCAGTTTGAAAAGCGCAGGTCATTGGTTGCTATGCAAGTATGGATCACAATTGATTAATCAGGGATAACATCGGTCAAGGGATGTTCAGCAAATAACTTCCACCTCGACTTGTAAAGCAACATGCATATGGATTTCAAAAATCGCACAGTTTGAGAAGCGCAGGTCATTGGTTTCTATTGATATTATTTGTATTGATTAATGAGGGATAACATCGGTCAAAGGAAACACTAATGGTATTAAGGCAGGGGGTTAACCCAGTACAGCTCACCGTTCTGACGTCTTGATCCGTATGTCTGTATCCCCTATATTCATACAAATGGACCAGCCGGTCAGCGATAGAGACTCATAAGTCACCGGATATACTCAGTCATTGGAGATATTAGATGGATCTTCCTTCCATTCGAAAAGACAAAATGGGTAATAGTCCTTCACAGACCTTCCTTAGAGTTGCTCCCTGTTGAGTAGTCCCGGTTCATCTTTCAAATAATCCTATATATCATGCAGATGCTTGCCAAATTGTCCTAATCACACCAACAAGTGGCTCAAAAAAGATTGCTGAGTGCTGGATGGTTTGTGCTAAGCCGAGACTCGGATGGGTGATCTGGGTTTGCCAGGTGGATGGACAGGTCAGTGTTCACATTGCTGGAGACATGTGAGTATGTCTTACTTGCTTACATGTTTCGCTTGTAACCAGTGTTGCCAACCGCCAGTATTTTTACTGGCAGCCAGTAAAAAACGGGCACTTTTCTCCTGCCAGTAAATGCCAGTAAAAGAAAAAGCTTGCCAGTAAAAAATATGGCTGTGACACTTGGCCGAGACCATCCGGGAGAAAAGCAAGCCGGGAGTGGACTGAAGGGACCACCTGGCATGGAGAGAGAGGGTCACTATGACTCAGGAGGGGGCGTGTCGTGTCGGTGAGATGTCATCATCATTTGTTCTGCTGCACACGGCTGTCAGTGTCACTGCGAGTGTCAATTTTTCATATGTGTGTGTCGCCCATTCTAATTTCTTGCCCTCTCGATTCCTGTCCCTGAGTTACTTATTTACTATAGCGAAAATAAATAAAATAATATGTTTTTGCCTTAATATCTACCTTAAATGACTTTGCTAATTGCATATTGTACTTGTTTGTAGCCTAAATACTGAAATGTGCACTTAAAACTGTCATTTTGTAACTTTTAGATATGCCAGTAAAAACTTGACAGTGCCAGTAAATTTTGGGTGTCGTGTCAGTAAATTTCTATCTGGTAGGTTGGCAACACTGCTTGTAACCCAAGCTTCTTCGGAGCATGCGCAGTTAGTAAGGGTGTATCCTTAAATGTCAGAGAGACTTAATTGATTAAGTGGATATGAAAGTTATCACCTTATTCAGACCTTGGTAAGTAAATATCCAGTCTCACCACATACATACAATACAGTAAAGTTATAGGTTCCAATAGATTGTACTATTGGTAAATACAAGTTCCACACACCCCTTCAGAGTGAAAGGACGTTTATGAAGCGAGATAGCCACTTGAATAATTTTGATTTAGAAAAGGTGAGTTGTTACTGCTCCAAGAAAACAGACAGATTAAGCTCATTGTTTAACCCTGAAGGCTGCATGCTTCTCAGGTTAAATATCCACAACTTTTCCTTCTGGTACAGTATTTTATCGAAGTCGCCTCTTCTTGGGGGCAAATTAAGTTTATAAATCCCTTTACACTTAAGGCCAGATGGTTTACCGCCATGAAATTTAAGAAAATGCAAAGATAATGGACTGTCGTCCTCCTTTTTAATTATGCTCTGTATATGCTCACCTATTCTTATTTTAAGCTGTCTCTTTGTTTTTCCCACATAATTTAAGCCACAAGGGCAGGTGAGCATATAGATAACACGCTCCGTAGAGCAGTTGATAACGTTGTTTATTTTATAACATTTTTTACCTTCTGAATCAGCAAAAGTGTCAGTTTTGTCTACATATTTGCAAATATGGCATTTGCCACATGCAAACATGCCTTTTATTGGTGGAAGGTCAGTAAGCCAGTTACGTTTTTTAGGTCTTTGGTATTCAGAGTGTACCAACCTGTCTTTTAGGTTTGGTGCTCTTTTGGCCGTGAGGAGTGATCTATCACCCACAAAGTTACCAAGGATTGGAGCATCCGCTAAGATGTGCTAATGTTGGTTGAGAATATTTTTGATTTGGTCCCATTGTGCTCCATAACGGGTGATTATTCTTAGTGGAGTGGATTTCATATTTTTTTGATGATTGTTTTTGGCCCGTTTTGTGGGTTTGTACTCTATTTTTAGTCAAAAGTTTACCCCTTGCTGTCTGGAAGGCTCTCTTTTTTGCTCTTCTGATAGAGGTATGTGAGTAGCCTCTGCCACGGAACCTTCCATATAGTTCCCGTGACTTGTTCTTGAAATTCTCTAAATCAGAACAGTTTCGCTTTATACGTAGAAACTGACCGATGGGAATTCCTTGTACTAGGGATTTTGGATGATGACTAGAGGCCAACAGAAGTGTGTTTTCGTCTTGATTCTACACTCCTCCACATATGGTAAGGTCCAGAAATGGCAGTTTCATCAGGTCATAGGAAAAGGTAAGTCGGATGTTGTGGTCATTGTCGTTAAGTTCATCAATGAAGAGAATGAGATCTTGGGGTGTGCCCCCCCATACCATAAACACGTCATAGACGTACCTCAGCCACAACAAACAGTGGCTGAGGTACATCGACGAGAAGTGGACAGGACCCAGGTGCAAACACGCATAGGAGGGGGCCCAGGGGGCTCCCATTGCCGTGCCTCTTATCTGTCGGTAGTTTATCCCCAAACATTGAAAACAGTTATGCTCAAGCATGAATTGGAGGATATCCACAATAAATTGGTTTTGTGGAGCAAGTAATGGAAATTTTGTTTCCAAAAAATGATAGACAGCTCTAAGTCCCCATTGATGTGGAATCGAAGTACATAACGACTCCACATCTATTCCCACCAATAGGGCCTGGGGTGGGAGAGTGAAGTTCTCCAGTTTCCGAAGGACATCACGTTTGTCTTGAGCAAAGGAAGGTAGGTCCTGTACTAGTTCTTTTATCAGAGTATCTACATACTTTCCCACTCTTTCTAGGGGACCTTTTATGGCCGACACGATTGGTCGCCCTGGCGGTTTGGACATGGATTTGTGAAGCTTTGGGATCGTATAAAAAGTCAGGATATTGAACTCCTGCACAGTCAGATAGTCATATTCTTTTTTTGGTAACAAGTTGTTCCTCCAAAGCATATCTCAATTTACAATTCAGATCTATCACTATCTCCTGGGTCTGGACACCCGATGTGCCATTATGAGGGATTTCCATCACCCGTGCTTAGTTCCCAGGTCTGTGCACCCGCTGTGCTATTCGAGCCATCGGCTCCCACTAGGCTTAGCACTGCTCCCAACCCGAAGGTAGAAGCATTTGTATGTACACAAAAACATTTGTTTGGGTTAGGAGCAACCAAAACTGGGGCAGAAACCAAAGCATTTTTCAGGCGCTGGAAAGCATTTTCACACTCTGGGGACCACAGGACCTGGCGGGGATGATTCTTTCTGGCCAAGTCAGTCAGGGTTTAGCTATCATGCTATAGTCGGGAACAAACCTCCTATAGTATCCTCCAGTGCCTAGGAATGCCAAGAACTAGGTTTTCGTCTGGGGGGTGGGCCAGTTGGCAACGGTAATGCAAGAGTCTCCAAATTATGGTCCTCCAGTTGTTCAGGAACTACAATTCCCATCATGCCTAGCCATGTATGTGAATGTCAGCATTGTGCAATGCTTAATAGGATGTGTAGCTCTGCAACAGCTGAAGGGCCATAGTTTGGAGATCCCGGTCTTAATGCATAGAATGCATTGAAAGAGAAGTATGGTTTTCTTTTTTTCCCCCATCATACTTACTTAGGTAGATGCAGCATTGGTCCGATGCTGCATCTGTCCCCCGGCGCCTCTGCACTGAAAATCGAACGATTAATCACCGCCGATCGCTTGGTTTTCAGAGGTCCATGAGCAGAGAGCTGTAGACTGTCAGTCACAGCTCTCTGCTCTTCTCCCTCTGCACTCATTGGAGTGCTGAGCTGTGGAGGGGGCGGAGCGGGCCGTCTCACGCTCTCAGCGGCTCACTGAGAGGCTGAGACGGGTGTCAGTCCAGGCACCTGGCAGGTCCAGACTCTCATTGTCGGGATGATGCGGTGCCTGCACTGAAATCGATGACATCGGCAGAGAGCAGACCTCAGCCCGCTCTCTGCTGAAAACGGGTCACAGGAGTGCAAAACGTATTGCACTGCTGTGATCTATAGGAGACGCCCAGCCAAATGAGCTTTGGCTGAACTTCTCCTTTTAGGATAAAAAAAAACGTCTGCCTTTACAATCCCTTTAACATAACTCAGAAGATCCTCCTTGCATGTTTATATGTGAAGCCGTCATCAGAAGCAGTATGAGTGCACGTCAACTCGTGTTCCATATACTGTATAGGGCATTTTCACAAACAAAATAAAACAAGACACCTGTTTTATAATCTACAACTCTTGCCTAAAACACTATTATCCCCAGAAAAACCAACAATAAATAATGAATCTGATATATGATGTTAACTTATATATCTGCAACTTTCATAATGGCATTTAAAGAGGTTGCAGTATTTTAAAAGAGTACTCCAGCTACAACTGTCATTTAAAAAAAAAAAATCTAAAATACTATAGGCATACCATGTTAATCTTATGCATACTAATAACTTAACATGTGGAATTGAAAAAATCTTATTTAAAGGGGCAGCTACTTGCTAAAGGGATACTCCACTGCAAAAATTATTATAAATGTAATAACTATATTGTGCCAGATTGATTGATAAACTCACTGACCACATAACATTATGCCATGTGGGCAGTCAGTGCAACACCAATTTAGCATATCCAACTACACAAAAGCATCTCACCTGCACATAATAGGAGGGTCAGTCTAAACAACACTTATATGAACCCAACAGGCATAAAACACACCCACTCTGACAAATAAAGTCATTTGTTTCATATTTTGTTTCGGTAACCTTTTTTTGCTGTGTTTTTTTTTTTTTTGTGGATTTGCAAGCTCTTCAATGATTGCACCTATAAAAACCTTTTCTTTCAAAAAAATTAAACTCTTTTTTATGTGGATCCACTACATTATTACCACTTTCTTATGTAAATTAGGAGCTCTCCTATAGATGAAATATGGTTTCTTCTGAAGAATCTTTTTTAAACTTTGATCCTTTAAAGTGGGGTTCCACCCAAAAAACAAAAATACCTGTAAAAATTCTAAAAAAAACAAAAAAACATTTGGATATTTTTTTTTTCACTTACCTCTAAATGCCTGTTGCTAGGTGGTCCCTCGTAGTCTGCCTGTTCCTTTGCCTGGGCTGGTGACATCACTTCCCCCTCGGCACAGGAAGGGCTCCGCTCTGCTCCCTCCCTTCTGTCAATCATCTGGGACCCATTACAGGTCCCAGGTGATTGAGCGGCCAATCACGGCGCGAGGCGCCGCTCGCGCATGCGCAGTGGGTGCCAGGCTGTGAAGCCACAGCCCGGCGCCCACAGTTGAAATGCCGGCGCCGACGAGCAGAGGGGGGGGCGAGCAGGGCTTCGATCCCCCGCATCGCTGGACCCAGGGACAGGTAAGTGTCCAATTAAAAGTCAGCAGCTGCAGTATTTGTAGCTGCTGACTTTTAATTTTTTTTTTTTTTGACGCCCCCCCTGGGTGGAACTCCTCTTTAATAAAATTGGCCATTTTTTTTTTTTTTTTTTAAACTGTTCAACTTCTTTATATTGTACATAATAGTCAAAAATAAAACTCAATGCCTTGAGATCTTTTTTCTTGCTCTTTTGTTTTTTGCTGTAGTAATTCCTTACGATCATTATGTACCAACTGATCCCCGGTTACAACTAATATATCCCTATAATAGCCTTTTTCAACAAAACGGTTTATCATCATATCAGACTGCACATAGAAATCTTCATCTCTTGTGCAGTTCCTTCTGATACGTATAAACTGACCTATTGGAATCCCCCGTATCCAGCTAGGATGGTGGCAGCTGACTGTGGAGATAAAACTATTGCAATCCATTTCTTTACAATATGTCTTTGTATCAATCTTTTCTTGTTTATGACAGAGAGTGAGATCTAAAAAATGTATCTTTTTTTTATTCCAGTATCCACTAAATTTCAATCCAAATGCATTATTGTTGATGGTCTCAAAATAATTTTCTAGACCATCACTAGTACCTTCCCACACAATGATAATATCATCAATGTATTGTTTAAATCTCTTTATTTCTGGCCATTTGTTGTGAATTGGCCATGGTCTAGAAAATAATTTTGAGACCACAAACAAAAATGTATATGGATTGAAATTTAGTGGATACTGGAATAAAGAAAAGATTGACAGAAACAAGGAAAGATTGATAAAAAAAAAAAAAGTATGACAGTTGTAGATGGAGTACTCTTTTAAAATGCTGCAACCTAAATGTCATTATGAAAGTGATATATGTTAACATCATAGATCAGATTCAGTATTTATTGATAATTTTAGTGAGACAATAGAGTGTTTTAGGTAAGAGTTGTTGTTTATGATATAGGTATCTTGTATTATTTTGTTTGTGAAAATGCCTGATGTATGGAACACGAGTTGACATGCACTCATATCGCTTCTGATGATGGCTTCACATCAAAACATGTAAGGCGGATCTTCTCGGTGATCTTCTCAGAGACGTTAACTCGTATCAGCCTGTGGAGGCTCACAGCCTTTAGATGCAGCTGGAGCTGGAGGTGCGTGCTTTATTTTATCCATGCTGTTTTCTCCTTGTGTCGGGCATGACACAACAATGTGAGTGTATCCAAATCGTTTTAATAAATAAAAATAGTTTGGTTTTACACTATGTTGCATTCTGCTTGTGTTCCCTATAAATACATCTGAATCATCTAAAATGGAGAAGACTTTGATACATTTCTATCTTTGCTAATTGAAGAGAGGAGGTGTGCACTTTTCATCTGAAAAGATTCCAAAGAGAGGAAATTCCAGCGATCTTTATCTGTACATGTATTGTGCCACTTAACATTATCTGTTTTTTGGGAGGTGAGATAAAGGCTATTTTTGGTGGAGGACGCATTTTTTTTTGATTAATTTGCACCTTGTGGGGTTTGCACTTATTGAACTTTGGACAATTTTTTGTATTTTACTCTTTATTCATGATTGAAGATCCATTCGGCAATTGTTATTGTAGTAGATTTATGCATCTTGGTGTAATTCTTTGCACACATTGTTACACCACTTTTACCTACAGGTAAGCATATAGTAAGGCTTACCTGTAGGCATCGTGAATACCTCCTAAACTTGCACAGTTTAGGATATATTCACGGTATCCACATGTGCCGGCATCATCGGCATATGCACACTGAAGAAACAACCCACTCGTGACATGACCGGAAGGCTCCCAAACGCATGCACGGGAGTGATGGAATCGCAGGTTCGGCCAATCACAGCGCCAGAGCCCGCAAACCCGGAAATAACTCTTGGAGACGTGTCGCCAGTCACAGCGGTGTGCGGGGACCACTGCAACAGCTTCAATCTAAGGTAAGTATTTCATAATGCCACTCACATTGAACACAATAAACATCTGGGGATAGGCTGAATACTAGCTCATTATACCTTTGTCTTGCAGGTTTTTTGTTTTGTTTTTTACAATCACTTTGAGGTTTTTTTCAGCGTGGTCTTTATTGTATTGACATTAATTTTCACATATTTTGTGACATAGTACCTGCTGCTGACCCAAATTAATTAAATCCCACATCCGTAGCACGGATTTATTACACATTCATTGAGGGCAAAAGTCCTGCTGGCGCGGCCAGTCAGGCTGTGGAAAATGCAGGCCAAGACACCACAACCAGCATCCCCAGCACCACCATCCACAGGAGAGTCGCCCGCCCGCAGAGGGGAACACAAAAGCGCCAGACCAACCACTATACAACTCCAGCCAGTGTGCAGATGACCAAGGGAAGCCACCAGGGAGCATCACCATTCACCTAAAATATTGTAAATGGTATTATCTGCGCTGTGTTATATATTAAAACAGATGATTCTTCATCAACAGAAAGAGACGCAATTCTCACCTTCTCCTCAGCTGAACTGGCATCGGTTGGAAGCATATAAAATGTCATTGAAGTTCTCATGCTGCAGTGGTTCCTGTAAGAGCTCTATGTTTGCTTGGGTGCACATGCCATTATAATGGTAGCCATTCTTTACGGTGAGATGTTAATTCACTCAATGTTGGTGGCTGGTCACTGGAGCACCTTTGAGGATTATCTACATGAACACTGGAGTTGTTATACACAGTATCTGTTTTCTCTGATCATACACTCTGTGGGACTGTATTTTGTGATTATTGGACTTTATATTTTAGCACCATTTATTCAGATGTCATTTATTACCGTTTATTGTACTCTAATCTACTTACTTTGTTCAAGGCGCTACACTATTCTTTTTCATAAGTAAAATATAAATGCATGTCAATGTTATACCAAAAAACAATTACAAAAAAGGCACTTCACACATAGTGACTGGGAAAAACCAAAGTACACCAAAGTAAAAAAAACAAAGTTAACACCAGTGGCGGCTGGTGCTTTTTTGTTTGGGGGGGCGGTGGCAAACAACCACCCCCGCGGCACCTCAAACCGTCAGATCAGCGGGCACATCGGGGATCGGTGGGCACACAGCGGCAGTGGTCGGCTGGCACATCGGGCAGGGAATCAGGCTGCAGTGGGCATCTGGCAGCATCTCCTGTGTGAAGACACTTGAAAGATTAACCTTTGTGAAGTGAACACACATAATGTGCCATACACACTGCCACGAATAACAGCTCACCTTCCACTTTGACCTATGGGTAATAGGTAATATGCAATTGTCCCTGTTAGGAATGGTTATTGTTCCCCCTTAACCTTGTCATAATATCTTGCTTGAATTTGTTAGAATTACCCTTGACATATTGTTTTCATGTAACTTTTAAATATGCAAGCTTGATTGCAGAAATTGATGTAGCAAGTATTTGGAAACTTCTAATCACAAGATTTACCTGGTGTTGGTGGGAAAAGAGGAAGTAGCTTTAACTGTAACAATATTTTATATTAATATTGCTTAATTTTGCATTTATTTAATGTTATCTACTGTTTTAATACCAGCCTGTAATTAGGCCATAAGTATACGTATTGGTAATGCATTGGTTATTTGTTGGTGACGTATTGACATATTACTGGACAAGAGTATAGGATTCCCTCCCTTTATATTGGCATATATAAGTTGTAGTTAACATGTAGCTACCACTGGCACAGACAGATAAGATAAACAGACGGTTTCCCCGATCTTTTATTCGTGGTGGTAGAAGTTTTGGGCATTATCCACCAAGGTCACGGTAAGCAACTTTTTTCTTTTATCTTGCCATGTACCTTTGCTGGTAATGTAGGAGTTAAAAAAAAAAGAGGAAAACTTTGCCTTGGGGGCAGAGAGATTTTTTTGCTTTGGTAAATGAGTAAAGTTGCCAGGGGGAGAAACCCATAGTTATATTAGCGCTAGAGATTACAGAGTCTCTCTGTGGTGGGGAAGTCTGGGATATTATTAACCTGTTTGATGCTTGTGGCTGTAATGGGGGTAGTGGTGTACTAACTTTGCTTTATATATTTTAAGGCTGATAGAATGATAAAGTGCAACTTGTGCATATATAGCAGGGTTTCTCAACCAGGGTTCAATGGTACCCTAGGGTTCCTCCAGAGCAGTGGCGGCCCGTCCATTAGGGAGCGCCTGGGCTCTGCCCCCTCTCTCCAGGCCACCCCCCTCTTTGAATAATGTATAGATTCATACATTGGATAAATCTATCCATGGCCGGCGCTACCACCCCCTATTCAGGTATCTGGCCCCTTTTCGGATGCCAGGCGCCCGAATTACAGTGGCGGGGGGTGTATTTTTGAAGCAGCTGATTAGAGTCAAAGGCTCCAATAGGCTTCAAAATATGTGGGCTCATGGCACAAAGCATTGCGCCATGAGCCCACCCAGGTGTTACAACAGCAAAATAAATATTCGTTGTTGTAACACCGATCCTCAATCCGGCCAATCAGAATCAGGTATAAGACCAGTTTTCTGATTGGCCACCGAGGAGGAGGAAATATAAGCCAGAGCCTCATTTGTGGAGAGCAGGGGAAGGGAGAGCCGAGCCGTGCCGCCACCGAGTGCTCGGGAGAAGAGCTGCTGATGGGGTAAGTGCACCAGACCTACTGGCCGACTGACATATATACCGACTGGAGGGGGAAGGTACTTTTTGCCGCCTCCCCAAAGAAAATTACCACCGGCCGCCACTGCTCCAGGAGGTTGCTAGGGGTTCCTTGAGCAATGACCAAGTGCTGCCTCCCAAATAAGTTCCTACTGACACCGTTGATCTGTTTAGCTATCCAGAAGGGGGTAATTCTTCCCAGCAACCAAAAATCTTCACACTAATGTATCATTAGATGTAGATATGGGAATTTTAGAAAGGGTTCCCTGAGGCCAGAAAGTTATTCCAAGGGTTCCTCTGTGCTGGAAAGTTTAAAAAAGGCTGGTATAGAGTATAAGATTTGTTTATTCATAAGTGTTATCATAATCTATAATTTGTGGGTTAAAGTATAAGTTTCGCTTATTGCTTTTTAAGATGGGAAATTCTCAAGGTAAATGGAAAACCTGAAGGCTAATGCTAAGCCGCATAAGAGCAGCATAAGTAAGAAATGCCCTAAGCGTTCAAATAAATCAAATCCAGATCCCGGCAATGGTCCCAGCAATGAAACTCCTAAAGAGTTTGTGTCCTGCATGTCCGATGACTATTACGCAGACCCATTTATAGATAATCTATCGAAATTTATGAATGGAATGGAAAGTTCTGACCCATTTCTGTGCCAAGGCTTATTTAATCCTTTTCATTAAGACATGATCAAAGGATTGTGCTTGGGAGACAAAACGGCATTTCCAGATGACTGCTGCTGAAGTGGAGGACTTGGTAATCACCACCAGAGTTGCAACCAGACAGAAGCCAGAAAGAAGTGCTTCTAAAAAGAATGAAGGACAAGATAGTCCTGAGTGGGAAATTAAAGCAGTCAAGATACTGAGGATGAGTTAGACCCTGACATGCCGGATTTGGAAAAATTTGATCCGGATGATGTAATTGAGCAGGAAAAGAGTAAGGATCCATTGAGACGCAGTGAGAGAAATAGAGCAAGAAATCAGGCATACCCATTTTTGACAGTGGGAAATTGATAATTAATCCAATGGATGTCAGTATTGCTATTGACATCATTAGGAGTTTTCCCAGTCCCAGGAAAAATCCGTCAGCGGTAGTAAATTACTTTTATTACACTAAGATTAAGAAAAAAGCCCCATACACCCTAGTGCAAGCGCAGACAAGTATCCGCTCAGGATTTCGATGGGGATATGACTTTGGTATATGTACAGACATTGGTTCAGGCATTTAGACCAGAAATAGCCTTGCTGGTTAAACAGCTGGTGAATAAATGGCCTACTAAAAAGGACACAGAGTTTGAGATAGATGTGATGGTAAAAGATGCAGCACAGTGTTTTGATCTTCTAAGTTAGTGGTAAAACTCACTTTCAGGGATTACAACATTCTGAGCAGTTTTGAAGTGGTAGAGGAGTGAGTCAGGGACGTGATAGTTATGAGTATGGGAACCGAGGAAGAGGTTTTGGTAGAGTCAGAGGAGGATACGGATGAGGACGAGGTTACATGAGAGATGGTCAGGATAAATTCTGATATGATAAATGTTCCCATATGTGGTGAATCAGGACACTGGAAAAATTACTGTCCCCATGCATGGTCCAGATCTAGCACACAGGATGTGCCACCACAACAGGGCCTGGCACCCCCTGCAAGTGCTACAGTCCCTGTAAAATACCCTTTGTTCTGGCAAGGAAAGCAACAATAGGGATGCCCGGGAGGTGACCATCATGTGGCCTCAGATTTCCAATACTTATCTTGAAGCTCCAACAATTAATCAATTGGTAAATGGTAAAATTATGCTATTGCTAATAGATAGATGCTCAGGCTAGTATTTTAAAGGAGGAAGAGTATATTGGAAGTCTAAAGCAATGTGAGCCTTCTGTGGGTATAAATGGGGTCTTAAGACCTGGGAAACCCCTTACCTACTTGTGAGCAGTTTGGATGAGAAATGTATTGTGTATCACCCTTTTGGAGTGATTCCAGGATGCCCTGTAAATTTACTTGAAAAGGGATTTAATGGCCAAAAACTGTCTGTTTATATTGTCTGTCTGTCTTTGCAGATGTTAGTCTAGGCGGGCAGCCCAGAGAAATGAAAACTCGACAAGTTATCATTTTCCAATATCTGATTTATTTTAGGAAATAGCTACAACTTATATATGCCAATATAAAGGAAGGGAATCATATACTCTTGTCCAGTAGTATGTCAATACGTCACCAATACATCACCAATATGTATACTTATGGTGTAATTAAAGGCTGGTAAAAAAACATAACAGTAAATAAATGCAAAATTAAGCAATATTAAGAAAGAATATTGTTAAAGTTAAAGCAGGGCTACACCCAAAAGAGGAAGCTCCACTTGTTTGCACCCCCCTCCCCTCCACTGCCACATTTGGCAATTTTTGGGGGAGGTGGATACCAGGTACCCGATCCCACTTCCCAGTAGGATCGACGCACCGGGATCGTGGCAATCTACAAAATTTCCAGTCCCACCTCCTTCCCCCAGTTGTTATCTGGGAGACACAAAAGGTCCATTCAGAAAGCGCAGCACGACTCGCACATGCGGAAACAGAAGCCGATGGACGAATCAACTTGGGGTGCTGACATTGCGAGATCCGTGGACAGGTAAGTGTCCTTATATTAAGAGTCAGTAGCTACAGTATTTGTATCTGCCGATTTAAAAAAAAAAAAATTTACAGGCTGGAACTCTGCTTTAACCACTTGAAGACCGCCCATTACTAGTAAAAACAATAAAAAAAAAAATTAAAATGCCATAAATCTATTCCTTAGTTTATAGATGGTTTAACTTTTTTTGCGCAAACCAATCAATATATGCTTATTGGGATTTTTTTACCAAAAATATGTAGAAGATATTGTCCTAAAATTATGAAGAAATTAGATTTAAAAATTTTTTTTTATATGTATCATAGCAGAAAATAAAAAATATTGCTTTTTTTCAAAATTGACGGTCTTTTTTTGTTTATAGCGTAAAAAATAAAAGCCGCAGAGGTGATCAAATACCACCAAAAGAAAGCTCTATTTGTGGGAAAAAAAGGGACATAAATTTTATTCGGATACAGCATTGCACGACCACAAAATTGTCAGTTAAAATAACGCAGTGCCGTATCGCAAAAAATGGCCTGATCATTAAGGGGGTAAATCCTTCCGGGGCTGAAGTGGTTAAAGTTCCTTCCTTTTCTCCCGCCAACATGTCTGGGCATAGTGCCAGGTATATCTTGTGGTTATAAGCAGGGCCGATGTTAGAAATCATGGGGCAGCCTATCTGATGGGGCCCCTAAAAAATGCAGCTTTTTCTTCAAGGGATAGATATCTTTCTCCAGTTACAAATTTGATTATCCAAAAGGAATACTGTTTTTAGATGAGAACAGGCCTCTTTACTTTACTTGTGTCCTATTACACCCGCCTACCTCCAATCTAGTCTGCTAAAAAAAACGGAAGGGGATTCATCCTTCTCTGTCTAGTTGGATCAGATTGGAGGGTAGTCGGGTGTAAACGGACAGTGGAGTCCATTTACACCCGGCCACTCATAGAGCAGAGCGGGCTGTGTTTGTGTCTGTTCTACATAAACCGAGCGGACACGGACCTGTCATCTGCCTGCTCTGCTTAGATCAGCAGACAGATCCCATGCTGAGCAAAGCAGACTCCATCCCATGTGATAGGGGACCAAGGTAGGCTATAGATAATGCAATTTTCTTTCCTGCAACGACGAGTTGAAGGAAAGCTATTGTGTTCTCCCAGTGGGGAGTGATTACTGCTAGCGCCAGTCATCAGCCTGCCCTATAGATCGTTCGAAACTTGGCCGGTTTCTGCTGAAACACCCGAGATTCAAACTATCTATGGCCATTTTAACCTCTTAACGCCGAGCGTAAGCAAATATGTGGCCTCTGGGTGGGTGGTCCTTGGCGCCAAGAGGCCACACATTTGCATAACAAAATGTAAACAAACTTGTCCCGAAGGAGCACACGCTTTGCGCTCCTGGTACAGTTACCGGTTACCACTTAATGGAAAGCTCCCGATTGCTGCTTGCGATTAGGAGCTTTCAGATCATGTGACCGCTGTGACAGTCAATCACGGCGGTCACGTGATCATCAATCATACCCCACCTCCCGGCATCAGAAACCCCTTAAAGGACCGGGAGGTGCTAGCGTTAAGGAGTTACGAATGCGATTCACTGTCCTTCCTTTCTTCAATGATCCTCATCATTATCATCATGATAATCACACTCAAAGCACCTGTACTGTGTGAGTGTGACTACTGTCATCATTGATGGTAATTATGATCACATTTGGTTGCTGCTCCCTGCTATAAAATTTAAAATAGGCATAGGGAAATGTGTGTGCAGTGTGCTGTCATGTCATGAGACACTGTACCTGCGCAAAGGCTCAGAGCCAGGGATCTCTCTGTGCCTCCACTGCTGGTGAGTAGACCTGCACACTGATCTTCAGCCGGCTGCCCTCAGCCTTCCAGTCTGCCAGCCCTCTTCTTCTACCAGATTCCCCCATCACTTACTTGCTGAAAGAATCAGGCAGTGTGAAAGGCAAAGGTGTTTCACTCCACCAGGCCAGCATCTCAGCTCAGGATAGCGTGTTCGTGAAAGTCCGCCGGCGGTCGTGCTCTACAGTACAGTGTACTGGTTGCTCCAGTCTCCTCAAGTGAACAGATGTGGGTGCCCCCCCCCCAGCCCAGAAGGGAGGAAGATTGCCTGAGACTCTGGCCGTGGCGGCTGGTGGGGAACAGTCCATTAGTATAACTAAGGACACAGTGACTGACATGACTTTTCACATGAAGTCTGAAGCTGCTGGCTGGGCCCCCCTACAGGAGGGCCGGGGATACCCCTTTATCAGCGACCCTGGTTATAAGTTTCCAAATACTTGCAATATCACATTCTGCAATCAAGCTGGCATCTTCAAAACAAGTTACATTAAAACAATATGATAAGGGTAACTAACAAACTTAAGCAAGGTATTATGATAAAGCGAAGGAGGAAAACTAATCATTCCTAACAATCTTCCTCCTTTCATCCTGCAAAGATGACTACAAAAGAATCTAACTCATAATCATCATCATCACTCTTGCAGAACTTTCTAGACTTTGACTTTGAAATCATACACATAAACCTATTTGCAAAATATATGAAAAGGAAAAAAAGAAGTGCAATTAAAATAAGCATACCTGCTTCTTTAAACCAAGAGAAAATTGAGCCAAAAAAAAAATCTCCAATTCCTCCCATTACCTTGAAAGGATTCCACCCTTCCTTTGCAATATTCATAGCCTCAGCCTGAAGCTTGGATACCTCCAGTCTATATTGTTCAATGATCTCATAATGATCTGGAATGTTTTTAGTATTATGTATTCAAGTACAACACTCATACTTCTCTGTGACCTCACATAGGCCTTCCTAATGGCTCTCAATTCTGCATTCAATAGGCTTATATCGGTTTGAGTATCATTTAGGATTCTATCCATAAGGTTAGCATAAGTAATGAGATTGTTCATCATGTGAATTTCCCAACCTGTCCAGGCAGGGAACCATGACCAGACTATCTCAGACTTGCTAAACCACTCTATCTTCTTTCTATGTTTCAATGGGTATCTTGGATACTTACTGACTTGGGGAATGTTTTCAGGATCATCTGCAAGTACCTGCAACATTGCAGCTACCATTGCTGGCAACCCAGCAGCCAAAAACTGTCCGGGTGTACTGGCAGCAGCCTAAACACTGCCTCAATATCAGCTTTTGCCATCAGTGCCCCTTTTCCATAGCGCCTGACCCATCGAACCGCCGCATCAAACGAAGTGTATGACACGGTGCAGACGTCCGGGTCAATGAAATCGTTAACCGAACCCCCTTTTGGAAATAAGTGGTGAATGAGCCGAAACTTATTCGGCTCTTTCTTTGGCACCACCCCCAGAGGGGACACCACCAAGTCTTTCAATGGTTTTGCCTCAAACGGCCCCCCCCATCCGTCCTAAAGCCACTTCCTTTTCCAATTTCTCCCCCACCACCCCCGGGTGTTGCAACGCAGATTTTAAATTCCGTGCTACTGGAGGAACCACCGCCAATGAACATGGAATTTTGAACCCCTCTCTAAAACCCTCAGTGATCAGTAACGCCGCTTTCCACCTTTACCGGCGTCATCCCTCTTGTGAGCAAACTCCCCGGTACGTTTACCTTTTTTGAAACACCGAGACAGGGTGTGGGCTCCCCCACAGCCTGAACACTCGTGCTTGAATTTGCAGGACCCCCCAAACTTACAGGATCCTTCATTATACTGCCAGCATACCCCCCATTTTCTGCCGGCCGGTAGTCCTGAGGAGTTAGTACCCCCGGCCCCCCCCTTGAAATAACTGAGGCGGGGTCCTAGCCGACGACATCAGCTTCATCCATAGGCTAATATCCTTATGGTCCCAACGCAGAGCCGGACGCACCGCTCTGCGTTGACGAAACTGCTCATCGTAACGTAACCACGCAGTTCCCCCGTACACTCTATGTGCCTCACCTATAGCATCCATATAACAAAACAACCCCGAACAATGTTCAGGGTTCTTTTCGCCAATGACACTAGCCATGATAGCGAACGCTTGCAACCAATTCACAAACATCCGCGGTATCAATCTATATTTCCTCTTCTCATCCTCCTTCTTGGAATCGTCGGGTTTAACCCTATCCAGGTTAAACTTTTCCAAGGAGAAAATTTCCACGTACTCACCTTTATGAATTTTTTCTCTCACCTCAGGTTTCAAGTGCGCCCCTAACGGGCCTTCAAAACAAACATATATCTCACATTTTGCAGCATCTGCCAGCCTAACCACATCAGTCCTGCCTTTTGTTTCTGCAGCCCCCTTCTCACCTGCTGTTTCCTTGTCTGCCACCTTCTCTGGCGTTGTGGTAGCTGGCACCTCTGTAACCGCAGCCCCCCCTGTCGCCCTTTGTGCATCCCCTTGCGGAGCCTGCCCTGGTCCCTCTCCAAAGCGACCAACCAGTACCCTTAAACCCTCCAATAGCTCCTGGAGCTGTCCCCCTGACCCCGAACTGGCGGGTGCAGTACTCGCCAGTTGTTGGTCAGTAGCCTGACCCACTCCGCTCTGCGAAGGTGTCACCATCCCTCCTGCAGTTGTTGCTATCCCCCCCAGCAAGCCCTGCAAAGCATTAATAAAGGAAAAGTTATCACTAGACTTACCGGGCTGATTCCTCCCAACAGCCGCTGTGCTGCTCTCTCTTGCTGGTTCCGGCTGCTGTAGCCCATCTTCCTCATCGGACACCTCGTCTTCGGACTGTTCCCCTTGCACTGGGACTGGCGTCAGAGGTAGCCCCCCAGGAGAAGCCCTCCTGGAGGCCGGAAGCCCACGCTGGTGTGAGGCCTGCACTGTGCGACGAGTCACTGCTGATTCCTGCTGCCTTGAACTTCCAGCTACCGGGCCAGCCTGGGCACTGTTTCTATCGCCATCTTGGGACACGTCCCCCCCGCCCGGTAAGCTCCGCCCACCCACGGTGCCGCTCGAACCACGCGACCCAGACATTGCGGTCACGTTGCTCGGCGCCGTTCTCCCCCTTCTGTCCACCCGCTCACACTCGTGCAGAGGTACTGAGGGGCTGTTTGAAATCCTCCGTGCAGTGCCAGCGTGCGGGGAAGCGGCGCCATGTTGGCCCGTGGCCCCGCCCACCGCCCCGTGACCGCGGCGTGTAACCCGCCCGGGCCCAGCCGAATCAACCGTGTGGCTCCTCTTGGCCGGCGGTGTCGATTGCTCCCCCCTCGGGCTCCGTGTCAGGCGACCCTGTCCATGTCCTGGCCCAGGTGAATAGCGCGCCGGAGGCCGCGATCTCCGCGCAGACGGCTCACCTTCTCCCCCTGCATGGCTTGCTTCTCCCCCGAGCATCGCTGTGACCTGGCTGCGAAGCCAGTCGGATCCATTCGCCGCCGCAGACTGCCGCAACCGCGCCAAAATCGCCTCAATGTCCGCCATTGTGTCTGAGGAGCAGAGAAATTCTGCCTCCTTGTGTCTCCTTCCCAGCACACTGTTCCGTTTTTGCTCCTCCCCTCTTTTATATGGCCACTCCTCCTTACTTTCCTGTTATCTCCTCCCACACTTTTCCTTGAAACCTTAACCCTATGTGTGTCACTAGACACACTGTCATGACCGGCCCTGCACTATTCCTCTTCTTTCCATCATTCCGGGCCTCACTGCAGGGGGGTTTAAGTGCCCAGTAAGCAAGTGGTTAATTTCTATACATGGGCGTAACCAAGTTGCACACATATAAACGGTACTCATTGTAAATCATGGGGTACAACTTGTGATGCAACTTTTCAGTCCCAAGTGGCCTTAGGCTCTCTTTCCACTACTGCGAGTTGTTGTGCGACTTGACACATATGAAGTCGCAGGACAAGTCAAAACACATATATTTCAATGTTCCCCCCGTTCTAAGCGGTGCAACTCCAAAAAAAGTTCTTGCACTACTTTTGTTCCAACTTCAGTGCGACTTTTTCTCAGATGTTTTGAACTAGTCGCATGACATGACATGGCATTAAGGCTCGGTTTCCACTATTGCAAGCCCAAAGTTGCGTGTTTTTTGCCGCGAGTTTCCCGCAACTTTTTGCCGAAACTTAAAGCAATGTCTGTGTATTTTTGAGGTCTATGGACCTCAAGTCGCATAAAAGTGGGACCAAAGTAGTGCAGGGACTACTTTGTAGTTGCTGCGACTTGAAGTCACACACATATGAACGGTACTCATTGTAAATCATGGGGTAGAACTTGTGATGCAACTTTTCAGTCCCAAGTGGCATGACAAGTCGCAATAGTGGAAAACAAGTCAAAAAAGCACATTGTAAATCATGCAACTTTGGGGTTGAAATAGTGGAAAGAGAGCATTAGGCTAAAGCGGTAATAGGAAGATGCACTGTAAGAATTACTTCTAATTGTAGAAAATCAAATAGGCTCTTGCACTAAATCTAATTTATGGAAGATCTAACTGATTGGCCAGTGTATGGTGACCTTTAAAGATATGAAAACTTGAATTTATGGTGTTTAAGCCTCATACACATGATGGGACTTTGTACAAACTTTCCCGTGTATTTTTGTACAAAGGGCGTTGGCCTTAGGGCTCTTTTACGTGGACGTGTCCGTGTACGGAGCCCGCTCTGCTCAGTGGGGGATCGCTCCGTCGATCCCCGCTGAGCAGGCAGATGACAGGTCTGTCTCTGCACACTGTGCAGGGACGGACCTGTCAGAGTGCCGCTCTCCTCTATAGGGGATCGGATGATGAGGGACCGTAGAGTCTGTCGTCACCCAATCCGATCCGCAGACAGATGGAAAAATAGGTTTTTCCTCCATTACACTTTTTCGGATTGGAGTGGGTCGGATGTCACCACTGACATCCGACCCTCCATAGAGGTCTATGGAGTGTCCGTTCAGGTCCGCAGGTCCGAGGTCGGCCTTAGGCCCCTTTCACACTGGGGCGGTGTGGGCGGCAGCAGTAAAACGGCGTTATTTTTAGCGCCGCTTTACCAGCAGTATTTGGCCGCTAGCAGTTTTAACCCCCGCTAGCGGTCGAAAAGGGGTTAAATCCGCCCGCAAAACGCTGCCGCAGCGGCATTTTGCCGGCGGTATAGCCGCGCTGTCCCATTGATTTCAATGGGCAGGAGCAGTTTATACACCGCTCCTTCACCGCTCCAAAAAGTGCTGCTAGCAGGAATTTTTTTAGGCCCCTTTCACACTGGGGCATTTTTAGGTACTACATCGCTAAAAATAGCGCCTGAAAAACGTCCTAAAGAAGCGGCTCCATTCACTCCAGTGAGGGCTTTCACACTGGAGCAGTGCGCTGGCAGGGCGTCACAAAAAGTCCTGCCAGCAGCTTCTTTGTAGCGGTGAACTCACCGCTCCTCCCCATTGAAATCACTGGGGCGCTGTGATGCCGCCGGCAAAATGTCGCTCCAGCAGCGTTTAACCCCTTTTCGGCCCCTAGCAGGGGGGTTAAAATCGGCCCGATAGCAGGCGAATAACGCAGCTAAAACAGTAAAGTGGCGCTAAAAAGTAGCGCTGCTTTACCGCAGACGCCCCCACCGCCTCAGTGTGAAAGGGGCCTTACTATCCTGCTGGCGCACCGCTCCAGTGTGAAAGCCCGATTCACACTGGAGTGAATGGAGCCACTTCTTTAGGGCGTTTTTCAGGTGCTATTTTTAGTGCTATAGCGCCTGCAAAACGCCCCAGTGTGAAAGGGGCCTTAGGACCCTTTCACACGGACGGATAGAATTGTGCTTTTAGCTGCGCTTTCTACCACAGCTAAAAGCACACAATGCTTTCCTATGGCCCTATTCACACACTGCGTTTAGCTGCGTTTTGATTACATGCGGTTTGGTGCGGATAGAAAAAATTGAATTGACTGCGTCCGGGAGCGATTTAGCGCAGCTATCCGCACATAACTGCAGGTAATAGCAGTGCACTGTGTCAGCTGCATATAGCAGCGCCGAGCTGGCTCGCTCATCGGGAAAGGAAAAAATGTTTTTTCCTTTCCCAATGAGCGACAACCACAGGGATCCGACTTGGATCCCCGCCAATGCCAGGCACTGTGGTATGAATCTTGAGGGAGAACTCCACGCCAAATTTTACATAAAAAACTGACATGGGTTCACCTCCAAGGGCCTACAAGGCCCTTCGGTCTGGTATGGATTTTAAGGGGAACTCCCTATGCCTGAAAAAACGACGGTGTGGGGGTCCCCCCAGAATCCATATTCTTATCCTTATCTGAGCATGCAGCCCGGCCGGTCAGGAAAGGGGGTGGGGACGAGCGAGCGCCCCCCCTCCTGAACCGTACCAGGCAGCATGCCCTCAACATGGGGGATGGGTGCTTTGGGGAAGGGGGGCGCACTGCGGCCCCCCCACCCCAAAGCACCTTGTCACCATGTTGATGAGGACAAGGGCCTCCTCCCGACAACCCTGGCCATTGGTTGTCAGGGTCTGCAGGCGGGGGGCTTATCAGAATCCGGGAGCCCCCTTTCATAATCCTGGCCCCCCACCCTATGTGAATGAGTATGGGGTACATGGTACCCCTATCCATTCACCTGGGGGAAAAAAAGTGTCAAGAAAAAAACACCACTTACCCCATACTCATTCACATAGGGTAGGGGGCCGGGATCTGGGGGCCCCCTCATCAACATGGGGACAAGGTGCTTTGGGGTGGGGGGCCGCAGTGCGCCCCCCTTCCCCAAAGCACCCATCCCCCATGTTGAGGGCATGCAGCCTGGTACGGTTCAGGAGGCGGGGGTTCTCGCTCGTCCCCACCCCCTTTCCTGACGGGCCTGGCTGCGTGCTCGGATAGGGGTCTGGTATGCATTTTGGGGGGACCCCTCACGCCGTTTTTTTGGCATAGGGGGTTCCCCTTAAAGTCCATACCAGACCGAAGGGCCTGGCATGCACCCGGAGGGGGAACCCATGCCGGCTTTTCTCGCGCTGCTTTAATAGGAAGATGTGTTTTTCCTATTGCAGCGAGCGCGAGATGTACCTCGCCGAGAACCAGCGCGGTCCTATGGTGCTGGAAACATTCTCACGTGTAGGTACTCCTGTGTGTACGCCGGTTCACACGCTGAGTTAAGGATCTATCCAGCGCACCAATTAAGGTCTGAACCAGCGCAGTGCATTCATCTTAGTAAATGACCCCCTATGTTCTGGTTGACATCTACAAGAAGTTTCTCTTCCTATGATAAAATCAAACGCATTAGGTCAAACGAACATTTAGAGAGGATGTCATTCCATTCTGTGGGGAAAAGTTCAAAGTAAACTGTGGAGGGAGATTTCCTAATCCGCAGACCTCTGGGCACCATACACTCTGCGATATATTGCTGAAGACCTGTGCAATCCCACCAAAGCCGCATTTCTTTCTTCATTAGAGTTTGCAATTTTTCAAAAATGGACTTACATTGGGCTTCTGTTGTTAAGTCTTTATCATCTTTAGTAAAGACTTCAGACAATTTGAACTGCTGGTCAGAAGATGTGAGGATCGATCAAATGTTGCCTGCTTTGCTCATTCTCCAAAACTGTACCCAATGCTGTATCCATGATAAATCATCAAATGATATAAGGGCAACACAGTTCAATAATGATGCAAAATGGAAAAAGCAGGAGCGGGTAATGAACAGTCACAAGAGAAGCAAAATGATACCCCAGCTCCACTGAATATGTATCAACTGTGATCCGGTGCTCTAGTCAGGACGTTCAGGCCCCAAAATGTAGTACTTGAATCAGAAAAGGGCTAGCGACTGGGATGCTCTTGAATAAAAGTCCTTTATTGGGTTACATGGGTACACGGGTACAGGCTATGCTGACACGTTTCGGCTAAGAAGCCTTCATCAAAGCATACGTTTGATTTAAAAACTGATATTTATAACAGAGTAAGCACTCCAAATAGGGTGGGTGCATCCTAATCAGAGCAATCAAAACAATTAAAAACACATGGAGAAAAGAAAGAGAAGCACAGCAGGCATATGAGAAACATATCATGAACAAATAAAGCATATTCAAAATGGTGCGATAAATGTATCAAACAATGCGACTATGTTGGAAAATGCGATTATGTTAAAAAAAGATTTATATCCATCCTATCATTCAAACCATACAGTTTTCTAGTATTGAGGGTATGTATCCACCATACTTCATGCTTGAGCAAAATATGATGAGTGTCACCTCCTCTTGCAGCAATACTGCAGCACTCATACATCTATTTCCCAAAGACAACCTCTGGATATGACACTGAACACTCAACTTCTATGGTCTATGGGCACAAACCAACACAAACATGGCACTAACCAACCAGCCCATTTTCATTTTGTTTGGCTGTTGTAGGGGGTGTCAGGGAAGGCTTTTGCATAGCACAAACGATGTCTCCCTGTACATACATATGTGCATGCGCAGACCGGCAACTGGCTGGGCAGATGAGCGTGAGCCTGTCACCAATGCTGGCACCAGACAGACTATTTAAACAGGCTGTAATTTGGTGTGCCGCTTCTGTGTGTTCATTCCTGATTCCTGTGTTTGACCTCTGATCCTAACCCAGCTTGCTCCTGACCTCTGTTTGACTGCTACCTGCCCTGACCTTGGCTTGTCTCTGGATTCTGCTTCTGCCTTCTCTTCTTGCCTGATCTACCTCCTGTTGCTGACTTGGCTTGTGACCCGACTATCCTGTTGTGTGCCGTCTATGCCTGATCTGCCTGACCATTATGGACCCGGCACATCTGACCCTGCATCCTGCTCATCCAGCCTGCTACAGCTCTTCAGCCCAGCAAGGTCTCATCTGTCTCCTGCTTCCAGCTGCTTACCCACAGTCTGCCACCAGCCAAGCTCAGTGCCAGCTCATCTGCCACCAGCTGGTTCTGCCGCCACATCCACCTGCTGACTGCTGCCACCACGCAGTCTACTGGACCGATCACAGGCACTCATACCTCACTGTGCTCCCATGGCTGCTTTCTAACCAGGAGCTCACTAACCAGATACGTGACAGGAGAGCGGGGTGATGTCATCATCTGGAAAAAACAAATTGCTATTATCTTAAAAAAAAAAGCAGCACAAATTTTTATTATGACACAAAAAAGCACAAATATAAAAACAAGCTGTGATAATATGACAAAAACACATCTTTCCCCTTCATTGCTCTACCTGCTTGTGCCTGTTTCAAATCTAATTACTAGTTTTCACCTGAAGAACACTATATTGAGAGACCCAGGGATTGTGGGATATGTAGTTTCTTCACAGGAAGTATCAGTTCATATGCCCCGTACACACGGTCGGACATTGATCGGACATTCCGACAACAAAATCCTAGGATTTTTTCAGACGGATGTTGGCTCAAACTTGTCTTGCATACACACAGTCACACAAATTTGTAGGAAAATCTGATCATTCTGAACACGGTGACGTAAAACACGTACGACGGGACTATAAACGGGGCAGTAGCCAATAGCTTTCATCTCTTTATTTATTCTGAGCATGCGTGGCACTTTGTGCGTCGGATTTGTGTACAAACGATCGGAATTTCCGACAACGGATTTTGTTGTCGGAAAATTTTATAGCCTGCTCTCAAACTTTGTGTATCTGAAAATTCCGATGGAAAATGTGTGATGGAGCCCACACACGGTTGGAATTTCCGAGAACAGGGTCCTATCACACATTTTCCGTCGGAAAATCCGACCGTGTGTACAGGGCATTAGACTACAGAAAGAGGTCAAGCATTAACCTGTGAAGTTCCTTGCTTGAACACAAACAGAAATTGCTGAAAAAGGAATGTGGAGATTTACTCTATTATGGGATATGTGTACAGGACAACAAATGACACGATGAAATTGCTGAACAATGCACTTCAAAAATACAAGAAGAAGGTAGGAAGGTTTAGCATGTCTTTTTAAATAACTCCAGAGCTCATCAGATTGGAGTTCAAGATAAATCTTTATTTTATTAAATATCATTATTTTATATATATTTGAACTATTTATTTAAACTCCAGGCAATTTTTTAAATAAAAAATGTAAAGTCTCATTAGGTGTTTTACTTTTTTTTTTAAAGTGGTGTTAAACCCTAAAACAAAAATGTTTTAAATTGCAGCTTACCACGCATGGCGCTGAACAGTTGTGTTTGAGAGGAGCTCCATCCAGCCACCGACCTGAAAGCATCTAGCAAGGCCATCTAAAGCATCGGGTTCCCGTACAACCTTAGGCAAATGCTCTGAGAAGACTCCAGCTTCACATCTATCAGCCGCCAGCTCCATCAAGCGATATCTCGCTGCCGAACGAGCCAGCCCTATCACGCGGAGTGGGCAGGTCAGAGCCTCGAGGTTGATTATATTTCCCTCCTCACATGCTGCCTCCGCTCGTGAGAGCTCCCCTGCTTCATCTTGCAGCTCGGATCTCATGGATGACCCTGGATCGCCGGCAGGCTCTAAAAAAGTCTTCACTAGTAAGTGAACGTAAAAAAGAAATAGCGGGCATGTTTCACAGCATGGAGAAATCATTACGAAGGAGATCTCTGCAGTGAGGGCAGACATGGCGCACATACTAGACAGGGTTGAGGAGACTGAGCAGCAACAAGATTCCCATGAAGTGGCCATTAAGGAACGTCTGTTACCCGATTAGCTTTTGCACACCGGGCCCCACTATACAAACTCAAGGATCTCGAGAACCGCAATCGCAGGAACAATCTCCGCATCCGAGGGTTGCCAGAAGCAACTAAAGATAATGATTTATCTGTATTCTTAATACAGTCTTGGGTAACCCCGTCACCGATACACTGAGATTCGATCGCGTGCACCGCTCTCTGAGACCATGCAAGGTCACATCCAACCAGCCCAGGAATGTCATATGTCTCCTTCACTATTTTGAAGATAAAAATGCCATCATGGCCAAGTTGCGGAGTACTCCTAACATTGACTTTGATGGTGCAGTTATCAATATTTTCCCTGACATTTCCAAGGAAACCCTCGACCAGCGTAGAGCACTGAAATCTCTATTAGACCAACTGAGAGGAGATAGGATTACATACAGATGGGGCTTTCCCGCGTGCCTGATTGCTACTAAAAATGGCCGCTCCTTCATGCTCCGGTTCCCTGAGGAGCTCTGGGACTTCCTTCAAGAATTGAATCTACTGCAAATGGAGCTCGCGGGTTGGCAAAATCCCATACCCAACTTTACGGCCCCACTGGCTTCCCAATGGCGGAAAACCCCATCCAAACAGAAGCGCACTGCGACCCCGGGCTCTTATGAGAAAAATGGGTGAACTGCCCTTTGACTATGCCTGTCATCACTGTTACCACTTCTATTCAGGAAGGCCCTAGCCTCCATCCTAACTCATCACCTTTCCATCTCATGGTGTTGGCCCCCATTCCCCTGGAGAGACCCTAATTCAGTTTGCTTCCATATACTTGTGACAACCTCAGCGTTCTCTTGTTTTATTTCCCGATACTTGATCGCACCGTGTTGTGCTATAACCCGTTTTGTATGTTTTACTATGTCTCTGTTTTGACAATGCTAAAATTTATTACTATTTAACCCTTTTTATAGGTTGTGTGCTGACGGAGCCTACTGCTCCCTGTTTATGCTTTCATTCTGGCGTATGTCCCCTGCCCCCCTACTTTTGAGGTTGGCGAGCATTAGCGGCCCCCCATGTCTTTGTTGTTGGTCTCTTCCTAGAGGTCTCGACAGCTGGTCACTCTCTCCTCCCCACAGGGACCACCGCAGATTTCTGTGTGCATATTCTCCAACTCCCACTGATTTCACAGATTGTAGACAACTTTTCTGGATGTGTTTTTTCTCCTTCCCTTTTCTATTCTGGCCTACCTCTATTACTCTCACCCCGTTCCCTCCTCCCTCCCTCTGTTGCTGGCTTTCATGGTTGTATAAGCTGAAGATTCACTCACCACTGATGTAATGGCTACTCTAATGCCCCGTACACACGGTCGGACTTTGTTCGGACATTCCGACAACAAAATCCTAGGATCTTTTCCGACGGATGTTGGCTCAAACTTGTCTTGCATACACACGGTCACACAAAGTTGTCGGAAAATCGTTCTGAACGCGGTGATGTAAAATGCGTACGTCGGGACTATAAATGGGGCAGTGGCCAATAGCTTTCATCTCTTTATTCTGAGCATGCGTGGCACTTTGTCCGTCGGATTTGTGTACACACGATCGGAATTTCCGACAACGGATTTTGTTGTCGGAAAATTTTATAGCCTGCTCTCAAACTTTGTGTGTCGGAAAATCCGATGGAAAATGTGTGATGGAGCCCACACACGGTCGGAATTTCCGACAACAAGGTCCTATCACACATTTTCCGTCGGAAAATCCGACCGTGTGTACGGGGCATAACGGTTCTCTCATATAATGTTAGAGGTCTTAATGTACCCGCAAAATGACATCAAGTGTTGGGAGAACTAAAAAATTGATCTTGCTCTATTGCTTTCCTCCAGGAGACACACTTGACCCATTCGACCTCTGTTAAATTGTACTCACCTCGTTTACCAAATTGGTACTACAGCTTGTCAGATACCAACAAAGCCAAAGGAGTAGCCATTGGGTTCAGTACCAGTGTGTCTTTTCGCCTCACTGAAATGTTAGCAGACGATCATGGTCGCTTCCTTTTTCTCAAAGGCTTTATAGATAATACCCAGTGCACCCTAGCAAATGTCTACTGCCCTAACCATAATCAACCCTCTTTTTTCACCCAACTTCTCACGAAACTCTCACACTTTGCTGAAGGTTTATTCGTTCTAGCGGGAGATATAAATATGCCATTAGATCCCATTACTGACGCCTCACAAGGTCGATCCAATATCCCATTCAAACGCCTAGCGTTCGTTAAAAAAAAGCTCCTAGATTTACAACTAATGGATGCTTGGCACTTACTTCACCCTAAAAAAAAAAAAAAGATTACTGCCACTTTTCCAAAACGCACCAATCCTATTTCAGAATAGATAATATCTTTATGGATCATTTCCACCTTCCTCTCCTACACTCAGCCAGCATTGGTATTATATCTATCTCAAACCATGCACCTGTTTCTATACGCTTGACCATACCCACTTTGTCACACCGCACCAATGATTGGAAATTCAATGACTCCCTCCTATCCAACTCCACCGAAGACTCCATGTTATCTACTTCCTTGACTCAATATTTGTCAGGTAAGTACTTACCGAGGCCGAGAGCGATTCGCCCTTGCGACTAGGCACACTCCGCCCCCTGGAGTTGGAACAGGGAGTGGATGGCACGAAGAGGCACAAGCTACCAGCAGGCAGGATAGGACTTGCGTAGTACTCCTTGAAGGGTCTTGGTAGATGTGCAGGGACTGGCAATTCTGGAAGTCTAAAACAGGCTGAGGATCAAACAGAGGTTAGCAGGCAAATCCGGAACACAGGCAGAGGGTCAAGCACAGGAGATAGCAGGCAAGTCCAGGTCACAAGCAGAAGTTCAAGCACAGGAGATAGCAGGCAAATCCGGGTCACAAGCAAAAGGTTCAGGCACAGGAGCTAGCAGGCAAATCCGGGTCACAAGCAAGGGGGTCAAACACTGAACACAAGGCAGAGTCCATTTAAACAAGCCGTAGGTCGGGTCCAGGAGAAGAGCAGAGTGGTCAGGGACTATCCGGGTCAAGCAAGTGATTCAACAGCAGGAAACAGAAGTTGTAAACTCTGCGAAAATAGGGGATTGGCGCTGTTCACTGATAAAATAATATACTAGTAACAAACTCTCACCACAAGGGAAGAACTGCGCTACAGATCTGAGTGAATAAATTAAAAGCGGTGAAACAAAGTATGCTTCAATATGTATAAAATGGTATATATATATATATATATATATCCACGAATAAAACTAAGGATACCAATAAACATACAAACTGCTTGAAGTGAAAAAAATATATAAAAAAAATATAAAAATAAAAATATCTCCAAAACATTAAATAAAAATTAATAATCGATCAAATATGCAAAGATAACACAAAATCCAAAAATTATTAATATTAAAAAGGTGTATATAAATTGTGCCCTGAGAAAAAACAGTGATAAACAATCCAAAGTGGTGTTATACCAATTATGTGTATTGGCAATCTAGATGGTGATTAGATGAAAAGTGAAACAAAAATTATTTTATGTGCATTTAAAATTGTGATCACATACCAAGTAGAGCAAAAATAAAAAAAATTTTTGAAAAATTAAAAATACTAAAACTCAGCATTGATAGTCCGTAATTTCAAAAAAAGTGTCCGTGCATACAAAAATTACAGAAGTGTCAAAAATGTGCTGCATATATCAAAAAGTGTCCAGTGTATATAAAAAGTCCTTGTGCAGAAATCTAATATGTCTCCAAATGGTTCCGGATGTATCTGTTCAGATAGGTATGAACCGTCCTATATGGAGCCCCCTCTAGTGTCCCCACTCACCGGAACGCCTAACCCCTGCAGGGGTAATAGGCATGTAGACGTAAGTCCGATGGTCCAAGCAGTCGATGTCCCCTTCACCGACTTTTCTCCACTTGTGTCACCAGAGTGATCTGGTATTGAAAATCTGTTAGTGAATGAAGCCCGGCGTCACAATAAAGCTCAGACACCCACTGAAGACTTCCATGTCTCCTCTACATAATACATTCCAGCAGAGTGATCATCACCAGGTGATGATCACTCTGCTGGAAAGTATTATGTGGAGGAGACATGGAAGTCTTCAGTGGGTGTCTGAGCTTTATTGTGACGTCGGGCGATGATCACTCTGCTGGAATGTATTATGTGGAGGAGACATGGAAGTCTTCAGTGAGTGTCTGAGCTTTATTGTGACGCCGGGCTTCATTCACTAACAGATTTTCAATGCCAGATCACTCTGGTGACACAAGTGGAGAACAGTCGGTGAAGGGGACATCGACCGCTTGGACCATCGGACTTACGTCTACATGCCTATTACTCCTGCAGGGGTTAGGCGTTCCGGTGAGTGGGGACACTAGAGGGGGCTCCATATAGGACGGTTCATACCTATCTGAACGGATACATCCGGAACCATTTGGAGACATATTAGATTTCTGCACAAGGACTTTTTATATACACTGGACACTTTTTGATATATGCAGCACATTTTTGACACTTCTGTAATTTTTGTATGCACGGACACTTTTTTTGAAATTACAGACTATCAATGCTGGGTTTTAGTATTTTTAATTTTTCAAAAATTTTTTTTATTTTTGCTCTACTTGGTATGTGATCACAATTTTAAATGCACATAAAATATTTTTCGTTTCACTTTTCATCTAATCACCATCTAGATTGCCAATACACATAATTGGTATAACACCACTTTGGATTATTTATCACTGTTTTTTCTCAGGGCACAATTTATATACACCTTTTTAATATTAATAATTTTTGGATTTTGTGTTATCTTTGCATATTTGATCGATTATTAATTTTATTTATTGTTTTGGAGATATTTTTACTTTTATATTTTTTCACTTCAAGCAGTTTGTATGTTTATTGGTATCCTTAGTTTTATTCGTGGATATATATATATATATATATACCATTTTATACATATTGAAGCATACTTTGTTTCACCGCTTTTAATTTATTCACTCAGATCTGTAGCGCAGTTCTTCCCTTGTGGTGAGAGTTTGTTACTAGTATATTATTTTATCAGTGAACAGCGCCAATCCCCTATTTTTGCAGAGTTTACAGCATTTGGATTTCACCTAGGTGTTTTCTTTTTCTGGGGGGCTGCAGTTCGTATAGGTGCCTGTCCTGAGCGCGGAATATCAATACATATAGCAGGAAACAGAAAACAACTCAGACAGGAAGCTGAAGACAAACCAGCAACCCGTCTGAGCACCTGAGTGTCTTTAAATGGGCAGTCAGAGCGTCACGTTGAGCGTGCGCTAATGCGAACGCGTGTCGTGCCATCGGGCCATGAGCGCCACAGCATCGTTCCACTGCGCATGCGTTCGTTCCGGAACACCGATCAGCAAATACGGCCGGGTTGATTATTTCTCTGACAATATTTTAGGGAGAACGCTTGCTCAGAAATCTCCCCTTCAGTTCTGTGGGAAGCTCACAAAGCTACTATGAGGGGTAAACTCATTGAACTTGGTGCGAGGAAGAAGAGGGAACATGGTCAGTAGATCCAACAGGTTCTACGTCAAATTGCCAATCTATATAAGCAACATATACTATCACTACAGGCCGCACACCTTGCAGCTCTTACACTAAAAAGAGAAGATCTGAAGACTCTTCTTGACCTAGACACTAAGAGGAAATGTTATTACATCTCTCAAAAGATCTATGAGTGGGGGAACAAACCAGGCAGACAGTTAGCTAGATCGCCTAGGGCCAAAAAGACTTTGTCTTTCATCACAGACAGTACTCAATTTTCACTTTCATACCCAAAATTAAACTCTGATCAGGCAAATTGGTACATGCTACACCCAAAATCAAAGCATTTAGAGATTTTTACTCTGACTTATACAATGTTGAGGGTGGCCTAGCCTCTATGTCCAAATCAGAGAAACGTAAACATATCCTTGCATACTTGAAAGCTGCTAAACTCCCAAAACTGTCACGGTCAGGCCCTTAAAGACATGGAATCTGATTTCTCTTTTGAGGAATTCCAAAATGCATTAAAGGCCTCACCCTTGGGTAAAGCCCCTGGACCCGATGGTTTCACAATTTTATATTATAAAACATTCAGTGATATCCTTCTCCCCGCCTTACAGCATACGCCAATTCAATTTCCCACGCCTCTGGCTTACGCTCGGAATCCCTCTCGGCCCACATTACTGTCATCTCCAAACCCAGCAAGGACCCCACCCTCTGTGGTAGTTATAGGACCATCTCTCTTCCAAATATAGACACTAAACTTTACGCCAAAGTTATGTCGAATAGGTTACTCCCTTTACTTCCCAGGTGGGTCTCTGCAGACCAAACAGGCTTTATACCCGACAGGGGAGCCAGAGATAACTCCCTATGTTCCCTATCTCTGATTCACTACGTTCATAAATGTTCCCAGCCCACCCTCCTCCTCTCAACAGATGCTAAAAAAGCATTTGATAGGGTGGACTGGGAATATCTCAAGATGACTCTCCATTATTTTGGCCTAGGCGCCAAGATGTATCACCGCATCTCTTCCCTTTATTCCAACCCATCTGCACAAATTCGTATAAATGGATCTTTAAGCGACCCCTTTACCTTACACAATGGAACCAGACAAGGTTGCCCCCTTTCTCCCCTCCTTTTTTGCTATTTCCCTGGAACCCTTCCTAGCCACAATTAAACATAACAATAGTATACATGGCATCCAAGTTGGAAATAGATCCCATAAATATGCAGCTTATGCTGATGTTATTTTATTTATTCATCCAACAACTACGCATCTCACTCCCAAACTTAATGTCAGCCCTTTCTGATTTCCAAACATTATCTAACTTTAAAATTAATCTAGCCAAATCCGAAATACTAAATATTAACATCCCCCAATCAGTAGCTAACCAATTGAGGCCCCCCTTTCCCTTGCGTTGGGAATGCAAATGTATGAAATACCTTGGTATACACCTCACCCCCAGTCTCCACTCCCTCTTCAAGCACAATTACATTCCCGTCCTGAACAGTATCAGAACAGATCCCTGAAAATGGTTCACCCTATCGCATTCCTAGCTGGAATAATAAGTTATTATTAAGATGAATATTCTGCCCCGGATTCTTTTCATTTTCCAAAATGATTCCCATGGGTCTCCCTATAGGATTCTTTACCCATCTCCAGACGATGATCGCCCGCTTCATTCGGAGGGATGGCCACTCCACAGTCTCCAGAGCGTTACTCTTCTGCTCCAAGCGCACTGGGTGGTTAGCACTTCCAAATCTCATAGCTTATTACCATGCTGTAGTATTGTCACGCATCGCAGACTGGAAATACTCCATCACTTCTAAATTATGGGTACAGTTGGAATATACTCATTGCGGCTCAGACCTTTCAACGACCCCCTGTATACCCCGTTCCTCCAGGAACCTTTCTCAAAACACCTCGCCCCTCACCACATCCTCCCTAGATGTCTGGGATGACCTTCATAAAGAAACTTTCCTGGTTGTATGACTCCCCTTTAATGCCACTCCTACATCACAATTATTTTCTACCAGGCTCCATGGATCCAGGCTTTCAATCTTGGGGCTCCGGAGGGCCCCCTCCTATTACACCATAACCTCCATCAAATAGCCTCAGGCCTCTTTCGGAAATCTTGGGCCCCAGGCCTGTCTCTTTCATGGACATATGGAGATACAATCAAATTAATCACTTCCTAAAAACCCTTCCACAGCCATTATGGAGCATCCAAGATCTTAATGGAATTGAATCAATCTTCAACCACAAAGACCCCTTATTACATTGCATCTCACAGTTCTATGGGGCTCTTATCAATCTGCAAAGCCCTGAATACCCTGCCTACCTGGCCAAATGGGTATCCGACCTTTGCTCCACTCTCACTAGCAAGAAAAAGGATAAAATTCTCCAATTAGCGCATGTCTCCTCACTTGCTTCACGTATGGCGGAATCCAACTACAAGCTACTCACCAGATGGCATTACACTCCTGCCAAGCTACACTGAATATTCCCCTCTAACTCCCCACTTTGCTGCAGGAATTGTGGATCTGAGGCTACCCATGCTCACATATGGTGGTCCTGGACTCTCATCCACTCTTTCTGGTCTAAAGTGTTGAACCTAATCCATCGAATCACTGACATCGACCTCCAAGACCCTTGGATTATACTTTTCCATGCCACTTCAATGCCCTGACAGGTATAAACGTTCGCTTATTCCCCACCTGTTGAATACAGCTAAGGCCCTTATTCCCTCTAAATGGGGCCAACCCATAATTCCTTCCATACAGAAATGGCTACAAAAGGTCTCAGAGGTTTGTCTTATGGAGGAACTTACCCACATTGCAAGGGGAACTACTAAACGTCACAACTCAACTTGGGCCCCTTGGTCTTCTTTCATCACCACCCCTTACTATAGAGACCTCATATCTACGACTCCTCAAGACAACCTAACAACCTAATCTATTTCGATTGCAATAACTTACATATTACTGAAACTTGGATTAAGTGTTCTTTATTCTGGTATCTCAGTTGTAAATGTCCATCCATGTTTATTTATTCTTGTATTTCCCACAGGAATATTATCATGATTGCCAGCCTCCCAACCTACACCCTTTCCCATCCCTACTTCCCTCTTCAACCCCCCCTCTCTACCCCCCTCTTCTTTTCTTCTCCTTCCACCTTTAGTCGATCTCTCTCTTTCTATGAAACCATTACCTAGTCATATATTTTCGTTATTTATGATGACCCAAGGTTGCACCTAATCCTATTTAATTTTAGATGCCAGATACTATACTCCTTCTACTTCAGTATTCAGTGTTACTGTTGGTCCTGGACCGCTTATTATATGATTATATGTCGTTGGGTGTACATGAGTCTCATTACCTTGATTCTTTGACTATTTATATAATGACACTGTTCGTGTTGTTCATACTCTATGTTTTTGCATAATTGTTCTTGCTAAATAAAAAGATATTAAATAAAGAAAAAAAATGCAGCTTACCAATTTTTTAATGTGCTGGCTGCATTAGTTTTCTTTTTTCTTATTTTTCCTTTATTTTCACCTGGGAAATCTGTCATTAAGTTTATTGTTTTTCCACTTCCTTTAACAGACCAAGCTGTTCAGATAAAGGAGCAGTTAGAGGGTTGAGATAAACCATTTACCACTGAGAGGGGTGCTTACAATGGAAAGTTTTAAATCATCTATGTTAAACCTTTATCCAAAAAGGAAAAAAAATGCAACTGTTAAAAAGTGTTAGCCAACCATATCTAAATCTTTTAGTCTAGCAGTACTTCCACCCCAGGCTTGCAATGATGCAGTCCAAAAGGTGTCTGCTTTACTATTTCATCCAAAATGCAGACACCCTTGGGCAGGAAGTGTGTTACTGGCAGGATCACAGGTGAAATAAGCATAAAAAATTAAAACTAATGCAGCCACTGCATCTAAGGATTGGTAAGCTGTAATATATAAACTAAATGCGACTTTCATATTTACACTTTCATTGAGGCTGGATGGTGTAGCTCCTATAGTTGCTATAGGAGCTGCGTCTCTTATACACGGAGGTTGCACTGTTTGCACACCCCTTCCTCTCCCCTTGCCCTTTCACAGAATGCTTTGTATTGGCCTCAGTGAGCCTGAAATATAGAGCTTGTAAGGCCCCTATGTAATAGCATAGTGCAGATGACAGGTCCTCCTTATGTAGGGTTGCCACCTGTCCAGGATTTACCCGGACAGTCCATGTTTTGAATCATGTGTCCGGGTTTCAGGCAGACTGAAACCAGACACATTTTGTCAGACAGGGCTGTGGCTCCCCAAGTAACTGAGATAGTCACACACAAATCTGTTGCTATCTGGGAGCTGTGGGTGGCTGTCTACGGGCAGGTTCGGCATCGCTGAGGGGAGCGGGGTGATGATGTCAGCAAGAGTAATTTAGACACACCCACCGTTCCCAGCAGAGTAGCCCATTACTATTCTCCTTGAGGCACCCAAAGATGTCCCAGGTCTTTTATAATCCTATAGCGTATACTACGGGGAAAAAAAATGTGCCCTGTGCCGCTAATGTGTTCGGGTTTGGCTTGAAGAAAAGGTGGCAACCCTATCCACTGCTCTACCGACACCATCCACTGCTCTACCGACACCATCCACTGCCCTGCTGATGCCGTCCACTGCCCTGCTCACACCGTCCACTGCCCTGCTCACACCGTCCACTGCCCTGCTCACACCGTCCACTGCTCTACTGACACCATCCACTGCTCTACTGACACCGTCCACTGCTCTACTGACACCGTCCACTGCTCTACTGACACCGTCCACTGCTCTACTGACACCGTCCACTGCTCTACTGACACCATCCACTGCTTTACTGGCTGACATTGTCCACTTTTAGGGTAGGCTATTTTCATATTTTAACATATTTGACATTTCTTTTATTAATCGAATCATATTTTATGGGTACACTAATGCTTTTGTTTTATTTAACCATGCCCCTTTAAGTTCCCCCACTGTTAATGCAATTTGGCCCTTTTGGCACAGCCGCTGTTCACCGTAGCACACCTCATTACTACTCTCTTTGGGTAACCCAAGGTATTTTACAATCCTATAGCGTGTACTACAAAAAAATTGCCGTGCGCCACGAAAGTGTTCGGGTTTGGCTTGAAGAAAAGGTGGCAACCTTAGTACAGAAGGACCAACATTCAATAAAGGCTGAAGTATATTGTTGTGTTTGAAGGAGTTAACAGGTGAGCTGGTTAGTAAACAGTTGTCTTCCTGAGACTAGGAAAATAGATATACAGTATCTCAAAAAAGTGATCCAATCACAATCCACCCCTCACATTTTTGTAAATATTTTATTATATCTTTTCATGTGACAACACTGAAAAATTATACTTTGCTACAATGTAAAGTAGTGAGTGTACAGCTTGTATAACAGTATAAATTTGCTGTCCCCTCAAAATAACTCAACACACAGCCATTAATGTCTAAACCGCTGGCAACAAAAGTGAGTACACCCCTAAGTGAAAATGTCCAAATTGGGCCCAATTATTTTCCCTCCCTGGTGTCATGTGACTCATTAGCGTTACAAGGTCTCAGGTGTGAATGGGGAGCAGGTTTGTTAAATTTGGTGTTATCGCTCTCACTCTCTCATACTGGTCACTGGAAGTTCAACATGGCATCTCATGGCAAAGAACTCTCTGAGGATCTGAAAAAAGAATTGTTGCTCTACCTAAAGATGTCCTAGGCTATAAGAAGATTGCCAAGACCCTGAAACTGAGCTGTAGCACGGTGGCAAGACCATACAGCGGTTTAACAGGACAGGTTCCACTCAGAACAGGCCTCGCCATGGTTGGCCAAAGAAGTTGAGTGCACGTTCTCAGCGTCATATCCAGAGGTTGTCTTTGGGAAATAGACGTATGAGTGCTGCCAGCATTGCTGCAGAGGTTGAAGGGGCGGGGGGGGGGGGTCAGCCTGTCAGTGATCAGACCATACGCCGCACACTGCATCAAATTGGTCTGCATGGCTGTCGTCCCAGAAGGAGGCCTCATCTAAAGATGATGCACAAGAAAGCCCGCAAACAGTTTTCTAAAGACAAGCAGGCTAAGTACATGGATTACTGGAACCATGTCCTGTGGTCTGATAAGACCAAGATAAACTTATTTGGTTCAGATGGTGTCAAGCGTGTGTGGCGGCAACCAGGTGAGGAATACAAAGACAAGTGTGTCTTGCCTTCAATCAAGCACGGTGGTGGGAGTGTTGTGGTCTGGGGCTGCATGAGTGTTGCCGGCACTGGGGAACTACAGTTCATTGAGGGAACCATGAATGCCAACATGTACTGTGATATACTGAAGCAGAGCATGATCCCCTCCCTTCGGAGACTGAGTCGAAGGGCAGTATTCCAACATAATGACCCCAAACGCACCTCCAAGACGACCACTAGCTTGCTAAAGAAGCTGAAGGTAAAGGTGATGGACTAGCCAAGCATGTCTCCAGACCTAAACCCTATTGAGTATCTGTGGGGCATCCTCAAATGGAAGATGGAGGAGAACAAGGTCTCTAACATCCACCAGCTTTGTGATGTCATCATGGAGGAGTGGAAGAGGGCTCCAGTGGCAACCTGTGAAGATCTGGTAAACTCAATGCCCAAGAGGGGTAAAGGCAGTGCTGGGAAATAATGGTGGCCCAAAGTGTCAATATTTTGTGTGGACAAAATATTGACACTTTGGACCCAATTTGGACGTTTTCACTTAGGGGTGTACTCACTTTTGTGACAGCTATGAAAGCTGAAAATTGGTCTGGCCAGGAAGGGGGTGAAAATGCCCTGTATTGAAGTGGTTAAAATGCACTTAGAAATAGAGGTCATAAAACACTTTGTTCACATCAACATCAGTAGTTTTGATTACCGAACATTAAATATTGTTCCTGGGGTGAGCGGTACGCTCCCTGTACGAGTGATTGACGGCATTTAAAGAAAGGTGTGTTTAAAAGAGAAATATGGGTTTCTTTTTTTTTCTCCATATTCATACTTACTTAGGTGGATGCTGCATCTGTCCCCTGTCACCTCTGCACTGAGAGCTGAGCGATCGAACACAGCCGATCACTCGGTTTTCAGAGCTCTGTGAGCAGAGAGTTGTAGACTGTCACAGCTCTCTGCTCTTCTCCATCTGCTCTCATTGGAGAGCTGAGCTGTGGAGGGGGCGGAGCGGGCCGTCTAGCTCTCTGCGGCTCGCTGAGACGGGTGTCAGTCACAGGCACCTGGCAGATCCAGACTTCCATTGTCGGCATGACGCAGTGCCCGGACTGACTTCAGTCATGTCAGCAGAGAGCGGACTTCAGCCTGCTCTTTGCTGAAAACAGGTCCCAGGAGTGCAAAACGAATTTCACTCCTGTGATCCATAGGAGAAGCCCAGCCAAACGAGCTTTGGCTGGACTTCTCCTTTAATTGATATATCTGGTAAGTGCAAACCCTGAGGGGTGAGGGACTCACATGGTGACAATCTGGTGATTGGTGCATGTAACAACACATAACGATACAAGGATATTGTACACCAAGAGACTTTCTTTGCATGTATTTACAGAGTGGACTTTAATAACTTTATGTAGTCAACACATGATTACCGGCCATTGTTGAGACTTTGGATGGAGCGCCGCTATTAGTATTTTGATCATTCTTAATGCTTTTATATGTATTATAATGCCTGAATTTGTTATAGTGGCACCTTATTTTATTTTATGTCTAAACTTGAATAAGGTATCCAGAGGATTGTGTTTGATCTGCTGCATATTGGCGCTGAGTAGATTGTTTTCAGTTATCTGAAACATATCTTTTTTAATGATTATGTATGGTAATGACTACTGAAAGTGCAGATGTCCTAAAGTTAATTCACTGATGACTGATGTGGCATTTATCTTATACAGAGCATCAAGATAAAGTTATGTGATGAAATCCCTAAACATCTTTGCTGTGGCTTACAGTTACAACCAGTAATGATGAAAATAGATGTCACACAGCATATTAGTGCATTTTGTCATATGGGTTATAGAGATAAAGAAATTGTGGCAATCTGCACAGGTGTAAACAGATAGGACATGTATTTGCAGACATTAGTAAAGCAGATTGTGGCAGAGTACAGAAGGAGCAAGATTCAATTAAGGCTGAAGTATATTCAGTGGCGTAGCGTGGGGGGTGCGGAGGGGGCCGTGGCCCCGGGCGCAACATTTAGGGGGGCACAATTCTGCGCCAGTGTGTGACTACTGGCTGCCTCCTCCTAAATTCACTGCCCTGTGTCCCCACGCTCTGGTCGCCATGTTCAGTCTCCAGCGCCCTGTGATTGGCTGTATGGGGTCATGTGCGGCGGCGCGGCTGGCCTGTCCACGATCGCGGTACATCCTGGAGTCCCGCCTCTGCACATGTTCAGTCTCCGGCACCCTATGATTGGGTAAATGGGGTCATGTGCGGAGGCGGGACTCCTGGAGCAAGCGCGAGCGTTAACAGGCCAGCCCCGCCGCCGCACATGACCCCATACGCCCAATCACAAGGCGCCGGAGACTGAACATGGCGGAGCGCGGAGGACACAAAAATTCAAGATTGTGAGCCGCCGCTGTCTCCTCCTCCTGCTCCCCTCCGGACCGATGGAAAACAAAGAAGAAAAGGTGAGACTCCCTCGTGATGAGAGTCGTGTTGCTGCCCCAGGGGGGGGGGACACGGTCTGGGAAGGGGGAGCAGCCAGCGAGAGAGAGTGAGTAGAAGAGAAGCTAGAGTCATGCAGTGTAGTGGTCAGTATAGGAAAACTGTAGGTAGGATAGTGTAGTAGACAGTAAAGTGGTCAGTGCAGTATAGTGGTCAGTGTAGTGGACAGTATAGTATAGTGGTCAGTGTAGTGGACAGTATAGTGGTCAGTGTAGTGGACAGTATAGTGGTCAGTGTAGTGGTCAGTGTAGTGGTCAGTGTAGTGGTCAGTGTAGTGGACAGTATAGTGGACAGTATAGTGGTCAGTGTAGTGGACAGTATAGTGGACAGTATAGTGTAGTGGTCAGTATAGTGTAGTGGTTAGTATAGTGTAGTGGACAGTGTAGTGGTTAGTATAGTGTAGTGGACAGTATAGAGGTCAGTATAGTGGACAGTATAGTGTAGTGGACAGTATAGAGGTCAGTATAGTGGACAGTATAGTGTAGTGGACAGTATAGAGGTCAGTATAGTGTAGTGGACAGTATAGTGTAGTGGACAGTATAGTGTAGTGGTAAGTATCGCGGACAGTATAGTATAGTGGACAGTATAGTATAGTGGACAATATAGTGGTCAGTGTAGTGGACAGTATAGTGGACAGTGTAGTGGACAGTATAGAGGTCAGTATAGTGTAGTGGGCAGTATAGCAGTCAGTGTAGTGGGCAGTATAGTGTAGTGGACAGTATAGTGGTCAGTGTAGTGGACAGTAGAGTGTAGTGGTCAGTATAGTGGACAGTGTAGTGGTCAGTATAGGAATCAGGTTGGTTAGTACTATTGTAGGAAGGGAAGGGACAGGACTCGGGGAGTGCTAAAAGTGCACAGGTTAGGGGGCGCAAATTACTTGCCTTGCCCCGGGCGCTCACAACCCACGCTACGCCACTGAGTATATTGCTGTATTTAAAGTAGTTAGCAGGTGAGCTGGCTAGTAAACAGTTGTCTTCTCGAGACTAGGAAAATAGATATATGTCAGCCACTGTATGAGCATTGGAGAAAGTATACTGTATAAACCCATGGAGCATCAAGAGCATAACCTGGAAACCTGGATGGTGAATCAAGGGTTAAAGGGATCCTTGTGCTGGGAGCAAACAGTGGCTGGGTGAGCTGACATAACAAGTCGGGAGGCATACACAGTTACTGTTTAGAAACCATGTAAACACTTGATGTGTGTCATCTCCAGCTCACCAGACCCAGTTCTTGTTCATCTTCTAGTGCTAGTCCACACTGCCACTCCTGATTTCCCCCTTCTTAACACCTCTATATGTATAGGTTCTGCTTCTACCAGGTACCTCCACTTATTCTCCTGATGCTGCCCAGTTTCAAAAAGACCACAATTAGCTTTCCATCATCCAGTGGCAGGAGGCATGGACGGGCCTAATCCTCAAAGGCTGGCCACAAGTCTTTCCCTTGTTCCTGCCCAATGACTGCCTTTCGCCTCACAGAATGTTCCGCTTCAGGGGTCTTACATAGGAATGAGTGCCCAATAGCTAAGCTGCCCGAGTGATCACTGCTGGGCGGGGTGGAGGTACAGGTAGGGATCTGTGCCCACATGGATGTATTTACAGATAACAATCCCGTCCGGCCCAGCAGCCTAATTTAGCGAGGGGTAGATGGGAGGTCAAGGGATAACCTGGGGGGGGGGCAGTAGCGACACCACTACTGATGAAGCTGGTCCAGAAGCGATTCTATCTCCACGTTTTCTAGTTTTTAAAATGGAGCCATCTGACTAGTCTCTTTTTAGAAATGGCATCTGGTTGGCAAACTCATTGCACAAAAACCACAGAGTAGGCCATGACTCTAGAAGAAGGGTATTCCCTTCATCGCAGGGATAGAGAGGGTAAAAAAGGGGGAGGGGTATGCCTATATATCAAAAATAATGTACAAGTGAATGTGAGAGATGACATCAATAAGAGAGCTAGGGAGGGGGTGGAATCCTTATGGGTAAGGCTCCAAAGGGATGAAGCTAAGGAAAAAATAATACTGGGAGTATGCTATTAGGTCCCATAATCCGAGGGAGTACATTTATAAGAGCGAACAAAAGTCCTGGATGGCTTACCTCTAATGTAAAAATGCATATAAAAGCAAAGAAGAAGGCCTTCAAAAAATACAAGGCTGATGGATTATCATCAGCATTCAGACTTTACAAAGAATGCAACAAGATATGTAAGGATGCAATTAGGGCGGCTAAGATAGAATACGAAAGACACATAGCGAAGGAGAGCAAAAAAAAATCCCAAAAAATTATTTAAGTTATAAACAGTAAAATAGGAGGACAGACCATATTGGTCCCATAAAAAAATGAGGAAGGACATCTGGTTACAAAGGATGGGGAGATGGCGAAGGTATTGAATTGATTCTTCTCCTCAGTCTTCACGAGGGAATCGGGGGAGCTTCAGTAACCAAAACTACAGTGTTTGTCCTCATGACCCATCACAGGAAACACCCTCATGGCTAACGGAGGACAGAATTAGAAATAGACTTGGGAAACTTTATTCATTATTCATTAATAAATCCCCGGGACCAGATGGCTTGCACCCGAGGGTACTTAGGGAACTCAGTCAAGTATTTGCCAGACCATTGTTCCTAATTTTTACTGACAGTCTACTTATTGGAATAGTACTAGCTGATCGGAGAAAAGACAGTGTAGCACCAATATTTGAAAAAGGGACAAAATACATCCCTGGGAATTACAGACCATTAGCAGTAATCATCATTGATTCATGAAGAATTGTTCTTGCCAAACCAATCTATTAGCCTTCTATGAGGAGACGAGCTGCTATCTAAAGGAAGGCCCATAGACGTGGTGTATCTGGATTTTGCAAAAGCATTTGACACAGTTCCCCATAAACGTTTACTGTACAAAATAAGGTCCGTTGGCATGGACCATAGGGTGAGTAGATGAATTGAAAACTGGCTACAAGGGCGAGTTCAGAGCGTGGTGATAAATGGGGAATACTTGGAATGGACAGGGGTGGGAAGTGGGGTCCCCCAGGGTTCTGTTCTGGGACCAAGCCTGTTTAATTTGTTCATAAATGAACTGGAGGATGGGGTAAACAGCTCAATCTCTGGATTTGCGGACGACAATAAGCTAAGCAGGGAATAACTTCTCCGCAGGATATAGAAACCTTGCAAGAAGATCTGAACAAATGAATGGAGTGGGCAACTACATGGCAAATAAGGTTTAATGTAGAAAAATGTAAAAAAAAATGCATTTTTTGTGGCAAAAAATAAATAAATAAATATGAATGCAATCTTTTCACTAGGGGGTGAACCTCTGGGGGAATCTAGGATGGAAAAGGACCTGGGGCTCTTAGTAGATGATAGCAGCAGCTTGGCATTGCATGCTATTGCTGAGCCTAACAAAGCAAACAGAATATTGGCATGCATTAAAAAGGGGATTAACTCAAGAGAAAGCGATAATTCTCCCACTCTATAAGACTCTGGTCCAGCCACACCTAGAGTATGCTGTCCAGTTCTGGGCACCAGTCCTCAGGAAGGATGTACTGAAAATGAAGCGCATACAAAAAGGGCAACAAAGCTAATAAAGGGTCTGGAGGGTATTAGTTATGAAGAAAGATTGCAAGCACTGAACTTATTCTCTCTGGAGAAGAGACGCTTGAGAGGGGATAGGATTTCAATTTACAAATACCATACTGGGGACCCCACAAAAGGGATAAAACTTTTTTGCGGAAGGGAGTAAGACACATGGCCACTCACTAAAATTAGAAGAAAAGAGGTTTAACATTAAACTGCGTAGAGGGTTCCTTACTGTGAGAGCGGCAAGGATGTGGAATTCCCTTCCACAGGCGGTGGTTTCAGCGGGGGGGGGGGCATTGATAGTTTAAAAAAACTATTATGCCCCGAACACACAGTCGGACATTGATCGGACATTCCGACAACAAAATCCATGGATTTTTTCAGACGGATGTTGGCTCAAACTTGTCTTGCATACACACAGTCGCACAAAGTTGTCGGAAAATCCGATCGTTCTGAACGCGGTGACATAAAACACATACGTCGGGTCTATAAACGGGGCAGTAGCCAATAGCTTTCGTCTCTTAATTTATTCTGAGCATGCGTGGCACTTTGTGCGTCGGATTTGTGTACACATGATCGGAATTTCCGACAACGGATTTTGTTGTCGGAAAATTTTATAGCAAGCTCTCAAACTTTGTGTGTCGGAAAAAATGTGTGACACGGTCGGATTTTCCGACAACAAGGTCCTATCACACATTTTCTGTCGGAAAATCTGACCGTGTGTACAGGGCATTAGATAAGCACCTGAACGACCGCAACATACAGGGATATACAATGTAACACTGACCTATAATCACACACATAGGTTGGACTTGTGTCTTTTTTCAACCTCACCTACTATGTAACTAAGACGGCCACGACTCTTATTGTCTTTTGCATTAGCAAATGTCATTAAAAGTTGATAAACCTGGCCATCTTGAATAAACAGGTCCTCACTTAAACTCTGGGCCTGCCTCTTTTCTTCTGTGACAAAGATCTCTAAACTGTTTCCTATACCTAACCTCTTACGAATATGCTCAACTATGCCATATTCTTCAAATATATGCAATGTTTCCTGAGGTCTTCCAGACTCCATAAGGGATTTGGATTCTACAGCTTGAACTGATTCACTTCCCTGCTATGTCTGGAAGAGGTAGATCCACTGTTACTTCCTGCCATGGTAACACTCAAAATATTTTATTTTCCACAGCTGAGGACAGCTGTGATTTTTGGTAGGGGGTGAATGTAGCACCCTCTACCAGTGGGTGGGTGCTAATAAGGGTTATTTTACTAGGGTTTTCAGCACAGGCAAATTTAGGCAGGCTTATGCTGCAAGCTAGGCCTGTCTATTTTGATCTGGGGGCTGGGAGTGGTCAGAATAGCAGTGGGTGTGACCACCTGCACTTCAGTTCTGAGACGCCTCAACTGCTTCTAAGGAGAATCTTCTAGAAGAGGGGCTGGGCCTGGAACTGGAGTGGCAGGCAGCTTGTGTGTGAGCCCTGACCAATCCCCAATTGGTATTGGCACTGGCAGGGGGTGGGCCTCATATATAAGCTGAGGTGATATGCCACTGGAGAGAGAAGTCGGCTGGGTGAAGTGAGGAATGGCATGTTAGACAGCAGCAGGAGGCCATTCCCATCTGGGGGTGTTTGCCGATCGCAGGAGGAGGCCCGGGAAGAACTGTGAGGGAACATTGCCTCTACACAGTTATTGGCAATGTCTCTTCCACCACACGGTCGGATGGCAGGGAACTCCTGGAGCAGAAGGGCAAGTGAAGCTGTCGGTACGCATGGTCCAGTCAAAGTTCCTCATCAAGGACTCAGGGCTGTTGGAAGGTCGGTGAGTGTTACCACAGTGGGGGGCTGGAGGTGCCAAGGAGTCTGTGAGGGAACTCTGCTTTTACACGGTCATTAGCAGAGTCTTCATCAAACACACGGTGGATGATGGGGAGTCCTGAATCAGAAAAGAGACTGTGGGGATCTGTGTCAAGTCAGTGTGGCCTGAGGGCACACGATTTGCAAGTTGGGCTGGCTGGGTACAGTAGTCCATTTCCTAAAGATATGCTTTTAACCTACTAGGCCTCCAAGGAGAGGTTCTGCAGGCCTCAGGCCTAGTAGCAGCGAGCAACCACAGCCAGTAAAGGGACTTCTTGAGAGTGGGCCCCTATTACCCAATAGAAGAAGATGTCACATACTTCAATACAGTAACTACAAAGTGTGCAGAAGGAAACCAGTGAGGATAGAAGGAACTAAGATTTGTGCAGGAGGAAAGGAGTTTCAGGGAACATTGTTTCCACACGGTCAGAGATGATGTCCTCATTCTCTACACGGTATTGTATGAGGAATCCTTGGAATCAATGGTCTGCATGGAGATGCAGGAGGAGCAACAGTCTGCATGGAGATGCAGGAGGAGATTTACATTTAATGTCCAGTCATATATAATCTCCTGGCTCTAACATTGTGCTTTTCAATTGTAAATATGATGGCAATGACAAACCCTATGGGCATCCCATATTCCAATCCCTATCCAAGTTGTACCCCCCTAATATAACAACAAAAACAAAACTCGCAAAAGACTGTTCATTGTCTCTGGAAGGGATGTATGAAGTCTGGCAGTGGGGTGATTTGGCGGATTGTTTGTTACTAGCTGCAACACCATGGCCATACATACATACATACATAACAATGTATATGAATATACAATCAGCAGTATGTTTTGTGTTATGGTAAGGTTTCATTATAGATCTCAGCAGCACCTCCAAATAATTTTGAAATGTTGTGGTGTACACGTGAAAAACAATGTAATGGATTCTAATGGAAGGGATATGTGAATTAAAATTATAAAAAGGGGCGGTACCTGAATTATACATGGAAACATAGAAAAGTGATTGCAGAAAAAGACTGAGTAGTCCGTGGAGTCTGCCCTTCTTTTTTTTTTCTTCTTTTTTAGAATTTAGAAACAGTGCCTCCAGCCATTACGGCAAATATTACCGTAAATAGCAATATTTAAACAATATTAATTTAGTTCAAACACTTGAGAAAATGTACCACCACAATATAACTCTTCTGAATTCTTTAATCACTTGCCGACCCTATACCATAAATAAACAGTGGCAAAGTGGCTCGGCTGTGCCAGATCACGTACTAGGTTTGTGATCTGACACTCTCAGATATTATGGGGCGTGCGCGCTGTTATTAAACACAAGCAGGGAATCAAATTGATTACTTCCCCTAGTAAATGCATCTCCCACAGTAAACCAAAACACTGGCTAGGCACACATTTAACCCTTTGATTGCCCTAGATGTTTAACCCCTTCCCAGCCACTGTCTTTAGTACAGTGACAATGCATATTTTTAGCACTGATCACTGTATTAGTGACACTGGTTCCCAAAAAGTGTCAGGTAGTGCCCGAATGTTCGCCAATATATCGCAGTTCCGCTATAAGTCGCTAATCGCCGCCATTACTAGTAAATAAATACGAATTCCAGTATACTGTATATCCCATCGTTTCTAGACGCTATAACTTTTGTGAAAGCCAATCAATATACGCTTGATGGGATTTTTTTTACCAAAAATATGTAGCAGAACACACATTGGCCTAAATTTATCAAGAAATTAGATTTTTTACATTTTTTTATTGGATATGTTTTTATAGCATAAAGTAAAAAATATCGTTTTGTTTTTTTTTCAAAAGTGTCGGTCTTTTTTTTGTTTATAGTGCAATAAATATAAAGCGCAGTGGTGTTCAAATACTATCAAAAGAAAGCTCTATTTGTGGGAAAAAGAGGACATACATTTTGTTTGGGTACAGTGTCGCATGACCACGCAATTGTCAGTTAAAGTAACGCAGTGCGGTATCACAAAAAAATTGCCTGGTCATGAAGGGGGAGGTCAAGTGGTTAAAGCGTAAGTTCACCTTTACAGGAAAATCTGTAAGGTGAACTTACACAGGACCCCCTCCTCACCCTAACCCCCCCCCCCCCCAGGCCCGCTGACCGGTATCACGGCGATCTCCCGTTCTGAGCCCCGGAATAGCCACTTCAGGGGTCTGGTGCTTAGAAATCCCTGCAGCTGAATCTCCAAAACGAACCACGGCAAGAGAAGGGACGTTTTAGAGCATTCTGATTGAGTCGGCGCCGTCACATGGGGGGCGCCGACCAATTAGATCCCGTGTAGCCTGTCCTGTCAGCGGGGAAGAACAGGTTCTTTCATTCTATTACTAGGGTAGGACCGACTAATTCGGGGTACTTTGTCGCAGTAAGTGGGCTTAGCACTATATGACCATATAGTGTGACCAAACCCTGGTATTTTTGAATATGTTCAGGTATTTTTAACTAGGCTTGCAGGATAAATGTCATTTTTGTATGTGTGCGCTGTAATCTGTTTTGTACTGTCAGCGGGGAAGAAGACACGTGAATGCAGAGGGGATTTCTAATCCCCGGACCCCTGAGGCGGCTCTACCAGGGCTCAGAGCGGGAGTTCGCCGCGCAACAGGTCAGCGGGACTGAGGGGGGGGGGGGGTTGGTCGAGGAGGCCGACCTGTGTAGGTTTAACTTACAGATTTTTCTCTAAAGATGAACTTACACTTAAAGCTAAGGTGATTTTTTACCAGATATTCAATTATCTCCAAATTTGATTAATATATAAAGATCATTTATTTATATAAAAGAATATATATCTCACACACACAAAACCAATTGACTGGTGATTTGTAGTTCATACACGCGGTCAAAGAAAATGACAACAATCAAATACAATTACGTTGAATATTAAACTCTTATGCCGTGTACACACATTTGGAATTTCCGACAACAAATGTTCGATGTGAGCTTGTTGTCCGAAATTCCGACCATGTGTAGGCTCCATTGGACATTTGTTGTCGGAATTTCCGTCAAGAAAAATTTGAGAGCTGGTTCTCAAATTCGTTGTCGGAAATTCCGATCGTGTGTAGACAATTTCGACACACAAAATTCCACGCATGCTCGGAATCAAGCAGAAGAGCCGCACTGGCTATTGAACTTCATTTTTCTCGGCTCGTCGTAGGTGTTCTGATACCCCTAAGGCTGCTTGCACACTAGAGCGGGCGGGCGTTGACGGTAAAACGCAGCTATTTTTAGCGATGCTTTACCATCGTTTTTGCAGAGGTTTTCAGCCGCTAGCGGGGTGCTTTTAACCCCCGCTGGCAGCCGAAAAAGGGTTAAAACGGCCTGCAAAGCTCCGCTCCGGCAGTTCGGCAGGGCTGCCCATTAATTTCAATCGACAGGAGCAGTGGAGAAGTGGTGTATACACCGCTCCTTCACCGCTCCAAATATGCTGCTTGCAGGAGTTTTTTAACACTGTGTGTAATTTAATCTCAGTATAAATACAGCTGTTCTGTGAAGCCCTCAGAGGTTTTGTTAGAGAACCTTAGTGAACAAACAGCATCATGAAGGCCAAAGAACACACCATACAAGTCAGGGATAAAGTTGTGGAGAAGTTTAAAGCAGGGTTAGGCTATAATAAACGTATCCCAAGCTTTGAACATCTCACGAAGGACTGTTCAATCCATCCTCAGAAAATGGAAAGAGTATGGCACAACTGTAAATCTACCAAGACATGGCCGTTGACCTAAAATGACAGGCCGGGCAAGAAGAGCATTAATTTAGAGAAGCAGCCAAGAGGCCCATGGTAACTGTGGAGGAGCTGCAGAGATCCACAGCTCAGGTGGCAGAATCTGGACACCTGCTGTGCCATTATGAGAGGTTTTCACCATCCCTGTGCTTAGTTCCCAGATTTGTATACCTGTTGTGCCATTATGAGGGGTTTCCACCATGTGCTTGGTTCCAGGGTCTGGACACCTGCTGTGCCATTATGAGGGGTTCCAACCATCCCTGTGCTTAGTTCCCAGGTCTGTGCACCCGCTGCGCTATTCGAGCCGTCGGCTCCCACTTGGCTTAGCACAGCTCCCAACTCGAAGGTAGAAGCATCTGTATGTACACAAAAATTTTTGTCAGGAGTAACCAAAACTGGGGCAGAAACCAAAGCTTTTTTTAGGCGCTGGAAAGCATTTTCACACCCTGGGGACCACAGGACCTGACAGGGAAGATTCTTTCTGGTCAAGTCAGTGAGGGTTTAGCTATCGTGCTATAGTCGGGAACAAACCTCCTATAGTATCCTGCAGTGCCTAGGAATGTCAAGACCTGGGTTTTCGTCCGGGGGGGTAGGCCAGCTGGCAATGGTAATGCAAGGGTCTCCAAATTATGGTCCTCCAGTTGTTCAGGAACTACAATTCCCATCATGCCTAGTCATGTATGCGAATGTCAGCATTGTACAATGCTTAATGGGATGTGTAGTTCCGCAACAGCTGGAGGGCCGTAGTTTAGAGATCCCTGTCTTAATGCATAGAATGCATTAAAAGAGAAGTATGTTTTTTTTTTTTTTTCCCCCCATCATACTTACTTAGGTAGATGCAGCATCGGTCCGATGCTGCATCTGTTCCCCAGCGCCTCTGCATTGAAAATCGAGCAATCGAACACCGCCGATCGCTTGGTTTTCAGAGCTCCATGAGCTGTAGACTGTCAGTCTCTCGGGCTGTCTCATGCTCTCAGCGGCTCCAGACTTCCATTATGGGGATGACGCGGTGCCTGCACTGAAATCCATGACATCAGCAAAGAGCGGACTTCAGCCCGCTCTCTGCTGAAAATAGGTCACAGGAGTACAAAACGAATTGCACTCCTGTGATCTGTAGGAGAAGCCCAGCCAAACGAGCTTTGGCTGGACTGCTCCTTTAAGATAAAAAAACCTTCTGCCTTTACAATCCCTTTAATTTAACTCAGAAGATCCTCCTTACATGTTTATATGTGAAGCCGTCACCAGAAGTAGTATGAGTGCATGTCAACTCGTGTTCCATATACTGTATAGGGCATTTTCACAAACAAAATAAAACAAGACACCTGTTTTATAAACTATAACTCTTACCTAAAACACTCTATTATCCCATGAAAACCAACAATAAATACTGAATCTGATATATGATGTTAACTTATATACCCGCAACTTTCATAATGACATTTAAAGAGGTTGCAGCATTTTAAAAGAGTACTCCAGCTACAACTGTCATTTAAAAAAAATATCTAAAATATTATAGGCATACCATGTTAATCTGATGCATACTAATAACTTAACTCTACAAGACTCTGGTCCAGCCGCACCTAGAATATGCTGTCCAGTTCTGGGCACCAGTCCTCAGGATAGATGTACTGGAAATGGAGCGAGTACAAAGAAGGGCAACAAAGCTAATAAAGGGTCTGGAGGATCTTAGTTATGAGGAAAGGTTGCAAGCACTGAACTTATTCTCTCTGGAGAAGAGACGCTTGAGAGGGGATAGGATTTCAATATACAAATACCGTACTGGTGACCTTACAATAGAAATAAAACTTTTTCACAGAAAGACTTTACCAAGACTCGTGGCCACTCATTAAAATTAGAAGAAAAGAGGTTTAACCTTAAACTATGTAGAGGGTTCTTTACTGTAAGAGTGGCAAGGATGTGGAATTCCCTTCCACAGGCGGTGGTCTCAGCGGGGAGCATCAATAGCTTCAAGAAACTATTAACATACAGGGATATACAATGTAATACTGACACATAATCACACATAGGTTGGACTTGATGAACTTGTGTCTTTTTTCAACCTCGCCTACTATGTAACTATGTAACATGTGGAATTGACAAAATCTTATTTAAAAGGACAGCTTCCTTGCTAAAGGGATACTCCACTGCAAAAATTATTATAAATGTAATAACTATATTTTGCCAGATTGATTGATAAACTCACTGACCACATAACAATATGCCATGTGGGCAGTCAGTGCAACACCAATTCAGCATATCCAACTGCACAAAAGCATCTCACCTGCACATAATAGGAGGGTCAGAATAAACGACACTTATATGAACCCAACAGGTATGAAACCCACCCACTCTGACAAATAAAGTCCTTCATTTCATATTTTTGTTTGTTGTATGATGAGGAAAATTGGGTAACCCTTTTTTGCTGATTTTTTTTGTGGATTGGCAAGCTTTACAATGATTGCACCTATAGAAACCTTTTCTTTCAAAAAAATTAAACATCTTTTTTATGTGGATCCACTACATTATGAACCACTTTATTATGTAAATTAGCAGCTCTCATATAAATGAAATCCGGTTTCCTCAAAAGGATCTTTTTTAAATTTTGATCCTTTAATAAAATTGGCCATTTTTTTTAAAAAAAAAACTGTTCAACTTCTTTATATTGTACATAATAGTCAAAAATAAAACTCAATGCCTTGAGATCTTTTTTTCTTGCTCTTTTGTTTTTTGCTGTAGTAATTCCTTACGATCATTATGTACCAACTGATCCCCAGTTACAACTAATATATCCCTATAATAGCCTTTTTCAACAAAATGGTTTATCATCATATCAGACTGCACATAGAAATCTTCATCTCTTGTGCAGTTCCTTCTGATACATGTAAACTGACCTTTTGGAATCCCCCGTATCCAGCTAGGATGGTGGCAGCTGACTGTGAAGATAAAACTATTGCAATCCATTTCTTTAAAATACGTCTTTGTATCAATCTTTTCTTGTTTATGACAGAGAGTGAGATCTAAAAAATGTATCTTTTTTTTATTCCAGTATCCACTAGATTTCAATCCAAATGCATTATTGTTCATGGTCTCAAAATAATTTTCTAGACCATCACTAGTACCTTCCCACACAATGATAATATTCCTCCCATTTCATCCTCCTAGATTGTAAACTCTAACGAGCAGGGCTCTCTGATTCCTCCTGTATTGAATTGTATTGTACTTGTATTGTCTGCCCTAATGTTGTAAAGCGCTGCGTAAACTGTTGGCGCTATATAAATCCTGTATAATAATAATAATAATAATAATCATTACAATATTTGCAACTCTTGGAGAGTATTTAGTTCCCATTGCCACGCCCTTCATTTGCTGATAATATAAACGATCATACCAAAAATAATTGTTACGCATAGCTACTTCTAATAGCTCCAAAATAAACTGTCTTTGTTTCCTTTTTAATTGTTTCTTTTTCTGTATTGCCCACCTTACTGCATCAGAAGCATCTACCTGTGTTATACTTGTATATAGTGAATTGACATTGATAATTGCTAGTCCAAATTCTCTAATATTCTAATTAAATCTCCACTGTCTTTTAGATATGTTTTATTATTCACTACAATGCCCTGTAGAAAAAAGTCAACGTACTCTCCTATTTTTGAAAACAAGGAAAGGAAAGCAGGCATTGTGACCTCTAAAAAAGCCAAGTATTTGATCCCACAAGCTCCTAAAGTACCTACCATTTATTACCTGCCAAAAATACATAAGAACAATACACAACCCCTGGGCAGGCCAGTTGTGAGTGGGATCAACTCCCAGTTTTCAAGAATAGGAGAGTACATTGACTTTTTTTACAGGGCATTGTAGTGAATAATAAAATATATCTAAAAGACAGTGGAGATTTAATTAGAATGTTAGAGAATTTGGACATACCAGAGGGATATCTACTAGCAACTATCGATGTCAATTCACTATATACAAGTAACACACAGGGAGATGCTTCTGATGCAGTAAGGTGGGCACTACAGAAAAAAAAAATTAAAAAAGGAAACAAAGACAGTTTATTTTGGGGCTATTAGAAGTAGCTATGCGTAACAATTCTTTTTGGTATGATCATTTATATTATCAGCAAATGAAGGGCGTGGCAATGGGAGCTAAATACGCTCCTAGAGTTGCAAATATTGTAATGATGAAATGGGAGGAAGAAGAGATTCACAGCAAATGGCCATAAAGAGATTTAAATGATACATTGATGATTTTATTATCGTCTGACAAGGAATTGGTCATGGTCTAGAAAATTATTTTGAGACCATCAACAATAATGCATATGGATTGAAATTAAGTGGATACTGGAATAAAGAAAAGATTGTCAGAAACAAGGAAAGATTGATAAAAAAAAAAAAAAAATGTATGACAGTTGTAGATGGAGTACTCTATTAAAATACTGCAATCTAAATGTTGGCTCAAACTTGTCTTGCATACACACGGTCACACAAAGTTGTCGGAAAATCCGATCGTTCTCAACGCAGTGTCATAAAACACGTACGTCGGGACTATAAAACGGGGCAGTAGCCAATAGCTTTCGTCTCTTTATATTCTGAGCATGCGTGGCACTTTGTGCGTTGGATTTGTGTACACTCGATCGGAATTTAACCAATCGGATTTTGTTGTCGGAAAATTTTATATCCTGCTCTCAAACTTTCCGACGGAAAAAGTCCAATGGAGCCCACACACGATCGAAATTTCCGACAACACAATCCGATCCCACTTTTTCCGCCGGAAAATCCAACCGTGTGTACAGGGCATAAGTATTATGTATAACTGGGACAATCGTTGGGCCACATTGTTATACCGTCTGTAATGCCTCCTCTCATTGTTCCTCCTCAAATGTTCCCACATCTCTCTCCCATTTGCTCGACGTTCCCAGGGGAAACCCCTCTAGGTAAATATTGAGAATCATGGAATAGACAGTTCAAGTTTCTTCATAGGATATACTACACCCCCGCTAAATTAGCAAGGATTTTTCCTGTGCGCCCCTTGAACTGCTGGAGGTGTGATACACCTGGAGCAGATTTTTTTGCCTATTTTTTTGGCTCTGCCCGCACATCCGGCGGTTCTGGGTGGGTGTGATGGCCTGTGTTAGGTCGGTAACTACAATTGCTATGGCACCATCTATTGAAATTTGTTTGTTGGGCTTGGTGGACACATTAGCACCCAAAAATGTGATCCTTACTCTACTCACATTGCTCCTGTACTATGCTCGCAAAGTGATTATCTTATCGTGGAAGAAACCGCTGGCTCCTACCCTCATGGCCTGGAAGGGATTGATTAACAAGGCTCTGTATAAAGCTACATATCTCAGTAGAGGGGTACCAAATAAGTTTAAAAAGGTGTGGGGTGGCTGGATAGATGACAATTCAACTGCATCAGATTAATTGCCTCCTGGTGAACAGATGAACTATGTGGCGGGTAGTGAGGCTTGTGTAAGCCTACATAGGAACCTTTAACCTCTTTTACTATTGCTATTTGGTGATATCATACTGTATATAATAATTGTACATTGTATATGTCCTCCCCCTTCCCCCATTTTTCCCCTTTACTAGGGTTTAACATGGAAGGATTTCTGATGTCTGTTATTATTTGGTATGGGAGTTGCATTGTACACTGGTGCTGGGAATTGTAGTGCTGAATGTTTATTATGTTCAATGTTTTTATGTATCTTTTTCTATGTTTAAAAACCCTTTAATAAAAAGAATTTAAAAAAAAAAAAAAAAAAAAAGAATCATGGAATAGGATCTAGAGATGAAGCCCTTATACTGGGACACCTCAGCCATATATCGGAATATCGGGGTCGGTGAGAGAGTCCACGGGCCCCCCCGGACTGTGCCACCATCGCATGTTGCAGTTGCATATAATAGAAGAGCATTGATTGCGGGAGGTGAAATTGCTCCCTCAACGCAGGGAATGGAATCAGTCTACCTGCGGCAAATATTGGTTGCAAATGCGTGACCCGATGTCTTCTCCACCGAGCCCCACAATCCAACGATTGCAACTCCTCATAGTGTCCATTGGCCCATATTGGGCTGTACCCGGTAAAGCCCTCTACTTCTTGTAGCTGTCTAAGCTTGTTCCATATTTTTTGCATCATGACGTATATGGGAAATCGTTTATTAGACTTAGCATATGCCAAGGCCTCCATACCCGTGGGTACGTCTTTGAGACCGGTGGCATAGCACATTAGGGCTCTAATGGGTTCAGAATGTAAGTTCCCGTCCTCTATTCCCGGATCCTCAGGCATAGCTCGGGCAATATGTTGCGCCTGAGCCGCCAAGTAATAAATCCAAGAATTAGGGAGAGCGAGGCCTCCCGTGTCCTTGGATTTTTGCAATTGTTCTAATTTTATCCTTGGGGGGTTTGTCTAGCCATATAAAGGCCCTAAAGATGGAATAAATGATTTGGAACATTTTCAGAGGGATCGCCACTGGTGTGTTGTGTAGGATATATAAAAGTTGGAGCATAAAAATAATTTTTATGAGATTAACCCTCCCCACTAGGGACATCTTAAGGCGGGACCAAATTTTGGCTCTATCACGGATCCTATTTAATAGCGGGGTCAGATTGAGGGAGATAAATTCACGCGGTTCTGAAGTGATCTGGACTCCCAGATACTTGAAGCAGGTAGTCACCGGTACCTTGTGTATCATTTGCCCTCTGCTATCCGGATTCACATCCAGTAGCAGGAGTGAGGATTTGGTCCCATTAATTACAAGTCCTGAATAGGTCCCAAATCGTTCAATCACTTTCATGTCTTCCTTCAGGGAGTCAGCTGTGTCTCCCAGATGTAGCATGGTGTCATCTGCATATAGCATTAGCTTCTCTTGGATCTTTCCATATTGAAATCTGCACGCACCCAGATTTGCTCTAATCAAGGCTGCCATGGGCTCAATGGCGATGGCAAAGAGGAGCGGGGAGAGTGGGCACCCCTGACGAGTGCCCCTATGCATGTAGAATGGTAAAGAAATGTGTCCCGCCTCTGTAACGACTGCCCGAGGTGAGCAGTACAACAGGTTCACCCAGGATAAGAACCCCTCGCCAAAGCCAAATTTGCCCATGACAGCCCAGAGGTATCCCCATTGACATTTATTTTCACATATTTTGTGACATAGTACCTGCTGCTGACCCAAATTAATTAAATCCCACATCTGTAGCACGGATTTACTACACATTCATTCAGGGCAAAAGTCCTGCTGGCGCAGCCAGTCAGGCTGTGGGAAAATCAGGCAAAGACACCACAACCAGAATCCCCAGCACCACCCATCAACCGGAGAGTCGCCCGCTCGCAGAGGGCCAGACCTCTGCGCCAGACCAACCACTATACAACTCCAGCCAGTGTGCAGATGACCAAGGGAAGCCACCAGGGAGCACCACCATTCACCTAAAATATTGTAAATGGTATTATCTGCTCTGTGTTATATATTAAAACAACAGATGCTTTATCATCAACAGAAAAAGACGCAATTCTCACCTTCTCCTCAGCTGAACTGGCATCGGTTGGAAGCATATGAGATGTCATTGAAGTTCTCATGCTGCAGTGGTTCCTGTGAGACCTCTATGTTTGCTTGGGCACACATGCTGTTGTAATGGTAGCCATTCTTTCCGGTGAGATGTTAATTCACTCAATGTTGGTGGCTGGTCACTGGAGCACCTTTGAGGATTATCTACATGAACACTGGAGTTGTTATACACCGTATCTGTTTTCTCTGATCATACACTCTGTGGGACTGTATTTTGTGATTATTGGACTTTATATTTTAGCACCATTTATTCACATGTCATTTATTACCATTTATTGTACTCTAATCTACTTACTTTGTTCAAGGCGCCACACTATTGTTTTTCACACGTAAAATATAAATGCATGTCAATGTCATACAAAAAAACAATCGCAAAAAAAAGGCACTTCACACATAGCAAATGGGAAAAACCAAAGTACACCAAAGTAAAAAAAAAACAAAGTTGACACCAGTGGCGGCTGGTGGTTTTTTGTTTGGGGGACGGCAAACAACCCCCCCCCCCACAGCACCTCAAACCGTCAGATCGGATGTGCACATCGGGGATTGGTGGACACACAGCGGCGGTGATTGGCTGGCACATCGGGCAGGGAATCAGGCTGTGGTGGGCATCTGGCAGCATCTCCTGTCTTTTCTCTTCTGAGATCACAACAGCTTCCACCGTGCGTCTCCTCCCGTCCTCCTGGGCATCCAATAGGATCATCTGACCTTTCAGCCAATCATGAAACGGGTAACAGACCCGCGCTTCCTGATTGGCGCAGAGGCAATTCAGTGTTAGAAAAGTGAATATTCATTTGCTTTAATAACACACCTGGGTGGGCTCCGAGTGCAATGCTTTACGCTCCGAGTCCACCCTATTTTGTAGCCTATTAGAGCCTATGACTCTAATCAGGTGCTTCAAAAACACAGCCCCACCACTGTAATTTAGACACCTGAATAGGGGGTGGCCGCGGCAGCCGTGGATAGATTCATGCTATGCATGAATTTATCCATTAACCATAAAGGGGGTGGCGTGGATAGAGGGGGTGCCGCCCGTTCGCTCTTAATGGACTGGCCGCCCTGGTTATCAGAAATTTTAAGAATATAGCCATGAGTCGAAATTAAATAATAATACCCCATGTACATCCAGTGTACATAAATACTCAAATAATAAAAATTCAAATAATATTCAATCAATAAATGTCTATGTGCAGTGCCAATATACATTTATAAAAAGTCAATGTACTGTGCTCTTTAAAACACTCCTCAGACACTTGAAAGATTAACCTTTGTGAAGTGAACACACATAATGTGCCACACAAAATGTGCCACACACACTGCCACCAATAGCAGCTCACCTCCCACTTTGACCTACGGGTAATAGGTAATATGCAATTGTCCCTGTTAGGAATGGTTAGCGTTCCCCTTTAACCTTGTTATACTATCTTGCTTGAGTTTGTTAGAATTACCCTTAACATATTGATTCAATGTAACTTGTTTTAAATATGCAAGCTTGATTGAAGAAATTAATGTAGCAAGTATTTGGAAACTTCTAATCACAAGATGTACCTGGTGTTGGTGGGAAAAGAGGAAGTAACTTTAACTGTAACTTTAACATTATTTTATCTTAATATTGCTTAATTTTGCATTTATTTACTGTTATCTACTGTTTTAATACCAGCCTGTAATTACGCCATAAGTATACGTATTGGTAATGCATTGGTGACGTATTGACATATTACTGGACAAGAGTATATGATTCCCTCCCTTTATATTGTATATATATATAAGTTGTAGTTAACATGTAGCTACAACTGGCACAGACAGACAGATAAGATAAACAGACTTTCCCCGATCTTTCATTCGTGGTGGTAGAAGTTTTGGGCATTATCCTCCAAGATCACGGTAAGCATCTTTTCTTTTCTTTTATCTTGCCATGTACCTTTGCTGGTAATTTAGTTAAAAAACAAAAATAGGAGAGGAAAACTTTGCAGTGGGGGCAGAGAGAGATTTGTTTTGTTTGCTTTGGTAGTAAACAAAGAGTTAAGTTGCCAGGGGCAGAAACCCATAGTGCTATTAGCACTAGAGATTACAGAGTCTCTCTGTGCCAGGGGAATTCTGGGATATTATTAACCCATTTGTTGCTTGCTGCTGTAATGGGGGTAGAGTACTAACTTTGCTTTGTATATTTTAAGGCTGATAGAATGATAAAGTGCATATTGTATATAGCAGGGTTCCATGGTACCCTAGGATTCCTCCAGAGCAGTGGCGGCTCGTCCATTAGGGGCGCCTGGGCTCCGCCCCCTCTCTCCACGCCACCCCCTCTATGAATAATGGATAGATTCAAGCATTGCACGAATCTATCCATGGCCGCCGCTGCCACCCCCTATGCAGGCGCGTGGCCCCTTTTCGGATGCCAAGCGCCTGAAATACAGTGGCGGGGGTGTATTTTTGAAGCAGCTGATTAGAGCCATAGGCTCCAATAGGCTTCAAAATATGTGGGCTCGTGACGCAGAGCATTGCGCCATGAGCCCAACCAGGTGTTACAACAGCGAATAGATATTCGCTGTTGTAACACTGATCCTCAATCCGGACAATCAGATCTGAGACCAGTTTTCTGATTGGTCGAAAAGAGAAGACTCCCGATTGGCCGCTGAGGAGGAGGAAACAAAAGTCAGAGTCTCGTCTTTGGAGAGCAGGGGAGGGGAGAGCCGCGCCGCCGCCGAGTGTCCGGGAGAAGCGCCGCTGATGGGGTAAGTGCACCAGACCCGCCGGCCGACTGACATACCGGCGACACTGAAGAAATGGCTGCACTCCAAGATCCATCAAAATTCGTATTTAATGAACGAACATCCCAAGTGTTACAGACAGTTCAAATGGTAGATGCGTTTCACACACTAACAAGTGCGCTTATTCATTCCAAAGATAAGTCAGCATTGTTTTCCTTATATACACCTATCTAGTATAGCAACAGGTGATACAGATCATTAAATTGCAGACTTCTTTTTAGCCACATGTGATTCACATAAAACATTAATAAGAAAGAGAAAGACATAGACATATAAACTTGCACATATTTGGATATCTATTAAAGATAAAATTAGCAGTAGTAATGAAGATATACCAATATAGACATTCCATGTGCTATGAGAAAACAGGAAACAGTGTATACATATGGAATATATATAAAAATGTATATAGAAAAGAGAAAGCATACCAACATTGAAAACATTATAACCTATTTATATCCCAAATGGTTAAAGATAAATGTATGTTTCCTGTACTCCATTAGACCTGTGTAAATATATGTAGATACATATATATATTAATATAACTAACCCCACAATAAAAACATTGATCACAAACATTGGGAAGCTATCCGGGTATAGAGATGGAAAAAGGAGAAGTACAGGATGAGACAAAAAAGACCAAATCAATCAATGGTATATGGTTCATACAGAGCAAAGACAACCATTGGTTATCCATTCCGTATGACCTCAGTAACCTGGTCGGTCCTAACTAGATAGATAGATTCAAAATTTTTATATATATATATATATATATATATATATATATGGAACAATGTGGGCGATAAAAGTATGGCCCAAATTTAATATACTCCCTATGCCTTATGTATGGCCCAAATTTAATATACTCCCTATGCCTTCTGTAATCTATAGGAGAGACTCGTATTTAGTAGATAAATAGATGGATTGAATGGCCAACTATCCTGGGCGTGCATAGTATCCTGTGAAATCATATGGGCGGTAAAAACACACAACCCAAATTTTAGATTAAACCTATGTCTTCTGTGATCTAAAAAAGAGACTCATATTCAATAAATGATCTAAGAAACCCATTAACCTAGACATACACAGGAACAGTACCATATGGAACAATGTGGACGGTAAAAACACAGCCCACATTTTATATAGTCCCTATGCCTTCTGCAGTCTATAGGAGAGACTCGTATTTAATAAATAAATAGATGGATTGGGTGGCCAACTATCCTGAGCGTGCATAGTATCCTATGAAGCAATATGGGCAGTAAAAAATATAGGTGGTAAAAAATAAGCGGTAAAAAATACGGCCCAAATTTTAGATTAAACCTGTGTCTTCTGCAATCTATAAGGGAGACTCATATTCAATAGATGATCTAGGAAACCAGCTATCCTGGGTATACACATGAGTAGTACCATGTGAGACAATATGGGCGGTAAAAACACACAGCCCAAATTTTATATAGTTCCTATGCCTTCTATAATCTATAGGAGAGACTCGTATTCAGTAAATGGATAGATTGAGTGGCCAGCTAACCTTGGCGTGCATGGTATCATATGAAACAATATAGGTGGCAAAGAGCCCGGCCCACATTTTGGATTAAACCTGTGTCTTCTACAATTTATGGGGGGGGGACTCATATTCAATAAGTGATCTGAGCAACCAGCTACCCTGGATACACACAGGAACAGTACCATATGGGACAATATGCATGGTAAAAATACGGACAAAATTTTAATTGTCCCTCTGACATACCGACCGACTGGGGGGGACTGTATGTCGCCCCCCAAAGGAAATTACCACCGGCTGCCACTGCTCCAGAGGTTGCTAGGGGTTCCTTGAGCAATGACCAAGTGCTGCCTCCCAAATAAGTTCCTACTGACACCATTGATCTGTTTAGCTATCCAGAAGGGGGTAATTCTTCCCAGCGACCACAAGTCTAAGAAGAACTCTTCCCACTGATCATCACACTAATGTATCATTAGATGGAGATATGGGAATTTTAGCAAGGGTTCCCTGAGGCCAGAAAGTTATTCCAAGGGTTCCTCTGTGCTGAAAAGGTTAAAAAAGGCTGGTATAGAGTATAAGATTTGTTCATTCATAAGTGTTATCATAATCTATATTTTATAATGGGGATATGTAAACAAAGCAGATCCCCTATCTGACAGGGAAGTACACAGAGATCAGAATGTCAGATTTGTCCGCCGATGATCGCCGCCATTACTAGTAAAAACATTAAATTGTAAAAACAATTAAAAAAAAAATTTTAAATGCCATAAATCTATTCCTTAGTTTGTAGACGCTATAATTTTTTTGCGCAAACGAATCAATATACGTTTGTTGGGATTTTTTTTTTTACCAAAAATATGTGGAAGAATACATATTGTCCTAAAATGATGAAGAAATTAGATTTAAATTTCTTTTTTTTTTGATGTGTATCATAGCAGAAAATAAAAAATATTGCTTTTTTTCAAAATTGTCGCTCTTTTTTTGTTTATAGCACAAAAAATAAAAGCCGTAGAGGTGATCAAATACCACCAAAAGAAAGCTATATTTGTGGGGGGGGAAAAAAGGACATAAATTTTAATCAGGCACGACCACGAAATTGTCAGTGGCGTATCGCAAAAAAATCCTTCCGGGGCTGAAGTGGTTAAAGTTCCTTCCTTTTTTCCCGCCAACATGTCTGGGCTTAGTGCCAGGTATATCTTGTGGTTATAAGTAGAGCCGCTGTCAGAAATCATGGGGCAGCCTATCTGATGGGGCCCCTAAAAAAATGCAGCTTTTTCTTCAAGGGATAGATATCTTTCTCCAGTTACAAATTTGATTATCCAAAAGGAATACTGTTTTTAGATGAGAACAGGCCTCTTTACTTTACTTGTGTCCGATTACACCCGCCTACCTCCAATCTAGTCTGCTAAAAAAACGGAAGGGGATTCATCCTTCTCTGTCAAGTTGGATCAGATTGGAGGGTAGTCGGGTGTAAACGGACAGTGGAGTCCATTTACACCCGGCCACTCATAGAGCAGAGCTGGCTGTGTTTGTGTCTGTTCTACATAAACCGAGCGGACACGGACCTGTCATCCGCCGGCTAGATCAGCAGACAGATCCCCTGCTGAGCAAAGCAGACTCCATCCCATGTGATAGGGGACCAAGGCAGGCCATAGATGACACAATTTTCTTTCCTGCAACGACGAGTTGAAGGAAAGCTATTGTGTTCTCCCAGCGGGGAGTGATTACTGCTAGCGGCAGTTATCAGCCTGCCCCATAGATCGTTCAAATCTTGGCCGGTTTCTGCTGAAACACCCGAGCTTCAAACTATCTATGGGCAGTTTAACCTCTTAGAGCCGAGCGTAAACAAATATGCGGCCTCTGGGTGGGTGGTCCTTGACGCCAAGAGGCCACACATTTGCGTAACAAAATGTAAACTTGTGCCGAAGGTACACACGCTTTGCGCTCCTGGCACAGTTACCGGTTACCACTTAATGGAAAGCTTCCGATTGCTGCTTGCAATTAGGAGCTTTCCGATCATGTGACCGTGTGACAGTCAATTAACAGCGGTCACATGATCATAAACCCTGCCCCACCTCCCGGGAACAGAAACCCCTAAAAGGACCGGGAGGTGCTGGCGTTAAGGATGCGATTCACTATCCTTCCTTTCTTCAATGATCCTCATCATTATCATCATGTGGCTCAAAGCACCTGTACTGTGTGAGTGTGACTACTGCCATCATTGATGGTAATTAGGTCACATTTGGTTGCTGCTCCCTGCTATATAATTTAAAATAGACATAGGGAAATGTGTGTGCAGTGTGCTGATATGTCATGTGACACAGTACCTGTCCAGAGGCTCAGAGCCAGGGATCTCTCTGTGCCTCCATTGCTGCTCCAAGGCACCCCAGTATTATCTGCAGTCCTAACTCTTGTAAATTTATGAGAGCCTCCATAGTAGAAGCACATGCATTCTAATGGATAGATAGAGGGCAGCCAGTGAACCTGGACGTAGACCACTTCTCTTTAAAAAAGCACAGGGGCACAATGGACACCCAGCACATAGCACAATTGCAGCAAAGGTGCCCAGTGTGTCCCCTCACCCAGGGGCGGAGTGATAACTCATGGGGCCCCCGGGCAATAGGAGATTATGGGGCCACCGGGCAATAGGAGATTATGGGGCCCCCGGGCAATCGGAGAATATGGGGCCCCCGGGCAATCAGAGATTATGGGGCCACACAGTATACACACACACAGTATACAATCACACAGTATACACATACATGTACACACAGTATACACAGACAGATGTAAAAAAAACACAGATTTATACATACTGTCCCTGGTTTTACTGAGGCTGGCAACCCTGATGGGGCCCCCTAGTGGCCCAGGGCCCTCGGGCAGTGCCCGAGTGGCTCAATGGTCAGTCCGCCCCTGCCCTCACCAATATTACATCAGTAACAAACAACTGGCCACTGTCCCCACCTATATCTGGCCTTCACAGCAAGGAGCACGAAGGGCAACACGTGCAAAACAAAACCAAAGACAATTCCCAGCTCAACTCATCATTCGATCTGCAACCAACCAAATTATCCTGTCTAACGGTTTGCGTTAAAAGTTCTCTACACAGCAAACCACATTACCTCCTGCCAACAACAAAGTGACTCCCAGCGACAAGCCACAGTTCAAGCAACAGCCATCAGAAGCCTTAGAGACTAATGCCGCGTACACACGGTCGGACTTTCTAGAAAGCTAGGTCCGACGTACTTGCCGCCAGACTTCCGGCGGACTACCGCCGGACTTTCTGAACGGCCGGACTTGCCTACACACGGCCGGACTTTCCGGAATCCGGTCTTCCCGACGGACTTCCGCCGGACTTTCAGAACGAACGGACTTTCCCACACACGGACAAGTCCGTTCATTTTGAACGTGACTTTGGTACGACGGGACTAGAAAAGGAATTCAATCTCGCCGCTTTTTTTGGCGAGATTGAAACCTTGCGAGCCCCGTCGCAGGCCCTTAGGTCTGGTATGGATTATAAAGGGGAACCCCTACGCCGAAAAAACGGCGTGGGGTCCCCCTAAAATCCATACCAGACCCCGATCCGAGCACGCAGCCTGGCCGGTCAGGAAAGGGGGTGGGGACGAGCGAGCGCCCCCCCCCTCCTGAGCCGTACCAGGCCGCATGCCCTCAACATGGGGGGTGGGTGCTTTGGGGGAGGGGGGCGCCCTGCGCCCCCCCCCCCCAAAGCACCTTGTCCCCATGTTGATGAGGACAAGGGCCTCTTCCCGACAACCCTGGCCGTTGGTTGTCGGGGTCTGCGGGCGGGGGCTTATCGGAATCTGGGAGCCCCCTTTAATAAGGGGGCCCCCAGATCCCGGCCCCCCACCCTATGTAAATGAGTATGGGGTACATGGTACCCCTACCCATTTACCTAGGTAAAAAGTGTCAGTAATAAAACACAACACAGGTTTTTAAAATAATTTATTAAACAGCTCCGGGGGGGGGGGGTCTTCTTCCGTCTTCGGGGGTCCCTCCGGTTCATCTTCTCCCGGCGTCCGGTTGGTTCTTCTCCGCTCTCCGGCCTCTTCTCCCGGTGTCGCAGGTCTTCGGCCGGCCCCTCCGCTGTCTTCATGTAGCTCTATTGCGAGCGGAGGTCCGGACTTCTGGGCTTCTGGGCTTCTTGGCTTCTTGTGTTCTCTTCTCTTCCCCCAGATGTTGACACGACGCTCTCTCCGGCTGGACTGGTCTCTGAGGGCTGCGTTGTGACTTATATAGGCGGAGACCCCGCCCCCATTTGATGTCACAGTCCCTGGGCATGCTGGGACTGTGACGTTTTAGGGGGCGTGGTCGACCACGCCCCCTAAAACGTCACAGTCCCAGCATGCCCAAGGACTGTGACATCATATGGGGGCGGGGTCTCCGCCTATATAAGTCACAACGCAGCCCTCAGAGACCAGTCCAGCCGGAGAGAGCGTCGTGTCAACATCTGGGGGAAGAGAAGAGAACACAAGAAGCCCAGAAGCCCAGAAGTCCGGACCTCCGCTCGCAATAGAGCTACATGAAGACAGCGGAGGGGCCGGCCGAAGACCTGCGACACCGGGAGAAGAGGCCGGAGAGCGGAGAAGAACCAACCGGACGCCGGGAGAAGATGAACCGGAGGGACCCCCGAAGACGGAAGAAGACCCCCCCCCCCGGAGCTGTTTAATAAATTTTTTTAAAAACCTGTGTTGTGTTTTATTACTGACACTTTTTACCTAGGTAAATGGGTAGGGGTACCATGTACCCCATACTCATTTACATAGGGTGGGGGGCCGGGATCTGGGGGCCCCCTTATTAAAGGGGGCTCCCAGATTCCGATAAGCCCCCGCCCGCAGACCCCGACAACCAACGGCCAGGGTTGTCGGGAAGAGGCCCTTGTCCTCATCAACATGGGGACAAGGTGCTTTGGGGGGGGGGGGCGCAGGGCGCCCCCCTCCCCCAAAGCACCCACCCCCCATGTTGAGGGCATGCGGCCTGGTACGGCTCAGGAGGGGGGGGGCGCTCGCTCGTCCCCACCCCCTTTCCTGACCGGCCAGGCTGCGTGCTCGGATCGGGGTCTGGTATGGATTTTAGGGGGACCCCACGCCGTTTTTTCGGTGTAGGGGTTCCCCTTTATAATCCATACCAGACCTAAGGGCCTGGTATGCCCCGTGCTCGCCGCAATAGGAAGATTTGTTTTTCCTATTGCAGCGAGCGCGAGATGCAGTACCCTGCTCCTCCGTCGTATCTGGTCCTTCGGACTAGCATACAGACGAACGGGCTTTCCGTCAGGAACTGAGTCCGGCGGAGGTACGACGTAAAGATTTGAAGCAGGCTTCAAATCTAAAGTACGTCGGATTTCCGCAAAAATCCGACCGAAACGGTCCGTCGGAAGTCCGATGGAGACCACACACGGTCGGACTTTCCGCCGGACTTTGTCCGGCGGCGTCCGTCGGACTCTTGCAGGTGAAAAGTCCGACCGTGTGTACGCGGCATAAGACTTCATTCACACCTAGGCATTTGGAATTGCGAGTGGAATAGCCAGGATTCTGCCCACGATTCCAAATCGTAGCAAAACGTGGAACACGTTTGCAATGCCATTAATTCTTAATGGCACCCCAATTGCTGCGCGATTTTACCGCGATTGTCGCGTGAATAATCACACAAACAAAATGGCGGGACGCGCGTCGCCCAAAAGAGGTTCACTTCTTTTGAGCGACACGTATCCCACCATTTTGTTTGCGTGGTTTTGCCATGATTGTCCCACGATTGGGGTGCCATTAAAAAGTAATGGCAAATGGCATTGCAAATGCATTCCACATTTTGCTGCAATTTGGAATCGCAATTCCAAACGCCTGGGTGTGAATAGAGCCTAAGCTAAATGCTTTTGCAATGTCATTTTATCCTGGTAAACCTCACCCTTATTCACCAGAGAACTTTCACACCCAAGGTGTCCCACAAGTAACTTTCTCACCAAAGAGTGAGAGATCAGACCTGTCTGACTTTGCCAGATATGATTCGCCACAAGCTCATTAACATTAGCCTCTCAAGGTTCGACAACTGTCCAGAGAACTATAGGGCTTGGAGATCAAACTTCAAAGCTGCTATTGTTGATCTCAACCTTCCTGTCAAGGAGAAACTTTATTTGCTCATAAAGTGGCTGGGGCCAGAATCTGCAGATCGTGTTAAAATACTGAGCGCAGTACAAGTTGACTACCCAGATGCAGGTCTTGCTGCTGTATCAGCAAGACTTGAGCAAACCTATGGTAGCTCTGAAGCCATAGGAAGTGCTCTATTCAAGAGACTGCAAAACTTTCGAATAATAGGAAACAAAGATCATCACAAGCTTCAAGAACTAAGCAACCTCCTCATGGAGCTAAAGTTGGCAAAGTCAGACCCCTGTCTAACTGGGCTAACCTTTCTGAACACCGCACATATCCGAAGAATCAACCTGAGAAAGCTACCAGGATGTATGCCATAATAGATGAGCAGAGCAACAGATCCCTGGTTAAACCTACATTCTTTGAGATCTTTGGCATAAAGGGACATGCAACACCATACACTCTCAACACCTGTTCTGGTCATGTAAAAACCTACGACAGAAGGGCTGACGGGTTCATGGTCTCCCATATCAAAGCAAAGGCAAGAAAGGGCATACCCTTGCCAACATTAGTCGGGTGCGACCAAATACCAGACAACAGGGAAGAAATTCCTACTCCAGAAGCTGCGCATCACCATCCCCACTTAAAGCAGAGTTCCGCCTATTTTTTATTTTTTTTTAAAGTCAGCAGCTACAAATACTGCAGCTGCTGACTTTTAAAATAAGGACACCTACCTGTCCAGGGCGCCCGCGATGTTGGCAACCAAAGCCGATCTGTCCCTCCCTGTCGGGTGCTGCCGCCGCCATCCTCAGTAAACAAATTAGGGAGTGAAGCCTTGCGGCTTCACTTCCTGGTTCCCTACTGCACATGCGCGACTCATGCTGCGCTATCCCACTGGTCCCTGCTGTTTTCTGGGACCCGTGTGTCTCCCAGAATACAGCGGGGGGGCAGGAAGTGGCGTAGATACCCGCGTGTGGCTAGGGTATCTATGCCCGGAAGTTGGAGCAAAATACCTGTATTAGACAGGTATCTGCTCCCCCCTCCCCCCTGAAAGGTGCCAATGTGAGACTGGAGGGGGGGGGGGGGACGGACCGGAAAAGCGGAAGTTCCATTTTTGGGTGGAACTCCGCTTTAAGGCACCTGATATTCCTCAGGATGCTGAAATATTAGTCTTGCTGGGAAGAGACATTCTCAGAGTACATAAAGTACACCAGCAGAGCGTTGGATCTGAAGATGCCCAATATGCACAAAGACTTGATCTAGCCTGGGTAATAGTGACCAATGTATGCTTGAATAGAATGTGCACATAATCTGAGGACAACTCTTTCAAAACTCCCTTTTTAAGAAATGGGCATGCATCTCACTTCAGACAATGCACTCATCATTATGAAGTAAAGGAGAAGCCTCTTGACATCATCCAGGTATCTGATGTTACTCCCATCCCCTGTGATGACAATTTAGGCAGCACAGTGTTTTGTACTACACGCAATGACCACAGAATAGCCTTGTCAGTTGAAGATAGAGAGTTTATCGCAATAATGGACAGTGAATTTTTCAAAGATGAATCTAACAGCTGTGTTGCACTATTACCTCATGCTACAAGAGTGAGGCTTCCAAATAATCGTGAACAAGCTTTATCCAGATTCAACTCACTTCAGCGAACTCTAAAGAACAGGCCTGAAATGAAGGACCATTTCATTGCGTTTATAAAAAGGATCTTTGACAATGATCACGCTGAACTAGCTCCACCTCTTCTAGAACATGACAAGAGCTGGTATCTGCCTTTCTTAAGAGTGCATCATCCACATAAACCAAATGAAATCAGGGTAGTGTTTGACTCTAGTGCCAAGCATCAAGGCATATCCCTGAATGTTCTTCCCACTGGTCCTAACTTAACCAACAACCTTGCATGAGTACATATGAGGTTCAGAAGAGAGCCAATTGCCATAAGTGTTGACAATGAACAAATGTTCCATTGCTTTATAGTAAGAGAAGACCATAGGAACTTCCCAAGGTTTCTGTGGAACTGTGACAACAACATAAACAACAAAGTGATTAAATACTACATAAAAAGGTACATGTCTTCTGAAACAGTCCTTTGCCTGCTGTTGCAACATATAGTCTACAAAGGACTGCTCTTGATGTCGAAAAGGAATATGGTGCAGAATGCAGATGCTGGACACTTCATTGAGAGAGACTTCTATATGGACGATAGACTCAAATTCTTACCCACAGATGAAGAAGCCCTAGACCTGCTCCAAAGGACACAAGGTATGCTTTCTGAGGCCAACCTCAGACTCCATAAGATTGCCTCAAACAGTGCTGCTGTGATGAAAGCCTTATAGCCTGGCGATCATGCCACAGGATTTAAAGATTTGCCTCCTGTTCACAGAAGTCTGGGCTTACGGTGGAACTTAAAAAGACACCTTCGACTTTCAATTCAGCTCTGCAGACAAGCAATTTACCAAACATGGTGCTCTTTCAGTGGTGAACAGTCTATACGATCCACTAAGATTTGTGGCTCCCATTACCATACAAGGTAAATCCCTATTAACCTCCCTGGCGGTAATCCCGAGTGTGGCTTGGGGTGAATTTTCATGACCAAAAGCGGTAACCCCGAGTCACACTCAGGATCACAGGATATCCTGGGAAAGTTACTTACCATGTCCTCCCGCTGTGTCCGCGGGCTGTGTAGTCGGCTCGATTCATCACTGTGCCGGGCTCCGTTCCCTGCGAGCGCCGTGACGCACGGGGATGGAGCCCGGGGGCAAATTCAAGTGCAAAAAAACAAAACACATACAATACAGTAATATAATCTGTAAGATTACAGTGTATCAAATCATTTCACATCCTGTCAGAAACCATGAATCAGACCAAGACAGAAGTACAGTTAAATCACCCTTGTTTAATAATAAAAGTAAATAGAACAAACCTAGTCAAAATATAGCCAAATTTCGGTAACCAGAATGGATAGTCAGACAAGCCAGAAAGTCAGGAAGCCAGGAATCAGCATAGTGAAACAGCAAGCAGGATCTGGAGCCAGAAGGAATGTCCACCAAGCAAGTCTTTAACAGGAGTGCAGAAGAAAGTCTCTGTGATGTTGACCAAGGCAAAGGCAGAGGGGCTGGATGGCTTAAGCAGGACTAACGAGCAGGATAACATCAACAGGTGAGTCACTGTGGAGAGATAGGAGCTGGCAATTAGCTGACAGCTGAGTGGCCAGCTCAGAGAAGGAAGGTCTGAGCCCAGCCCTGATACATCCCTTTTGTCCTTAATGCTTTGTCCAGTGCCCTGCATGCAGGTATATATATATATATATATATATATATATATATATATATATATATATATATACACACACACACACTGTTCTTTCTGCCTGGGAACTTGAGAATGTCCATGACAACCAAAAAGCGTCCCTTTATGTCAAAAGCCGTTTTAGACCAGCTAGAAAACAGCGATAGTAAAATAGAAACACTTTCAGAATTGAATGATAGTGATTAGTGGGGAAATTCGTCATTAAACACTGAAAGTAACGGCAGCGACAATTCTGCAACTGAGCAAATTTCAGTGTTTTTGATTTGATTACATTATTGAATAAATGTTATTATTATTTGTTATAATTATTTATTATAATTTATGATTTTGTGTTTCAAACTTTATCATACCCGGGATGTCTACTAGAGTGTCTACTCACTTAAGTGAGTTATTCCTAAATGACAGGCCTACAATATAAAACGCCAAATTTCCATGCAAAACAATGTACCGCTTTGAGGCGCAAAAATCTGACATAATTATACCGTCAGGTTAAGACAGCTATCAGAGACTATTAAAGATTGGGATGCTCCACTACAACAGACAAACATTCAAACTGGGAGTCCTGAAAACAATCTCTACATGCCTTAGATCAGTGGTTCTCAACCTCTCTAGTGCCGTGACCCCTTGATAAAATTTCCCAAGTTGTGGAGACCCCCAACCGTAAAATTATTTTCATAGCGTGGGTTGTCAGCACCCAAGGCAAGACAAGTAATTTGCGCCCTTAACCCATGGACATTTAGTATACTCCCTGAGTCCCTAACACTCGTACAGTATTAAAACCCCTTATGGTACATTTTAGGATGTACCACTCTTTCTCTTTGTTCTCCTTTCTTTTCCTTTTATCTCTCTCTATCCTAATTTCTTGTTTTTTTCCCCTCATCCCTCTTTCTAGCCATCTTTCTTGTTCTTTCTCTTATTCTTTCTCTCCCACTTTTCTTTGTTCCTCCCCCTCTTTTCCTCTCCCTTCCATGTATTCTCTATTTTTATTCCTTCTCATACTTCTTGGTGGAGGATGGGATAAGTGGCAGTGTTGGCGGGGAGTTCTGATCAGCCAATTAAGGTGCTCTTGATCAAGGTCATCTGCTGATCTGAGAACTGTAGTGGGGACCTTTAATGGCAACTATAATCCCAGGTAGCATTACTCAATGTGTCTCCGACTTTGTGGGGTCTTGTAGCAGTGACACCTATGCCGAAATCAGGAGATAGGGTCTCCTCTACCCCCTCCCACTTCACATTCCTCACCAGTCAGCTGACCTCTAGTCTCTGCCCCCCAGTCATGCCGTGAACTTAATGGGCGGCTGCGAAGAGACTGAGTGGGCAGCTGCGGGCTCCAGGAACAGCCCTGCTGGGCGCCGCAAAAAGGCTGGGAGAGTGGTGCGGGCTTCAGGAAAAGTCAAGGATTTGGTGACCCCTGGCAAATCATCATTTGACCCCAAGGGGGTCCCGACCCCCAGGCTGAGAACCACTGCCTTAGATGGAATTGACATACCACGCTGTTACACTTCAGCTTCCCTTGCTGCAAGTCAGAGAAAAGAGATTCTCTCAATCAAACCCATGTAGGGTTTTTGTTTGGCAAAGCCAAGTTAGCACGATATTAATGAAATAGTGCAGCGCTAAAACTAAAATAATCAAATAACAAATCACGAGCACCAATATTAAAGAGGAAGTAAACCCTGATGGGTTTTACTTCCTCTTTTGCTCCCCACAAGGCCTGCAAATGAAAAGCATAATGGCTAGTATGCATCGCATACTAGCCCATTATATGACACTACCTGCAAACAAAGCCTGCGCTGTCCCCCGAGCAGGCCGCGTCCATCTTCGCCCCTCATTCTTCCGGGGCCACAGACTCTGGCTCTGTGACTGGACGGATTCGCGGGAGCCGTCAGTCACGGTACACGCTGGGGAAAGAAGCGGCAAGGTGGTCCGTTTCTTCACAGCACATGCGCCAATGACGACATTGATGCACTGCAAGTGAAATATCTCCTAAACGGTGCACATTTAGGAGATATTTCCACTACCTATAGGTAAGCCTTATTCTAGGCTTACCTATAGGTATAAGTCAGCAAAAAGGGTTTACAACCACTTTAAGTGTCCATATAAAGTGCTGATGTTGAAAAATCATATAGGTGACTTCGTGAAGAGCCTCCACCACTGGAAATATTAGCAGCTCTCCTCCCAAAGTGGACCCCTGTAGAAATAGGGTAATTAATGCTGTGTAGAGGAATGGAATCACCAGGATAGGCTAATAGGAGAAACAGATCCTTTTCTGTACGCTCCAGATCCCTCCAAGCACAAAGAACAAACTCTCCGGTGTCACGATTAAACATGGAATAAAAAGAGTATATAGTACTCTCTGCCAGAATGGGTATTTATTGTGTATAAAAAGAGAATAAAACTTACAAACACGGCACTGTAACCCAGTGCCAAGCACACAGGCATGCACGACAAGAATCAGCAACAGCCGCGGGTGATGCCACACGATTCCCCTCTGTCCACACGCGTCACGTCCCAGGGGGCGGTACTTCGTCAGCGGATACGGAAATGACTTCGGCCACCCTCTTCAAATAGTAAAAGCCACCTGGGATGTGACACGTGCGGACAGAGGGGAATCACGTGTAATAGGTGTTATTTATAACACTGCAGTGGAGACATACAACACAAACAGAGACCCAGCTCATTAGATTGGAGTTAATGATAAATCTTATTTTATTAGATATTATTTTATATATATTTGAATTATTTATTGAAACTCCAGGCAATTTTTTAAATGAAAAATGTAAAGTCTCATGAGGTGTTTTACTTTTTTTTAAAGTGGTGTTAAACCCTAAAACAAAAATGTTTTAAATTGCAGCTTACCAATTTTTTGATGTGGTGGCTGCATTAGTTTTATTTTTTCTTCTTTTTCCTTTATTTTCACCTGGAAAATCTGTCATTAAGTTTATTGTTTTTCCACTTCCTTTAACAGACCAAGCTGTTCAGACAAAGGAGCGATTAGAGGGTCGAGACAAACCATTTACCACTGAGAGGGGTGCTTACAATGGTAAGTTTTTAATCATCTATGTTAAACCTTTATCCAAAAAGAAAAAAAGCTGCAACTGTTATAAAGCGTTAGCTAACTATATCTAAATCTTCTAGTCTAGCACTATTTCCACCCCAGGCTTGCAATGATGCAGTCCAAAGGTGTCTGCTTTACTATTTCATCCAGAATGCAGACACCCTTGGGCAGGAAGTGTGTTACTGGCAGGATCACCAGGTGAAATAAAGAACAATAAGCATAAAAAATTAAAACTAATGCAGCCACCGCATCTAAGGACTGGTAAGCTGCAATATAAAAACTTTGTTTTTTGGTTTAATACGACTTTCATATTTACACTTTCATTGAGGCTGGATGGTGTAGCTCCTATAGTTGGAGCACAGGAGCTGCAACTATGGGAGCTGCATCTCTTATACATGGAGCTTGCACTGTTTGTCCACCCCTTCCTCTCCCCTTGCCCTTACACAGAATGCTTTGTATTGACCTCAGTGAGCCTGAAATATAGCAAGAGCTTGTAAGAGCCCTATGTAATAGCATAGTGCAGGTGGCAGGTCCTCCTTAAGTAGGGTTGCCACCTGTCCAGGATTCACCCGGACAGTCCAGGTTTTGAATCATGTGTCCGAGTTTCAGGCAGACTGAAACCGGACACATTTTGTCAGACAGGGCTGTGGCTCCCCAAGTAACTGAGATAGTCACACACAAATCTGTTGCTATCAGGGAGCTGTGGGTGGCTGTCTGCGGGCAGGTTCGGCATCGCTGGGGGGGGGGGGGGCAGGGTGATGATGTCAGCAAGAGTAATTTGGACACACCCACCGTTCCCACCAATGTACCCCATTGCTACTCTCCTTGGGGCACCCAAAGATGTCCCAGGTCTTTTATAATCCTATAGCGTATACTACGGGAGAAAATGTGCCCTGTGCCACTAAAATGTTCCGGTTTGGCTTGAAGAATAGGTGGCAACCCTATCCTTATGGCAATATCAGAATTCTTTTAGACTCCTAATACTCCCCTCTGCACTGAGGCCAAACAGATCGAGTACAGGAAGAACTCAATCTGCTCCTCTCCTGGGCCCAGCTGGAAAGGATCTGTCATCTAAGAGAGCTCTGAGCAGAGATTCACTGTACTGTATGGAGAAGAGATCATCTGACTTCTCCTCTGTAGTACCCAATGGTCATCCTGGAGGTAAAGCCCACAGTCTGCTGATAAAATGGAAATCAAACTCGTGGCTACTCTTCATCTCACTGACACCAAAGGGGCACTTTTCATCTCACTGACACCAACAAAGGGGGCGCTCTTCATCTCTGTTTCTCTCTGTTTATTACTTTGCTTGTATTTATTTTTATTTTTTTCAGAACGTGACTGGCAAGATGTTTTCAGTAACAACACTTCTGTTTATCAGTGGAATTCTCTTTGGCCTTTCCCAATGCCAACTAAAAGAAAACAGGGAATGGGAAAAGTTTAAAACAAAGCATATCACCTCTCAAACTGTGACTGCAATAAACTGCAACAGAACCATGAACGATCCTTTATATACTCCAGATGGGCAGTGCAAGGATCGCAATACCTTCATCCATTCGACCACTGGAACAGTCAAGGAGATCTGCAGAAATGTCGCTGGTCCTGTAAATAAAAGCAGTAAGCAAAAATTTTCGTTAACTAATTGCAAAAAAACCATCAAGTGCGAATATTCTCAAAGCGATCAAACCAACTTCATATGTATCACCTGCAAAGCTAACTTGCCTATTCACTTTGTTAAAATAGGAACGTGCTAATAATGAAAAGATTTTATTTTTTCCTTCTGCTTTACTGCATCCTTTGCTTTTATAAACGTATGACAGTTATTTTGCCTACTAATGCCGCCTCCTAAATCCTATATCTAAGCTCATAAAGTCAGGGGATTCAGTCTGACTGCCATTTTCCCTTATGCACCGATTGTTTCTCATTACATGACAATCTGTACAATAAAGTAGCTTTACTCTTTCATTCACATTGTTGTTTTGTTTGTTTGTTTTTTCAGTTGTGTAATCTGCCTTTTAAACCCCAAGCACAGTTATTAATAAGACAAATATATATTCTTTATTCAATAAAGAGCTCCTATTCTTAAAGCGCACCTTCAGTAATGTTTTCAACTTTCCATCTATTAAATCCTCAGCCCTTGTTGTTGTTTTAACTTTGGAGAGTAAAACATTTTTTTTTCTGCCAGTAAATACCTTTATACAGCCCACTTCCTGTTTCTTGTCCGGTAAAAAAGCCTAGGCTTATGACATCATGCACAGCTCTCTCTCTCACTCTTGTGAGCGTTTGCCAGGAATGGAGGGGGGGATCAATCATAAGAGGGCCAATGAGAGCTGCAGAGCTGGAGGTGTGTGTCTGTGTAAATCCAGGAAGTGAACAGGTAGCAGCTTCAGCAGCCCACAGTTAAAATGGTTACAGCCAGACTCAGTGGAGGGAGATTTCTGCAGCATACTGTATTTGGCAAGTACAGAATTACAGTATACAGTATATAAAATAATATCTAAAGTGGTTGGAGGGAAGCATTAGAATGGCAAATATGTTTTTATTACAAAATTATGTGAGCAGACTGCAGTTCCTCTTTAACTGCTGTAAACCATGGCAGTCAATCAGAATCTATGTACTGGTCTGACTTTTTTAGAATGGATTTTGATAGGCTCCCTGGTTACTGCATGTAAAGTGGAACTAAATCCATCAATTTAATTGTTTTTGAAAACAGTTACATTCAAGCCATGCCTTGTTAGTGTGTTTATGTTAGCTTTCAAATGAACTGTCAAGCCATCATATGGCTGGTGTCAGAGCTCATCACATGTGCAGCATCATGGAAACTGTAGATTCAACAGAGGATAAGATGGCAGCTTCCTTGGCTGTAAAAGATAGGAGGTTTTAGTTCTGTTTTAACCACTTCAGCTCCGGAAGATTTTACCCCCTTTATGACCAGGTCATATTTTGCTATTCAACACTGCATTACTTTAACTGGCAACTACACGTCATGCAACGCTGTACCCAAATTATTTTATATAATTTTTCCCCACAAATTGAGCTTTTGATCACCACTGAGTTTTTTATTCTTTATTATATAATCGATAAAAAAAAGACTGAAAAATTTGAAAATAAAACAAAATTTTTTAACTTTCTGATATAAAACATATTAAAAATAAATAAATAAATCGAATTTCTTCATAAATTTAGCCCAAAATGTATTCTGCTACGTCTTGGATTAAAAAAAAAAAATTGCAATAAATGTATATTGATTGGTTTGCGTGAAAGTTGTAGCGTCTACCAATGATGGTATATATACTGGAGTTTTTATTTATTTCTGTATACTAGTAATGGTGGTGATCAGCAACTTACAATGGGACTGCAAAAGTGCAGCGGGCAATCTGACACTAACTAACATTGTGGGGGGGGACTGACTCTACTATCACCAGTAACACTAATATAGTGATCAGTGCTAATAATATACACGGTCACTGTACTAATGACACTGGCTGGTAAGGGGTTAACATTTAGGGGCAATCAAGGGGTTAACTGTGTGCCTAACAATGTTTAGTGTGTGTACTGTGTGCTGGATTACTCAGCAATGTGCCCATTTTTAGTCTGTTTTGAACAGAGGAAAAAAATGGCACATCGCAGCTGTCCGTACAGAGCCCTGTGTTGTTTGCCAGCACAGGGCTCTCTTCTGTCATTCGCTCTGCCGATCAGCGGGTTCTGGACATAAATCATTGGCAGCATGACAGCACAGCCGGGGCAGCGCACATGTGCCCCCTACCCAGAGATGCAAATCGCGTATATTTATGTGATTCTGCACCGGCGAGCCACCCTTTAGCAGTAAAGCTACAGGAAACAGTTGAAAAGTGGTTAAAGCAGACCATGTATCACTGAGGCAGCACATCATTTGTTTTTGTTTCACATCCATGTTGCTCTGTTCAGTGGTCAGAAGCATGGTAAAATACATACTTCTTCCAGATATAGGAGAGTGTGTGAGTCGCACTTCTTTCTCCAATTTACAGTGACAGTGCTTGGCAAATAGCTGCGAAGACCCCCAGTGCTGTCACATGGTGACCATGAAAGATTTATTAACCTCGTGTATCAACCCTGTGCAGTGTCAGGACAAGGTCAGCTGCCCCATGACTAATGCCAAGCTGCCTGCCCCCATGACCAATCATCTCACCCATACCTGATCATTATACCTACTGTACATATAAATTGCAGAGGTCAGGATTGGATAAATTACAAAGCGCAAGGGTCAATAATGTAGAACGAACATGTGGTAGCGAATTTCATGTTAAACAGATATAGGTTACCAAAGGAGGCATCATCCCTAATGGCATAATCCAAAGAAAATAAACAAAGAATAAATTGTGCTAGTCAGTGAGTATATCACTCCTTATAATACTGTGACACACTAAACAAGTGGATAAAAATAAAGTGCAATATGCAAAAAGCAGATGATGAAATCCTTAGTAAAACATGAGTCTTTGGAACAAAAAGAAAAAGGAAGAAAAATGGTCCAAGAATACGTGTATATTCCACCACCAAGTGACTGGATGCAGGATTTTTCAGTAAGTAATCAGGGACTCTTACCAAATGGTTGGGACCACCTATCTTTAGGATGGTCAAGTAGGCAAGCAGAATAACCTCTGTGGGGTAGCAAGAATGTAACCTCCAAGAGTAATGAAGTGGTGGATGAATTCCGCACTGTAGTCACCCCTCACACCTCCCAATCATCCGGGGGCAAGGGATAATCATAAAAGAAGAAAAGCTCCAATAGTGTAATACTATTTAAAATAGGATTTATTGAAATTAAAAAGCCATATGGCTATTTACTTTTTTACTATAATCCAAAGAAAAAAGTGTGGGGCTTTGTATATGCCTCCAATTGTACACAAGCAGCAGTTAAAAAATATCCAAATTTTATTAACAAATCACATTAAAGACATGAAATAAGTGCATAGTAAAAACAATTAATTTTTTGCACAAGAGGTCACAACTTCACCATCAACCAATCGGAAATATAACCAGAGTGAGATATCTCTGGTCGATGTTATGGGTCAACGCGTTTCTTCAGGACCTTACAGACCTCACTTTTATCCACATAAGACACCAATACAGTTTAAAAACTGGAAATGAATAAAGCATGAAATACTGTAAGGATCAGTGATATTGAAATTAATAACAGAAGCTATCCTCCCAAAAAAAGTATTAAACATTTATACAATAGATTGATTAATGGTCTTAATCACTTTATGAAATCATCATCCACATTAGACAGAATAAAGGTTGGGTTCCAAATCAAGCCCTGGGGGGGTCAGTGGAGGGAGAAAATAATCCCAGATGTAAGGTGTATGTAATATATAAAGTGCAGGAGTCAAGAGTAGGTAAACTACGGAGTACAGAGACCAGGAGTATATACACCCTAGTGCACAGCAGTACCCCCTATGCGACATTTCACACCTACATATATATGCACACATACATACAAACACTCACATATAAATATACATAAAATCACCCATTTATGTACTTGCCTGACCCAAGTGCCTTCTCTGACTTTCTCTTTCATAATAAAGGTTTAAATCACAACTCCAGGAAAATAAAAAAATCCGCCCTTGCAGTGGGGCATGCCCAAAGTGATTGTAAAGGCAATCTTTTTTTTTTAAAATAACAAACATGCTATACTTTCCTGCTCTGTGTAATTGTTTTTCACAGAGCAGCCCCGATCCTCCACTCCTGAGCAAGTGCCTCCTTTGCAAGCTGTTGGCTTTGGAGGCACTCATGCGTGCTCGCTCCCGAGAAAGCTCTGTGTGTCCATGTGTTGCGTTTGATAAATATATATATATATATATATATATACAGTGGGGATCAAAAGTTTGGGCACCCCAGGTAAAATAATATGTCAAAAAAAGTTAGATTTTATTTCCATCATTTACTCTTTACTCAATACTTGCCCCCTTTGGCAAGTATTACAGCTGGTAAACGCTTTTTGTAGCCAGCCAAGAGTCTTTCAATTCTTGTTTGAGGTATCTTTGCCCATTCTTCCTTACAAAAGTCTTCCAGTTCTTTGAGATTTCTGGGCTGTCTGTCACGCACTGCTCTTTTAAGGTCTATCCATAGATTTTCAATAATGTTGAGGTCAGGAGATTATGAAGGCCATGGCAAAACCTTCAGTTTACGCCTCTTGATGTAATTCACCGTGTATTTTGAGGTGTGTTTAGGATCATTATCCATTTGTAGAAGCCATCCTCTCTTTAACTTCAGCTTTTTCACAGATGGCATCAAGTTACCATCCAAAATTTGCTAAAATTTTATTGAATTCATTTTTCCTTCTACTCGTGAAATGCTCCCTGTACCACTGGCTGAAATACAACCCCAAAGCATGATTGATCCACCCCCATGCTTAACAGTTGGACAAAGGTTCTTTTCATTAAATTCTGTGCCCTTTCTTCTCCAAACGTACCTTTGCTCATTCCGGCCAAAAAGTTCTATTTTAAACTCATCGGTCCACAGAACTTGTTTGCAAAATGCCTTAGGCTTGTCTATATGTTCATTTGCAAAGCTCAAACTCTTATTTTTGTGGTGAGGACGTAGAAGAGGTTTTCTTCTGATGACTCTTCCATGGAGACCATATTTGTACAAGTATCTCTTTATAGTGGAATAGTGTACCACAACTCCAGTGTCTGCTAGAGCTTTCTGGAGGGATCGTGCAGTCAAACGTGGGTTTTGAATTGCTTTTCTCACAATCCTGCGAGCTGTTCTGTCTGATATTTTTCTTGGTCTTCCAGATCTTTTCACTATGCCCCACGTCGCCCGGCTGCCATCATATGTGAAGGACACAAGAGACCTACTCAAACAAATTGAAGGATTGGTGGTCCCTCCCGATGCCCTGCTCATGACATTGGATGTCAAATCCTTGTATTCGAGCATCCCTCACGAGCAGGGCGTCTGAATGGTACGCACCTTCCTCATGGAACAGGATCACACATCTTGGCCATTCAATTAGTTTATTCTCAGGCTTCTTTTTTATGTTCTCACACACAATTGGTTTATCTTTAAGGGCTCCCACTACCTCCAGGTGCAAGGCATGGCCATGGGCACGTGTTGTGCCCCGGCCTACGCCAATTTGTACCTGGCGGGTTGGGAGCGGGAGATATTCTCAGAAGAGAATCTGGGCCCATACACTAGCCATGCATTAGCGAGCATGCTCTTGAGCGAGCATGGCGTAAATCTAAATCCCTGCAAGATTTTACCCTCTACAAATCTGTCCTTCTCAAATACAACTCCTGCCTCCACACTGCTAAACAAACCTATTACAACTCTCTCATCAAAACCCTCTCATCCAAACCTCGTCAACTCTTTTCTACCCTTAATTCCTTACTTCACCCCCCACTGCCCCCACCCACCAACTTGCTTACCGCTCAACATATTGCCAACCATTTCAATAGCAAAATCAACACAATTCGCAAGGAGATATCCAGCATTCAAATTCCTCCCCTACCCAACATATCAGGTCCAACACCACACTCAATACTCTCCTCCCTTTGCCCAGTTACCACAGAAGAAGTTGATAAACTCCTCTCCATGGCCCACCTCACTACATGTTCCCTGGACCCTGTCCCCTCTAAATTACTGGGACCACCTTCCCACTCTATCCTCAACTCCCTAACCCACATCTTCAACCTCTCCCTCTCCTCCGGCACCTTTCCTTCCCCGCTCAAACATGCACTGGTTGCCCCCATACTCAAAAAACCCTCACTAGACCCCACCTGTTTGAATAACTTAAGACCTATCTCCCTGCTGCCGTTTGCCTCCAAGCTCATCGAACGCCTTGTTCATAAGAAAATGAGTCGCTACCTCATGGACAACAACCTTCTCGACCCCCTACAGTCTGGCTTCTGCCTACAATATTCTACTGAAACTGCCCTACTAAAACTCACCAATGACCTAATAACTGCCAAAACCAATTGCCACTACTCCATACTCATACTTTTAGACCTCTCTGCTGCCTTTGACACAGTTGACCACCTGCTGCTCCTCAGCAAATTACACTCCCTTGGCCTCCGTGATTCTGCATTATCCTGGTTCTCCTCCTACCTATCTCAGCGCACTTTCAGTGTCACTTACAACTCCATCTCCTCCGCTCCCCTTCCTCTTTCTGCTGGGATACCCCAAGGCTCTGTCCTTGGGCCTCTACTTTTCTCACTCTATACCTCTTCCCTGGGCCAGTTAATAACCTCCCATGGCTTCCAATACCACCTCTATGCCGATGACACACAGATCTATCTCTCCACTCCTCAACTCACCCCCACTATCTCCTCACGGATCTCAAACTTGCTGAATGACATATCGGTATGGATGTCACACCACTTCCTCAAACTTAATCTTTCTAAAACTGAGCTTGATATATTTCCTCCTTCACTGTCCCCCTCCTGTGACTTCACCATTAATATAAACAACACAACCATTGGTCCCTCCACACATGCCAGGGTCCTGGGTGTAATCCTTGACTCTGACCTCTCCTTCAGCCCCCATATCCAATCACTGGCTAAATTCTGCCGCCTTAACCTCTGCAACATCTCCAGAATTCGACCCTTCCTGACTAATGACACCACAAAGCAACTTTTTCACTCCTTGATTATTTCCCGCCTCGACTACTGCAACTCTCTCCTTAATGGACTACCCTTAAGCAGGCTATCCCCCCTTCAGTCTATTATGAATGCTGCTGCTAGACTAATACACCTCACTAATCGATCCGTGACTGCTGCTCCTCTCTGCCAATCCCTTCACTGGATTCCCCTACCCCACCGTGTAAAATTCAAAATGCTAACCATAACATACAAGGCCATTCACAACATTGCCCCCATCTACATCACCAACCTCATCTGCAGATATCGCCGAAATTGCCCCCTCCGCTCCTCCCAGGACCTCCTGATCTCTAGCTCCCTTATTACCACCTCCCATGCTCGCCTTCAGGACTTCTCCAGAGCCTCTCCCATCCTCTGGAATTCCCTGCCCCAGTATGTCCGATCAGCCCCTACCCTCTCCACCTTTAGGAGATCCCTGAAAACTCATTTATTCAGGGAAGCATATCCCACACCCACATAGCTGTCCCTGAGCCACCCCCATCAAATCATTCTTTGCAGCTATTACCTTTTGTACCACCACCCCCTCCCTTTAGAATGTAAGCTCTACGAGCAGGGCCCTCCTATACCTTTTGTATTGAACTGTACTGTAATTGTGTTGTCCCCCTTATACATTGTAAAGCGCTGCGTAAACTGTTGGCGCTATATAAATCTCGTATAATAATAATAATAATAATAATGACTACGCTACATAGATGATATTCTTATCATCTGGACAGGGATCAGTCGATTGCATGACAAATTTGTAAAGATTCTAAACAACAACACATTCAACTTGAAATTTTCTGTAAACTGTCACCCCAACACTATTACATTCTTAGACCTCCAAATTTTTAAAGACTCTGAGAACTGCCTGGCCACCACCTTGTATTGCAAGGCAGCTGTGGGGAACACTATTCTGCACGCTGGAAGTGCACACCCAGCTGCACTTGTTCATAGCATTCCATACGCGCAGTATATCATTAAGAAGGAATTGCACACATTTGTCAGATTTCAGATATCAAATATCAGGCTAATCCTCTGCGCCAAAGGTTACTACAGAGAGGAATCACGAAATCTCTTTTACAGAACTTACAACAGAGCCCTTAAACAACCCCGTAATGTACTTTTGTATAAATCTAATACTAAGGAAAATAATATCCCCGCCGTGAGATTCATCGTCAAATTCTCAGGTCAGCAACAACAACTCAGGAAAATTCTATCACTTCACTGGCATTTGCTATATGATGACCCTACTCTTCGGAAATACATTTGTGATAACCCGGAGATCACCTTTAGCCATACCAACCCTCTCCGGGATAGGCTAACGTGTAGCCATCACACTCCTGCCCAGAGAAGGGAGGCACATGCTAGAGGAATCTACAAATGTGGTCATTGCACTTTCTGTCCATGGATCTCCACTGGCTCCCGTTTTGTACTCCCAAACTGAGAAATTTTTTACCCCAAATTTGTGGCAGACTGTAACACCCAAGGGGTGATTGTTCTGATGTTGTACAAATGCCTCGTATTGACTTGAGTATAAGCCTAGGGTGGGAAATGCAGCAGCTACCGGTAAATTTCAAAAATGAAATAGATACCAATAATGTTTTTGAATATTTATTTCAAAGAAAAACAGTAAACTAGCTCTGTAAGTGGAAAAGAGAGTCAATAAAAACAATATGGTATCAACAATAACTTTAAAAGCACAAAAACTTCAGCTCAATCAGCAACCAAGCTAAAACACAATAGTTAAAATCCTTCAAAACTGGATTCCTCCTCATCATCTGTATGTCCAAACAGAGTTTCAGCATTAGCAGGTGTGAGGTTATCAGTCTAGACATTGTCATCATCACTGAGTTCGCAGTCATCACCATCACTGCTGTCGTTCTCATACAAAGCGCTTCACTGCCATCCATAGCATTACTAATGCCACATTTCTTAGAGGCACGTTGCACCATGTCCTCTGGAATCTCTTCCCATGCATCACGGACCCACTTTGCTATCAATTTTATGTCGGGCTTCATCAGATTTCCAAATTTTGTTGTGACATCCATTCATGCCACAGCTTTCACACACGGTCTTTAAAAGATTTATTTAAACATACATCTAGGGGCTGCAATACACATGTAAGCCCACCTGAAATAACGGCCAAAGTAACTTGAGAAGACTTTGCCAATTTTATTATGTCATCAGATGTGTGGGCTCTGAACATATCCCAAACTAGCAATGATGGTTTTTTCTTTAAGGCTGTTCCTGATCATCCATTCCAAATTTCTTCCAGCCATTTTTTTGTACCGTCTTCATCCTACCAGCCTTTAATATGTGCGTGCACTGTAATTCGTGGTGGGAATTTGACCTTTTTAGGCAAGGTCTTTCTTTTAAAAATAATGACAGGCCGCAGCTTAGTTCCATTAGCCAAACATGACAGAACTGTTAGGTGCCCGTCTTCTCCTTGTGGCCTAGGCTCTTGGAGATGGCTCAGTGGAGGTCCTCGCCGGCGGTTAATCAATAACACATACACACACTAGGTATGCTGAAATGATTACAATTCTTTATTTTTGGATTCGCTTTTTTATGCTGTCTTTACAAGACTCTGCCCACAATTTGGGGGCCAATCAAAATAATAATACATATTAGCATATTCGGTAATTTCTTAATCTTGTGATTTTCCAAACATTAATAATGCCTACATCTTGTGATCTTTAAAATGGTGACCCCTGTAGTTCAAGTTAATAGGTCAAAACATTCCTTATCCTCTGTCACTGTCTGCTGGACAACCACAGCTTCCCTAAAAAAACTAATGTTAGCTGTTATGCCCAACAACAATGTACAGAGATAAAACCACAGGCAGATGTTTCCTCAGATGGAGACATTAAAAGAGGAAAAACAGACAGGATGATATATTTTAGTAAAATCATAAGACAGTCTGACCTTCATTAAAATATACTAAGATATTTTTCTGATTATTAAAGCAAAATAAGCAAAACCCTGAACATATCATGAACAGAGTGAAAATCAACAATTAATCAATAATGAAATGTAATATAGAATCTCCTTACAATCCTCCCTTTGACCATTCGATATCATCGAAATGGTCATTCTACCTTTTCGTCACGCCTCAAGGAGTCATATTCCTCGGCTACCTTTTCATCATGCCTTAAGGATTCATATCCCTCGGCCTCATTTTCCTGGTTCTCGTACCATACAGTGGGATCTCTGGTAATGGAAGTCAGCTTCATGGTTTCGGAAGGTGCTTCGCTACCCTTTTTGTAGAGGCATTTGAGTAACATGAAGCATGCATACAAGAACAATATGAAAAGCAGTATGGTAAAAATTGTCATTGCAGTGTTCTTAAACCATGAAGTGAGACCTCCCAAACTGAACCCGGTAGAGAAAGGGTCCCATGTTTTCCCAATATCCCTTGCATCCTGTTGTAGCTTGTTTACCTCTTTTCTGTGTTGTGTAATAATGTCATAGTAATCAGGGATCTCGATACTCGTGTTGTGTATCCAAGTGCAGCATTCATAGTCCTCAGTAATTTCACAGAGGCCAGTGAGGGCTGCGCTCATGCTTTCTATAGCTAGGTCATGAAGCTCCAGTTGTTTTCTAATAGCTCTGGTTTCTAGGTTTAATTTTGAGATGTCATCAGAGTCCTTCTCCAAGATCTCATCAATGATTGAGGTGTAGTTATTTAGTCTCTTCATCAAATCTATTCCCCAACCTGTCCAGGAAGGGAACCAAGCCCAGGTCATATCTTTCTCTAGGAACATTTCTCTCTTTCCAAGATGTTTTAGAGGGTATCTTGGGTGGGTGCTAGCTTTAAGTAGGTGTCCTTGCCCATTGTCCCCAACTACTCCCATTACAGGAACTATTTTAGCAAGGTAGCACCATCCCTGAGGTTCTTCAGGAATCCATGGGTAACAGAGCAGCTTGCCACAACAGATGTAAGTTGTGTTACCTAATGTCAAGGGTCGTTGACTAACAACGGTCCTTGCACCCTTTGAATGACCAGATGCCATCAGCAGAGCTAACAACTGTGCGACCATGGAGTGGGAACTAGAATTAAAAAGGTCATAGATGGTAGCATTTATCACAGGGTCTGAGGTGCGAAAAAGTGAGTTGTCGGTAAGGGAAGCCATGGAGACATTAAGTTTTGACCGTTTGCACACCTCAGCTCCCCTGGAAATGTTTCCCAGTATGAAACACCAATCTGGAGCGTGGCTCCTGCCCACAATTTGAAAACTGAGGGGCTTATTGGGACTTTTTCTTATGACATTGGCAAGAATTATGGGGGGTGTTCCATTCAAAAAAGGAGTGATGTTTAAGGGAATGGCCATCAATGGGATTCTGGCTGTACTGGGGTGGAGTTTGCTGCATATCCAACATTTCTCAAAACCAGACTTTTGTGCATAACTGTACTTAAACCTCAACAACGACATCTTGTCAGTGAAACCTGAAGGGGGTTCAGTGGGGGACATACTTCTTTTATATTTTATGCTAGGTGCTTTGGCTGTCTGGGCCTTTCCACATATCCCTTTTAGTAGCCCTAAACCTTCTGGATGATACACACAATTCGCTATTAACCAAGTAGGTAGGAATACTATCAGAATCAGACATGTCCAGAGGCATAATGTTTTTCCTGACACAAAGGTGGAAATCATTTTGTCAGGTACTGTGTGCAAAGTTCTGTTACACGTTTCTTCTTGTTGGTGGGGGATTCGTCTCGTCGTCCAGAGAGATTTGTTTTATGCCTTCTTGAATGTCCTTCAAATCTGGTCGTTGTTCCTGAAGAGAGAAGTCTTGGGATGCTGGTGGAGGGTCAGGGGTCTGGGGTTGCTGTGGACACTTCTTTAACCGGCTGGCGTGGATCCAGGTGTTTCCTAGATCGGTCAGTACAGCAGTTCTGGAAACCTTCTCTATCTTCCAAGGTCCAGAGAAAATGGGTCCAACCTTCTTTTTGTGTGCCAGTTGTTTCACCAGTACTTTGTCTCCTGGGATGAAGGGATGAGTAGGTTCTGTTGAAAGAGGAGAAAAGGTGACAGAGACTTGTTCGTTCATATCTTGTAGTATACTTACCAGATTTTTCACGTACATTTCCTGTTGAGAATAGATGTTAATGTCAGTGTTTTGATCTAAGAGGGGCAGCTCTATGTTTGCAGGAACTCCCATCAAAATCTCAAAGGGCGAGAGTTTTGTTCTAGCATGTGGTGTTGTCCTGATCTGGAATAGGACAGAAGGAAGGTAATCCAACCATCCTTTCATGGTGCCCCCCGTGGCCTTTTTTAACTTGTCCTTAATGTTCCTATTCATTCTTTCCACTACTCCTGCACTTTGTGGGTGGTAAGGGATGTGCAGTTTCCACTGTAAGCCTAGTAGCTTAGCTAAAGTCTGTGTAACAGAGGAGCTGAAGGCAGGCCCTCTGTCTGACCATATGGCCGTTGGTATTCCGAACCTACAAACCCAATGGTTCAGTAGGCATTTGGCAGCAATTTTAGCAGTCTCACCTGTACAAGGAATTTCTTCAACCCAACCTGACCATTTGCATACGATCACGCAAAGGCATTTCAAATTACCTCTTTGTTTGGGCATGTGTGTGAAGTCTATTTGCAAATCTGTTAGGGGACCCAGGGGTGAGGGCAGGTGGCCATGTAATCCATGATTTTTCCCTTGGACATTGTTTTGTGCACAGGTTAGACAACTGCTGGTGAGGAGTTTTGCCTGTTTACTTAAGTTGTTTGTGCAGAAAGACTTTGTGTATATGTTTGTTAGGGCGGTGGTACCTATATGTCCTGGACCATGGAGATAGGAAAGTATGAGAACACTGCTTGATTCTGGTATTCCCAATATCTTCCCCTCTTTTGACCAAAGACCTTCTTGGTCCTTGGTCAAGCCATCCTTGACCCAAAAAGAAACATCCTCCTCTGTAGCTAATCCCTGTATTTGTGCCACAACGGTTTTAAAGTTGGGTGATGTAAAATGTTCTTTGAAGAACATTGTTGTGGGGGCTGGCTGACCTGGGCTGAATGTACAGGGCAGCGGCTTTTTTTGCTTCTCTGTCTGCCAGAGCGTTTCCTTTGGAAACTCTGCTGTTATCCGATGAATGTGCTTTTACCTTGACGACCGCTATCCTCTTCGGGAGAAGAATCGCTTGCAGGAGTGCTTTAATTTGCGTAGCGTTGGCGATTGGCTTGTTGTCAGCGGTTTTAAATCCTCTATTTGCCCAGATTACGCCATAGTCGTGCGTTACGCCAAAAGCGTACCTACTATCTGTGTAGATGTTTACCTCCTCATCAGAGAAAAGTATGCAAGCTCTTGTGAGTGCCTCCAATTCTGCTACCTGTGCCGAGGAGGGTGGTAAGGCTTTTGCTTCCAACACCACATCAGGTAGTTGGACAATGGCATACCCTGTCAGGAATGTTGCATCAGAGGGGCGAGTACAACTGCCGTCTATGAAGACGTCCTGTACTCCTGGTAAGGGAATGTCAGTGAGGTCTGGGCGAGGGCTGGTTATTGCTGCAACCTGTTCAACACAATTGTGCTTCTGATCAGGGTCTCGTGGCAGCTTGAGCAAAGAATGTAAAAGACGGACAGTGGGATTACTTGGTGGTGCGTGTTTGAGGGTGAGGTTATCAGTATTCAGAAGTGTGATCTCATACCCACTAAGCCTTTGTGCTGTCATATGCTGTGTGTTCATGTTTTGCAGAAGGTGAGTTACTGAATGAGTAGTGTAGAGAGTCAGTTCATGGCCTAATACTGATTTGTTAGCCTCCTGAACTGCCATAGCACAAGCAGCAAGGTTTTGTAGACAGGATGGCATCCCCTGTACTTGGGTAGGCAACTTTTTTGAGAGATAGGAGACTGGTCGGTACCCGGTTCCATGTTGCTGTGTCAAAACCGCAGCAAAAGAATTTCCCGATACCACACAGTATAATTGAAAGGGTTTGCCATATTCTATCAATCCCAGGGCGGGGGCCTGAGTCAGACTTTTTAACAAGGCCTGAAAAGCACAGAGCCTTTCTGTTGTCCAATCTACTGTCTTTGGGGCGGTGGACAAGGTAGCCTCCCTCAGAATGCCATCATAATATGAACAATCTGGGATCCATTGGCGGCAATATACAATTGCGCCCAAGAATGAGAGCAAAGTTGCTTTGTCTCTTGGAGGACTGAGAGCCTGCAGGGCTGCGGCACGTTTGGGGGATACCAGCCTGGTTCCCTCCTTCAGAATGCATCCCAGGTATTCTACCTGACTTTGACACCATTGTATCTTCTTCCGCGATGCTAGGTGGCCAGACCTGGCCAGGTGATGTAACAGAGATGTGGAATCGACCGCACAATCTTCAGCAGATCGACTGCACAGGAGCAAGTCGTCCACATACTGTATTAGCACCGACCCGCGCTCAGCAGTCCATGACTTAATTGTCTCATTAAGGACCATGGAGAAGGCTGCGGGACTGTCCACATACCCCTGAGGTAATCTTGACCAGGTCAACTGCTTTTTCCCCCCCCCATGAGAATGAGAACATGGGCGATACCCCATCATCGATCGGGATGCTAAAGTACGCGTTCGCCAGGTCTACTACTGTGTAGCAAAGGGAATCAGCAGGTATTTTCAAAAAGATGAAAGAAATATCTGCCACCAAAGGTGGCAGAGGTATAACCTGCTTGTTCACGGCCCTTAGGTCCTGTACAAGCCTCCATTCCCCATTTGCCTTTTTCACAGGGTAGATTTGAAACATAGAGTCAAAGGGTAGATTGGTGTATTCCAGGGGCTTATGATGTGTTTCAGAATCCCTTTTGCTATGTAATCATTGATTAATGGTGTGACGCCTTCAATTTTTTCAAGTGGCAGGGGGTATTGCTTGTGATATTGTACTACAGCGTCTGGACGCATTTGTGGTGTGTAGGGTGTACAGTTGATAAAACCCACACTCCCTTTGTTGTCTGCCCATATAGCATGTGTTTCTAGAGTGGGTGGCAATGATGCAAAGAGTCCCCTGAAAGTGTGTCTCTTTGGAGCATGTAAATCACAGAACGGTGAGCTGGCAGTGAGGGAGCCCCCTCTGTCAAATTTAATGGTGATATTTAGTTTTGAGAGTAGGTCCCTCCCCATTAAAGATACTGGGCAATCCACAAGGACAGCAAAACTCTGAGTGCACAGTTCCTGCCCTTCTGGAGTAGCCACGGGCAATGGTGGAGTGATGGGGTGGGTAACTGATGTCCCATTTATACCAATAGAGTTTCCCTCAGTGCAGTGCGGTGTGTCATATATGGCATCATTCAAACTACTGAATGTAGCCCCTGAATCCAAAAGTAGACATATCAGGTGATTGTCTACCCGCAATAGTACCTGTGGAAGACTTTTCCATGATGGATTATAACACACAAGGCTGAGGGACGGGACATACTCTTGGCATCCCTATTGTGGTGTCCGCCGAGCGGATGGCCACTGCATCGGAATGCGTGGGGGTGGTCTGTTAGGTTGAGGCTGGTATTGGGATTGTGGTGGGGGTGGTTGGGGTTGTGGTGGGGGTGGTTGGGGTTGTGGTGGGTGAGGATACCTGATATCCTGAAGGCGACGGGGGCCGGTGTTAAGATTCCTACCTCTTCCTCTCTGGGCGTTTGTTCTAATTCTGTAGGGACATTGGGACTTCCAGTGCCCCAGTTCCCCACAGTTAAAGCACCCCTGGTCTGGTGGGTAAGCCTGGTCTGGGGGATAAGATTGCATTGGTGGATAAGGTTGCATTGTCATTATGTGGGTGGGCGGGGTCCCACCAGTTGGCAGAGTCTGGGTTGGTGTTAGGGAGGGAAAAATACCACCCTTCTGTTCAAATACCCCTGATGTTTCTCGTGACCTAGCATCTTTCATAAATTCATCTGGGGGTTGTTCTGCCCATTTTGGATTAGTGAATTTAAGCAACTGTGTCACCTTCGTATCGCCACCAGCCATAATGGTGGTGGTGAACAATTGGGGGTTGGCGTTATCTACTGCTTTCCACAGACTATATACCCGGGTACAAAATTCATAGAACTTTTCCTTCGGTCCCTGTTTTGCTAGGACAAGTTCCTGAAGTGCAGATGAACCCTTGTATATAGCAGACCAATGATTCCCCATACCTTTCCAAAAAGACACCCAATCTTTATTTTCTTCTATGTGGGCTGTCCATAAGGCCTCTACGGGATGCCCCTCTGGGCTGTCAGGGTCAACTATACTAAGAATCCCTGCTATATCTTCTTTATCCAGGCTTGTCCCTGCACTGTATTTTGCAAGGAAAGCACCAGCCTCCCTAGGGCTTTTCTTTGGGCTGGGGCATAACTCCTTTATTTTTGACAGTGTGCCTAGGGGCAGGGGAATATGCACTACCGTCTCCCCTATATGCATGAGTGGTGCTTTAAAGGTGGCACCTAGAGTTTCCTGGTCCACCTCCATTTCTCTTTCCTCAGTAGAGGATTCACCCTGCTCCCTTTCCTCCTGTGGGGGTTTCTGGCTTCTGAGTGTGGTGGATGGCTGTGAAATTATCTTTTCCTCAGCTTCCTTAATCCTTCTTGCCTTTTTCTCTAGTTTCTTCTCGTACGCCTCTAAATCTTCCCTTTTCCTCTGTATCCTTATTAAATTCTTTCTGTTTCTCCTCCCATTCCTTTTCCCTGGGGCTTAACTTCCTGACTCCTTCCTCTTCTCCCTTTTCCAGGGACATTCCATCCCTTTCTTCCTTTGTTATCACAGAATACTCTCTCATCTCACCATCCCTCTTATCTAGCTCTCTTTTGTAACGTTCTAGCTCTTCCTCCCTTTTCTTGAGCTCTTTTAACTTCTCTTCTAATTCCCTTTCCTTCGGATCCAACCTCCTAATCCTCTCTTCTTCCCTCCTACGTATACCTTCTGCCCGGACTTCCTCTTCCCTGTTTCTACTTTCGTTTTCCCATCGTGTAACCTGCGCCTGATCAGCTGCACCATATACCATGGTAGCCAATACTGCTGGATCCAAAGATGGATACAGCTGAAGACATGGACCCAATGTTCCATCCTCCTGTTTAACCATCACATAAGGGGGGGGTGCTTCGGGTTGTTGTGATAGGGCGGGTGAATTTACAGGTTTTGGTGTGGGGGCTTTAGTTACATACTCTGTTTTATATTTGGCTAAGCATTTATTCCATATCTTGTAACAATTTTTCATATACTGGATGTCTTCCCATTTCCCAGGTGGGTAGGAGTGCTTGTGTACCTGACACACCTTGCTCACTTCCTTCCACTCGTCTTCAGAACAGGGTCCCACTGGCCCTGGGTCATGTATCCCCAGCTGTTGGCACCTATCTCTGACCTGTGTCCAAAACGGTTCTACCTGTGATCCCGGTAGTATGTTTTTAACATACTCATAGGGAGATGGATTGGCCATGGTCTGGGTTGCTGCAGAATTCCCCATCTAACAACCTTGGAAGTGTATGACTAGTACAGGGACAGAGATGAAAGCAACCTGTTTGTGCTATAATCTGTTCCCTGACTTGGGAGTAAGTCCCTTGGTCTCTTATGGCAGTGGGGCTGAAATAGCTATGAAGGTTAACTCTTAGTACCCGGTGTAAAGTGCCCCTTCTTGTGGCAGGATATACCCCCCTTGCACCAAGCCGGTATGAAAATCCGGTTGGTCTAGTAGTGAGCAGGATCCACGTCCTGTCAACACTAAGGAACAGTAGACCAAAGGTGCAACGTGGGCAGGCGGGCGCTATCTCACTACAGTCAGGCTCCTGTCTTAGGTTGTTCATTTAGTACATATATGTGTAATACAATATCAACAAAATCCCTCTAAATCAATACAGTACTTTACATTCAGTTGTCATACACATATATTATCATACACTTATCTCTAATTCTCTGATACTCTATACACTCCAAATACTTACGGTGTTACCTAAAAGCAAAACAAGCAAGAAAACAAGCAAAATCTTATATATACAGTGGCATGATAAAGTTACATTATATGAACATGTTATAATAAGTATACTAAGTGCACTTTTCAATATTTTCCCCAAAAATTGGGCGTCCACTAAGCCACTCCTTATACTACGGGCGTATTCTATACTTCCCGAGTTTTAAACACACATATATATATATATCTACTTAACACTGTCAGACCAACCTAGTCAGACTACAAAAAACCAAAAAACCTTGCGAGCCCTTAACCCTCCAAGGGGCCAGCCCTAGCCCGTTGCGAAGGCACAGTTATGTAAGTGGGTGGACATACAAGGTTATTTGAACAAGGCAAGCATCAACACCAGTTACCAAAAATAGGTAAAAAGGAGTTAAAAATGTCTTACCTGTTCAAAACACCCCACCACTTCCTGGTACCAAAACTGTTAGGTGCCCGTCTTCTCCTTGTGGCCTAGGCTCTTGGAGATGGCTCAGTGGAGGTCCTCGCCGGCGGTTAATCAATAACACATACACACACTAGGTATGCTGAAATGATTACAATTCTTTATTTTTGGATTCGCTTTTTTATGCTGTCTTTACAAGACTCTGCCCACAATTTGGGGGCCAATCAAAATAATAATACATATTAGCATATTCGGTAATTTCTTAATCTTGTGATTTTCCAAACATTAATAATGCCTACATCTTGTGATCTTTAAAATGGTGACCCCTGTAGTTCAAGTTAATAGGTCAAAACATTCCTTATCCTCTGTCACTGTCTGCTGGACAACCACAGCTTCCCTAAAAAAACTAATGTTAGCTGTTATGCCCAACAACAATGTACAGAGATAAAACCACAGGCAGATGTTTCCTCAGATGGAGACATTAAAAGAGGAAAAACAGACAGGATGATATATTTTAGTAAAATCATAAGACAGTCTGACCTTCATTAAAATATACTAAGATATTTTTCTGATTATTAAAGCAAAATAAGCAAAACCCTGAACATATCATGAACAGAGTGAAAATCAACAATTAATCAATAATGAAATGTAATATAGAATCTCCTTACAAGAACGACTGTGAAATGTTTTTTTTCATTTCCTGTGGTTCTTTGCCGCAAACATAGGGCAAACCTATTCATGAAGCAGGTACACCATCCTGCTGATGCAACATTTTTAATGCTTGGTGCTTTTAATTTGTCATCTTTAGCCATTTGAAGGGCGCGTAAGCGAATTCCCATGCGTGTTATGCAGTAACCATTTTGACGACACTCCATAACCCTCAGTCTCTAGAGTCCCATATGAAGTCGTCAAACCACGTCAAGCTTTTTTTGTCTTTGGAATCTTTTCCATGTCAGCTTTCATTTTCCGCCACATTTTCCACCACTCCCTCCTTCAATTCCCTACTCGCAATACTGTTATTGCTTTCTTTTGCTCTTGACACAACCTTAAGTTTGAAACCAGCTTTGTACGACCTGTGTTTTTTCTTTTGGTCCAGGATTAGAAGTATTGGGATCCATTTCTAACAGGATAAAAAAAAAGACTTGTAAAGTTTGAGGCCTAAAGCAGGCTGATGATATTACAGAATGTGATGACATGACTGTTTACATAGAGCAGCCTGTGTTAGGGCTCATAATATACATTCTACCAGTGCCCAAAAAATGCAGCCTGCCAGTGCCCATCATATACAGCCTATCAGTGCCCATGAAATGCAGCCTGCCAGTGCCCATCATATACAGCCTATTAGTGCCCATTAAAAAAATACAGCCTGCAAGTGCCCATCATATACAGCCTATTAGTGCCCATTAAAAAAATACAGCTTGCCAGTGCCCATCAAATACAGCCTGCCAGTGCCCATTAAAAAAATACAGCCTGCCAGTGCCCATTAAAAAAATACAGCCTGCCAGTGCCCATTCAAAAAAAATAAAGCCTGCCAGTGCCCATTCAAAAAAATACAGCCTGGGTCGTGCGCATGCAAGGGATCTCGGGAGCAGACGTGCTCTGAACGAGCTCCGCACACTCCGACTCAAAGAAGCTATAATTAGCACAGACAGCGAGGACTAACAGCGAGGACCGAGTGGCACATACCCCGTAGTTGTAATGAACCGGAGGGCGATGGGACAGCCCAAGAGAAGGCCATATAAACAGCCTAGCACTAACGGAGCGGCCGGGCCCTCCGCCGGACACAGGCCGCAAACAAAGATGGCGCCGGAATGAGGGGAACCACGAGGCGGTACAAACACAGAAGCAAACAGATCGCAGAAGAAGGAAGCTAAACAGGTCCATCCTGAGCACATCAGGGACCCCTTCTCCTCTCAATCCTCCGGAGACCTAGACACAGATCAACAGGGTGAGCCCCCATCACCTGCCACATATAGGGAAATACAAGAGCCTGTTGACTCCCTGATGTCCTCTATGGACAGGAATATGGCAGAAATGACAGATGTAATCTTTAGCCAATCCAGCCCTGACATGTCTGCACCTCAACCTGCACACTATGCTGGAGATGCTGTGCTACTTGCATGTTTTTCTACAATGCTGCAGCAAGAGCTATCCAAAGCATGTGCCATAATTACCACTGACCTTAAGCATGACATCCAGGGCATAGAAGAAAGGTTTGAGATGATTGAATCCAAGGTGGACAGCACAGTTACAAAGGTTAATCAGAATTCCAATATGATTACTGATCTCCAGGATAGACTGGAAGAGGCTTACACCAAAACTGAAGATTTGGAAAACCGGTCTCGCAGATATAATGTGCGCATAAGGGGACTTTCTGAAACTCATACCGATTTAGAGGGTGTAATAAGGGAACTGATGAAAGAACTGATTCCTTACATAAACACGCACCAAATGGAGATCGATCAAATTCATTGCGCCACAACAGTCCCTAGGTCAGATGGCCTACCACGCAATATAATAGTTAAACCGCACTATTACCGCATAAAGGAAAAGCTGATGTTTGCCGCCCGCAATAGACCGGATTTGTCATTATTTGGAGCACCTATCCAGCTTTTCACCGATTTAGCCCCTTCTACAGTACAAAAACTGAGAATATGAAGACTTTGCTGCAACAGCTCATGAACAGACAGATAAAATACAGATGGGCATTTCCATTCAAATTGTCATTCTCATACAAGGGCAGATCCCACTCCTTCTCTACATTTCAAGATGCAGAGGATTTGTTGCTGGAATTGGGGATCATCACACGGGACTCCCACGCCACCTCCCCTCCCGTCAATCAAATTGTCTTCTCTCCCCATTGTGGCAGGACTGAAAGATGTTGCCGGCCAGAAGGTCGACTCTGATTACCTGAATACAGTTAGCCACCACTTCCCCCTAAATAGGGGGTGCTAAAGTTCCTTCAAGTTGGACTGGATGACATCTACCAATGACAGTAGATCTAACACAGTCATCCCTGTTGCACATGAACCGCGCGGTTTACCGCTCAACCTGGTCGATTACTTGAATAATCAATGTTTGTTGTTTGTTGCTTGTTGTTAGTTTTATTACATGGCAGTAAGGTACTGTATCTGTCTCCTCTGGGTGTAATTATGAGGCCCCCCTGTGCCCACGATTCCAGAGCAGGGGTGACCGGAGGGGAAACTACCTGCTTTGGACTTGTGGTCCATGAGACGAGGAGATCAGTGCGGACCACCAAAAAGTTTCACACGATTATATCAGTTATAGTTTAGTTCCTGTTTACCTACTTACATATTTTTGACCTTTGGGTCAGGGTGGCCATACATGCTCCCCATTAGCGAGACTACCCTCCTCAGCGGATGACGGTTCCCTCATTTCCCATTTCCGGACATTGCTTCCGGTTGGGGTTGTTACCCAAAATAACGATAACTCTTTAATGCAGGGGTCTTCAAACTACAGCCCTCTAGTTGTTCAGGAACGTCAATTCCCATCATGCCTAGTCATGTCTGTGAATGTCAGAGTTTTACAATGCCTCATGAGAAGTGTAGTTCTGCAACAGCTGGAGGGCCGTAGTTTGAGCATTCCAAATTTAATGTATAATAAGCAAAATAACAAGGGCCTAAGGCCAAATGCTCAATCTTCCTTCATTCATCTATTCTCTTTTCTCCCCCCTCTTCCATCTTCCCCCTCCCCATCCCAGATCCTGACTCCACGCTCCGATCTTACAACTCAATCCTGGCTGGTATGAAGATGGTACCACCCACCTCAGAGGTTCCACCAATTAACTACGTCATACGAGGTAAGAGTGCTCTGCCCTACCATGATGGCTAAGACATATTCCACTAACTATTCCATAGTTACCCACAATGTCCACAGCTTTAATTCCCCAACTAGAATAACCAAAGCTTTTCAATTCTATCACGCACAGAGAGCCAATGTTCTCTTATTGCAGGAAACTAATTTTTCTAAAACCTCAGCCCCCAGATATCTAAATATCAAATTCCCGCAATATTACTTATCCTCGGGCCCCTGGAAAAAAAGGGGGGGTGGCGGTTTGCTTTTCAAAACAGACCCCCCTTCATGCCCATCACTGTAGTTAAGGACAAAGGCAGCCGGTCTATTATGACAGTTGGACCAATAACCTACCCACCATAACCAACTGGTGTCATTTATTTCATATTATGCCCCTAATTCTGGACAGGTAGAGTTCTTGGGCAAAATGTTTAAAATATTGATGCCCAGAGTACAGGGACAGGTGATCATGGAAGGAGACAGCAATATACCGTTAGACCGGATTATGGATAAATCAGACCCCACCAAAATGATCCTTAAGCGACCACCAAGCGGAAGCAGTAAAGTAGCATGCCTACTTCACGGAATTAGAGATCAGAATGGCAATAAAAACTATACATCCCTCTAAAGCCCCAGGCCCAGATGGTTTCTCGGGTCACCATTATAGAAAATATCAAGAGATCCTCATTCCCCATTTATGTTCCTACTTTAATGACCTGAGACAGGGAAATAACATACCCAAGCACGAAAATGCAGCATATTTACCAAAACCAGGAAAGGATCGTGGAGACTGCACTAATTACTGCCAAATCTCCTTGATTAACGTGGATTTAAATATAATGACAAAAGTACTCGCCCTTAGACTAAACTCTTTTCTCCCACAATATATTAATCTAGATCAGACGGGTTTTGTCCCAAACCGCAAGGCGTCAGATCAGACCCGCAGAATTATAAATTTAATCTCAGCCGTTCAATCAGACTGGGATCGTAAAGGACCTAGACAGGGCATGCTACTTTCGTTGGACATCCAGACGGCATTCGATTCCCTATCCTGGGATTATCTACTTAATGTGTTACATTGCTTTGGGTTTGGCAAGTGCTTTTTGTCTCTCCTTTGAAGGCTGTACGAGGCACCAATGGCATCTTTGATCCATAGGGGATACTCTTCTCAACCTCTTGATATTTGAAGGGGAACTCGGCAAGGATGCCCATTATCCCCGTTGCTATTCGCTCTAGCAATAGAGCCACTGGCAATAAAGATCTGCGTCTGTCCAGATGTTAGGGGCATAGTTTGTGGAGACAGGGAGCATAAGTGCTTACTTTTTGCTGATGATCTTCTGCTGGCTCTGTCTTTACCTATCACCTCCCTCTCCAATTAATTTGCTATTCTGCAACCGTTCTCAGAAATGTCAGGCCTTAAAATTAACCATGACAAATACAGGGGACTGAATCTTTCTTTACAGAGTTCCACTCAGAGAGTGCTCGAACAAACCTAACAAATCCAGTGGGAGCCGGAAGCTCTTTTATACCTAGGAATATGATTAACCCCTGCTATACAAACCCTATATACGCACAATTACCCTGACAGAGGACCTAGCCAGATGGCAAATACATCCTCCATCGTGGTTCGGCAGATTACACTCAATAAAAATGAATATTCTACCAAAAATCTTATACTTGTTTCACACTTTACCTGTGTCACTAGTCCGATCTGACCTGCTGTCATTTCAAAAAAAGATTCTCCAGTTTCTATGGAGGGACAAGAGGCCCAGGGTGAACAAAGATACATTGTTCACTCCAAAACAGAAGGGGGACTTGGCCTGCCCAATTTGCAGAAATACTTCTATGTGGCCCAGTTGGTACAACTAACCAATTTCCACTCCCAACAACCCCAAGCACTATGGATGACCATGGAATTTCATTCCTGTCACCCCAAGCCAATCTCCCATATTATGTGGCTACCAATGAAAGAGAGACCAATTACCGCATTTATTGGCGTATAACACGCACTATTTTCCCCTTAAAATCAGAGGAGAATTGTGGGTGCGTGTTATACACTGATCCCGCCGATCTCCACTGATTGTGAGGGGAGAGGAGCGAGCGCCACTGATATACACAAAGCCGAGTGTACTCGTCTAGGCTCGGCTCCTCTCGGCTCCGCCCGCTCACAGTCACGCCCAGTCCCGCCATTGGACCTGTGTTATGTCCATCATAGGGGCGGGACTGGGCGGGACTGTGAGAGGAGCCGAACCTAGCCGAGTACACTCGGCTTTGTGTATGTTGGCAGCGCTCGCTCCTCTCCTCTCACAATCAGCGGAGATCGGCGCCAAGTTTAAAAAATCAGCCTGCAATGAGGCTGGGCAAGGCTGCAATGACACAAGGCTGCAATGAGACAAGGCTGCAAAGACACTGGGCAAGGCTGCAATGACACAAGGCTGCAAAGACACTGGGCAAGGCTGCAGAAGGACACTGGGCAAAGCTGCAATGATGGACAAGGCTGCAGATGGACACTGATAAGGCTGCATTGATGGGCATTTAAATGTAAGTTTTTTTCCTTAACCACTTCAGCCCCGGAAGGTTTTACCCCCTTCCTGACCAGAGCACTTTTTACAATTTGGCACTGCGTCGCTTTAACTGCTAATTGCGCGGTCATGCAATCCTGTACCCAAACCAAATTTGCGTCCTTTTCTTCCCACAAATAGAGCTTTCTTTTGATGGTATTTGATCACCTCTGCCGTTTTTATTTTTTGCGCTATACACGGAAAAAGACCGAAAATTTTGAAAAAAAATGATATTTTCTACTTTTTGTTCTAAAAAAAATCCAATAAACTCAATTTTAGTCATACATTTAGGCCAAAATGTATTCGGCCACATGTCTTTGGTAAAAAAAATGTCAATAAGTGTATAGTTATTGATTTGCGCAAAAGTTATAGCGCCTACAAACTAGGGTACATTTTCTGGAATTTACACAGCCTTTAATTTATGACTGCCTATGTCATTTCTTGAGGTGCTAAAATGGCAGGGCAGTATAAAAACCCCACAAATGACCCCATTTTGGAAAGTAGACACCCCAAGGAAATTGCTGAGAGGCATGTTGAGCCCATTGAATATTAATTTTTTTTGTCCCAAGTGATTGAATAATGACAACAACAAAAAAAAAATTACAAAAAGTTGTCACTAAATGATATATTGCTCACACAGGCCATGGGCATATGTGGAATTGCACCCCAAAATACATTTAGCTACTTCTCCTTAGTATGGGGATACCACATGTGTGGGACTTTTTGGGAGCCTAGCCGCGTACGGGGCCCTGAAAACCAATCACTGCCTTCGGGATTTCTAAGGGCGTACATTTTTTATTTTACTCCTCACTACCTATCACAGTTTTGAAGGCCATAAAATGCCCAGATGGCATAAACCCCCCCAAATGACCCCATTTTGGAAAGTAGACACCCCAAGCTATTTGCTGAGAGGCATGGTGAGTATTTTGCAGCTCTCATTTGTTTTTGAAAATAAAGAAAGACGAGAAAAAAAAATTTTTTTTTTCTTTTTTCAATTTTCAAAACTTTGTGACAAAAAGTGAAGTCTGCAAAATACTCACTATACCTCTCAGCAAATAGCTTGGGGTGTCTACTTTCCAAAATGGGGTCATTTGGGGTTTTTTTTGCCACCTGGGCATTCCATGGCCTCCGAAACTGTGATAGGCAGTGAAGAGTGAAATCAAAAATTTACAGCCTTAGAAAGCCTGAAGGCGGTGCTTGGTTTTCGGGGTCCCGTACGCGGCTAGGCTCCCAAAAAGTCCCACACATGTGGTATCCCCGTACTCAGGAGAAGCAACAGAATGTATTTTGGGGTGTAATTTCACATATTCCCATGGTGTTTGAGCAATATATCATTTAGTGACAACTTTGCGCAAAAAAAATAAAAAAAATAAAAAATTGTCTCTTTCCCGCAACTTGTGTCACAATATAAAATATTCCATGGACTCGACATGCCTCTCAGCAAATAGCTTGGGGTGTCTACTTTCCAAAATAGGGTCATTTGGGGGGGTTTTGAACTGTCCTGGCATTTTATGCACAACATTTAGAAGCTTATGTCACACATCACCCACTCTTCTAACCACTTGAAGACAAAGCCCTTTCTGACAATTTTTGATTACATAAAAAAAAAATTTTTTTTTGCAAGAAAATTACTTTGAACCCCCAAACATTATATATTTTTTAAAGCAAATGCCCTACAGATTAAAATGGTGGGTGTTTCATTTTTTTTTTTCACACAGTATTTGCGCAGCGATTTTTCAAACGCATTTTTTGGGGAAAAAACACACTTTTTTAAATTTTAATACACTAAAACACACTATATTGCCCAAATATCTGATGAAATAAAAAAGATGATCTTAGACCGAGTACATGGATACCAAACATGACATGCTTTAAAATTGCGCACAAACGTGCAGTGGCGACAAACTAAATACATTTTTAAAAGCCTTTAAAAGCCTTTACAGGTTACCACTTTAGATTTACAGAGGAGGTCTACTGCTAAAATTACTGCCCTCGATCTGATGTTCGCGGTGATACCTCACATGCATGGTGCAATTGCTGTTTACATTTGACGCCAGACTGATGCTTGCGTTCGCCTTAGCGCGAGAGCAGGGGGGACAGGGGTGCTTTTTTTTTTTTTTTTTTTTTTTCTTTATTTTTTTTTTTTTTTTTATCTTAACTGTTCCTTTCATTTTTTTTTTTTAAAATCATTTTTATTGTTATCTCAGGGAATGTAAATATCCCCTATCATAGCAATAGGTAGTGACAGGTACTCTTTTTTGAAAAAATTGGGGTCTATTAGACCCTGGATTTCTCCTCTGCCCTCAAAGTATCTGACCACACCAAGATCGGTGTGATAAAATGCTTTCCCAATTTCCCAATGGCGCTGTTTACATCTGGCGAAATCTAAGTCATAAAATGCTCCTAGCTTCCGGTTTCTTAGGCCATAGAGATGTTTGGAGCCACTCTGGTCTCTGATCAGCTCTATGGTCAGCTGGCTGAATCACTGGCTGCATTTTCAGGTTCCCTGTTGAGACAGGAGAGCCAGAGAAAAACACGGAAGATGTTGGGGGGGGCATTCCCTCCCACTGCTTGTAAAAGCAGTCTAGAGGCTAATTAGCCGCTAAGATTGCTTTTACATGAAAGCCAACCGCTGGCTGAAAAGAATGATACCAAGATGATACCTAAATCTGCAGGCATCATTCTGGTATAACCACTCAAAGTCGTGAATGGCGTACCTGAAGACAAAAAAATGGTTAACAATAAAGCACAGTAAACGGTAAAGTATAAAAAATTGCATACCCGAAAAGCAAACATGATAAAACATAATAACAATAAAACATTGCAGAATAGAATACAGTAGAAAAGAGCAGAACAATAGAGAGAATATAGAGAGAGAGAACAATAAAACGACAACTATTTTTTTTTATTTTATATTTTTGTATTTTTTTTTTTTTTTTTACACTTTTTTTTGTAACTGTAACTTTTATAACTATAACCGGTTCCAGGTTCGGGTCTCTCAAAATGCGATGGCATCTTGGGAGACCCTGTGAAAGTGTGCCTAGTCTGTGCAATGCTGTACCCTACGTTAATACTCAACTAGTGAATGGTAGCGTTCAAAACATTCACCAATGCAAAGACCAGCATTGTCAGGACAGGAGGGACAATAATAGCGGGTGTCACGCCTATATCCGCGCTTGCTGCAGACACAACATCTTTTTTGGGGGGGTTCGTTGGGTAGGGGTACTCGGGAGGACATAAAGAAAATGCCTCTCATGCAGCTGACTGCATTTGGTTGGGGATGTGAATGGGGGAAGTACGGGCGCTGCAGAAGCGGTGGGTTCCCAATTAGGATTGGCGAATGGCAATTGAAAAAATGAATGAAAATATATGTAGTGCAGCTGGGCATCAGGCCTTATTATTAAATGCATTAATGTCCAGTACCACGTTAATACCCAGGGGGGAGAGCGTACGGAGCTCATGGATCCAGAAGGTCTCCAACTGTGATACCCCTCTGGTCCTGGCACCACCCCTCCAGGGAGCAATGTATTTATCAATCACCACAAATTGTGTTCCTTTAATTACACGATTGTGATTTTAACTTGTAATGTCTTGGGACAGTATGTTTGGTATCACCATTCTTGATGAGAGCAATATGCTCCGCTACTCTAACCACAAAGGAGCGGATGGTGCGACCTACATACTGTTTCCCACAGTGACATGTGATTAAATAAACAATGTAACTGGTACTACACATACAGAACTGTTTGATAGGATAGCTTTTCTGGGTAACTGTAGATGTAAATGACACAGTTTTCCGTCCTATCCCCGAATTATGTTGGCACATTGTGCACTTTCTGCATGAGTAGAACCCTTCCATCTCATGAAAAAATGGCTGACGTATGGGGGGGTTAATGATATTTGGGGCGATTTTACTCTGTAAAGTTGGGGCTCCTCTGAAGATGACTTTGGCCCGATCGGGCAGAACTGTATTTAAAACTCGGTCATTTCTCAGAATGCCCCAATGTTTTGAGAGAATAGCCTTGACCTGTTTATGCTGAGTGGAGAAGGAAGTGAACATAGACCACCTATAAGTGTCTCCCAGTTCTCTTTTAGGTTTCTCCTCCAATAGAGACTCCCTGTTAACCGCGAGAGCATGTTGGAATTCACGATCAACAAGGCTAGGGTTATAATCTTTGTCTAAGAATTTTTGTCTTAGAAATTCAGACTGTACTTTGAAGGTGTCTACATCAGAGCAGTTCCTTCGTAGTCTGAGGAACTGGCTGCGTGGCACAGAGTCAAGCCAGGATCGATGGTGACAGCTGTCAGGTGGTATGAAGCTGTTACGATCCGTGGCTTTGAAATGTGTCCGGAAATTAAATTTGCCACTACGTATTCCAATCTCCAAATCCAAAAAATTAATTTTGTCTCTACTGGCTGTATAAGACAAAGAAATACCTCTGTCATTATCATTCAAAGACTTAAAAAACAAATCAAGAGATTCGGTACTACCTCTCCAGAGGAGGAGGATGCCGTCTATGTAATGCACCCATAACGTAAGGGAAGGATCCCTACTGGCATAGATGACATCCTCCTCCCACTTCGCCATAAATAAATTGGCGAGGCTAGGGGCGAACTTCGCACCCATAGCCACGCCACGCAACTGTAAATAATACTGTTGATTAAACCAAAAATAATTTCGCTTGGTAGCGAATTCCAATAACTCTATGATAAAGGAGCGTTGGAAAGAGGCGATACTGGGGTCCCTTTCTAGAAAATACTGAACGGCATCTATCCCCTTGTCTTGGGGAATGCACGTGTAAAGGGATGCGACATCTGCTGTCGCAATAATATGGTCCTCATGTAGTTCAAAATTCTCCAATAAACGGATGATAGCTCCTGTATCCTTCAAGTAGGACGGCATGTGTTTCACTAGGGGTTGGAGATAAAAATCAATGTACCGGCCTATACGTGAGGTGACAGAATCTATCCCACTCACGATAGGCCGGCCAGGTGGTTGTAGTGGATTTTTGTGGACCTTGGGCAAATAATAGATGGTTGGAACCCTAGGTGCCAAGGGTACCAGAAAGTCTCTCTCTTTTCTATTTAAAATGCCCAGATCATAACCTCTTTTCACGATATCAGACAGCTCTCTCTTCTATACAGAAGTGGGATTGTTAGATATAATTTTATATGTCTCGGGTTCATTGAGGATTCTATGCATCTCTAGTTCATAGTCTTTTTTGTCTAGGACAACTATCCCACCACCCTTATCCACAGGGCGGATGACCAGATCTTTTTGCGAACATAGGGATTTGAGACCTATGTTGGAGAAAGGATGGTGGCGTATACGTTTGTCCGGAAGTTCCGCTAAATCTTTGAGAACAAGATCTCTGAAGATACCTATAGTGGGTGCTACAGGGACACGTGGATTAAATAGTGAGGGGTTACATAGACCTGAATGAAGAGTTCCAGATGAAACGGCACGACCTCCACCCCTGTAGGGGTTAGAAATGAGGTAGCGCTGAATATTTAATTTCCGTATATATTTATGCACATCAATATAAGTGCCAAATCTATCCAATTTTCTTGGGGGGAGCAAACTTCAAGCCTTTGTCTAGGACAGAAAGTTCCTCCTTGGTTAATGACTTGGCACTTAGATTGAAGACTCCTTGGCCTTTTAAGTTTTCCTTCTCTTTCCTCCTTTGTGCTCTTCTCCCTCCCCTTGTACCTCTCTTGGCTCTGGACCCCTTTTTCTTGGTCTTTGGTCCTCGTAAAAAACCTGGCCATTGTATTTATTGGATTGATGATAACCATGGGGTGACTGCACACGTCTAGAAGCGATATCATATCTATAGTCATCTCTATATTCTTCATCTCGCACACCCCTAAGGGGAGAATACCTATTATGCGTGGCAGGGGGAGGTTGGTGATAATAATAAGGATCGGTGTGGTATGTGTCAGTATAACCTCCATGTCGGGATGTGGAGGTATCTTTAGGTCTCTAATAAGATTCAGAGTGACGCACACCACGACTATGTTGTCCCCTAGTCCCACGTTTACCTCTGTTTTGGCCTCTACCTCTCTGGTTGCCATAAGGAGTATGTGGGGTGTAATGACGTACTCTGGTGCGTGATGGAGATTCATATCTCAAATCATCACTCCTTCTGGCACCAATTGGAGTACCTATGTGTTGAATCTCCATATCCGTTGTTCCAGATGTGGGGATATTGGAGGGACCTGCTGCAGAGGGTAAAGAAGTGGTAACAGTTGAATTGGAGGCGTATAGTTTCTGCCAACCAAATACGGTACCATTCTTATAGTCCTCCATATCCCTAGCATACTTTTTTTGCTTTTTATTTTTCTGATCTTTATCCTCCTTTTCCATATAATTCTGGAGGTTGGATGAAAGAGCATTGTACTCGGGAGAGTTTTTATGGGATGAAAGTTTATCCTTAATCTCCTTAATTTCCAAGAGACCAATCCCTGCCTCATTAAAATATCTAAACCAAGAATCGATCTCTGGTTCTCCCTGTGGGGGCTGTACGTCCCACCTGAGACTTCTGGGGACCATTTGGTCCGAAATATATTGCTCAAGGAACACTACGTCCCATAGTAGATGGAGTTCAGAGGACATAATGTTCTTAAGCCTTATAAATAAACCACCCAATTCGGTGTCATTGTTTGTGACTACAAAGACACACTCTGTATTCACAGTACGGGAGGCTCTGTAGTCAAAGACGTCCATATTGCTATGGGCAAAAAATAGGTTGCAGCAAAATGTAATCAAAAAAATCACAAAGACAGGTATATCAATAATTCTGCGCTACCCAAAAAATAGAATAGAATCAGCAGCTAACACCACCAATAGGATATGGGCAAATAATAGTAAAACAAAAATATGTGTAGCGCTAAAAGTACAATATAAAGACACTGAAGTCAAACAAAAAATGTGAGGGGGTATCTGAGGTGTATACTGGCCTCTAGGGGATGTCCCCTTTTATCATCCCCTACCACTCACATGACAGGTACCAAGGATGCAAGATAACACCATCCCTTAACACGGAGGGGCACCCAGGGATAACACACTTTCCCACAACATACATAGATAAAACAAAAATATGTGTAGCGCTAAGAGTACAATATAAAGACACTGAAGTCAAACAAAAAATGTAAAACATAAAAGAAGAAAGAAAAAGTCCTCAATGTATATATAAAGCATAGTCCACATAGATGTGATGATTTCGTGAGGAAGGCAATTCAAATACGTGACATCCAAGGTGAAAAGATAGAAGAAGCACACCACCACCGAAAATGGAGAGGCTTACCAGATCTCATGGACCCCAGAGGGCATACGCCCAAATGGGTCAAATCAAGCTTGGGTGGTGGTAATTTCAGGAACCTCATTCAACACACTATTGACCCCAATGGTTTCACTTCCGGCCGGCATCTGGCTCCATAGAGAGGCGTGAATCGCACGCCGGCGGCCATTTTGCCGGAATACCGGAAGTGACACTGTTTACACAGTGTGGAGCGATCCCCCATTAACAGAATCATTGTCTCTATATATACCTTGCTGGCTGCAGTGGGGGGACCCCCCAGACGATGTCTAATAGGACCAAACGCGTCGGGTAGGATCCCACTGCCGCCATTTTCTGTACAGCGCTGTTTTTACCAAGACGTACATGTGAGTGTATTTCTTATTTTAATAAATTTTGATATTTGGTTTACGGAATTACGCTATGTGGCCTTTTTCCTCCTTATTTTCATAATACCATCATCTACTCCTCAACCTTATCCTGAGGGACACACGAGTCCATGGTATATTTCTGGATGTCTATTTCCATCATACCTGTGGAATATCCATCATCACCCACCACCCAAGCTTGATTTGACCCATTTGGGCGTATGCCCTCTGGGGTCCATGAGATCTGGTAAGCCTCTCCATTTGCGGTGGTGGTGTGCTTCTTCTATTTTTTCACCTTGGATGTCACATATTTGAATTGCCTTCCTCACGAAATCATCACATCTATGTGGACTATGCTTTATATATACATTGAGGACTTTTTCTTTCTTCTTTTATGTTTTACATTTTTTGTTTGACTTCAGTGTCTTTATATTGTACTCTTAGCGCTACACATATTTTTGTTTTATCTATGTATGTTGTGGGAAAGTGTGTTATCCCTGGGTGCCCCTCCGTGTTAAGGGATGGTGTTATCTTGCATCCTTGGTACCTGTCATGTGAGTGGTAGGGGATGATAAAAGGGGACATCCCCTAGAGGCCAGTATACACCTCAGATACCCCCTCAAACACCGCAACAAAAGGGAATTGTTCTATAAACAAGATATGGCCTGGGCATGGTTTCCTTCTTGGACAGGATGGGTATAGACATGATGAAAAGGTTGAACAATTATATATTACAATTATATTGGATGAGATAATGGAGAGGAATTCAGATGACATTGCTATGTTAAACATAGAAACTAGAGCAATTAGAAAACAGCTAGAACTCCATGAGTTGGCTATAGAAAGCATGAGTGCAGCTCTCACAGGTTTATGTGAAATGACTGAGGACTACGAATGCTGTACTTGGATCTCTAACACAAGTGCCAAGGTGCCTGACTACTATGATATTATTGCACAACACCAAAAAGATGTAGGCCAGCTCCAGCAGGAAGCTAATGACATTGCTAAAACATGGAGCCCATTTTAGAATGCAGGATTTGGGTTTGGAGGTGTATTTTCACGGTTAAAAGACATTGTTCTTGTCATTGTTATGATATTTATCCTTGCTCTGATTCTTTACCTCTGTTTTAAGTGTTGTACCTGCATAATTGCATGCATTCAATCTCCTGATGATAAGGTTCTATCCTACATGACATACATTAAGAATCATCAGGCAATCTATGCCACAAATAAAATAAAAAAGATGCAGCGCTAAAAAAAAAATTTTTTGACTGTGGTGAAAAGAAAGTGACTAAGAAAGACTAAGGCATAGTCTCATAAATATCAATATGTGATAATTAATGTACATTTAAACAGTAAATCACAAACATAAAATTATAAATAAATAAAAGTGACTGTGTTAAAGAGATAAATAAAAAAGACTAAGCAAAGTCTCATAGAAAAAACAAAATGTGATAATTGATATATACATAAGCTTTAAAACATATAAACCATGAAGCAGATGAATAATCAACTCATGAAAAAAGTACACTTATAATAGAAAAAACAAGGGATAGGATAATCCCACAAAGTGACAGTCCAAAAAAGTGACCAAGAGAAAACAAACATCCGTGAAAGTGCCAGGAAAACAAAGGGTTATCTTCCGTGTCTCTTCACACTCAAGATAGAAAATGAAATGCGCTTACCAGATGGCAATGACTGCTATTACGGCAGTTTCGCCCAGCACAGGGAAATCGGTCTCCCCACAACCCAAAACGCAAAGCAGCATCTACCAGCAGATGATTCTCAGGGATATAAAATGAAAAGAATCCATAGTGTAGCATGTACAAAAAGGAATGATTTATTGAAGATAAAAACACACTTACAATATTGCAGTAAGTAAAGAGCGGTGGGATAAATCATGTGTAATAGTCCCGGCATCTCCGTCTGTAACCTCCACTTCCTAAGTTCGTGTGTTAGCCCATCCAAGAAAACGTGATGACGTCGCAGGCTCCTCCCTACGCGTTTTGTTACGATAGGACGACGTCTGAGTATTGGCCAAGCGTTTGACGTCATCACATTTTCCTGCCGTAATAGCAGTCATTGCCATCTGGTAAGCGCGTTTCATTTTCTATCTTGAGTGTGAAGAGACACGGAAGATGACCCTTCGTTTTCCTGGCACTTTCACGGATGTTTGTTTTCTCTTGGTCACTTTTTTGGACTGTCACTTTGTGGGATTATCCTATCCCTTTTTTTTCTATTATAAGTGTACTTTATTCACGAGTTGATTATTCATCTGCTTCATTGTTTATATGTTTTAAAGCTTATGTATATATCAATTATCACATTTTGGTTTTTCTATGAGACTTTGCTTAGTCTTTTTTATTCATCTCTTTAACACAGTCACTTTTATTTATTTATAATTTTATGTTTGTGATTTACTGTTTAAATGTACATTAATTATCACATATTGATATTTATGAGACTATGCCTTAGTCTTTCTTAGTCACTTTCTTTTCACCACAGTCAAAAAAAATTTTTTTTTTAGCGCTGCATCTTTTTTGTTTTATTTGTTACTCTGAGGTTTGATACTAGACTTCTAGGTGCTGGAAGCTTTGTTCTTATACACTTTTTTTACACTCATATATATTATTTGTACTTTAAGCACAGCTTTATTCTCGATTTTCCAATCTATGCCACAATCCCACAATCCCTAGAACACTGGATAGAATGTAGAGATCAACTTATATGATCTAAGAGGGGATTGAAGGCATATTTAGCTTAACCACATCCATTTTAGAATAATCAGTTTCCATTTTGTGTTTTATCTTGTACTCTATTTTACAAACAGCTGTGTTACTGTCTATTGTTCTTGTTATCTTTTCCTAGTTTTGTTTCTCATATGATACTTCCAATTTCTCGTAAAGCACGTGATTTCCCATAAATTACGTTGTATGAATATTTCTGTTGAGTTTCGGTTTGTCGTAAATTTTGCTTGCATTTGATTGGATAATCTGTATTAACGTTCAGGGGGCTGTACTTTCTCACAATACCCCCTTTTATATTCACTGAGACAGAATAAAGATTTAGATTTGCTTGGAGAGACTTTGTCATTGTTTTTTTATCATTGTCTCAATGGGCTAATCTCACAGGCCTGTGGGGATTGTAAGGTACACCTTATGCAGAGTTATCAAGGGTCTAAAAATACCCCTAGACAATCTACATTCCTAACACAGCACGCAAGGGGGACCTAATGGCAATGACTCCTATGGAACACATGTGTCGACAATATGATAAACTTAGGGGTCATATATCTGAAATATACACGATTTTAACATATGTCTCAACAAAACTGAACTATATGACCCAATGGGAACAAGATTTTCAAGAAACTCTGGACCTTGAGGAATGGCACTCGATAGCAATGACAGCTTCTCGATCACTTGCCTACACCTCAATTATAGAAGCTAATTATAAGGTATTATTAAGATGGTATATGGTATGTACCCGGGGCTACCCGGGAGAGCTTTTGGGGCTGCGGCCAGGTGGGAACAGAATACCATATATGGTGGACATGTCCTAAAGTACGGAGATTCTGGATCAGGGTCTACAACTTTTTATACACCCTCACCCAGATCAACCTGGCCAAATCCGCAAAGCATGCACTCCTGGGTAGCAGGGTAGTTGAAGCCTCAAAAACCCATAGAAGGCTTCTTACATTCATATTCATATCAGCTTAAATCACAATACCAAGAAACTGGAAGTCTGCAGCCCTACCATTCGACCAACCTAAATGCAAAATGTCATAGCTTATGTTAAATGAAAGATTAACAGCAGTTATGCAGGATAACATGAAGTTGTTTAACAAAGTAAGTATGGGACCCATGGATCAGATACCTAACAAACGACCCCAGGACAAATACGAACCAGGACCCTTCTTGAATGGCATGACAAGGAGCGTGGAGCCTCCCTGTCAGAGAACCATCACAAATGCTCGTTTCCGTGCGCCAGCCAGACGTGCAGCACGAACGAGTGAGCCCCGGACCAGGCACGCACGTTAGCACTCTCATACGAACGAGTGCACGTCAGTGTGGGCACGTCCGCACGCCAACGAATCACGGCGCAAGGCGCCCTATTTAAAGGATCAGCATACTAGTGTCAGTGCTGGATTGTCTTAGCTAGTTCCTGTATCCTTGCTGCTGTTTTGATTGAACCTTGATCCTGAACCCTTGGCTTTCCTGACTACTCTTTCGGATTATCCCTGCAACTCTGCCTACCTCTGCTTCCTGTACCGAACCCAGCTTGAACTTCTGACTACGGCTCTGTCTTCCGGTCTTGTACCTCTCTGCCAGCTCGTTGCCAACCACCGCCAGCTCCTGACTACGAACCTGCCTGCCGATTGTGTACCTTCCTGCCAGCACGTTGCCGACACCTGCCTGTCCCCGACCTTGCAAGTACTCCTGTTGGACTTTCCTGAACCAATCCAGGATCGGCATCCCACCAGTTCCTCTAAGGCTCCGGTGTTCCTTATCCTGTCAGCAGGCACCTGCGCCCTTCCGTTGCCCTAGCAGCCCTGTCTCAACCTCCAGGGGTGCTAGGACCGGAACTCTGCAAGAGGCCACCCTCATCATTTCAGACTCCGCTGTAAGGTACGTGACACCCCCTCTCCTCCCCCCAACTTTGACTTCTATTTTCTCTGAGTCCATTTTCCTTCCTTTTATAATCTATCCCCTTCCCTCTTTAAGACCCTGGCCAAATGAGGTCTGAACGGTGCCCCTCGGATGTTTGGAGAGCCAGACTCCTCCAACAGGTAGCTGGGGAGCTGGTGTCTCCCGGCGGGTGGGACGTACTCTGGGACCTATGTTATAGAGCAGTGGCGGAATTACCAGGGTCGCAACAGTCGCACTTGCGACGGGACCCGGCATTCAGTCACTGTCGGGGGGCCCAGTGTGGTTGCTATTCACACACGGCTCTGAGCGGAGATCGGTGTCTGTCATGGAACCGTAGCACAGAGACACCGGCATTAACGTTCTATTTGCCCGTCCGTCCTCTCTGGCCTGGGATGAGAGAGGAAACACAGCTGATCTCACTGCTCCCCCTTCTCCCCCCTCCCCTCTCCTGTGTGTTCCGTGGGAAATGTGAGCTTCTTAGCTTCACACTTGACTGCCCGTGGAGCACACAGGAGAGGGGAGGGGGGGAAGGGGGAGCAGTGAGATCAGCTGTGTGTCTTCTCCCATCCCCTGCCAGAGAGGATGGACGGGCAAATAGAACGTTAAGGAAAGCAAAAATAAAATTTAAGTACAGCGCTACGTTTAGAAAGAAAGTGAAAAGCAGCCAACACACCTATAGACTAAAGGCAGAAAAAAAACAAAAGAAACAAAAGTGTGGCGCTATATATCACATCCACAGCCGTGTGTATTACAATAAGGACATATAAAAATAGTGAATACTACCAAAAAATGTATGATCATAAAATGGATAGTGTCAAATAATTAATCAGTGTTGATAACATATAAAGTAAATACACAATAATGCTTAATCATCAGATGTGCCAGTGATTAGTAGAAACCCGTGCTGGTTCCATGAGCCAGACACCAAACATAAAAAACATAAAACTTTAAAAGTCCATAAAAAATGTGTAGAAAAATAGTGAAGAAAACATCAACAGAGTTCAAAGGGGGTGATGCATGGCCAGATGGTATTCACAGAATTTTATTCGCACCAAATCTGGTGAGTGGGCAGAAGACGCACCAAAGTCGCACCAAAACTGGTGAGTGGGCAGAAGGGAAACCACAAGTGTGCATAGATTGTACATCAGTGCCAGGGCCAACACCAGGAGTAGAGGAGGCTTACCGGAGAAAATTGACCTGAAATGGCGTACGCCAGACAAGTCAAAAAAGCATAATAACCACTGGTTCTGGGAAATGCGTCTTGTCAGATGTCATCAACAGATGGTGGAAAGAAAAAGGGGGGGGTCCGCACGGCTTCCTCTCCCATAGGTAATCCAGCATAAGCCAAACGTGTAGTTTCATATGCCATGCAAGGAGCAAACAAAACTCACATAGCGTAATAACGATTTAAAACACTAGTTTATTAAAATAATAAAAAACAAACTCACATTTGGAAGAACGAAACAGAGCTCAAATGGTAAATAGCGGCGATCGTGAGGGGTCCACCCGACATGTTTCAGCTAAGGAGCCGACATCTGGGGTAGAATAAATAGAACGTTAATGCTGGTGTCTCTGTGCCACTGTTCCATGACAGACACGAGCTCCGCTCAGAGCCATGCTGTCCTGAGAAGGCAGACGGTACTGATGGACATTAATAACATTCACTGATGAGCACTGATAGAAGGCACTGATGGGCACTGATAGGAGGCACTGATGAGCACTGATGGAAGACACTGATGAGCTCTGATAGGAGGCACTGATGGACACTGATAGGAGGCACTGATGGGCACTGATAGAAGGCACTGATGAGCACTGATAGAAGGCACTGATGGGCACTGATAGATGGCACTGATGAGCACTGATAAAAGGCACTGATGGGCACTGATAGAAGGCACTGATGGGCACTGATAGAAGGCACTGATGAGCACTGATGGGCACCGATGAGCACTAATAGAAGGCACTGATGGGCACTGATAGAAGGCTCTGATGAGCACTGATAGAATGCACTGATGGGCACTGATAAGCACTGATAGGAGGCACTGATGAGCACTGATGGGCACTGATTAGCACTGATAGAAGGCACTGATGAGCACTGATGGAAGGCACTGATGAGCACTGATAGGAGGCACTGATGGGCACTGATAGAAGGCACTGATGGGCACTGATAGAAGGCACTGATGAGCACTGATAGAAGGCACTGATGGGCACTGATAGAAGGCACTGATGAGCACTGATGGGCACTGATAGAAGGCACTGATGGGCACTGATAGAAGGCACTGATGGGCACTGATAGACGGCACTGATGACCACTGATGGGCACCGATGAGCACTGATAGAAGGCACTGATGAGCACTGATAGAAGGCACTGATGAGCACTGATGGAAGGTACTGATGGGCACTGATAGAAGGCACTGATGGGCACTGATAAAAGGCACTGATGGACATTGATGAGCACTGATGGGCACTGATAGAAAGCACTGATGGGCACTGATAGAAGGCACTGATGGGCACTGATAGACAGCACTGATGGGCACTGATGGGCACCAATGGGCACCGATGAGCACTGATAGAAGGCACTGATGAGCATTGATAGAAGGCACTGATGAGCACTGATGGAAGGCACTGATGAGCACTGATAGAAGGCACTGATGAGCACTGATAGAAGGCACTGATGAGCACTGATGGAAGGTACTGATGAGCACTGATAGGAGGCACTGATGGGCACTGATAGGAGGCACTGATGGGCACTGATAGAAGGCACTGATGAGCACTGATAGAAGGCACTGATGAGCATTGATAGAATGCACTGATGAGCACTGATAGAAGGCACTGATGAGCACTGATGGAAGGTACTGATGGGCACTGATAGAAGGCACTGATGGGCACTGATAGAAGGCACTGATGGGCATTGATGAGCACTGATAGAAAGCACTGATGGGCACTGATAGAAGGCACTGATGGGCACTGATAGACAGCACTGATGGGCACTGATGGGCACCGATGGGCACCGATGAGCACTGATAGAAGGCACTGATGAGCATTGATAGAAGGCACTGATGAGCACTGATGGAAGGCACTGATGAGCACTGATAGAAGGCACTGATGAGCACTGATGGAAGGTACTGATGAGCACTGATAGGAGGCACTGATGGGCACTGATAGGAGGCACTGATGGGCACTGATAGAAGGCACTGATGAGCACTGATAGAAGGCACTGATGGGCACTGATAGAATGCACTGATGAGCACTGATAGAAGGCACTGATGAGCATTGATAGAATGCACTGATGAGCACTGATAGAAGGTACTGATGAGCACTGATGGAAGGTACTGATGGGCACTGATAGGAGGCACTGATGGGCACTGATAGAAGGCACTGATGGGCATTGATGAGCACTGATAGAAAGCACTGATGGGCACTGATAGAAGGCACTGATGGGCACTGATAGACAGCACTGATGGGCACCGATGGGCACCGATGAGCACTGATAGAAGGCACTGATGAGCATTGATAGAAGGCACTGATGAGCACTGATGGAAGGCACTGATGAGCACTGATAGAAGGCACTGATGAGCACTGATGGAAGGTACTAATGAGCACTGATAGGAGGCACTGATGGGCACTGATAGGAGGCACTGATGGGCACTGATAGAAGGCACTGATGAGCACTGATAGAAGGCACTGATGGGCACTGATAGAATGCACTGATGAGCACTGATAGAAGGCACTGATGAGCACTGATGGAAGGCACTGATGAGCACTGATGAGCACTGATAGAAGGCACTGATGAGCACTGATGGAAGGCACTGATGAGCACTGATAGGAGAGACTGATGGGCAATGATAGAAGGCACTGATGAGCACTGATAGAAGGCACTGATGGGCACTGATAGAAGGCATTGATGGGTACTGATAGAAGGCACTGATGGGCATTGATAGAAGGCACTGATGAGCACTGATGGAAGGCACTGATGAGCACTGATAAAAGGCACTGATGAGCACTGATAGAAGGCACTGATGGGCACTGATAGAAGGCACTGATGGGCACTGATAGAAGGCACTGGTGAGCACTGGTAGAAGGCACTGATGGGCACTGATAGAAGGCACTGATGAGCACTCATAGAAGGCAATGATGGGCACTGATAGAAGGCACTGATGGACACTGATAGAAGGCACTGATAGAAGGCACTGGTGAGCACTGATAGAAGGCACGGATGGGCACTGATAGAAGGCACTGATGAGCACTCATAGAAGGCAATGATGGGCACTGATAGAAGGCACTGATACACACTGATAGAAGGCACTGATGGAAATTAATATCATTCACTGATGAGCACTGATAGGAGGCACTGATGAGCACTGATAGAAGGTACTGATGGGCACTGATAGAAGGCACTGATGAGCACTCATAGAAGGCACTGATGAGCACTGATAGAAGTTACTGATGAGCACTGATAGAAGGCACTGATGGGCACTGATAGAAGGCACTGATGGGCATTGATAGAAGGCACTGATGAGCACTCATAGAAGGCAATGATGGGCACTGATAGAAGGCACTGATACACACTGATAGAAGGCACTGATGGAAATTAATATCATTCACTGATGAGCACTGATAGGAGGCACTGATGAGCACTGATAGAAGGCACTGATGAGCACTGATAGAAGGTACTGATGGGCACTGATAGAAGGCACTGATGAGCACTCATAGAAGGCACTGATGAGCACTGATAGAAGTTACTGATGAGCACTGATAGAAGGCACTGATGGGCACTGATAGAAGGCACTGATGGGCATTGATAGAAGGCACTGATGAGCACTGATGAGCACTGATAAAAGGCACTGATGAGCACTGATAGAAGGCACTGATGGGCACTGATAGAAGGCACTGATGGGCACTGATAGAAGGCACTGGTGAGCACTGATAGAAGGCACTGATGGGCACTGATAGAAGGCACTGATGAGCACTCATAGAAGGCAATGATGGGCACTGATAGAAGGCACTGATGGACACTGATAGAAGGCACTGATGGGCACTGATAGAAGGCACTGGTGAGCACTGATAGAAGGCACTGATGGGCACTGATAGAAGGCACTGATGAGCACTCATAGAAGGCAATGATGGGCACTGATAGAAGGCACTGATGCACACTGATAGAAGGCACTGATGGAAATGAATATCATTCACTGATGAGCACTGATAGGAGGCACTGATGGGCACTGATGAGCACTGATAGAAGGCACTGATGAGCACTGATAGAAGGTACTGATGGGCACTGATAGAAGGCACTGATGAGCACTCATAGAAGGCACTGATGAGCACTGATAGAAGTTACTGATGAGCACTGATGGGCACTGATAGAAGGCACTTATGAGCACTGATGGAAGGCACTGATGAGCACTGATAGGAGGCACTGATGGGCACTGATAGGAGGCACTGATGGGCACTGATAGAAGGCACTGATGGGCACTGATAGGAGGCACTGATGAGCACTGATAGGAGGCACTGATGGGCACTGATAGGAGGCACTGATGGGCACTGATAGAAGGCACTGATAGGCAGTGATAGAAGGCACTGATGGGCACTGGTGAGCACTGATAGAAGGCACTGATGGGCACTGATAGAAGGCACTGATGAGCACTGATAGAAGGCACTGATGGGCACTGATAGAAGGCACTTATGAGCACTGATAGAAGGCACTGGTGGGCACTGATAGAAGGCACTGATGAGCACTGATGGAAGGCACTGATGAGCACTGATAGGAGGCACTGATGGGCACTGATAGGAGGCACTGATGGGCACTGATAGAAGGCACTGATGAGCACTGAGAGAAGGCACTGATAGGCAGTGATAGAAGGCACTGATGGGCACTGTTGAGCACTGATAGAAGGCACTGATGGGCACTGATAGAAGGCACTGATGAGCACTGATAGAAGGCACTGATGAGCACTGATGGAAGGCACTGATAGGAGGCACTGATGGGCACTGATAGGAGGCACTGATGGGCACTGATAGAAGGCACTGATGAGTACTGATAGAAAGCACTGATGGGCACTGATAGAAGGCACTGATGGGCACTGATGAGCACTGATAGAAGGCACTGATAGAAGGCACTGATGGGCACTGATAGAAGGCACTGATGAGCACTGATAGAAGGCACTGATGGGCACTGATAGAAGGCACTGATGAGCACTGATAGAAGGCACTAATGAGCACTGATAGAAGGCACTGATGGGCACTGATAGAAGGCACTGATGGGCACTGATAGAAGGCACTGATAGAAGACACTGATGGGCACTGATGAGCACTGATAGAAGGCACTGATGGACACTGATAGAAGGCACTGATGAGCACTGATAGAAGGCACTGATGGAAATTAATAGCATTCACTGATGAGCACTGATAGGAGGCACTGATGAGCACTGATAGAAGGCACTGATGAGCACTGATAGAAGGTACTGATGGGCACTGATAGAAGGCACTGATGGGCACTGATGAGCACTGATAGAAGGCACTGATAGCAGTTACTGATGAGCACTGATAGAAGGCACCGATGAGCACTGATAGAAGGCACCGATGGGCACTGATAGAAGGCACTGATGGGCACTAATAGAAGGCACTGATGAGCACTGATAGAAGGCACTGATAGAAGGCACTGATGAGCACTGATAGAAGGCACTGATGGGCACTGATAGAAGGCACTAATGGGCACTGATAGGAAACATTTATGGGCACTGATAGGAGGCACTAATGGGCACTGATAGGAGGAATTTTTGGGCACCGATGAGCACTGATGGGAGGCACTGATGGGCACTGATAGAAGACACTAATGGGCACTGATAGAAGGAGCTAATGGGCAGTGATAGAAGGCACTAATGGGCACTGATAGAAGGCACTAATGGGCACTGATAGGAGGCACTAATGGTCACTGATAGAAGGCACTGTTGGGCACTGATAGGAGGCACTAATGGGCACTGATAGGAGGCATTTATGGGCACTGATAGGAGGCACTGATAGGCCAGATTGATGAGCACTGATAGGCAGCACAGATAGGAGGCACTAATGTGCACTGATAGGTGGCATTGATGGGCACTAATAGGTGGTACTGATGGGCACTGAGGAATACTGATAGGCAGACCTCACGCAGTTTTGATGGGCTTTTATGGGCAGAATTGAGGAGTACTGATAGGTGGCACTGATGGATGCTGTTAGGCGGCATTAATGAGCACTGATAGGTGGTGCTGATAGGCAGAATTGATGGGCACTAATAGGCGGCATTAATAAGCACCGATAGGTAACACTTGTAGGTGGAAGTAGGGGGCACTGATAGGCGGCATTGATGGGCACTGATAGATGGCACTGATGATTGGGGCATTGATTATCAGTGTAAACAATTTACTGACATTCTTGACAGTTAACAGTAGTCCTTTCCTAACACAGACACAGCGTGGGAGGAAAGGGCTGCAGATAACCGGCAAGTCTGTTTACATGGTAAAGGGCCACTGTGTTTGCGCTGGATGCATGTCCCAGGGGTCGGGCGGGAAGCACGGTTTTGGGAGGATGTCCATGGACACCCTCCCAAAATTGGAAGTCCGGGGCTCAGATGGAAGGGGGGCAGGGGGGCCCATCATGGTTTCTTGCACCGGGGCCCTGAAGGTTCTAGTTACGCCTCTGTTATAGAGTATGCATAAGACCACAGAATATAGTATAATGTGTAAGGTGGAGAATCCACCGTATAGTCTGGTGCATAAAGCACAATTGCTAAAGTAGATAAGGCAAAATTTACACCAGGGCTTTTGATAAATGGTCTTGAAGGAACGAGAGGTACATTCCTCTCGCTTATACTGTATGTTTGATGGACTATAAATACTGTACAATGTTCAAAAGGATGCCGAGGTCTTTACTGTGAAAATTTTAATAAAAACCATTGAAAGTCAAAAAAATACAGCCAGCCAGCGCCCCTTAAAAAAAATACAGCCTGCCAGTGCCCATTAAAAAAATACATCCTGCCAGTGCCCATTAAAAGAATACAGCCTGCCAGTGCCCATTAAAAGAATACATCCTGCCGGTGCCCTATAAAAGAATACGTCCTGCCGATGCCCATTATATACTGCCTACCTGTTCCTGGTAATGAGATGTCCGGCTGTGTCAGATCGGAATCGCTGTGCAGCCGTGGTAATGATGTCCCGCCTCCTATGACACAGGGCACAATGATTCCTAGCATTAGATCACTGTGCCGTCAATCACAAGAGATGGTCTAGGAGGCGGGACATCGTTATGTGGCTGCTCACACTGACACAGCATGGGAGGGAGGGGAAACTCACAGGGGAGCCGGGCCGATTCATGAGCGTCACCCAGCGGCACAGCCCCATCCCTTTTTCGCCTCCATTTCGGAATTTTTTTTCTTAAGCTGACATTCACTCGAGTATAAGCCGAGGGGGGGGGGGGTTCAGCCTAAAAAATGGGCTGAAAAACTCGGCTTATACTCGAGTACATACGGTATATACCATTGTTTTGAGACGTTATAACTTTCACACAAACCAATTAATTGGTTTACCAGACAGGTAACAGAATACATTTTGCCATAAATTTATGAAGAAATTTGATTTTATTGCATGTTTTATAACATAAAGTAGAAAATATTGCTTTGTTTTAAATTTCTGATCTTTTTTGGTTTATATAATAAAAAATAAAAAACCCAGTGGTGATAAAATGTCACCAAAAGAAATCTCTATTTATGTAAAAAAAAAATGATATAAATTTTAAATTTGTGTACAGTGTTGCATGACCGCACAATTTCCAGTTAAAGTAGCACAGTGCTGAATAGCAAAAAATATCCTGGTCATAAAGGGGGTAAAACCTTCCGGAGGTCAGGTGGTTGTAAAGTCAGTGAGACCTGTTCCTGTGTCCCCCTAGGTGTGCTGACCATGGTAATAATGGCTGGCTGATGTGCCTTCGTCATCCCGCTGTGTTCAGAGTCTCTCCCTCTCCTCCTCCCCCTCGCCTGTCAGTTCATAGTGTGTGTATATGTGTGAGCCAATCTCCTCCCCGCCCCTCCTATCCTGCCTCTATTCCATGTGGCTGTAAAGTCACTGAGGACAATTACTGGAATTCCCTCTGTTATAGCAAGCTATACAGTACAGTGTGTGTGTTTTTTTTAAACTATGAAGCTAAATACTGTCACGGAACGTCCCACACTCTGCTTGAGTGCTTCCGTCAGTATACCACTTCCTTGTAGTCTGGATTAAGATATCAGATATTCCAACTGCTCCCAAGCACAAAACAAGGCGAGACTTGCTTAGATGCTAACATGGACTGTTTTATTTAGAATCAAAATTACAAGACTTTATATTATGTTGGAACCTCCTCTAACAATACAACTGTAACCTAATTAACATGAGCTAGTTTACGAAATCATTTACCCAGACTAGGTGACTATTCAATACACATAACCATAAACATCAACACAGGGTTAATTATAACAAACAACAATGTATGGAATACCCTTAGAACCTGTGGTAAGCCAGACTAGACTCATTTACATTAAACACATTATAGCAGACAACAAGACAGGTAGTTGGAGTTGATGACACCAGCATCTCCTCACAGTATGTGTCCCAACAGAATGAATCAGTCAAATCAACAGGGGGGCTGCTGGAGGAATCCCCCCTCCCTCTACAGGGACACACATCCCAAATGACCACAGCAAAGAGTCCACAACAGAATGAGACAACATACAATATATACATATATACAAGATTGAGTTTGATTAGTACAGATAAGACTGGATTTCTAATTTACATTGCAGAGTATTGTTCTCTTAAAATCCAGGGCACCTTAATCTGTTGGCAGGAGGCTTGTGTTCAGTCCCCTCCAATAGCCTCTGTCCCGGGTGAGTCTGTCACAAATACCTTATTTCACAGTGCCGCTGGGCAGTCACGTGACCTCTCGCCTCTCTCCTTTCCCAATCTAAGGAATACAGCAGGAAGGGCTGGGATTCCCGTCTGACGTCAGCCAGGAGATCACATGAAATAAGGTATTTAGCTTCATAATTATATAAAAAAAAACACACACTGTAATGTATAGTTTGCTATAACAGAGGGGATCAGGGCCGTCATCAGGGGGGTACATCTGGTACACATGTAAGGGGCACGCCCGTCTGAGGGGCCCGGACCACAGGTCACAACCCAGAATATCCTTAACACAAGGCAGCTGTGAGCGAACCGGCTGCCAGGATGCAGGGGAGGGTGGAGAGGTGGGTGGATCACACGTGTGTACAGGCCGGGGCCCGCTGTCAGACGCTCTGCGGGGTGGGGTGATGTCAGGTGCCAGGTCAGAGGGTCCCATGGAGGAGAACATCGGGGGGGAGGAGCCCCTCCTGCTTAATTGTGTGCATGTCAGAGGGACCCATGGAGGAGGTTGGGTGGAGGACCCCCCCCCCTCTTTTGTGCATGCAAGCTCCGCTCTGGTCAGGTACCAGTGTGTGCCGGGGTGGGTGGGGCCAGTTGTGCCAGTGAAGGGCCTCATGGAGGAGAAGGTCAGGGTGAAGAAGCCCCCCCCCTTTTCATGTGAGAGCTGGGAGGACTGGTGCTTCCCTAGGTGTTTTGCAACACTCCCTCCCACCTGTTCCGCTGCACCCCACCTGTCCCACTGCCCCCCTACCTGTGACACTGCCTCACACCTGTCCCGCTGCCCCCTACCTGTGACACTGCTTCCCACCTGTCCCACTCCCTCCCACCTGTCCCGCTGCCCCTCACCTGTCCTGCTGCCTCTCACCTGTCCCGCTGCCCCCCCACCTGTCCCGCTGCCCCCCATCTCACTCCCTTCCACCTGTCCCTCTGCCCCCTGGCCTGTGACACTGCCTCCCACCTGTCAAACTTCCTCCCACCTGTCAAACTCCCTCCCACCTGTCACACTGCCCCGCTACCTGTGACACTCCCTCCCACCTGTCCCTCTGTCCCCCCATCTGTGACACTGCCTCTCACCTGCCCCACTGTCCCCCACCTACGACACTGCCTCTAATCAGGCCTAAAGCTGTGTAAGGGCCCCCACCATTTCTGGTGGCTGCCCTGGAGGGGATACCAGTAATTGTGTTCAGTGACAGCCACACAGAATAGTGGGAGGAGGGGAGAGGAGGGGCGGAAAGGAGATCGGCTCACACACACTAGGAACTAACAGGCAGGGATATAGAGGGGAAGAGGGAGAGACTGCGGGATAACGGAGGCACGTAAACTAACCATGGTATCATGGATCAGCAGCCATGATTACCATGGTCAGCACAATAAGGGGGACACAGGAACAGGCAGGATCAACCACGTATTTTACAGCAAAGAATGGGACAAATGAAACTGCACAAGCACTATGCTGTTTATCATGCTTTTTCTCCTAGATTGTAAGCTCTAACGAGCAGGGCCCTCTGATTCCTCCTGTATTGAATTGTATTGTACTTGTCCTGTCTGCCCTAATGTTGTAAAGCGCTGCGTAAACTGTCGGCGCTATATAAATCCTGTATAATAATAATAATAATTTAAAGCTAACACCGATGATGGAGCATTCTTTCTTCTACTGACACCAACAATGGGGCACTATTTCTCCCTCTGTTACAAGGCACTATTCCTCAAACTGACACCAGCGATTTGGACTCTTCCTCCCACAGACACCAGCAATGGGGCCCTATTCCTCCTACTGACACCAATGATGGGGCCCTATTCCTCCCATTGATTCCAGCAATGGGTCCCTATTCCTCCCATTGATACCAGCGATGGGGCCCTATTCCTCCCATTGGTACCAATGATGGGGCACTATTCCTCCCATTGATACCAGTGATAGGGCCCTATTCCTCCCCTTGATACCAGCAATGGGGCCCTATTCCTCCCATTGATACCAGCGATGGGGCCCTACTCCTCCCATTGATACCAGCTGTGGGGCCCTACTCCTCCCATTGATACCAGCTGTGGGGCCCTATTGCTCCCATTGATACCAATGATGGGGCATTCTTTCTTCCACTGACACCAACAATGGGGAACTATTTCTTAGATTGATACAAGGCATTATTCCTCAAACTAACACCAGCGATTTTGACTTTTCCTTCCACAGACACCAGCAATGGGGCACTATTCTTTCCACTGTTACCAATGATGGGGCACTATTCCTCCCACTGACACCAATGATGGGGCACTATTCATTTCATTGATACCAGCGATGGGGCCCTATTCCTCCCATTGGTACCAATGATGGGGCACTATGCCTCCCATTGGTACCAGTGATGGGACCCTATTCCTCCCATTGGTACCATTGATAGGGCACTGCTCCTTCCATTTGTACCAGGCCAGCGATGGGGCCCTATTCCTCCCATTGATACAAATGATGGGGTACTATTCCTCCCGTTGATACCAATGATGGGGTACTATTCCTCCTGTTGATACCTGCAATGGGGCCCTATTCCTTCCATTGATACTAGCAATGGGGCTCTATTCCTCCCATTGATACCAGCGATGGGGCCCTATTCCTCCCATTGATACCAGTGATGGGGCTCTATTCCTCTAATTGAAACCAGCAATGGGGCCCTATTCCTCCCATTTAAACCAGCGATGGGGCCCTATTCCTCCCATTGGTACCAATGATGGAGCCCTATTCCTCCCATAGATACCAGCGATGGGGCTCTATTCCTCCTATTGATACCAGTGATGGAGCCCTATTTCTCCCATTGATACCAGCGATGGGGCCCTATTCCTCCCATTGATACCAATGATGGAGCCCTATTTCTCCCACTGATACCAACGATGTGGCCCTATTCCTCCCAATGATGGGGCCCTATTCCTGACATTCATACCAATGATGGGGCACTATTCCTCCCATTCATACCAATGATGGGGCCCTATTCCTCCCATTGATACCAATGATGGGGCCCTATTTCTCCCATTGGTACCAATGATGGGGCCCTATTTCTTCCATTGATACCAGCGATGGGGCCCTATTCCTCCCATTGATACCAATGATGGAGCCTTATTTCTTCCATTGATACCAGTGATGGGGCCCTATTCCTCCCATTGATACCAATGATGGAGCCTTATTTCTTCCATTGATACCAATGATGGGGCCCTATTCCTCCCATTGATACCAATGATGGGGCCCTATTTCTTCCATTGGTACCAGCGATGGGGCCCTATTCCTCCCATTGATACCAATGATGGAGCGCTATTTCTTCCAATGATACCAGTGATGGGGCCCTATTCCTCCCATTGATACCAATGATGGGGCCCTATTCCTCCCATTGATACCAATGATGGGGCCCTATTCCTCCCATTGATACCAGCGATGGGGCCCTATTCCTCCCATTGATACCAATGATGGAGCATTGGTTAAATCCTGACATTGGGCCATTTTCTATTCCAGCTGGTCAACTTTGGGGAATATGGTTGTGTGCGGGGAAGAGGAGGGGAGTGGAAAGCGGAGGCAGAGAGGAGGAACACTTGTCAATCACTGGAGGTCGAGACCGTCCTTCTACAATATGCCGGCCCCGTAGAGCGCGAGTCGCCTCGCTACTTGTGTCCCCGGTGGAAGCCATTTTGTTTGAGGCACGTCTGTGTTATACGACATAGAAGCGGCCTCCGGTAAAATGGCGTCTTCGTGTGCTCTATTGCAAAAGAATTCGAGACGAGTTTCATACAGTAATGATTTTTTTTTTTTAATTATTTTGTCTTTTTTTCTGAATATGTCGCGATGCGCTAGAATAGTTTCGTGTTTGTCATGAGATTTATTTATTTTGTCATTGTCACACCTTGAATGCCTAACAGCTTCTCAGCGCTTGCACGTCACACTTTACAGTTTGTGGGCGGGTACGATGGCTTGTTGGTTTTGCTGGGTACTAATTATTATGGACGCTCACAAAACTACACAATAGGTAGTCGTGTGTACAAATGTTTTTCTAAAGTTACTGTGAACAAATACAGTTCTAGTGTTTTCCAACGAGGACAGAGTGTCAATTGTCAATAAAGCTGAATGAAGGTTATACAAAAAAAAAAAATAGAAGACGTGCGCTGGTTGGCAGATCAGACCGCGTGACTTCCCTCACCAAGATGGCGGCCTCCTTGGGCAGGTTGTGTGTGACCGGTGTGAGAGGAGTCCTGAGGAGCAGGGTAATGTGTGAGGGGAATGGAGGGTTATTACTGGAGTTCCTCGTTCTTTGGCAGCCATGTGACTGCAATAGATGAATGACACAAATCTTCAGTATTCTTATGTGCTGTGCTGTGACTGAAAGTATGAAAGCTTTACACACAGCTGACTAGTATTTTCATGGGGAGGTCTGTAGTGACTCACATACATAGGAAATGGAAGCAAACCTCTCGTGTGTGCATTACAGCCTCCTCCACACGGGAGGGATTCGATCGATGCCCAGTGCCAGCGGTCTGATTAAGGCGCCATTCACATCCACGATCCCGAAACATGGCAAATAACAGGAAGCCCTTTGCAATCCCTGTCACTTCCAATGGCACCCTGATCGCGGTGTAGGGTTGCCCCCTTTTCGTCAAGCACATCCGAACACATAAGCAGCGCACGGCAATTTTTCTTTTTTTTTTTCAGTGGTACATTACATTCATTATCTCTGTGCAAGACAATTTTTATGCAGTATACACTATACATATGTTTTGTGATTAAATAACATTTCTAATCATATGGAGTTAATCACAAGAGTCCACAGAGGTGACACTTTTGGCTTACAATTGCAGTGAGCAGCCCTGCTGGGTAGCCACAGTCTGGGCCAGAGGCGGACTGATAACTCATGAGGCCTCCGGGCAATTGAAGATCATGGGTCCTCCAGGTTTAATGATGGCTGCCTCATGGGAGCCAACGTTAATGTGGCAGGTCGAAGCTTAGAGGCACCGAGCTCTGCGACATGCAGAGTGGCAGGAGTGTGGTGGGTATGACGGGGGCAGTATGTACAGGAGAGGCGTGTAGAGGGATTGATGGGTGAAGTATGTACAGGAGAGGAGTGTATAGGGTATGATGGGGGCAGTATGTACAGGAGAGGAGTGTGGGGGGTATGATGGGGGCAGTATGTACAGGAGAGGAGTGTGGGGGGTATGATGGGGGCAGTATGTACAGGAGAGGAGTGTGGGGGGTATGATGGGGGCAGTATGTACAGGAGAGGAGTGTGGGGGGTATGATGGGGGCAGTATGTACAGGAGAGGAGTGTGGGGGGTATGATGGGGGCAGTATGTACAGGAGAGGAGTGTGGGGGGTATGATGGGGGCAGTATGTACAGGAGAGGAGTGTGGGGGGTATGATGGGGGCAGTATGTACAGGAGAGGAGTGTGGGGGGTATGATGGGGGCAGTATGTACAGGAGAGGAGTGTGGGGGGTATGATGGGGGCAGTATGTACAGGAGAGGAGTGTGGGGGGTATGATGGGGGCAGTATGTACAGGAGAGGAGTGTGGGGGGTATGATGGGGGCAGTATGTACAGGAGAGGAGTGTGGGGGGTATGATGGGGGCAGTATGTACAGGAGAGGAGTGTGGGGGGTATGATGGGGGCAGTATGTACAGGAGAGGAGTGTGGGGGGTATGATGGGGGCAGTATGTACAGGAGAGGAGTGTGGGGGGTATGATGGGGGCAGTATGTACAGGAGAGGAGTGTGGGGGGTATGATGGGGGCAGTATGTACAGGAGAGGAGTGTGGGGGGTATGATGGGGGCAGTATGTACAGGAGAGGAGTGTGGGGGGTATGATGGGGGCAGTATGTACAGGAGAGGAGTGTGGGGGGTATGATGGGGGCAGTATGTACAGGAGAGGAGTGTGGGGGGTATGATGGGGGCAGTATGTACAGGAGAGGAGTGTGGGGGGTATGATGGGGGCAGTATGTACAGGAGAGGAGTGTGGGGGGTATGATGGGGGCAGTATGTACAGGAGAGGAGTGTGGGGGGTATGATGGGGGCAGTATGTACAGGAGAGGAGTGTGGGGGGTATGATGGGGGCAGTATGTACAGGAGAGGAGTGTGGGGGGTATGATGGGGGCAGTATGTACAGGAGAGGAGTGTGGGGGGTATGATGGGGGCAGTATGTACAGGAGAGGAGTGTGGGGGGTATGATGGGGGCAGTATGTACAGGAGAGGAGTGTGGGGGGTATGATGGGGGCAGTATGTACAGGAGAGGAGTGTGGGGGGTATGATGGGGGCAGTATGTACAGGAGAGGAGTGTGGGGGGTATGATGGGGGCAGTATGTACAGGAGAGGAGTGTGGGGGGTATGATGGGGGCAGTATGTACAGGAGAGGAGTGTGGGGGATATGATGGGGGCAGTATGTACAGGAGAGGAGTGTGGGGGGTATGACGGGGCAGTATGTACAGGAGAGGAGTGTGGGGGGTATGATGGGGGCAGTATGTACAGGAGAGGAGTGTGGGGGATATGATGGGGGCAGTATGTACAGGAGAGGAGTGTGGGGGGTATGACGGGGCAGTATGTACAGGAGAGGAGTGTGGGGGGAGTATGACGGGGGCAGTATGTACAGGAGAGGAGTGTAGAGGGTATGACGGGGCAGTATGTACAGAAGTTGAGTGTAGAGGGTATGACGGGGGCAGTATGTACAGGAGAGGAGTGTAGAGGGTATGATGGGGGCAGTATGTACAGGAGAGGAGTGTGGGGGGTATGATGGGGGCAGTATGTACAGGAGAGGAGTGTGGGGGGTATGATGGGGCAGTATGTACAGGAGAGGAGTGTGGGGGATATGATGGGGGCAGTATGTACAGGAGAGGAGTGTGGGGGGTATGACGGGGCAGTATGTACAGGAGAGGAGTGTGGGGGGTATGATGGGGGCAGTATGTACAGGAGAGGAGTGTGGGGGATATGATAGGGGCAGTATGTACAGGAGAGGAGTGTGGGGGGTATGACGGGGCAGTATGTACAGGAGAGGAGTGTGGGGGGGGTATGACGGGGGGGTATGACGGGGGCAGTATGTACAGGAGAGGAGTGTAGAGGGTATGACGGGGCAGTATGTACAGAAGTTGAGTGTAGAGGGTATGACGGGGGCAGTATGTACAGGAGAGGAGTGTAGAGGGTATGACGGGGGCAGTATGTACAGGAGAGGAGTGTAGAGGGTATGACGGTGGTAGTATGTACAGGAGAGGAGTGTAGAGGGTATGACGGGGGCAGTATGAACAGGAGAGGAGTGTCGAGGGTATGATGGGGGCAGTATGTAAAGGAGAGGAGTGTGGGGGGGGGTATGACGGGGGCAGTATGTACAGGAGAGGAGTGTAGAGGGTATGATGGGGGCAGTATGTACAGGAGAGGAGTGGGGGGGGCAGTATGTACAGGAGAGGAGTGTAGAGGGTATGATGGGTGCAGTATGGAGAGGAGTGTAGAAGGCATGATGGGGAAGTATGTACAGGAGAGGAGTTCGGGGGGTATGATGGGGGCAGTATGTACAGGAGAGGAGTGTGGGGGGTATGATGGGGGCAGTATGTACAGGAGAGGAGTGTGGGGGGGGGGTATGACGGGGGTAGTATGTACAGGAAAGGAGTGTAGAGGGTATGATGGGGGCAGTATGTACAGGAGAGGCGTGTAGAGGGTATGATGGGGGCAGTATGTACAGGAGAGGAGTGCAGAGGGTATGATGGGGGCAGTATGTACAGGAGAGGAGTGCAGAGGGTATGATGGGGGCAGTATGTACAGGAGAGGAGTGTGGGGGGTATGATGAGGGCAGTATGTACAGGAGAGGAGTGTGGGGGGTATGATGGGGGCAGTATGTACAGGAGAGGAATGTGGGGGGGGGGGATATGACGGGGGCAGTATGTACAGGAGTGGAGTGTGGGGGGATATGACAGAGCCAGTATGTACAGGAGTGGAGTGTGGGGGGATATGACGGGGCAGTATGTACAGGAGTGGAGTGTGGGGGGGTATGACGGGGGCAGTATGTACAGGAGAGGAGTGTGGAGGGTATGACGGGGGGCAGTATGTACAGGAGAGGAGTGTGGAGGGTATGACGGGGGGCAGTATGTACAGGAGAGGAGTGAGGGGGGTATGACGGGGGCAGTATGTACAGGAGAGGAGTGTGGAGGGTATGACGGGGGGCAGTATGTACAGGAGAGGAGTGTGGAGGGTATGACGGGGGGCAGTATGTACAGGAGAGGAGTGAGGGGGGTATGACGGGGGCAGTATGTACAGGAGAGGAGTGCGGGGGGTATGATGGGGGTAAAACCAGGCAGATACCAGGCAGATGATTCAGAACCCGGACTGTCCGGGTGAATCCCATACAGGTGGCAACCATATCGTGGTGTGACTGTTGCCTGACGAATGGCAGTAAAATTGCACAAACAGGATCGAGGTACACCTATTGCCCAAAAGAAGTTTTGTGTCTGGTTATTCAAACTTGACCCGTGCGACCTCCCTGTCACACCTGGGGGGAAAATGCTGTCTGTGCTCCCATCTGTCCAGGTTCCACTTCTTTCTTCAGCCCCAGCTCTGTTACTGTTTACTATGCTTCCGTTTGTGAATGGGAAGTGTGCTGAGCGACTTCCTGTTCATTCATTCACTGTCCAGTGCAGCTGAGGAATCTCTGTCCTCACTCCATTTTTCTGTCAGAAGTGTGATATCACAGGTCTCTAATTCACCAAAGGCCCCCCCCCAACAGGTCTCCTAAAATTTATATATATATATAAAATATAGATAAAATTATAAAAAATTATAAATATATTATTTAAAAAAAAAATATTTATAGTGATTGTAAAGGCTCGTGTTGTGTTGTTGTTTTTTTTTTTTTTAAACAACAAACATGTCATTCTTGGCTCCATTGTGCAGCTCGTTTTGCACAGAGTGTCCCCGATCGACTTCTGGGGTCCCTCGGCGGCTCCTCCTCACTTCAGATAACCACCTGGGAGAAGCGCTCTCCCGGAGGGGTTACCTTGCGGGCACGCTACCGAGTCCAGCATTCGGCGTCCATAGACACGAATACCGGACTCAGTCCTGCCCCCGGCGCCCACTTAATTGGATTTGATTGACAGCAGCAGGAGCCAATGGCTGCGCTGCTATCAATCTATCCAATCAAGAGCCAGGACCCAATGCAGAGAGGGACAGCGCGTCTCTGGCGTGGGAATTACGAGGCTCAGGTAAGTAAAATGGGGGGACTGGGGGGTCGGTGACTGCCAAAAAGTTTTTTCACCTTAAGGCTACTTTCACACTGGGGCGTTGGGGGCAAAGCGCTGCTATTTTTAGTGGCGCTTTACCGCCGTTTTTGCTGAGGTTTTCAGCTGCTAGTGGGCGCTTTTAACACCCACTAGTATCCGAAAAAGGGTTAAAAGTGCCCGCAAAGCTCCGCTGCCCATTGATTTCAATGAGCAGGGGCACTTTAGCGAGCAGTGTATACACCGCTCCTACAGCGCTGCAAAGATGTCCCTTGCAGGATTTTTTTTACCGTCCTGCCAGCGCACTGTTCCAGTGTGAAAGCCCTCTGGCTTTCACATTGGAGTGAGAGGAGAGGCTGTTTCAAGGCGCTATTTTGGCGTTCTAGCGTCTGTAAATCGCCTCAGTGTGAAAGTAGCCTAATGCATAGGATGCATCAAGGTGAAAAAACATGAGGGTTTACAACCCCTTTAAACAATGTAAATGTAATAAAAATATAAAATTGTAAGTATTAAAAAATGTAAATAATAAAAAAAAAATTATAATAAAAACAAATTGTAAATATAATTAAAAAATAAATACAAATTTAAATTTTATAATACAAAAAAATGTCAATATTATAATAAAAAAAGTAAATATGCAATTTTTTTTTAATATTATAAAAAATAAAACTGTGAATTATTTTTAAAAAACTGTAAATATTATAATAAATTGTAAATATAATTAAAATTGTAAATATAATAAAAATAAAATTGTAAATATTATTAAACCAAAAAAATTGTAAAAGACCAAATATATTTTTTTTCTCCCTCCCTGCTCTATCAAAATCTAAAAAAAGTTTTACCTTTTTAGTTATAGTTAAAGTAGTACAGCCTTGTTCAGAACCTGCCCTAGCTTGTGATTGGAGTAGCAGCAAACCACTTAGGTTTCTTCTTGTTGCATTGCCCTTTTAATGTGGAGGAACCCTTGAAATAAGTTTCAGGTCTCAGGAAATCCTTGCTAGTAATAATTATTTTATCTACAGCTTGTGGTGTTTTTGCTGAGTTTGTGGAGCATGGGGGGGGGGGGGTTTATACCAGCTTGGAGCATGGCATTTCTCTACAACGTAGACATATTAGTGGCATATTAGCTTGAACGATAAATCAAGAATGTGGCGTACTTGGTGTATGTGACACCTGGGACTGTGACAATTATTTTCAGTGATAATAATAAAATAAATGTAATAATAATTCTGGCCAGAAAAAAAAATCTGCAAACCATGAAAATCATAATGTGGGAGAAGGGCCCCATTACTGTGGTGGTCAGTGGGAGAAGGGCCCCATTACTGTGGTGGTCAGTGGGAGAAGGGCCCCATTACTGTGGTGGTCAGTGGGAGAAGGGCCCTGTTACTGTGGTGGTCAGTGGGAGAAGGGCCCCGTTACTGTGGTGGTCAGTGGGAGAAGAGCCCCGTTACTGTGGTGGTCAGTGGGAGAAGGGCCCCGTTACTGTGGTGGTCAGTGGGAGAAGGGCCCCTTTACTGTGGTGGTCAGTGGGAGAAGGGCCCCTTTACTGTGGTGGTCAGTGGGAGAAGGGCCCCGTTACTGTGGTGGTCAGTGGGAGAAGGGCCCCGTTACTGTGGTGGTCAGTGGGAGAAGGGCCCTCTTACATTGATGGTCAGAGAGAAGAATGCCTTCCTTGCAGATAATTGGTGTCGGTGGTTATTTATCCAAGATTAAAAAATTGCCCAGGGAACCTATAGCAACCTCTGGAAGGACCCTAGTTGAGAATGGTTACCTTGGCATGTTTACAAAGCTAGGATGAATGTAGCATGCAAATATGCAGAGCCTGGAGGACTTGTAATGGTGTCCCTCCCTCTCCCAGGCTTTGTGATGCTGTAAAGGGGATTACTGGAAGCTCATATCAAGACATCGTTAAGTACTTGTGCTAGTTCTAAGAAAAATGCATTTCATGATTTTAAATGAATACATAATTGGATAAAATGTATGTTTTTAAATCTCTGCCCGGTGTTCAGCTTTTACTTTGATGTGCTCACAGTTGCACAGATGATTGCTTGAATGGCAGTTAGTAGTAATGTGACTGCTATATAAGAGGCATGTCATTTAGCTGTTTGATGAGCAGATTTTTTAATTTTATATGAGGAAACAGGACAGAATAGTTGATGCATGCGACTGGACTATGCTATAAGGAAGGGGAGAGAAAATACATTTACTTCTAGTGGTACTGAATTATACATACTTATTGTTTCTTCTCTAGCCCCTAGTGTCTGTGCTGCCTGTTGGGGTTCGTGCACTCTGCAACCCACCGGAAACCTTCGATGTGTCATCTCGGTATAAAGATCAGCCCTGGGAATATCTGAACAGTGAAGGTATTGTGCTTCAGGTTAAACTTGTTGTTTGTTAATTTTTTTAAAGGCTAAGTTCATCTTTTTGTAACCTGTTTCACCCGTATTTTAGGGTGTAGCATGGTCCTTTGAAGCAGCCTGCTGCACCCTCTGATTTCCCCCCCCCCCCGACACTTTTTTGTAAACTATATTAATTTGCAAAGACCAGAAAATTTATATAAGCGGCGCTGGTATTAATAACGTCATGCAGTGACCCAGTGTATGACCAGTGTACTAAGTGATATCAAAAAAACAAATTATATGTATCACACAAAAGTAATAAATCGTACATCATGTATAGCCCCCCTAGATCAAACAAAAATTAGATAGTAGAGTCCATCCATAGAAAAGACACATCCAAGGAAATGTCCATAAAAACACCGTGAATAATGTGCAGATATGTTGAATGTCCACCACATCAAACGTGCCAGTGATTCCTCTCCCTTCAGATTCAACACTCACCGAATAAATATGCCTCACACTCTCGTGTTTTGGCGTATAAGCATGGTAAACCTAACAATGTATGGAGGAGCCAACCCTGTACATACCTTACAATTCCACAGTAAGTGTATGAGGAAAACCCACAATCCTTCACATAGACCTTGTAGCATGAAGATCTGTATCCCCTGCAGCAACTGCTCATGTACTCGAATCGGGGGGGGGGTGGAATGAGCAGCTTACACACCTGGAGAGGCACCATCAATGCTGAAAGTTGTAACTGGGTTTTAGAGCAGCATATGCTCCCATCCAGCTGAAACCTTTTTCAGGGAAGGCCTTGCATATTTTAGCAGGAAAATGCTAAAAAAAAACACATACTGCATGTATGGCAACAGCGTGGCTTTGTAGTAGAAGAATCAGGGTGCTTAAATGGCCTGCCTGCAGCCCAGACCTTTCATAAACTGAAAATATTTGGTGTATCTCGAAACGAAAAATAGGATGAAAGACCCAGACCTGTTGGGCAGTTAGAATCCTATATCGGGCAAGAATAGGACAACCTTCCTTTTCTAAAACTCCAGCAACTGGTCTTTTCAGTTCCCAGATGTTTACAGAGTGCTAAAAGAAGAGGGGATGCTACATCGTGGTAAACATGGCCCAACATTTTTGAGACGTGTTGCTGCCATTCATTTTAAAATTACCTTATTTTTTTTCTTAAAATGGTACATCTATGTTCTGTTGGGAATAAAATATGGGTTTATGAGGTTTTGCAAACCATTGCATTCAGTTTTTCTGTAGATTTTATACAGCTTTCTAATATTTATTTAAAATTGGAGTTGTATATTATGTAGAGGTCGACCGATATATCAGCCGATATTTGGCTTTTTTTACTTAATCGGCATCGGCAGATTGTGCTGATTAAAAAAAGCCGATTCAGTGGGACTTGCAAATGACTTCTGTAATTGAAGTCAATTGCAAGTTGTCTGAAGTTTTCTTCTCTCCTCCTCTGGGCAGCCTGCCAAGTCTGATAAGAAGATACATTTGTATCTCTTTCAGGTTCTTTTATCAATAGACCGTGGAGAAGTTTTCAGTTTAACCATTTAAAGACTAAATCTTTTCTGACACTTGTTGCTTACAAGTAAAAATCCTGTATTTTCTGCTAGAAAATCACTTAGAACCCCCAAACATTATATATATATATTTTTTTTAGCAGAGACCCTAGGGAATAAAATAGCGGTTGTTGCAATATTTTATGTCACACGGTATTTGCGCAGCGGTCTTTCAAACGCAATTTTTTTTTAAAAAAAATACACTAATGAAATTTTAAAAAAAGCAGTAAAGTTAGCCCATTTTTTTTCGTCCAAAAGTTTTGATTACCTGTTTTTGTGTATTTAATATTTAAGATATAGTTATTTCTTTCTCGAACATCACGGGACACAGAGCCACAGTAATTACTGATGGGTTATATAGGTATCACTGGTGATTGGACACTGGCACACCCTATCAGGAAGTTCAACCCCCTATATAATCCCTCCCCCTTGCAGGGATACCTCAGTTTTTACGCCAGTGTCTTAGGTGATGGACGTGTAAAGATGTCCTGTGCTGAGCTCCAAAGGGAATATCCTAAGATCCTATACTGGGGCAAGCCAGGCGAACCGGATCCATTCAAAGTGTCTTTTTATGGCCGAATTGAATGGTACCCGGGCCTCGTGTCCGAAGAAACGAGGTTTTACCCGTAATTCTCTTTTTAGAGAGCTGGACCCCGCAGATCAGAAAATGGCTTTAAACTTCCTAATTTCTGGCGAGGTGCTTTACTGTCCCAGAACTGTTGGATCCCCCTACTGATGGGGGCCCCAGTCTCTGACGGTTTTTTCAAACGGAGCCCACCGTGAGAGGTGAAGATTGGGTCTGTGTAAACAGCACCCTGCGGCTGGATAAGGTAAGAGGAGATTCCACAGAATTTTTGAGTTCTAGTGGCTTTTCTCCTTTAAGGTAAATGCATGCTATGCCTATTGTGACCACCGGGGGCTGCCAAGAGCACAAACCTTCACCTGCTGACTGTCTGTCTCAGGTGTTTTGCATCGCTGATTATGTCCCAGCATCTCAAGCAGGCTGCAAGCAGGTAAGGTGGAAAGGGGGATTTCTCATGTTTGAATGTTCCCCCCAGGCTAGAGGGGCCACAGGGGTCTAGAAAGTGGTTATACCACCCGGGCTCTGCGGCCTAATGGCCACCATCTCTGAAGATAGCCGTTCAGGCAGATTTTGTTACCAGTCTCCCTCCCCCTCCCCCCCCCCCCATTCCCAGCCTTTTCTCCAGAAGCATGACAGGAGAGTCGGCAGCACGGGAAGCGCTCGTTTTTTTCAAAACTTGAGGGGGGGGGGGCAGTAGAGGGGGGGGCGGGACGTCAGCACAGGTGCTTAGACTCCCACTCAGGCCAGCTGCAGGCTATTAAAGGCACTCTGTACAGGTGCACTCAGCCTTCTGAGAGACACAGAGCTGACGGTCGCATGTAAGGTGGGACACAGGCATTCTCCTAGGCAGCATTTACTGAAGTAACACCAGACTGAGCATTGGGTAGCAAGGCTTTTAGCCAGACTACATCGCTCAGCGGGCAGTGTTCATTTGTATACCTCACACCTTGTTGCTTTGCACTATGGGTAGAAGAGGTTCAAGCACCCCAGGAACCAGAGACACTAGGGGATCTCGTTCAGGTTCTGAGGGCCCCCTGTCGGCAGCATCCTCCCCCCCCCTAAATATGGGCCAGGGACGGCTAGCTGGGGAGAGCCATTGGGGTCAGGGGCTACACCTGCTTCTGGCACTTCAGCCCCTGTATATATTACACGAGGTTTTTTCCTCAACCATTAATGGTCTAGAGGAAAGATTAATGGCCGTGATTACGTCTTCACTCAGTGGAAGAAAACGCACTAGGCTTTCCTCTGTTCCCCAAGACCCTCAGACAGAGGAGCTCTGGGATAAAGGAGATGAATCCCTTTCAGAGGATCGGGATGGGACGGATGATTCCTCTTCGGAGGAATCAGGTGGAGAGGGACCCTCTGCGACTTCCCAAGAGGAGAAAGTCTTAGTGCAGATCCTAACTGGATTGGTCCGCTCCACATTTAAGTTGCCCATACCTGAAACTGCTAAAGAATCCTCTTCTGCTTTGGGGTCACTGAAACCTTTCCAAGCAGCACATGCTTTTCCTGTTCATACTTTACTTGAAAAGCTCATTTATTCTGAGTGGGATCACCCAGACAAACGTTTTTTTCCGCCGAGAAAGTTTTCAACACTTTATCCGATGGAAGAAAAGTTTATTAAAATGTGGGGAATACCGGTTATTGATGCCGCCATTTCCTCCGTAAATAATAGCCTGACTTGTCCTGTAGACAATGCTCAGATGCTCAGGGATCCTGTAGATAAAAGGATGGAATCCCTATTGAAGGATGTTTTCTCCTTAGCAGGATCAGTGGCCCAACCTGCAGTAGCAGCGATTGGAGTCTGTCAATACTTAAGAGACCATGTTAAGCAGGTCATCAAAGTATTATCTGAACAGCAGGCCCAGGGGTTTGCTAACCTTCCAGCGGCCTTATGCTTTGTGGTTGACGCCATTAGAGATTCTATCGTGCAAACCTCCCGTCTTTCACTGGGGTTGGTGCATATACGTAGAATCCTATGGTTGAAAAATTGGTCAGCCGAAGCACCATGTAAGAAGCTACTGGCTGGGTTTCCATTTCATGGTGCAAGGTTGTTTGGAGAGGACTTGGATAACTATATCAAGAGAATCTCTTGTGGGAAAAGCACTCTCTTACCTGTCAAGAAGAAGAGTAAGCGTCCCTCTTTCAAACGGACTCTTTCCCCAGCGCTGGGGGCTTCAGCCTCCAGGCAGTCTCGACGGCCGCCTCCATCGGGGTCCAGAGACAAGAGTCAACCCCAGAGACAAGAGAAGTCCTGGGGAAAGAAGCCTACTAGGCAAAACACTAAGACCTCTGCATGAGGGGGCGCCCCCGCTCACTCGAGTGGGGGGGAAGACTGCGACAGTTCTCAGAGCTCTGGCAGGAGGACTTCCAGGACAGATGGGTAATCTCCACGGTAACCTTAGGGTACAAGCTGGAGTTTCAGGAATTCCCTTCTCCTCGGTTCCTCAGATCAAGTGTTCCCAGAGACCCAGAGAAGAAGCAGTCGCTCCTTCTAGCGTTAGAGCGACTTTTGTCGCAGGAGGTCATTATGATAGTTCCCGCAAAGGACCAGGGATTGGGTTTCTATTCCAACCTTTTTACGGTCCAAAAGCCAAATGGGGATGTCAGGCCCATTCTGGACTTAAGGTATCTGAACCGATTCCTAAGGATTCAATCCTTCCGCATGGAATCAATTCGAACAGTAGTTCCCACCCTGCAGGGAGGAGAATTTCTGGCATCAATAGACATCAGAGATGCATATCTGCATGTGCCCATTTTTCCTGCTCATCAGAAGTTTCTGCGCTTCGAGGTAGGAGGGCGCCATTTCCAGTTTGTGGCTCTGCCTTTCGGGATAGCCACTGCATCTCGAGTGTTCACAAAAATCTTGGCTCCTCCTCTGGCCAGATTAAGGGCTCAGGGTATAGCTGTCATAGCATACCTAGACGACCTGCTCTTGATAGACCGGTCGGTAGCCTCTTTGAATGGAAACTTGAGGACCACAGTCAGGTATCTAGAACACCTGGGTTGGATCCTCAACTTAGAAAGGTCTTTCCTAAAACCAGTAAGAAGACTGGAGTATTTAGGTCTGATTATAGATACAAGCCAGGAGAAAATATTTCTACCCCAGGCAAAAATCGCTGCTTTAAGAGAGCTTATTCTGGCAGTAAGGACCAAGAAGGGTCCCTCACTGAAGAATGCTGCAACACAGTATTCTGTCGACCTGGAACAAGAAAGTTCAGGCATTAGACTTTCCGATGCACCTATCGCATTCGGTGCATCAGAGCCTCAGATGGTGGCTCATACCCGAAAACCTGCAGAAAGGGAAATCCTTTCTACCGGTTACCTGGACGGTGGTAACAACAGATGCCAGCCTGTCAGGTTGGGGAGCAGTTCTGGAATAGGCTGCGGTCCAAGGGGTATGGTCCAAGACAGAGAGGACCTTACCCATCAACATTCTGGAAATCCGGGCGATACATCTAGCTCTAAAAGCCTGGACTATCGGGCTACAGGGTTGTCCGGTCAGGATCCAGTCCGACAATGCCACAGCAGTGGCTTATGTCAATCATCAGGGAGGCACCCGGAGCCGAGCTGCTCAAAAGGAGGTGAACCAGATCTTAGTCTGGGCAGAGATGCATGTGCCATGCATATCGGCAGTTTTCATCCCGGGAATAGAGAATTGGCAGGCGGACTATCTAAGTCGCCAGCAGTTATTTCCAGGGGAATGGTCTCTGCATCCCGACGTCTTTTGGGCCATATGCCAAAGATGGGGGGTTCCAGATGTAGATCTCTTTGCATCCCGATTCAACAAAAAGACAGATTTGTGGCAAGGACAAAAGATCCTCTTGCATGCGGGACGGATGCGTTGGTGATTCCGTGGCATCGGTTCTCACTGATTTACGCATTCCCGCCTATTCTGCTATTACCACGACTCCTTCGCAGGATCAGGCAGGAAAGGAAGTCGGTACTTCTGGTGGCCCCCGCTTGGCCCAGAAGGACTTGGTATGCAGAAATAGTAAGGATGACGGTGGGTTCCCCGTGGACCCTACCGGTACGCCCAGACCTGTTATCTCAAGGTCCAGTGTTCCATCCTGCCTTACAAACGCTAAATTTGACGGTTTGGCTATTGAGACCCCCGTTCTGAAGAGTCGTGGGCTCTCAGGTCCTGTCATATCTACCTTGATTAATGCAAGGAAGCCAGCTTCCAGGATGATTTATCATAGAGTCTGGAAAGCTTATATAACCTGGTGTGAATCCAGAGGTTGGCATCCCAGGAAATATGTCATAGGTAGAATCCTTGACTTTCTACAATTAGGATTAGAGATGAAGCTGGCCTTGAGTACCATCAAGGGCCAGGTCTCTGCTTTATCAGTATTATTTCAGCGGCCACTTGCTTCACATTCTTTGGTCCGAAATTTTATGCAGGGGGTGATGCGTCTTAATCCTCCGGTTAAAGCGCCCCTAAACCCCTGGGACTTGAACTTGGTCCTGGCTGTGTTACAGAAACAGCCTTTTGAACCAATAAGTCAGATTCCTTTGGTCTTGTTGACAAGGAAGTTAATTTTTCTGGTGGCCATCTCTTCTGCTAGAAGAGTATCAGAATTAGCAGCTCTTTCCTGTAAGGAGCCTTATTTGATTATACACAAGGATAGAGTGGTACTGCGCCCTCATCCTAGTTTTTTACCGAAGGTGGTTTCAGATTTTCATTTAAACCAAGACATTGTTCTACCTTCCTTTTTTCCAGATCCCTGTTCTCCGGAAGAGAGATCTCTACATTCGTTGGATGTAGTAAGAGCAGTTAAGGCCTATCTAGGTGCAACTACTCAGATCTGCAAGACGGATGTTTTGTTTGTGCTGCCAGAGGGTCCCAATAGAGGACAGGCAGCATCAAAAGCTACCATTTCTAAATGGATTCGACCATTGATCATTCAAGCTTATGGTTTGAAACAGAAAATTCCTCCGTTTCAGATCAGGGCACATTCCACAAGGGCTATTGGTGCTTCTTGGGCAGTGCATCACCAGGCCTCTATGGCTCAAATCTGCAAGGCTGCAACCTGGTCTTCAGTTCATACATTCACCAGATTCTATCAGGTGGATGTGAGAAGGCATGAGGATATCGCCTTTGGGCGTAGTGTGCTGCAGGCAGCGGTACAGGGTCCTCAGGTCTGATTGCACCCTACTTGGTCGTGGTTCCCCCCCCTCAGGTAGCATTGCTCTGGGACATCCCATCAGTAATTACTGTGGCTCTGTGTCCCGTGATGTTCGAGAAAGAAAATAGGATTTTTTAAAACAGCTTACCTGTAAAATCCTTTTCTTTCGAAGGACATCACGGGACACAGAGGTCCCGCCCCTCTTCTAATACACTATATTGCTTGGCTACAAAACTGAGGTATCCCTGCAAGGGGGAGGGATTATATAGGGGGTTGAACTTCCTGATAGGGTGTGCCAGTGTCCAATCACCAGTGATACCTATATAACCCATCAGTAATTACTGTGGCTCTGTGTCCCGTGATGTCCTTCGAAAGAAAAGGATTTTACAGGTAAGCTGTTTTAAAAAATCCTATTTTTTTTTTTTTAATTCTAAATTCTACATACAAGTGAACTGATTGGAGGTTTGTTTTGTTTAATAAATGTTTAAATATAAAAAAATTTCTGTATTACTTAAGGCTGCTTTCACACTGGAGCGGGCATGCGTTGACGGTAAAACGCTGTTAATTTTAGCGGCGCTTTACCGTCATTTTAGTGGCGCTATTCTGCTGCTAGCTGGGCACTTATAACCCAGCTAGCGGCCGAAGAAGGGGGTTAAATGCGCCCCTGAAGCGCTGCTGCCGAAACGCTTTGCAGGCGCTTCCGCAGCGGTGTGCATTCATTTCAATGGGCAGGAGTGGTGGAGGAGCGGTTATACACCGCTCCAAAGATGCTGCTTGCAGGACTTTTTTTTTAACATCCTGCCAGCGCATCGCCTCAGTGTGAGAGCACTCAGGCTTTCACACAGACTGCAGGGGAGCCATTTTACAGGCGCTATTTTTAGCCCAAAAGCGCCTGAAAAACGCCCTAGTGTGAAAGGGGTATAACTGTTAGATTTTATGAGATGAAGGGAAAAAAAAAAAAAAATCGGCCTAATATATCGGCCCAAAAAAATCAGCATCATATATCGGCCATCGGCCACCGCGATTTCTAAATATCGGCTTTGGCATCGGCCAGAGAAAAACCCATATCGGTCGACCTCTAATATTATGTACACAAGTAATTTGTTCATGTTAAAAAACTAGGTTTTCATTTCAGTCTGCAGGCAGCTGCAACTTTCGAAAATTGCCAAAAATTCTCAGCTACCAATTCCTTGATGGCATGTTAACTGCTGTTATTCCTGGTAATATTTGTGTATGACTCCATTCCCCCCACCCCCAGAAACTTTATTTCCTGCTTGTGTGATTGGCTCACTACTTTTTGAGACATTTGCATTACAGGCAGCCTGTGAAATATTCATATTTTGCGATACACTTTCAAGACTATCACAGAATAAAGACCCAACAAGGCTGCTACATTTTTTTTTTTTCATCACAATACTGAAGCTGGTGCTAAAATTAAAGCAGATGCATTTTAGTACCATTGTGGTCACCAGGACAAGTGAGATGAAATATCCTCTCCTGACAGAGGTTCTAACCATTTTCCTGCACTCTATACACAATGAAAAAGGAACCTTTTGGATAAAGTTCTACTTTAGAAATCTGGTATAAGCTGAGATTAGTCCAACCCCACCAATCTGATTAAACAAGGCAGTAAAATCATTAACTTTAATTATGTTTATTGTATGCAAATATTTTATTATATCATAGATTTAGCTACTGTACATTTCTCTTCTTCTAGAGTACTTGGAGCGTTATGGGGAAAATCTAGTCTGGTCAAATTACAGGAGGAACCACAAAGGACCAATCCCACCACAGAAAACCAGAAAAAAGTGCATTGTAAGTAAGAGCCTGAGACCGGGTTCATGTTCTACAAAAAACAAAAGATTTTCCAGCACACCTACCAGCTATCCTTAAAAAAAAAAATGGCACTGTCTAACAATTTTAACATTAAAATCAGAGGTTTTAGTTGCTCAAAATTTGCAAATATACAGTACAGTGCCTTAAAAAAGTATTCACACCCCTTGAAATGTTCCACATTTTGTCATGTTACAACCAAAAATGTCAATGTATTTTATAGGGATTTTATGTGATAGACCAACACAAAGTGGCACATAATTGTGGAGTGGAAGGAAAATGATAAATGGTTTTCAATTTTTTTTACAAATATCTGAATAGTGTGGCGTGCATTGTATTCAGCCCCCTTTACTCTGATACCCCTAACTAAAATCTAGTAGAACCAATCGCCTTCACAAGTCACCTAATTAGTAAATAGAGTCCACCAGTGTGTAATGTAATCTCAGTATAAATACTGCTGTGAAGACCTCCAGAGGTTTGTTAGAGGACCTTAGTGAACAAACAGCATCATGAAGGCCAAGGAACACACCAGACAGGTCAGGGATAACATTGTGGAGAAGTTTAAAGCAGGGTTAGGTTATAAAAATAAATATCCCAAACTTTGAACACCTCACAGAGCTCTGTTCAATCCATCATCCGAAATAGGAAAGCATATGGCACAACTGCAAACCTACAAGGACATGGCCGTCCACCTAAACTGACAGACCGAGCAAAAAGAGCATTAATCATAGAAGCAGCCAAGAGGCCCATGGTAACTCTGGAGGAGATGCAGAGATCCACAACTCAGGTGGGAGAATCTGTCCACAGGACAACTTTTAGTCGTGCACTCCACAAATTTTGCCCTAATGGAAGATTGGCAAGAAGAAAGCCATAAGAAGTCCCGTTTGCGAGAAGCCATGTGGGGCACACAGTAAACATGTGGAAGAAGGTGCTCTGGTTAGATGAGTTCAAAATTTTACTTTTTGGCCTAAAAGCAAAATGCTATGTGTGGCGGAAAACTAACACTGCACATTACCCTGAAAACACCATCCACGCAGCATCATGTTGTAGGGATGCTTTTCTTCAGCAGGCACAGGGAAGCTGGTCAGAGTTGATGGGAAGATGGATGGAGCCAAATACAGGGCAATCTTAGAAGAAAACCTGTTAGCGTCTACAAAAGACTTGAGACTGGGGTGGAGGTTCACCTTCCAGCAAGACAACAACCCTAAACATACAGCCAGAGCTACAACTGAATGGTTTAGATCAAAGCATATTCATGTGCTAGAATGGCTCAGTCAAGGTTCAGACCTAAATCCAATTGAGAATCTGTGACATGACTTGAAAATTGCTGTTCACAGACACTCCATCCAGTCTGACAGAGCTTGAGCTATTTTGCAAAGAAGAATGGGCAAAAATGTCATTCTCTAGATGTGCAAAGCTGGTAGAGACATCCCCAAAAAGACTTGCAGCTGTAATTGAATACAAAAAGGACGCTACACTTTTCAGATATTGATTTGTATAAAAATTTGAAAATCATTTATCATTTTCCTCCCACTTCCCAAATGTGCCTCTTTGTGTTGGTCTATCACAAGAAAAAAACAATAAAATTTAAGTTTTTGGTTGTAACATGACAAAATGTGGAAAATTTCAAGGGGTATGAATACTTTTTCAAGGCACTGTATGTGGAAGCTGCACTGCTTCACCAACGCTCCTCTGTAAAGTGTGGTCCTTACTCTATGTTTGAGAGTCTCCAAGTTGGATCACATTTAGCAGTGGACAAAATAAGTGCAAGTATGCCTGGAGGGAGCCCATGCCTCCTTAAAGCGCAGGGACACATCAGAAGCCCAGCTGTAGCACAGTGGCCACTTAAGACCTCCAATGTGTCCCCCAAGCCAAATCCAGCGAGCAAGCTGTACATAAATGGCAACCACCCCACTTTATAACTAGATATGAAGTAAAGGTACACTTTATACCTTATTTCTAGCTTTGTGTCCAGTTAGGGACAAACCTCATATCTGCACATTTTGCTTGAATTTTTACTCTTGCTTGAAGTCTGGTTTTTAAGCTAAGAAAGAACTGTAATATATTGTTGTCTACGAGCTGTGGTGAATGCTGAATTTGTTTTTCCTTTATTTTCATCTGGTGATCATGCAGGTAACACATTTTTTGAACTAGGATGACATAGCAGTGTAGCTCTAGAGTAGAGACATGAAGGTTGATTTACAAAAGGCAAATCCACTCTGCACTACAAGTGCACTTGGAAGTACAGTCGCTGTAGATCTGAGGGGGACATGCAAGGAAAATAAAAAACTGCATTTTTGCTTGCACATGATTTGATGATAAAATCAGCAGAGCTTCCCCTCATTTCAGATCTTCCCCTCAGATATACAGAGACTGCACTTCCAAGTGCACTTGTAGTGAAGAGTGGATTTGCCTTTGGTAAATAAACCCCAAGGTTTCCTTAGACCCCTTTTACGCGGGAGCGGCGTAGACGGTAAAGTGCTGCTATTTTTAGTGGCGCTTTACTGTCGTATTTGCGGGGGTATTCGACTGCTAGTGGGGCGCTTATAACCCCCGCTAGCGGCCGAAAAAGGGTTAAAAGCACCCGCAAAGCTATGCCGGCAGTATAGCCCTCAGGGCTTTCACACTAAAGAGATAGGAGCGGCTCTTTCAGGGCGTTTTGCAGGCGCTATTTTTAGCGCTGTAGCGCCTGCAAAGCGCCCCAGTGTGAAAGAGGTCTTGGAGGAATACAAAACAGCTTCCCTTCTATCTGCTCATCATATGGGGTTGTTCTGCAGTCCACAGAACAGGAAGCAATGCTCCACAGATAGCTTTATATGCTGACTTATGTGCTCACAAAATTTCTGGCAGTGTAAACTGTGTTGTGTGTTGTTTTTTTTTGTTTTTTTGTTTTTTTGTTTTTTTTGTACATCTTGCATAGATAAAAAAAAAATGGGGTTAACCTAAACGTTAAAGCTAAACTTCAGGCAAACAATTTAATTACATAGATAAAATCCATATAGAAAAACTTTTTATCTGTCAGATGATTTTGTATTTTTATCCTTTCATTCCTGAGATTTAATAATATGTAGTCAGATACGATAACTTCTACATGCTGGTTTATTTGACAGAGAGCGGGCAAGGTCTGTGGAAACCCATGTCCAATATGTAGAGATCAGAAGCTTCATGTGGATTACAGAGTAAGTATGACCGCCAATGCACATTCTGCATACAAAAAGGCAAACCTCATTTTTTACAGGCTTCGGCCTGACAGTGCTGAGCAGAAGTTCAGTGTACACAATGCACATGCACATTTCCCTATGTTTTGCCCTGTAAGTACAACAAAAGAAAAGTCTGGAGGTTTTAAGAAATATTCAGGTCTAAAATGTGCATTTAACTGTGGAAAAAAAGGTTTAAATGCAAGGGTTTAATGCTTTGAAAATGAAAACATTGCGAATGGTTAAGTAGTTCAGCAAAACAAAACTGTGTAGGGCTGACCCTAGTCAATCCATAAAAATGACGTGTTTTGTCAGCCCACAATAGGAATTTAGGTGCTCAAGTGCATTTCTAGCAGATATAAATGGGTGTTTTCTGAAAGCATAGAGACCCTGTAGAGTTTTTTCTTATGTCACACAATAACTGTTAGTGCCAGTTCACACCAGACGCAGTTCCGTTCGCTTTTTTCTGCACAAAATGCATGCACAGTGTTTGCAATGTATTCCAATGGCTCTAGTTCACACCATGCAGTCAGTTTCTGCACCGGAAACTGAACGGAAACTGACTGCATGGTGTGAACTAGAGCCATTGGAATACATGGAAAACACTGTGCATGCATTCCTAGTGCAGAAAAAAAAGCACACAGAACTGCGTCTGGTGTAAACTAGCACTTACTGATTATGAAATCCTGTATTTTCAGTTTAAAAAAAAAAAAAAATCTAATTTTAATTTTTACAAAAAACCCACAATAGATCAACTATTTTTGTTGGTAAAATATAAGAGTTGTACTGAGTAAATAGATGCTAAATATGTCAAGCCTCAGAATTTGTGCATGTTCATGAAACGGCAAAAAACTACGGTACCCAAATAGTACCGTAAAAAAAAAAACCAAAAAAAGTACCCAATGCTTCAGCTCCGGAAGGTTTACCCCTAATGACCAGGCCATTTTTTGCGATATGGCACTGCGTTACTTTAACTGACAATTGCGCTGTCGTGCGACGTTGTACCCAAATAAAATTGATGTCAATTTTTTTTTTCCCACAAATGGCTTTCTTTTGGTGGTATTTGATCACCTCTGCGGTTTTCATTTTTTGCGCTATAAACAAAAGAAGACAGACAATTTTGAAAAAAAAAAAAAAAAAACAATATTTTTTACTTTCTGCTTTAATACATATCCAAAAAAAATTAATAAAAAATCTTCATCAATTTAGGCCAATATGTATTCTACTACATATTTTTCGTAAAAAAAATCCCAATGTGTATATTGATTGGTTTGAAAGTTATAGGGTCTACAAACTACAGGATAGATTTATGGACTTTTAACTTTTTTTTTATGTTTTTACTGGTAATGGCGGCGATCAGCGATATATTTATTTTTTTTTTTTTTAGTATTGGTGTCACTGGTCCCCAAAAAGTGTCATTTAAAAAGGTCAGATTTGTCCACCGAAATCCTGTGCAAAAAAAAAATAACACTAATTAATTACTGTATAAATGACACTGGCAGGGAAGGGGTTAACAACAGGTGCTCCCTCGGTGTGTTTCTAACTGTGTGGGGAAAGTACTGACAGGAAGAACACAGAGATCGCTGTTCCTGGTTAGAACGGGGATCTCACTTGTTTACATTGGCAGATCCCCATTCTGCCTCTCTGTGAAGCGATAGCGGGTGGCCAGCGAACATCAGGTCCTCATCGGATCCTCCATGCAGCAGGCGCGCCCACGCTATCTATTGCATTAAACAATGTACAGGTACATTTTGCGCAATTTACAGTCCTTAAGCAGTCCTTAAGTGGTTAAAAGTCTTTAACAGCTCATCAGTTTAGTTAACAAGGACTGATGGCTCTAGAATTATTGCTCTCAATCTGGTGTTTTCGTACGTATTCACACTAGACACATGCGCTTGCATTCTTATGTATGGGCTTTTAACTTTTTTATTTTTTTTTCTTCTGTTTTTAAATGTAATTTATCATTAATGAAATGATACATTTATTGGTAATTACTAAGGCAGTGAAACTGATCAAACCAACTGTGCAAAGTAATGAAAACATGATCTGTTGGTGCACCTTGAGGACTGGAATTAAGAAACGCTGTCTTAAAGGGTATGTCCAAGTGTAATCCAAACCGTCTCTCTCTGTGCTAGAGCAGTGGTACTCGAGTACTACGCTGCCATTTCCCTCCACCCAGGCTGTGGTTTTCTGTCTGCTGCAATAAAGAACGATGTGACCGCATCTCTAATACGCCTCTTCTTCCCATCGCCCAACTATGGGCAGTTGAAGCATGAGGGGCAGGAAATGAGTGTGTTAGATGCTGTGTAACTCCCTGTCTACTTTTTGCAGGGTGTCTGAATACTCTGCATGCCAGCACTGAAAGAACAGCTGTAGTACTGTTTGACTTGGCCCTCTCTGGGGCTATCTCAGACACAGAAGATCACAGTGGGCTTCCTGGTGGATGTAGTGCTAACTGGCTTGAAGTTAACACTTCTACAGCCCTCCTTGTAATCTTTTCCAGTGCACCCTCACTTGCAAAAAGTCTCTGCTGGTCCTTGGCTTTGAAGATGCCACAGTAATCTGTTACAGGCCCTCTTTAGATTGTCATTCTGTCTAGTAAGACCAGCTCTGTGGGCTGAGGGGGTTGCAGTTGGAGTTTGCTAAGTCCTCAAAGTTTGGACAAAGTGTATGCTCCATTCCATGTGGCAGTACCTGGAAGAATGTCGGAGAGCCTTGTCTTTCTTGGTGGATACCTTGGGAAAACTCAGGCAGCTTTCCTGGTTGGGCACCGCTTCTGTCCACATGAGAAATATCATGTGGCTCAAGTGCTGGTTGATTGAACTTTTCTGCAAGAGACAAGTGGAAGGGCAAACACTTGTTTGGACCATCTTTGGATGCCTTCCTTCAGAAGGTAACACTGGGAAGAAGCACACTTGTACCTCTATAAGATGATAGGTTAGAAACAAATGCTGCCTCCAGATCTAAAGGCAAGTCTTCTTCAAAAAGAAGGCACCCCCATTCCCCCTCTATGGTTTAAGGTCCATCTTTTGGCCTTTGCACCCATATGGACATAATCAGATGGCTTGGTCTGCAGCATGGTGTACAGAGGTGACAAGCTGGAGTTTTGGTACTTTCCCTCTCCACACTTTGTGCTCAAGGATTCACAAAAAATAGAACCTTTTTGTTGCAGCTCTGCTGGAAAGGACAGGTCTCGCAGCTTCAATTGCAACTTGTTTATGGTTTCCAAACCAAACATACATACAGCCTATTTCTGGCCCTCGTGTCTAAAGTCCTTGAAGGTACAAACATTTATAATGGAGTTCACCCAGTCTGTGATTGCTTCGCTTAATTAGGGGCACTTTCTGGTGTCGGTGGAAACGAAGGATGCCCACCTACACATCTTGTCTGGCCTCAACAGTGGTTTCTGTGATTCACAATAGAAGATGCCACTTCGTTTGTTTTGTCACCATTCAGCCTGGCCGTGGCCCCAGAGTGCTCACCAAGGTGTTGGCTCCAGGTTTAGGGTTGATGAGCATATGGAGTATCCCTGCATGACTTGCTTTTCAGATAGCATTCAGCTCAGGAACTGACCTCAAAACTGCAGACAGTACAAGTCATGGAAAAGTTTTGTTTGGTGCTAAACCTTCAAAAGTAGTACTTCAGGAGACATACCTGTCTTTCATCCCAGGTGGAGTCCCTGAGATAAATAAAAAGCCCCCTTGTGCCTGTATGAGGGTGCTGGGGAAGATTGGTAGCCACCTTTGATGCAGTCCCCCATTTCCAATTTAATTCCAGAGTTTTACAATTCAGTTTTTTGTTAGTTTGGCACAAACCTTTTGGATCTGTCTATGCATATGACTCCTCTCAACCTCTATAAGCCCACATCTCTCTTTCAGGCTGGAAAGACAGAGATGCAAAAAAAAAAAAAACTGTCTCGGCCTTTCCAGCCACGTCCCTGGCATTGTTTGCTTCCGCCGGCCCAGACTTGAAGTCATAACGTTGCGCACAGGCCTCCGAGGGTCATAGAGGTGACTGGGGACCATCTGGTCTCCAGAAATCTCTATGCTCAACTTCCGATGGGGACTGATTTTCGTTCTCCGGCTCGCCGAGTGCACGGGCGAGCCTGTAGAAGCACCGATGCCTGTAAGAACGATCAGGCAGCTGAATTGGCGCTATGATTTTTCTTGCGGTGCATGGAATCGTCGGCCGAAAAAGATGATATCTGGATGGTGCCTGGAGCTGCAGGCGTCATTTAGATATCTCCACTCAGTCCAGGATGTCATATGGTGTACCGTGGGCGGGAAATGATTAACCACTTCGCATCCAGGCCATTTCTGACACTTCGCTCCTGCATGTCAAAAATCATCATTTCTTTGCTATAAAATTACATAGAACCCCCAAACATTATACATTTTTTTTTTTTAGCAGAGACCCTAGAGAATACAATGGTGGTCATTGCAACTTTTTATCTTGCACGGTATTTGCGTAGCAATTTTTCAAACGCGTTTTTTTTTAAAAAAAAACAGTTTCATGCTTTAAAAAAAAAAAACAGCAAAGTTAGCCAAATTTTTTTGCATTGTGTGAAAGATGAAGTTACGCCGAGTAAATAGATACCTAACATGTCACGCTTCAAAATTGCACACGCTCGTGGAATGGCGCCAAACTTTGGTACTTAAAAATCCCCATAGGTGACGCTTTAAAATTTTTTTACTGGTTACATGTTTTGAGTTATAGAGAAGGTCTAGGGCCAAAATTATTGCTCTCGCTCTAACGTTCGCGGCGATACCTCACATGTGTGGTTTAAACACAGTTTTCATATGTGGGCGGGACTTACGTATGCGTTCGCTTCTGCGTGCAAGCTCACGGGGACAGGGGCGCTTTAAAAAATTTTTTTTTTTTTTTTTTTATTAATTTTACGTAAAAATTTTTATTTCTACACTTTAAAAAAAAAATTTTTTTTTGATCACTTTTATTCCTATTACAAGGAATGTAAACATCCCTTGTAATAGGAATATGACACGATCAGTCCTCTTTTCAGTGAGATATGGGGTCAATAAGACCCCACATCTCACCTCTAGGCAGGGATGCCTAAAATCAAAAAAAATAAATAAAACGATCGCCACTTCACAGCCGAAGCGGCGCCGTTTTTTTGAATGCAGAGGCCGGGCGTGACGTCATAACATCGCGCTCGGCCTCTGAACGATCATAGAGACTCCGGCGACCATCTGGTCCGCCGGAAATCTCTATGGTGAACATCCGGTGTAGGCGGATCCGCTATCCGACTCACCGATCGCTGAGGTGAGTCGGTAGAAGCACCGGAGGGCGGCGGGAGGGGGGGACGTCCCCTCCCGCCGCCCGTAAGAACGATCAAGCGGCGGAACAGCCACTATGATCGTTCTTATGGTGTACGGAATCGCCGGCTGAAAATGCCGGTATCTGAATGATGTCTGTAGCCTCAGGCATCATTCAGATATAAGCCCTGAAAGTCGAGGCCGTCATATGACGGCCTCCGGATACCAAGCGGTTAATCAGTACAGTTGTCATTTGAAAATACACTACTTCTGAATTTTTCTTGTGTCGTACAAGAATATTCATAACTTTAGTAAACCCTTCATTGTCGATAGATTAGCATGGAAAAAAAAGACAATCATTAGTCTCATAATCCCATCGTGTGTACCAGGCATTAACTGAGTTGAGAGGGGGTTTTGCTTGGGCATTTGTATTAAACTGAATGTTTTCCCCAGACTAAGTGTGGTTAAGTGTGTTTAGCATTTGCAGTATACAAAGTAACAGAGCCCCTAATGTATATCGAGCTAACATTCCTTCACTTAGTCTGATAGCTGCTGTGCAAGCAAATGTAAAGACAAATTTAGGTTCTCGTAATAAATGTATTTTTAATTGTTAACCAAGTACATGATGTTTTAAACAATTTTATGTATTACTGCTGTTCATTTGTTTGCAGAACATCAGGTTACTTGAGCAATTTATTTGTTCACATACTGGAGTGGTGCACGATCCGACCAAAACAGGTGTGTGCTCCATTATAATATGAATCACGTTCCGAATAAAATTGCCTGTATAATGTACCCTAACATTCAGATATTATGCCTTTCATTTATGTGGATTAGGAGTCTGTATGGAGCAGTACAAGAAGCTTGTAAAAGCCATAACTGATGCACAAGAGCATGGTGAGTAACTGCCATTCCCTTTCCTTGCTAGGAGACTCATTACTTTGCCATATCCTGCATACTTGTGTCCTGATATAATTTTAAGAGCATAAGCTGCCGACTAGTGGATTTATACCTGCACTCCTGAATGCCACAAAGAATCAAACTGTTGTTCATGTCTTATTCTTTTAAATTTTTTTTATATTGTAAAGGCATATTGTTTATATACTCCTTTTCTATACTGCAGCAATGTTTCACTCTCCAGTTGTGTAACCGTCAAATGTCCCATAGTAGTTAGGCCGACACATGAAAACCCTGATGACACAGGACAGTAACATGGAAGTTATTTAGCAGCAGTTAAAGGAGAAATTTTATCTTTCCTCACATGGATCTTCTTCTTCTGGTCTGTTCAGTGCTGTGGCAGTTCATTGATTCTTCCTGTCAGTGGGTATGAGCCTGCTCGTACCAGGTACGAGCATACACTGACAGGTCTGCAGGAGACCTGCGTGCCATCAGTGATCTCCTAATTGCTGGTGTAATGCCGCGTACACACGAGCGGACTTTACGGCAGACTTTGCCTGGCAGACGGGATTTCGTCGGAAAATTCGATTGTGTGTGGGCTCCAGCGGACTTTGTTTGCTCAAAAGTTGGACGGACTTAGATTTGAAACATGTTTTAAATCTATCCGTCGAACTCGAGTCCTGTCAAAAAGTCCGCTCGTCTGTATGCTAGTTCGACGGACAAAAAGCCACGCTAGGGCAGCTATTGGCTACTGGCTATGAACTTCCTTGTTTTAGTCCTGTCGTACATCATCACGTTCGAATTCGACGGACTTTGGTGGATTGTGTGTAGGCAAGTCCGTCAAAGTCCGCCGGGCAAAGTCTGCCGTAAAGTCTGCTCGTGTGTACGCGGCATAATGCTTTCCGGCCTCCCAAAACAAAAAATTGTAAATACACATTTTTGTTTTACCTTCAAAAAGATGTGCATTTATTTTTTGTTAAAAGGTGAACATATTCTTTAACACTTCTGACACCATCCTGTTATTTTTTTGGAAAAGTGGTTACCGTATATACTCGAGTATAAGGCGAGTTTTTCAGAATTTTTTTGTGCTTTCAAGCACTTTTCTGCAGCAGAAAATGGCATTCTCCGAACCGACTTTGGGGCCCCATATCTTGGGGCCACTTGGTGCTAGGAACCCCAAATTTGGCGTACAAACCCAATGGAACTAGCACTACAACATATCCAAAGTTGGGGTTGACATCGAAAATGACATTGTCTGCTGCAGAAAAGTGCTTGACATTTTACGAACCGATTTTGGGGCCCCGTATCTCGGGGCCACTTGGTGCTAGGAACCCCAGCTTTGGATATGTTGTAGTGCTAGTTCCACTGGGTTTGCAAATTTGGGGTTCCTAGCACCAAGTGGCCTCGAGATACGGAGCCTCAAAGTTGGTCAACTGTGTCCATCTGCAGCAATGTCATTTAGAGACCCTTTGGGTCCAGAGACCCCAAATTATGGCTGCAGCTAGGGGGCATCTAGGAACCCTTAACTACCGAGTTTGAAGTTCGGGGGACCTATGGCTGCAAATGGGCACAGTGAGGCTGCAAATGGGGTTTGTTGACCCTCTTTTCCACTTACAGTATCTGCGCATTTCTCACCCTAGGCTTATACTCGAGTCAATACGTTTTCCCAGTTTTTTGTGGTAAAATTGGGTGCCTCTGCTTATATTCGGGTTGGCTTATACTCTAGTATATATGGTATATCAGTCATCAGGTACATACCAATTCACACAGAGACCTGTTCAATGCAATTGCCACAGAAGCATTGTGGGGAAAACACTGGTTTTAGCAAAGAGGGAGAGGAACTAATGAGCTGTTATTACGCTTATACACTTAAGATCAAAGCTAGCCAAAATGTGAATGGTTTAGTAGGGTGTGTGAACAACCTCGCTTGACAAAAGTCAAATAAACTACATTTCCAAAGAAAGCATAAGCCTAGCTGTGCACTTGCTCTCCTGCCTGGTGCCTCGATTGCAACACTGTGTCCGCCCAGCTTGTGTATAATCTCCTCCCCGTGGCAAAAATGCTGTTTCCATTTTTTTTTTAAAACTCTTTATTGACAAGGTATAAAAGACAAGTCAGTATAACAACCTTTGCACTCAACATGAGCGTTAAGGAATACAACATTCGGCACACACAAATACCAAGTGAAATCCATATTACATATGAATTGTTGGAACTGAACATTTGGTAAAGATAATTAAACAGTGACACAGTACTCTCCAAGCAGGTAAAACCAGGTTAGGAACTGTAAAGGTTCATGCAATATACATACATTTTGATATACATATAATGGGTTTATACGACATACCTCGCAAGTGGTAGTAATGATGAGAGTCAGAGCACCAGATGTCCCATACTTTACTGTATTTATGTGGGCAACCCCTATGCTCAAAAATACATTTTTCGTAAGGGAGTATCTGGTTCACCATCTGAATCCATTGACAGACAGATGGGTTTACATTAATTTTATGAGGGCAATAAATGCTTGTATACATGGGAGAGTACTAGATGTTCCCCCTTGAGGAGTGCATATTTTATTACACATGTGGGGACAGCAGGAATGTATGGCACTGATTAAAGAACACTTTAATTTATGAATAATGAACACTGGACTTTTAGTTTGGTTTAATTGCACAGATTTGTTGGATTTTGTATAATATATACAGTGGGGACAGAAAATATTTAGACCCCCTTACATTTTTCACTCTTTGTTATATTGCAGCCATTTGCAAAAATCATTTAAGTTCATTTTTCCCCTCAATGTACACACGGCACCCCATATTGAGATATTTATTAAAAATGAAAAAACTGAAATATCACTTGGTCCTAAGTATTCAGACCCTTTGCTCAGTATTTAGTAGAAGCACCCTTTTGATCTAATACAGCCATGAGTCTTTTTGGGAAAGATGCAACAATCCTCTGCCATTCATCCTTGCAGATCCTCTCCAGTTCTGTCAGGTTGGATGGTAAACGTTGGTGGACAGCCATTTTTAGGTCTCTCCACAGATGCTCAATTGGGTTTAAGTCAGGGCTCTGGCTGGGCCATTCAAGGACAGTCACGGAGTTGTTGTGAAGCCACTCCTTTGTTATTTTAGCTGTGTGCTTAGGGTCATTGTCTTGCTGGAAGGTAAACCTTTGGCCCAGTCTGAGGTCCTGAGCACTCTGGAGAAGGTTTTCGTCCAGGATATCCCTGTACTTGGCTGCATTCATCTTTCCCTCGTCCTGTCCCTGCAGCTGAAAAACACCCCCCACAGCATGATGCTGCCACCACCATGCTTCACTGTTGGGACTGTATTGGACAGGAGATGCAGTGCCTGGTTTTCTCCACACATACCACTTAGAATTAAGGCCAAAAAGTTCTATCTTTGGCTCATCAGACCAGAGAAACTTATTTCTCACCATCTTGGAGTCCTTTAGGTGTTTGCTAAAAAAAAAAAACACCTCCATGCGGACTTTCATGTATCTTGCACTGAGGAGAGGCTTCTATTGGGCCACTCTGCCATAAAGCCCCGACTGGTGGAGGGCTGCAGTGATGGTTGACTTTCTACAACTTTCTCCCATCTCTGGAGCTCAGCCACAGTGATCTTTGGGCTCTTCTTAACCTCTCTCACCAAGGCTCTTCTCCCCCGATAGCTCAGTTTGGCCGGACGGCCAGCTCTAGGAAGGGTTCTGGTCGGCCCAAACGTCTTCCATTTAAGGATTATGGAGGCCACTCTGCTCTTAGGAACCTTAAGTGAAGCAGAAATTTTTTGGTAACCTTGGCCAGATCTGTGCCTTGCCACAATTCTGTCTGAGTTCTTCAGGCAGTTCCTTTTGACCTCATGATTCTCATTTGCTCTGACATGCACTGTGAGCTGTAAGGTCTTATATAGACAGGTGTGTGGCTTTCCTAATCAAGTCCAATCAGTATAATCAAACACAGTTGAACTCAAATGAAGGTGTAGAACCATCTCAAGGATGATCAGAAGAAATGGACAGCACCTGAATTAAATATGAGTGTCACAGTAAAGGGTCTGAATACTTAGGACCATGTAATATTTCAGTTTTTATTTTTTAAAGAATCTGCAAAAATGTCAACAATTCTGTGTTTTTCTGTCAATATGGGGTGCTGTGTGTACATTGGGGAAAAAAAATGAACTTAAATGATTTTAGCAAATGGCTGCAATATAACAAAGAGTGAAAAATTTAAGGGGGTCTGAATACTTTCCATCCCCACTGTGTGTGTGTGTGTGTATAAATATATATATATATTCTCTTTTGGATGGAGTCACTTTAAATTATCACCGTTGGCGTTATATCATTCAGTGGGATTGAGTCGCTATTTTGTCATGGATGGTATAAGGAATTATTTTGTATATTTTACATAAAGCTTTAGAAGTGTGAGCCATTTAAAAGAATGGAATGCTGCACAGATGTGACGCTATTGGTTCGAGCTTGCTCTGTAGTTTGTGTTGGGATTTTTTTTTTTTTTAATTTAGTTTAAAGCAAAACTATAGTCTTCCTTAAAACTGCTCATCTGTAATTACAGTTTGTCTTAACTCTTCTGCAAAGTCCCACAACTGCGGGGTGAGGCTTCCTCTGATGGTGTGGTAATGTCGCACAGCTCTCACTCTGGTAGGGTGTGGCTATCAACATTGTCATTTGTTAATCAGCACCTGATCACTCCTAGTCCTGCTCACTGCCTCCTTTGCTGTAACTTTCCCACTGGGAGCACGGAAGACACAAATCTGTAGGTCAGACTCCTTAGTCAGCAGAATAGCTAGAATAAAACCTTTTAGATATGTGGTTTTTGGCCAGTCTGAACTGACCATAGAGATACATTGAAAAAGAACAGTAAAGTGTGATCACTGTGCTAAGTAAGGGCCCTGTATATGTGAAGTACAATACAAAACAAATATAACATTCTCATCTTCCAAGAGTGAGGTGGTCATATTTGTCAGTATCTGAAAAAAGAATGGACCATGTTGTCCGTGGCAACAAGATTCTCCTTATTTATGCCAGCATCTGAGCCATTGATATAAATAAAATTAACTCTCCTTTCAGACATTTTGATAAAGGGGAGTGATTTTTTTTTTCCTAGTGTGATATAAAATCTGATTTCCTTTGCAAGGTCTTCTCACAGTGACAATACAACACCAAGAGGTGACCTTTGGAGAATATTCATATAATCATGGAGCTGTGGCACAAACTCCTCCCGCTCCAGCAGGGACGTGGTATTCCTGGTATGAGTGGCAAGAACCACCAGCCAAAGAAGTAATCCGACTACGCAAGATGTACAGGCCGCACTTAAAGAAGATGATGGGGGAAGAATAAAAATGGGTGATTTTTTGTTATAAATGTGTATATTACTACTTTAAAATAAATGTTAAATAAATCCTGGGAATGTATTTAGCCTGTTTTTTATTTTTAATATATCTAAAGCAAGGGTGTCAGACTCAATTTCATCATGGGCCGCATCAGCATTATGATTGTCCTCAAAAAGGCCGGTTGTATCTGTAAGATTAGATGTCCAGCGCATCCCCTCCCCTTACATCTGATGGTGAGGTGGCGTCCCCCACTCTCCCTAACATCACAGTGCACCCACTTTCCTTATGCTGCTGCTGGGAAGAAGCTGGATGCACTGCTTGAAAGCAAAAAGTAGGGGTCTGGAGGAGGACCAGAGACAGGCTGGAGCTCTCCTGCAGCTGCAGGAGAGGTGTGAGGGCCACATGAAATGGCCTGGAGGGCCAGATTCAGGCCACGGGCCTTGTGTTTGACACCTGTGATCTAAAGAAAAAAAGTGGTTTGACCCAAAGCAAGCAATCATGTACTATTATCTGCCTACTCGTAGGTTCAAAAAAGGCATATATAAAGAGGTCCCCTATACTGGTGGCAGCGGCTGAACAGAAATTGGGAGCTTAAAAAGCAATACAATAATTTCTAAACTTTCTTCACTAGAACATTTGTTTTTGTACTTGGGAGAGATTATTCCTCATTTCCTATAAGTAGGATGTCTCCTAAATGGATACACCAATAAAAAATTGACAGATCTTATAAAGGCAGCGCATAGATAAGTCTAGTTTTTTAGCTCAACCACAGAATGGGGTTAATTTACTAAAACTGGAGTGCAAACTCTGGTGCAGCTCTGCATAGATCGGCTTCCAGCTGTTTTTTTTCTCAAACTTTGATTGAACAAGCTGAAGTAGAAGCTGATTAGTTACCACGCACAGCTGTTTCTGAGTACTCCATTTTTAGTAAATCTCCCCCATTGCGTGAATGGGAGAATCTTTCCGCTGAGGTGTTGTATTCAGACAGCAGGCGAGACTGATCCATGCTGGCAGCACTATTTTGCCCAAGGGACTTTACAAAGTGGTGCTCAATAAATTGGTACAGCAAATGTATAGAAATACAAAATGTATTTCAGTTTAAACAAATACTTTTACACGATAAATGTGAACATGTAAGGTCATGGTTTCAGCAATGTACATTCAAGATACCAACATAATTCATGAATCATTGTTCGTTTGAAGACACTAATCTCTGTGCATTTCGGGGGGGGGGGGGGGGGGCGCAACGCCCACTTCATCAGGAGAGCAGCTGCAGTTGGTTAATATGTGCATGTGGAAGTATATTGGATACAACTCAAGACTACATGAAACACTTAAAAATGATGGCATCTAGACCTCAAGTACTGCGAGTGACCACAGCTGAGGTTTCCCCAGGAGCTGAGGGTAGGTGGGTGACCAGGAGGCAGGGCAAAAAAAAAAAAGGTGGGCAAGAACCCCACTGCAGAACCCCTTGGTGGAAAGAGGATGATAAAAAGCCCAAATAAAGCGGCAGCGTGGAGGGCTGCTGCATACAGCCAAATAAATGGACCTCTGCTGTGGTCACTCGCAGCATTTGAGACCAAATGCCATCTCTTAAGTGTTTCATGTGGTCTTGAGTTGTATCCAATTTACTTCCACATGCGGCTGTCTCCTCGTGAAGTGAGCGTTGGCCCACAAAATGCAGAGATTACAGTGTCTGCAAATGAACAATGAATTATGTTGGCATCTTGAATGTACATTGCTGAAACTGTGACCTTACTTTTACACAATGAATGTGAACATGTATTTGTTAATGTAAATTGAAATACATTTTGTATTTTTATACATTTGCTGCACCATTTTACCGAGCACCACTCTCTAAAGTCCCTTGGGCAAAATTGCCTTTTGGTTGTTCTGATTTGTGTGGAAATTTTCCAACAGGCTGGCTTCACAGAAGTCGAATGGTAAACTGACTTCTGCACAACGAGCCTGTCAAAATTCAGCCGGTTCCTACTGAAACTGCTGAATTTTGATCCATGTATGTCTGGGATTTAGCAACAAATGCTGACTATATCCTCTAGTCTTTTCATCAGTAAGTAAACCATAACACACAGCCACCCATCACTATAGCTATTTTGTGGTTTCAAGTCACCAAATAGAACGGCAGTTAAAGTTAATCAGTACCAATATGATGCAGACTGACATTTCAATCACTTTAAAGTTAAAATTCCAATAACTTGGTAGCTTGAAATTGGGACGGAAATGTTAGCTATCATTATATATTCTAGTGCCTGTGTTGAAAAAAAAAAAAAAAAAAATGCAGATTATATCACAGCGTCTCCCGGCGCTCATGTGACTTCTCGGCTCTCTCCTCTCCCCGGCTGACAGCTATAGTGGGCGGGGCTGAGCACTGCAGCTGGGGAGGAGAGAGCCAAGGAGTCACGCAAGCACCAGGAGACACTCTGATATAAAAGGTATAATCTGCATTTTTTGTAGCAAAGACACTGGTATAGATAATGTTCGCTAACTGAGGGGAAGCGATGTTTGTTGTACAGTTATGATAGCAGCGGGAAGGGGCAGGTAGCACAGTGGCATAGACTAGCTGACAGGCAGGGAGGGAGGGGAAAGAGGAGAGCTGCGGATGACGGAAGCACGTAAACTGACCATGGTGTTAGGGCTCAGCACCCCTGATAAACCATGGTCAGTTCACAGTAGAGCTGGGCGATTTTCTCAAAAAAAACCACTCAATTCACGATTTAATTTTTTTTTTTGGACACCGCGCCGGTCCTGAGGAGTTTTTAGACAAGTCTGTGGCGTCCGGCCTCACCTAAAAACTCCTGCCCGCAGCTCCTCAGGACCGGCGCGGTGTCAGCGCCAGTCCTAGGGAGCTGCAGGCAGGAGTTTTTAGGCGAGGCCGCGGCTTTGGCCTAGTCCAAAGCCGCGCCCTCGCCTAAAAACTGAATCGATTGGACCTCTCAATTCGATTCAAGAATTAAATCGATTTTTTTTTTCCCCAGCCATAGTTTACAGAGGGGAGGGCATAGGCAGGCTCAGCCAGGTTTTTTTTTAGGTGATAGAAGGGGCCAAATGACACAGCACAAGCACTATGCTGTTATGCATGCTTTAAAGGAACAGGATCTATTTATTTATTTTAGGGTTACAAATGCTTTAAGAAAAATGATTGCAAGTTATGGCAAAAACACTACCTCGTGGGATTTTTTGATAATATGACCATCATGTGTATCTACAAAAATTGGTGTCTAAAACAAACAAAAGACAGACATGAAACAACGGTGAACTGAAAATTATAAAACCTTTTATACAAAATCTGTACAAATAAGAAACAGAGGTAGGCTGCATCTTCAGAATCTGTGTGATCTTCTCCATCCCTTCCTCCTGGGGGGGAAAAAAAAAAAAAAAAAACTCAAAAGTTTTTATATCCGTCTGTATGTACATACATTTATAAAGTCTCACAAGTTAGTGAATTCCTAAAATGATACCTGTGCTAACAGAATCAGGGAGATTTTAAAGTCCATTTTAAGGGTGAATTCACACCGACCATGTGTTTTAGCGAACTGTTTTTAATTTCCTTTGATATCAGAGGAAGAGTGTGAGGGAAGACATTCGCTTTTGAGGAATTTTTGGAAACAGGATGTTTAGCACAACAGCCCTAAAAGCGCTAGTTATACTGAGGAGGAGGCATATGAGGAGATTGGGGCCAAACAAGACGACATTATTGGATACATCCATTGCTGTGACAATGTGAAAGGTACAGGGCAGTTTTGGACCATATACCAGGATTTACAGTCACACCGAAAAATTCTGTGCCTATACCCGGCTGTCCATTGATAGGCAAGTAGGTGTGTAAAATGTATGCAATATGTTTGTCGTTAGGGTTTAGGGGTAAAATAGGGTTAGAGTTAAAGCGGGCACAGAATTATTACTTTCAGGCATCCCATCATAAAGCATTAATAATTTTTTTTTTTTTTTATACTTACTATTTATAAAATCCTCTTCTGGCCGTTGCCATGATGATTGTGGGCATATTAAGACCAATCGCAATCTCTTCCTGGATTTGCGATGGAAAGGTGAATCTCGCGCATTCGCGATGCTCTGACGGCTGTAGCGCCGATTGTTTAGAAAGTTGCCAGCAAGGTCCTGCCTCGTTGTTATGGCAACATAGATGTGATCTGCCTTAAATCGTGTCATTTTCTGTCGGGCAATAACACGATTTTTGCTCACAGTACTGAGCACAAGCGAGGGAGGAAGTGATGCGGAGTTCTGCGGACCCGGAAGTGGCAGATTGGAGCCACTACATTTCAACAGGGTGCTTCTGGTGAGTAAAAAAAATATTCCCCCAAATGTTTTTTCAATACTATGAAAGGACTGTGAATATGTAAAAATGTTTTTCAGGGTGGAACTCCGCTTTAAGGTTTACTGTGTATTTCACACGCATTGACCTGCATTGCATTAAAATGCATATGGTTTTACGCCTTTAGTCCATTATGAATGCTGCTGCCAGGCTCATCCACCTTACCAACTGCTCAGCATCTGCTACTCCTCTCTGTCAATCCCTCCATTGGCTCCCACTCACTCAATGAATTAAGTTCAAAATACTATCAACCACCCACAACTCTGCCCCCAGCTACATAACTAGCCTAGTCTCAAAATACCAACCTAATTACTCTTTTTGTTCCTCCCAATACCTCCTGCTCTCTAGCTTCCTCATCACCTCCTCCCATATCCGCCTCCAGGACTTTTCCAGAGCCTCAGCTATCCTATGCATCTCCCTACCCCAATCTGTCCGATTATCTCCTAATCTGTTTACTTTTAGACAATCCCTGAAAACCCTCCTCTTCAGAGAAGCCTATCCTGTCTTCATCTAACAACTGTACTTTAATTTCCTCCATCAGCTCATCCACCAGTTATTACCTTTTGTATCACTTGACCCTCCCTGTTAGATTATAAGCTCTAATGAGCAGGGCCCTCTGATTCCTCCTGTATTGAATTGCAACTGTACTGTCTGCCCTCATGTTGTAAAGTGCTGTGCAAACTGTTGGCACTATATAATTCATGTATAATAATGGGTGAATTCACATTGACTGTTGACATCGGCATGTGAATTTCCATGCATTTTAGACGTGTTTTAACAAGCATCATCCTGACATTCCGACACAGCCAAGTCATCGGAGTCCCTAAACTCCAAGAAAAAGGATTTTACAATGAGTACAAAAATCCTATTTTCTTTCTCATTCATTGAGGCACACAAGAAGTCTTAAACTGTTGAGATATCCAACACAAGGGTGGGCAACAAAGGCCAACAGGCCCAAAAAGAGATAAACAAAAAACTGGCTACTACCTGCAGCTCAAAGTGCAACATGAAGGAAAGAACACCCATAACTGGCATCAGATTTTAAGGCCTGAATATCCACCTGGTAAAAAATAAAACAAGACCACATGGTGACCTTGCAAACTGTGACAAGTTGCATATTGCAGAAAAGAGCAGATCTAAGGGTGTGCACTTGGCCTGACAAAGCACCCAATCCTTAATGAACTGAAGTTGGGTTAAGGTGAAAGGCAACAACTACCCCATCCCATGTAAACAAATGCCAGTTATCACCATTAACTTACGTGCTGTCACTGTCAATCCTGTGACAGCACACATTTACACTGATCATCAGTAAAGAAAAAAAAAAAAAAACTTATTTGCAACATTTTGTAACAGAAACTAAGAAAAAAATAGTTTCTCTTCAAAATTCAGTTTTTTTCATTTGCTTTGCAAAAATTAAAGAACCCAGTGGTGACTAAATACCACCAAAAGAAAGCTCCATCTCACAAAATGATAAATTTCATATGGGTACAAAGTTGCATAACCGCGCAATTGTCATTCAAAGAACGACAGCTCTGAAAATTGGCCTGGGCAGGAAGAGGGTGAAAGTGCCCGGTATTGAAGTGGTTCTTGGGGGGGCCATAACCAGGGCAGGAGAGAAGTGGAGAATTGCTCTTTGTTCCTAAATTGAGGTGCATATTGAATGGTGTGATACTTGGTGGATCGAGGAGGAGCCTGGATGTCCTATCAGTTATTAGAATAAAGCAATTCAGGACTCGGCAATAAGGGCTCATGTAAAACTGGTGAGCCTATTGTTTATCTTTTGAGCACAGGAGGTATGACATGGATTGAAGGAGATTGTTTCCACTAATTGAATTTAATAGTGTGTGAACTAGATTGATTATATATGTTCACTGTATTGGAAATAAAACACAGATACAGGAGATATGGATTTGAGTTTTCACTGCATCTTACTTTTTTTTTTTTTTTTTTTCGCTGTGGTAAAGCAGTAGAGTTTTTTTGGGGGGTTTATCAAGGAATAAGGTCAACAGACACTCCCTATCGCCTTCACTGCAATCTTCGCCCCTGCTCCGCTGTCATAAGCTCAGACTTTGGTTGATTGGCTGCTAGGACACCAGTGTTCCTATGATGTGCTTGCCTCATTTATTCAAAGGCGGATGGAACTTCATCCTGACCTGCTGCCAAGGCCATGTATACAAGGGGAACTCTGATGATGACCTACCATGTAAGAGGGACTCTTGACTGAGAAACCCCAATGGGGGATAGCCCTTAATAAATAGGCAAAATCCCTCAACAGGGCACACAGCCTTATTAAAGTGGTATAACAGATTCTGCATAGATGGGGTCAGATGAACTGCCACAACTCTTGCTCAGCAAGGAATCCCCAGACAATTCTTGCATGACCTGAATAGCGGAGTTCTTGGGTAACTGGAACACAGATGGGATGTCATGGGCTGCAGGACCTGTGATGGACCATCACAGAGAGATCGCCAATATAAAATGGAAATCCTGCGATCATTATCTGAATGGGGGGGGGGGGGGGGACTTCCAGGATTTCATATCAGCATGAGTATCAATCATTTCTTCTTGGTTAACTGAAGGCACCTCCAGTATTTAACATAGCTGGCATGAATCTCTAGTGCTGTTGTCTGACTGGAGAGACTTTCAGGATTACATGCATCCAGCATGAATCTCCTAGCAGCTGTTGTCAATATCTCCTTTAGGTGGCAGTACAACCCAAAAGCCTAAGAATTCCTGTGTCACTCAATAGACAAGAAAGGAGGCCTTTGCATTAATCCACAAGTATATGTGAACAGATTTATTTTCACAACTAAAACAGTGTTAAGTCCATCTGTAAGCAGATTTACAATTGATGATTTAGAAGTGTTTGTACGCGCATGTGAAAACAACATCCTAAAGACCAGACGTAGCACAAATAAGTCATAAAAGAGGCAATGGGTCACACTGAAACTAAGTTTAGTTCACTATTCAGTGAACTGAAAGGGAAAATATTTTTTTTTTTTTTTTTTGTGCACCAGTTAATATAATAAAGAATGGGTTTAACCTGCCATTAACACTACAATCAGGAGTGCAAAAATTGGAATTATATGGTTACAACACAATGGCACAACGGTTGTCTTACGCTTGTAAATTGACACTTAGGGGTTGATTTACTAAAATTGCAGAGTGCAAAATCTTGTGCAGTTTTGCATAGAAACCAATAAGCTTCCAGGTTTTATTGTCAAAGCTTAATTGAACAAGCTGAAGGTCGAAGCGGATTGGCTACCATGCACAGCTGCTGTGCTCCAATTTTAGTAAATCTCCTAAGGCCCCTTTCACACATAGATCGTTTGTCTGTTTTTCATCCATACGTTTATGGATGAACAATGGATATCAATGCATGCCTATGGAAAAAATGGATGACAACAGAGGGTCATCTATTTTCATCCTTAATGTGGAAAAGGTTGCTGACCTCTGATCTACACGTTACCTTACACTAGATTAAATATCATTTGGAAAACTAATTAGAGCTGCTACACATAGCTACCTTGCCCATTAGTGATTTTGTTCAGGCCATATAGCAGCACAAACCTGATATCGCCTCAGCCCAGCTCATCTTTGCTTTTTCCAATTTGTTTTGGCATCTTCTTACTTGCTGCATCTTCCAGCTCTTTGGACTTGTAGTAATGTGGAGCTACTTCAAGCAGCCATGGACTGTCAATCTCTATGATCTGTCAGTGTAAACATAATTAAACTTGTCATTAATTGTATGAGGAAGGAATAGATTTTGCTGACCAACACAAGCCTGTCACCTTCTGTCTCCAGCCTGCTTACTGGAGAGTGAATTCACATCATCTGTCCAATGAGATGATTAAGAAAGCACCAAAGCTGTCTAGCTGTGCAGTGTATGTACACATGCATGTATAAACCTCAAAGGGCTGAACAAAATGTCAAATCCTTTGGCAGGTAAAACAGTTCACATTTATAGATTTCCACTATGTATCTTGTTTGGTTAGACTTCCACTTTCAATGGCATTTTAAATCTGGACAGTAAAAGCACGTAAGCATGCTTTTACTTTTCTATAACCCCCCAACACAGCAGGACTCAAACTTAGTAGCGCTGGAAGCTAACTAGGTTCTACTGTATTGCAGTAGTTAAACTAATGTCAGGAGCTTGCTAGAAGAGATCAGATGGCTGAAGTTCCTTCATTATTGAGTCAGCTGGAGGGGCGAAGTGGTGGCCAAGCTGTATTGCTTGATAGCAAGGGAGAAAGCGTGGGTCATAGACCTGGGTATGCAATGTGGCATGGATACCCGACTGAATAAAAGTACAAATCCTTTGGCAAGTAAAGCTCCACGTCACCTAACGTGTAACGATCAGCCGGAGGCAAGCCCGCCGAATGCTAGACACTACAGTAAGGCCCCTTTCACACTTATACGACTTGTCCCGCGATTTTGTACTGCAAAATCGTATGACAAGTCATTCTCCATGATTTTCAATGACTATCATTCATATTGGCACGACTTTAAATCGTGCCGACTTCAAAGTAGTCCCTGCACTACTTTAGTTCAACTTTCATACGATTTGTACTCCATAGACCTCAATGTCAAACCCTCAAGTAGCATGCAAATCGTACCTGAATAATATATACACGATTTCAGCACTACTTTGAAAGCACAAGCTGAGAATGGTTAATGCCAAAGTTGTGGCAAAGTAGTACTGCTCCCAAATCGCGGCAAAATAGCTGCCACGAAATTGTGGTAAAATCGCGTGACTTTGAAGTCGTATAAGTGTGAAAGGGGCCTAAATGAGGAAGCACCGCAAATGTCCCACAACTGCATGCAATGCATGCAGTTGAAGCATGTCTGTTGACAAAAATGGGGTTAAAAACAGGAGGTGAGGAGACGCCACACTGCTTCCTTACCTCCTGTCGGTAGCCTCTGAAGTGTGATCCGAACGCAGATCGGACGTCAGAGGAAAGGGAGATCTAGATGAATGCTTAAATCTACCCTAACTCCTCTTGCACACTGCTGCCTGAAGACGGGCAGTTTTCAGGCATAGAGGCATTTTGTTATATACACACACACACACACATAGAAATCTGAGTTGCCAGTCAGTATTTTTGTGTGTACACCCACAACTACGCACAAAAGCATGCAAATGCCACACATCTTGCTTGTGTGTGTATACTTGCAAATACGCGCAAGTGATATAGAGCACAACCGTGCGCTTTTTTTTCTGCCAGGAATGTCCAATACTCATCACATCAGTACAGTGTGCAAGAGGCCTAAAAGTTTTCTATGCATATGCAAAAATTAGTCAAGCCCTGTAATCCTGTGACATGCACATTACATTCGATGTTACACAAGTACATTCTCAATGCTGACCTGTCTCATGTATTCCTTGGTGGTGAAGACAAGCTCATGGTATATAACACAGCGTGGCTGCTCCTCATGCAGACTGCTGTTTGGATGTATAAATACAGCTTGCTGCTGCTTCACTGTCTTGTACCCACTGCGGCTGAGCCTGGCCGTGTGGTAGAAATAGCCAGCTGTGATAGCCTGACAGAAAACAGAGGATAATATCAAGGTGAGGAATAAACACATTTCTGTCACTGCAGAGTATGATATGCTAAAACAGAAAATCTTGTGGAGCAGCACAATCCCAAATGATAGAAGTAAAAAAGCCCTCGCGCTACTAAAATGTGTTCAGGATGATCTCCTAATATAAAGAGGGCAACTCTCATAAGCTAAAATAAACAAAGTGCGTACCGTGCAATAAAGTGCAATCACATACAGTGAAAAAGCCGTCTGCAGCAGGATCTAACAGTGTTCACATTCCACTCATAAGTACATACACTCAAAAAATGATTCCACGCTACAGCAATAAGGGATGGGAGAGATAGAGAACTCCAATAGTGTAGTATGTTTTATGTTAAAATATACTTTTATTAATAAAATAGGCTGGACTCTTACATTAATAAACTCAAAAACAAGCATAAAACAAATTGTATGGCGTTTGGACGCCATTCTCACGTCACTTCCGGTATTATTCAACCTCCGGCCACTCCCTACGCGTTATGTCATCACGTGACTTCATCAGGGGATCCGGATTAGTTGTGGGAGCTGTGTTTATATCTAGTGAAACCGGAAATAAAATCGCGGCCATTTTCCTGTGGTCCGCTGTAAAAAAACAACCGCGGCCATTTTCCTATAGTCGGTATTGTATCTCAGCAGCGGCCATTTTGTGGAAAAGACCACCTCTGGTGGCACTTCCAGAACGGAGTTCTTACATATTACCCGGAGCTAAGGATTAATGTCAAGTTTAAATTTATTAACATCTTGTGGCTCCTTCCCAAACAAAACCGTAACTTCCACTTGTTGGAGATTTAATATAACGGACAAATAGTGTATTCCTAGAAATTACTGAGATGAGCTCGGATTAAAAATATCGCTAAATGGTCCAATGGATTCAAGTATATAGATAGAGAGATGAGTGGATAAAGATTTAAAAAAAAGATAAAAAATAATAATAAAACTAAAAAATATAAAAAAAATGAATAATAAAAAATAGAAAATAATAAAAAATAAATAAATGAAAATAAAATTAAAGTTAAATAAAATAAAAATAAAAATAGAAATGAAAAATAAATCATAAATAAAGCAGAAACTAATAAGGTTGGACTTATATTAAATCCTATAGTTCTTGCTAAATTTGTTATGGACCATATCTAAAAATGTAATGTATAAAAACTTTTTTTTTTTCCTGAAAGGAGCACAAATAAAAAATAAAAATAAAAACCAAAAATATGTCTCCATAGAATAGATAAATTCAAACGAGGAGGTAAAATATTTGTTATATACCGGAAATGAGATGAACACTGCATTCTAAGATAACAACCATAAAAACAATAATAAAATATAGATGACATAATCCTAGGTTAAAAATTACTCAGAAAGCAGTTGAGATCAAATTCAACGTTTAAACCTCCAGGTGTCAAACTCTTCATAGTATGTATCCACCTTGACTCTTTCTGACTGATGGTCAGCCACAAGATCAGGACCATTAGTCAGAAAGAGTCAAGGTGGATACATACTATGAAGAGTTTGACACCTGGAGGTCTAAATGTTGAATTTGATCTCAACTGCTTTCTGAGTAATTTTTAACCTAGGATTATGTCATCTATATTTTATTATTGTTTTTAAAGTTGTTATCTTAGAATGCAGTGTTCATCTCATTTCCGGTATATAACAAATATTTTACCTCCTCGTTTGAATTTATCTATTCTATGGAGACATATTTTTGTTTTTTATTTTTATATTTTTTATTTGTGCTCCTTTCAGGAAAAAAAAAATTTTTTATACATTACATTTTTATATATGGTCCATAACAAATTTAGCGAGAACTATAGGATTTAATCCAAGTCCAACCTTATTAGTTTCTTCTTCTTTATTTATGATTTATTTTTCATTTCTATTTTTATTTTATTTAATTTTATTTTCATTTATTTATTATTTTATATTTTTTATTTATTTTTTATTATTATATATATATATATATATATATATATATATATATATATATATATATATATATATATATATATATATATATATATATATATATATATATATATATATATATTTATTTTTTAGTTTTATTATTATTTTTTATCTTTTTTTTTATCTATCTTTATTATTTTTTATTTTTACCTTGTTTTAATTTTATTTCTTATTTTCTTTTTTTTATTTTAATTTTTATTATTTTTATTTATTATTTTTTATTTAATATTTGCATTCTTTATTTTTATTATTTTATTTATTTATTTTTTCTATCTTTATCTACTCATCTCTCTATCTATCTATATACTTGAATCCATTGGACCATTTAGCGATATTTTTAATCCGAGCTCATCTCAGTAATTTCTAGGAATACATTATTTGTCCGTTATATTAAATCTCCAACAAGCGGAAGTTACGGTTTTGTTTGGGAAGGAGCCACAAGATGTTAATAAATTAAACTCTGCATTAATTCTTAGCTCCAGGTAATATGTAAGAACTCCGTTCTGGAAGTGTCACCAGAGGTGGTCTTTTCCACAAAACGGCCGCTGCTGAGATACAATACTGACTATAGGAAAATGGCCGCAGTTGTTTTTTACAGTGGACCACAGGAAAATGGTTTCACTAGATATAAACACAGCTCTCACAACCAAACCGGAACCCCTGATGAAGTCACGTGATGACGTAACGCGTACGGGGGTGGCCGGAGGTTGAATAATACCGGAAGTGATGTGAGAACGACGTCCAAACGCCATACGATTTGTTTTATGCTTGTTTTTTAGTTTATTAATGTAAGAGTCCAGCCTATTTTATTAATAAAAGTATATTTTAACATTAAACATACTACACTATTGGAGTTCTCTATCTCTCCCATCCCATCCCATCCCCCCCCCCCCCTCTCTGGGAGTACGGGACTGTATGAGGAAGTGAATGTGAAGTATCCATTCAGGTTTTACACTAAGTGGAACGGAGGACCCCCTGGTGGTGGATGTTGGAATAGCGGAACAGATTCCTGTACATTATCTTATGCTGATATTTCAAGATATCAAGGTGAGGGTTCTGTGAGCTCATTTATGGGATTGTACACCTCTCGCCTTTTTTGCTGTGTAGTCTATCTAAACGCATTTTGAAGAAACTTCTCCTTTCTGGACATTGATTGAAAAATGCTGGATTAAGAGACAATCACCACATTGAATTTAATGCCCCTGGATTATTACGCTAATTTATAGATTAATTACCTTACACTATATTATTATCCCAATTTATTGGGCACTATTTGCACACTGTTTATTTACTTTATAAATTGGGCACTTTTTGCACTTTATTATTGCTGTAGCGCGGAATCATTTTATGATTGTATATACAATCCCAATGATGCTAAACCCGTAATTAGTCAACGCAGGGGCCCATGCAAAACCAGTACTGGCAGAAGAAAGTCACTAGCATTCCATGCATGCGCTCATTAATTTTATTGTAATGTCAAAACAGCCAATGTTTTGGGGTCTGGCAGGGTTCCCGTCCTCAGGGCAACAGTGAAAATAGCCATAAAATAACACACTCAAAATGGCAAGTGGTCCTCCACCCCTAATGACATCATAATCCCACCAAAACAGTGTAGTAATGCAAAAGCGGCATATAATGTACAATAACAATTCCCTAATCAATCAAAGTTTACATATACATGTTCTATTTGTGTGGTCTGAATGATGCAGGTTGGATAATGTCTATCTGACTTTACCTTACGGATAGGTACATTGTCCCCTTCACATGATGTCAGCTCAATTTCTATCCTTCCCATGAGTCCCTCCAGCTGCTCTCTGACATCTCGGGCTCGGCGGAGGGAGCGAGCCTGGATAAAGTTCTCATAGCACCACTGCAGCGAGTGTCCAGTCTCCACCCACTGTAAAACAAGACGAATGGGGATGATCAACGGACAGAGGAAATTAACTACTTCCCTACCAGGCTAATTCTGACATACATGTAAAAGTATGTTTTTTCCTTTCAGCGATGGGTGCTTTGGGGCAGCTCTGCGCCCCCCACCCCAAAGCACCTTGCCACATGTTGGACAAGAGCCTCTTCCCGACAAGCCTTGTCCGGTGGTTGTCAGGGTCTGCGGGCTTAGTGGAATCTGGAAGTAATATTTTGTTCTGTTGTATGGTCTTATGGCTGCACCATCTTTGATGCATCTTTTAGGGTGTGCCCCCCAAATATCTTGTTTTTCTTTATACAAGGGGGTCCCCAGATCCTGGCCCCCCCCCCCCATGTGAATGAGTATGGGGTACATCGTACCCACTACCCATTCACCATAAAAAAAGTAGTGTAGTGTTAAAAAATACAGTGGACAGTTTTTGACAAGTCTTTTATTAAAAATATCTTCTCCGCTTCTTCCTCCTCCGGGCTTCTCCTCCTCCCGCTCTACTTCTTTGTCCGGTGTTCTTCTTCCTCTGCCGCAGCTCCCACCGACGACCCTCCTCTGATGCTGCGTCCCGCTGATCTGTTTGTGCCAATGTCAAGCATTTCTTAGATAACGATGGGGCATGGCCATTGGATTAAGTCATCCGAAAGCCCCGCCCCTTGTGACGTCACCACACAGAGCATGAGTCTGTGACGTCACAAAGGGCGGGCCATCCAGATGACATCATCTGATTGCCACGCCCCATTGATATCTAAGAAATGCTTGACATCGGCGCAGACAGATCAGCGGGACGCACCATAGGAGGAGGGTCATTGGCAGGAGCGGAAGAACACCGGACAAAGAAGACAGAAGAAGAGCGGAAGAAGAAGCAGCGGGCGAAGAATAAGACCGGAGGAGGAAGATGTGGGAGAAGATGGAGGAAGATGCGGGAGAAGATGGATGAAGAAGCGGGGAAGAAGATATTTTTAATAAAAGACTACAATGTACCCCATACTCATTCACATAGCGGGGGGAGGCCCAAATCTGGGGGCCCCCTTGTTAAAGGGGGCTTCAGGATTCTGATAAGCCCCCACCCGCAGACCCCGACAACCACTGGGCAAGGGTTGTCGGGAAGAGGCTCCCCCCACGCCCCAAAGCACCCATCCTCCCCCTATGTTGAGGGCATGCGGCCTGGTATGGTTCGGGGGGGGGGGGGCACTCGCTTATCCCCTCCCTATCCTGGCCTGCCAGGCTGCATGCTCGGATAAGGGTTTGGTATGGATTTTGGGGGGGACCCTCAGGCCATTTTTTAAAAACATTTTGGCGTGGGGGGTCCCCTCTGAATCCATACTGGACCCAACGGCCTGGTGAGGACCCCACGCTGTTTTTTTTCACAATTTTCTTTTTTCTTTTACATTTAGCAGGGAAGCCCGCTGACAGCTGATGACTCATCGGTTAAGGATGCGGCAGCCGTCTTCCCGGCCCCCTCCTTAGCAACCAGCTATATACAGTGTAAAAAAAATAAATAAATAATACGCAAATCGTGGTACAAACGCATCTCCAAAAACGTGGCAAGCACCGCAAAAAGCACTGCAGAAACGCTCAAAAGGAACATGCATAGATGTGAATCGAGCCTTATGACAGTTTTTTATTTTTTTTTTTTTAAGCTTAGGAGAAAAAAAAGTTGATCTTATTTTGCTTTACTAACCATTTTTATACAGCAAGTTGCAGGAGGCCAATATCTCTAGATCTGATATGACACTGATGGGGGCAGGGGTGGCTTACAGAGAATGTTTATAGTGAATCACAGGGTTTGGGAGGCCACTGTAACACTGCTAGGAGGCAAAAAAAAAATACTCCAAGGCCAAGCCAGAAGGAGCAGAGCCTTTTTATTTTATTTTTTAAAGCCCGTTACCTCCGAAGATTCTAAGCTAAGCCTGCTAAAAACACCAAGCTGACACTCCACTCTTGCTTCCTGTGAGAAGGACTGAATAGCCCCACAAGGGGAAAGCATGGACATCTGCTTTTGCTTAGGGTCTATTCTCAAAGGGTCAGTGCTTGTACCACAGAGGTCTGCTGTGTCCTCCAATGAAACATTATAAGAAAGCCAACATACTGTATGACTAGTTGCCATGAGCCGTACATCCCTAGCTTTATTTGAACATGTACATTTCAGCACACATACCTGGGTGTACACATTGAGCAGCACCAAGTGGTCTCCCCCGGGAACAGTGAAGTTGACACGAGCTGTATCTGCATGGACTAATTTATCTTTTGGTCTATAGAAAATTGCGTTGTTCACAGATAACATAGCAGCAATGGTGAGTATTTGCTCTGAACAGCGATACCTTGATAATAAAGAAAAAGAAAACACATGTAAACATTGCTTGCTTTCAGTTTGTTTCTCTATTATTCAGTGTTAGCTCTCTTATTTTAACCCCCTCCCCACCCAGCCTATGGTAATATGATGGCCGAGTGGTAGCCCTGTTAACCTGGGAGGACTTCCTATGACGTCCTCCCAGGATAAAGCTGCGCTCCAGAGCAATCTGTCACCCACTGTGTCCACTGGACACAACCAATGATAGATCGCTGTAGCGGCCCGCTGCCAGTGCCATGTGATCGCTGTGGCCAAAGACAACAGATCACATGACAATTATACACAATAAAAGGCTTTGATTCATGCCTTTCATTGTGTACTATTGTGATGAGCTCTGTGATTGGTCACAGTGATCACAGAAAATGATACAGAAAGAGCTAATCACAGCCCATCTGTACCATGTGATTAGCTGTGGCCAATCACAATAGTAAACACTGATTAGATATCTTTCATTCGGAAAAAATGGTTGCTTATAACTGTGAAATTCAGTTATAAGCAATCAGTGTGTAAAAAAAAAAAAAAAATCCTAATCGCCTCCCCAGTAGTACAGTGTATCATGTATTTAAAAAAAAAAAAAAAAAAAAAAAATTAAAAATGACATTTTACACATACTGTCACAAGTCAGTATCCCTGATCACTGTCACACCAGTTATATGATGACGTTGTACTGCACTGGTGAGAGTATGTAAAAAAAATTAAAATTAAAAATGTAAAAGTGCCTGGAATTTAAGTGGTTAAAAGCAAATATGTTACTGCCGGAGCCCCATCCACATATGCATACAGTGTGCGGTGATTGACAGTGTAACATTTCCTCCTTGCTCTGCTGTTTATCATTGTGTGAATATGTGGGTGGAGCTCCGGCAGTCATGTGATTACTTTTTAAACAAGAGATCTAAAAATGTACAAAGCATTTTGTGAAACAAACCCAAAACGTGTCTCTTCCACATGTTGCACACAGAGTTACTAAAGGCATGGGAAGAAGCACATGACCAACTTTAAAACTACCAGAAAAAAAAAGTATTTCCAAGCCTTATTATTTATCAATGGACCTGCCTTGATTTAAATGATATCATATACAGTGGATCCTTGGATTACGAGCATAATCCGTTCCAGGAGAATGCTTGTAATCCAAAGCACTCGCATATCAAAGTGAGTTTCCCCAAAGAAGTCAATGGAAACAAAAATAATTTGTTCCGCATTGACTTCTATTGCATGCAATACCACATGTGGCCAGGGGGGGGGGGGGTTGGGGTGCCGGAGAGCGTTGGAAATACTCAGGGACAGCTCAGCTGAACTCGGAAACCCTCAGAAACAGAGTATTTCCGAGTGATTCCCAGTATTTCCGAACGGCTTCGAACTGTTCCGAATGTCACCGGCGCCCCAGCACCTCTGGCCAAATGCGGTACTGAACACCCCATTGGCTTGAATTCTGCTCGTTTTGCGAGACAACACTCGCAAACAGAGTCAGGATTTAAAAAAAAAAGTTGCTCTTCTTTCAAAACGCTCGTTAACCACGTTACTCGTAAACCAAGGTTCCACTGTACTATATTTATTTTAAGCATGTGCACATGGGTTTAATGGCACCTTAAAGTTAAATTTCAGACTAAGACATTAAAATAAGTGGACAGTCAGGATTTTTAATGCAGAAGAGACGTGCTTTGTCTCTTCTGTATTAAAGTTTCTTACCTGTCTGTCCACCCCTGTACAGTGAGCCACGCATGCGAAGGTCACTGTACAAATTTGGCAATGTCGAACCTGACTGAACTCCTGCACATGCCTCATCCCTGCCCGGCGATCAAGGCCTGGAGGCCACCCGCCTGAAGATGTCAGCGGTCGGGAGGGGAGCTCGAGGATGGCACATTGCTAGGGCGGAGGTAAGTTTTGTTCACCTTTAAAGTGGTTGTAAACCCTTACAGATTACTTTGACCTACAGGTAAGCCTAGATTAAGGCTTACCTGTAGGTCCAAGAATTATCTCCTAAACCTACACGGTTTAGAAGATATTTGCAAAAAGACAGGCACCGCTGTCTATGGCGCATGTGCCGTAGACAGCAGTGCGCAGGCGCACTGAGCATGCCGCTGCTAACGGCGATATGCCATTAGTGGCGGCTCCCGTGCGCATGCCCGTGAGTGACGTCATCGTGGCTCCGGCCAATCACAGCGCCGGAGCCACGATTCCCAGGAAAAAGATGGCTGCTCCATAGCAGAGGGGACAGTGGTGACATCGCAGGCTCCTGTGTCAGGTGACACATAATGGGCTACTATGCAATGCATAGTAGCCCATTATGCTTTACCTTTGCAGGGAAACAAAGAGGAAGTAAACCCCATCAGGGTTTACTTCCTCTTTAAAGCAGTATTTTATTAACAAAAAAGGTTAGACATCTGTGGCAGACAAAGCCAAAGTAAATAAGCCCTCAAAAACTGCATTCATTAATTTCCTTGTCATTGTACAAATTTATTTTTGTTCTGAAAATGCAGATTATTACTTTTTAATCAATTTCTACCTGCAGATCATGCCTACTGAGTATCTCAACTTCCTTCTCTATGTGCCTGCTTGTAAATATTTGTATACAAAGACATGCAGGTATACGCAGGAGGCAGAAACGGTTGGATATTTTGGTACATCACTTTGTGGTCCACTGTAAGAGCGTGCAGGTAACAACGCTGCTCCCTCATGGAGACTCTAGAAAGGCAGGGTTGTCACCATGTTACAGAAGTGGCTGAGGCACAGAGTAAAATTGATGTCAATAAAACAAACCAGAAGAACAAATACCAGTACAGCAATTAATACAAGCCAAGGTAGGATGCGTTTGTTTTAAATATTTGGGTGCTGCAGAAACCAGAACAAATGACTTACTTCTCAGAAGCCAGAATCATCTTGGATAACATGGGATCCACTGGGAGCTCAGCCATTCTTCTTCCCAGCTGCAAGGATAAACAGAAGAGAGAACATAAGCAGAACGTCAAGAAATCACAGGGTTTGTATATAAAAGGGTGTCCAGAAAGGCAAAAGAAAATCTCTATAGGATGATATAGCCCAGTGATGGCGAACTTTGGCACCCCAGATGTTTTGGAACTACATTTCCCATGATGCTCATGAACTTTTTCAGTGTGAGCATCATGGGAAATGTAGTTCCAAAACATCTGGGGTGCCGAGGTTCGCCATCACTGATATAGCCCAAGTGCACAAAGTGCAGATGCACAGGCCTTGGTTAATGCTCTTGTGAAGTTCAGTAGCAATCAGGGTTCAATGTTCACTGACAAAACACATTTGTAATATTTTCAGGGTTTTCTTTCTTTTACAATCACACCTGACATACACATAAGTAGGATAACAAAAACATTGCCAAATGAACTAAAAAAACACTGGCTAGGCACCATTAACATGTTTCTTACATGAGTGTAAGAATACAAATAGAGAAAATCCCAACAACTCTATGAGGCGAGGAATCTGATAGAAAATGGTGCTTTAGCGATTGTCTGACCAAAAATAAAAGCTCCTATTGCAGGGAGTGCTTGACTTTTTGAATTTGAAAATAAAGACTTCTATGAAAAGCAGTAAGCCAATCACACAGGCAAGAAATAAGACTTCTGGGTGAATTCTATACACCAGTGATGTACAGATTGTCTCCATGAAATTGAAAAGTAACATTAAAGAGGCACCGGATCATTCATTTCCACAATCTTCCCAAAAAATAGGATCCTTTCGTCATACTTACCTGTAAAATCCTTTTTTTTTTTTAGTACATCACGGGACATAGAGTTAGGCTATTGTTCATTACCAACTGGGTTATACGCCATCTCTAGGTGAATGGACACTGGTAGACAAAGTCTTAAACAGGAAGTCCACCCCTATATAACCCCTCCCATACAGGAAGTACTTTTTGTAGCAAGAACTGAATCCTCAAAAAGAGGGGAGGGACCTCTGTGTCCCATGATGTATTCAAAGAAAAGGATTTTACAGCCAAGAATGATGAAATAAGTCCTATTTTCTTTAACATACATCATGGGACACAGAGTTAGGCTATTTATTCATTACCTACTGGGACGCCACAGAACATAAGCCTTGAGGGGAGAGAGACACCCTGCCAAACAAAAATAATCAGACTTTAAACGGCAGCCTGTAGTACACTACGGCCAAAAGCCGAATCCTCAGCTGCTCTAACATCTACCTGATAAAATCTTGTGAACATATGCACTGAAGACCAGGTAGCAGCCTTACAAATCTGAGCCACAGATACCTGATCGGGAAAAGCCCAGGAGGAGTCAACACCCCTGGTGGAATGAGCTCTCACCCTGAAGGGAGGAGCCTTATGTTTCAGACCATAGGCCTGAATGACAAACTGACAGACCCAATTGGCAATGGAAGCTTTGTAAGCTGCCTGCCCCTTTTTGGGTCCTTCTCTGGTAAAACAAAAAAGGAGTCTGATCCACGGAACTCTGCAGATCTAGACAAATAAACTCTGACTGCCTGGATGAGGTCCAAGGAATGCAGTCGTCTTTCTTCCGCAAACAAGGCTGAGAGAAAAAGGAAAGCAAAACAACAATAGCCATGCTGTCAAATTTAGAGACTGTAGATTGGGGTGGAATATAGGACCTTGAGACAGTAGATCGGGATGGTGTGGAAGCATCCATGGTCCGTCTATTGCCAATCTCACAATCTCCAGGAACCAGGGCCATCTGGTGCCAGCCGAATGACCAAAACCCCCTCTCTCCTTATCCTGTGCAACAAATGTGGAAGGAGAGGGATCGGCGGGAAAGCATAAACCACAGAGTACTGGCTCCATGGAACTACCAGAGCATCCGCTCCGTTTGCCAGGGGATCCCTTGTTCGGGGCACAAACTGCTGTAGCTTGTTGTTGAACCTGGATGCCAAAAAAATCGACATCTGGCCAATCCCAACGCTGGCAAATCTCCTGGAACACCCTCAGGTGTAGGGACCATTCCTCCGGGCAGATCTGGTGGCTGAGATAATCTGCCTTCCAGTTCTCTACCCCTGGCATATGGACCGCCACTAGAACCGGCACATGTCCCTCTGCTCAGGCTAGTATGTGGTTCACCTCTTTCTGAGCTGAACTACTCCTGGTATGCCCCGGTGGTTTATATAGGCCAATGCAGTGGCATTGTCGGACTGAACCCTGATAGGGTAGTCCTGAAGCTCCACTGTCCAGGACCATAGGGGGCTAGACGTACTTCCAGCAACTCCAGGATGTTGATAGATAGGCTCTGTTCTGCCCTTTACCATCTCCCCTGAGCTGTGAGCCCCTCTAGGGTTGCTCTCCAGCCAGAGAGACTGGAATCTGTGGTCAGTACTCTCCAAGACACCGGAGAGGAAGGATCTTTGCTTTCGCTTTCGCAGGTTCTGATCCTGCAACCACCAACTTAGGCTTAAGCGCACCCAAGGAGATAAGAACATGGGGTAATCCAGGGCTTGCCCTCTCCTGTTTCAAGCTGACAAGAAGTCTTGTTGTATAAGCTTGGAATGGAACTGGGCATAGGGCACTGCCTCGAAGGACGACACTATCCTTCCTAGAAGACTCACACAGAGCCGAATGGAGGGTTGCCTGGTGCCCCTTATCTGACGCACCTGATCCTTCAGGGCACAGATCCTTACGGATGACAAAAATACCATTGCCTGGACCGTATCTAGGATCAGACCTACATACTTCAGACTTTGAGCTGGTCTCAAGGCTGACTTTTCGGTATTTATGACCCAGCCCAGGCTTTCTAAATACCGCACTGTGCAGGCTATGCTGTGTTCTAGAGCCTGGAGTGAGTGATCTCTGAGCAGGAGGTCGTCCAGGTATCCAAGCACCAAGATTCCCCGGGCCCCTAAAAGACCCAGTACTGGTGCTAGGGCCTTTGTAAACACCCAGTGTGCTGTGCCAAGTCCGAAGGGCAGAGCCACAAACTGGAAATTACGTGCCTCTACTGCAAATCACAGGAACCTCTGATGAAGTTGAAAGATGGGTACGTGTAAATACGTGTCCTTTATATCGATGGAGGCCAAGAAGTCTCCCATCTGGAGGGAGGCTACTATCGAGCAGTCTGACTCCATTCAAAAGGACTGGATTAATAGATACTGGTTCAGGGATCTTAGTTCCAAAATGGGCCTTGAGTCCCAGTTTGGTTTTTGAACAGGTTTGAATAAAATCCTGTGCCCCTTTTGGATACAGGAACCTGTATAATCACTCCCTGATGAACTAAATGATCTAGTGCCTGAAACCATAAGTTTCTCTTTGGAGGATCTGAGGGAACGCTGGATCTGAGGGGGAACCCCCCGCAATTCCAGCTTGTAACCGCAGGATACTGTCGAGGTGACCCACTCGTTCTGAACCACTGTTCTCCAAATGCAAACGTGTAACAGCCTTCCCCCCACCCGATAGAGTGGGGGCGTCCCCTCAAAAGGAGGGCCTGGTGCCAGGTTTAGAAGAGTTTTTGGACCCAGGGTTTTTTCTGGCCCTGCGACGGCCTTGGTGCTGCCCTGCCAATAACTTCTTACAAGGAAGTTCGGCTGACCAGTTCTTAAGCCATAGAAGTCTGTGCATGTGTACAGACAGGAGAGCCATACAAGAGACTAGCTGTATCGAGTCCTTTAAGGCATCTACAGCAAAACACAGTGCTTGAGGTATAGCTGGCTGCTCTGCTTTCAGCAGGATCCTCCTCTTGGTTAGGCCTATCAGGCAGTCTGACTTGATCCTTTAAAGGTCTGGCAGACTTCAATTGCTGCGACAACTGGCTGAATAGCTGAACTGTTCAAAGAAAATGAAGCCTTTAATATGGACTCCGGTTTCTTGTCAACAGGGTCCTTGAAGCCCTGTGCGTAATCCACCGGACAAGTTAAGTTCTTGTTTAAAGGGAAAGTTCACCTTTACAGAAAACTCTGTAAGGTGAACTTACACAGGTCCCCCTCCTTGCCGCCGTACCCACCACCCGGTCCCGCTGACCTGGAACGACGCAATCTCCAATTCTAAGCCTCGGTATATCTGCGTCAGGAGCCCAGGGCTTAAAAATGCGTTTTGGAGCATTCTAATTGGTCAACCACCAATCAGTAGCCACATAGCCTGTCTATGCTGTAAAAAACCTGGTTGATTCTGCCTGTTACTGTGGCTGCTGATCCATGATTACCGTGGTCCAGTTATGTGTCTGTTACCCCGCTGCTCCCCTCTTTTGCTCTCCCCCTCCCTCCTTGCTGATCAGCTCCTGTGTGTGATCTATCTCCCCCCCCCCCCCATGCCGCTTTTAGTAGCTGGCAATAAAGTTGAATAAATATTACTGCTAGCCTCTCTGTTCCACTAAGCGATCCTACACTGTGTACATGTTTTTATAAAATTGTCCCTGTAAATACCTTATTTCAGATAGTGTCTGGCTGGTCACATGGCCTCTGGCCACTCTCCTCCCCTGATCAAAGGGCTACAGTGGGAGGGGCTGAGCAGAGAGCACAGCGGTCACGTGACCTCCCATCTGATGTCAGAGGGGGGATCTCAGCCCCTCCCGCTGTTGCCCTTAGATTGGGGGAGGAGAGCAGCTGGAGGTCACGAGGCCCACCAGCAACTATTTGAAATAAGGTAATTTACAGGGACAATTTTATAAAAACATGTACACAGTGTAGGATCGCTTAGTAGAACAGAAAAGCTGGCGGTAATATTTACATTACTTTACAACCACTTTACCTTTATTAAATGGATACAGACACTGTATAATTTTCCCTGAAGCAAGAATAAGAATGAATAATGCACGATCCATTAATTTCATACTTTCAAAAGAAGCTAAACAAGGCTGTCCATTATCCCAACTCCTGTTTGCTCTGGAAGTAAAGACTTTAGCGATAGTCATAAGACAATCACTTAAAATAATAGGGTTTCAGAGAGGAAAGGGGCCAGGGGTTTTCTGCTAGAAGTCTGGGTAAGTCTACATGTACCAGTTTCTTCTGGGCCAACCTGGTCCAATTAGAATCACCTCTTTCCTCTCCTGCTCTATTATGTGGAGCATGTGAGGCAGAATTCGCACTGAAGGGAAGGCACTAATTAGCCTGAACGGAGACTTTGAAATTTTTAGGGTATCTAATGTCTCCATATCTCTGGTTCTGTTAACAAAGCTTGTTGTGGAATCTGGAGGCTAGGGTGTCCACTTGCAGAATCCACCATCCTTGGCATATCAAACAGGACACATCTGGATGAAGAGACCATTCCCCTAGGTCTAAATGGTGGGGCCCGGATAGTCTGCCTGCCAGTTGTCCACTCCCAAGATGTGGACTGCAGAAAATCACTGGACCATGAGATTCTGTCCATTAGAGAATCTGGTTTGCTTCCTTCAAGGTATCCAGGCTCCCTGTGCCCCCTTAATGTTTGATACGTGCCACTGTGGTGTACTACAGGGACAACCTGATTGCTCTGAGCTCCAGGATGTTGATGGGGAGTTTGGTTTCCTCTCGAGTACGTTCCCCTGCCTGATAGACTTGCATTTTTTGTAAGGACTTTCCAGTGGTAGGGAAGGAAAGACTTCCCCAGTGTTAGAGCTGGGGTGGCGATCCAACAAGATGGGTACCTTTTTGCTTGGCTGGATAAGAGCATGGGTAAAGTCAAGGGAAAGAGCCGTTTTTTTTTCCATGCTGATAAAATGTTTTTGGAGAGTTCTTGAATGGAATTGGGGGCAAAAGGTACTGTGACCATCCGGCCTAGAACTACACAGAGAATGGTTATGGCTAAGGCCTTATAGGCTGAAACGCGTCAACTGATTTAATCTGTTTGTTTACTGTGCCTAATCAATAAAATTAAGAAATTTAAGGAGCAACAACAAGAGTGCGGATCATTTTGTCTACATTACATGGGGAATCTCTCTGTAGGATTTCTCTTGGATCTCAGTTATTGAGCAGAAGCTCTTAGAGAAATTATTTTCTTTTCTGGAAAAGATTTGAGCTTGGAATGCATCCAGGATCAGACCCAAGTATTCTAGGTGAATGGAAGGCTGAAGAGCAGATTTGTTGAAATTGATCACCCTGCTGAAGACCTGAAGTAGCGTCTTGTGGACATTTTATGAAAGCTGCAGGTGAGATGAATGCTTTAGGAGAAGGTTGTCTAGATAGCCTGTAACTTGGATGCCTTGAGTTCTGAGAAAGGCTAGCAAGGGTGCTAAACTTTTGTGAATACAAGGATGGGAGTTGAGAATAGGTCGAAGGAATGTGTGACAAACTGAAAATGGTTGTTTGCCACTGGGAAGCGTAGAAAGTGCCTGGAAGGTGGATAAAAGAGAACATGGACATAGGCATCTTGGATGTTCACAGATGCCATGTATTCCCTTCATCTCAAGGATGCAATTCTTGATGAAATTTTGGGATTTGAAGAAATCTGTAGTGGGATTTTAAGTGCAGAACAGGACAAATACTTCTGTTGGGATTTGGTACTGTGAAAAGGTTTGAGTAGATTTCTATTAACTGGTCTTGCCTACCTGGAAAAACTCTTCCCCGGGAAAGGTGGTGTTGCAGAGCATTCTGCAAATTTCCCTGCCCAATATCCTTGGGCAGTTTTTGCCTGGTCTAAAAGAAGAAAGCAGCGAGGTGACAGTTTTGAACTCTGTTTTATACCCTTTTGAAACCATGGATTGAACCCACAAGTCTGGGATATCTGTGACCCCGAGAGAGGCAAACTGTGACAGATGACCCCCCAACTCTTAGGATTGAGGGCACCCCTTTATTGTAAAGAGGGCTTTGGGGAAGGCTTGGTGGCCTTTGAGGGCTAAGCCATCTGCTGAAAGGAAGGACTGACCTTTTTTTTTTTAAGCCTGGTTAAAGCAAATAGGTGCTCTGAGTTTAGAAGAGTTAAGGGTTCCTAAGGGAGTTAGCGCTGGGACTTCCCATCGTGGAAGTAAAACCTTATGGAGGGAGGAGGAAGTTTTTGTTACTCTGATGTACCTTGACCATGTTCATACGTGGTTAAGGTACACTGACGATGTCCTTTTGGTATGGAGTGGTAGTTTATTGAAATTACATGAATTTATGGAGCAATTGAATATCAATGATCAAAATATTCATCTCACATATGTTTATGATCAGAAAAAGATTTCCCTTTCTCGATCTATGGATCTCCACAGTGGGAAATTCCTTATTCATGTGTACCTTCAGAAAAGAGACTTCTGCAAACACCCTCCTCCAGGCAAAGAGCAAGAAAAAAATCCTGGACAGCCGCACACCGATACAACACCTTTATTCGTGAATTAAAATCCAAAACAGTCAATCCATGCTAGGCAGAGGTAGAGGCAAATAGCTTACACATTTTACACCGTGAGTTGGTGCTTAATCATACCTCCTCCAGGCAGATAGCCATCATCCTAAGTGGCTCAAAGATGGAATCCCAGTAGGTCAGTTCTTGAACATTACGTAACTGTACTAAAAAATAAATGAATACAGGAGAGAGAGCAAGGAACGCTATGGGAGGTTCGGTGAGAGAGGCTATGCATTTAGTCAACTTAGGAAAGCCAAAAGAAAGGTAGTTAAACGGAATAGAGAGGATCTCTTGAAAGTAACAACAGGAACCATGGGTGTCAGGAAAGCAGGACAGGAGGTATAGGGTCTTTTGTAAGTGATAACCCAATTTGGTACTTAATGGGATACTGTTTGAAATATACTCTGGAACAGTGATGGCGAACCTTGGCACTCCAGATGTTTTTGAACTACATTTCCCATGATGCCCTACTACATTGAAGAGTGCATGAGCATCATGGGAAATGTAGTTCCAAAACATCTGGGGTGCCAAGGTTTGCCATCACTGCTCAAGAAGTATTGTGGCATTTTGACCAGTACCCCAGGACTGGCAGACACAGTCTGAAATGTTCCTTTAATGAATCGATTGGGGGCAGATATCTGCCGTGGCAGTGACGCCATGATAAGGAACAGTCGGTGGCCGCCCCAACGTGCAGACGAAGCTACACGATTTGATTGCGAAATGCGTTGACATCACCAGCTTCACGTGATGCCTCTCCCAGCATGTCCCGGAAGGGAACCTATGTGAGCCAGGGAGGGTGAAGCAGTAGCGGAGATTGAGGAATACGCGGGCTGCCAAACATCGGCATACTTGATGGAACTGGTTGGGAGGACCCACTCACAAAATCAAGAGTGCTGAGGAGTGAACCGAACAATGGTATCAACCATTAAAGGGTAATGTACAGCCGGTTATTGTCCCCACACACTGGATCCACATACAGGGATACATTTTACCAATAATCCACATGGACAAGAGATATGGCTCATTACCCCAACATCATAGACTCTAATATGGGCTCCACTCTTTTCTCATTTATATGGAAATTTAGCCGATATATGGTGATCATTTACAATGTGTGGTTATTCCATACCATAAGCTCTCGGATATCCTCCTCAGTAGGAAACAGTAATTGCGTCACTGTATGTTCCCAGCAAGAGTCACTTTGAGATCCTTTACAGATTGCCTTACATGCACTACAATTGTGCACTGCAGGATGGCAAGACATATCTTTCAGTTAATGTGAACTATTCTTCAGTTGGTGAACACCCTTCTTCAGCATGTTTTACTGGTTTCCTTCCTTCTGCCCATAAATGCAGCCATAGTGACTGTCCATCTAGCTCTTTTCTCCCCATCCTTACCCCCCAGTGGCTCGAGCACCCAGGGACCTCTGCACAGAGAATCAAGCTATATACTACCCTTCATTTTTACTTACCATACGGTGATGTGCCGTGTCACGCATATTGTCAGTTTTTCTCCTCCATTACTCTAGATTTTTTGTTTATAAGAAAAACCTTCCCACCTGTGACCTCTTCAATGAATTGGTTAAGTGCATCACCAAATAGAGGTCTTCCTTGGAAAGGCATACAAGTGAGGTGCCTTTTGTACACAGTTTCAGCTGAACAAGCTTTTAACCCATAAGATTCTGCGCATGTGAATGGAGATTACAGCCATTCTGAAGGCACATGTCCCTCTGCCCAGGCTAGTATGTGGTTCACCTCCTTCAGAGCTGAATGACTCCTGGTACCGCCTTGGTGGTTTATATAGGCCATTGCAGTGGCATTGTCGGACTGAAACCTGATAGGGTAGTCCTGAAGCTCCATCGTCCAGGACTAAAGGGCCAGTCGTACTGCCCGTAATTCCAGGATGTTGATGGGCAGGATCTGTTCTGTCCTTGACCATTTCCCCCGAGCTGTGAGCCCTTCTAGGATCGCTCCCCAGCCAGAGAGATTGGCATCTGTAATCAGTACTCTCCAAGTTACAGAGGAAGGATCTTCCCTTTCACAGGTTCTGATCCTGCAACCACTAGTTTTGGCTTAAGCGTGCCCGAGGAGACAAGAACATTGGATAATCCAGGGCTTGTCCTCTCCTGTTCCAAGCCAACAAGATGTCTTGTTGTAGAGGCCTGGAATGGAACTGGGCATAGGGCACTGCTTCGAAGGAGGACACCATCCTTCCTAGAAGACTCACACAGAGCCGAATGGAGGGTTGCCTGGTGCCCCTTATCTGACGCACTTGATCCTTAAGGGCACAGATCCTTACGGGTGGCAAAAATACCCTTGTTTGGACCGGATCTAGGATCAGACCTAAATACTTTAGACTTTGAGCTGGTCTCAAGGTTGACTTTTCTGTATTTATGATCCAGCCTAAGCTTTCCAAATACTGCACTGTGCATGTTATGTATTTAGTGATCTCCAAGCAGGTCATCCACATACCCGAGCATCAAGATTCCTTGGGCCCTTAAAAGACCCAGTACTGGTGCTAGGACCTTTGTGAACACCTGGGGAGCTGTAGCAAGCCCGAAGGTTAGAGCCACAAACTGAAAATGACGTTCCTCTACTGCAAATCGCAAGAACCTCTGATGAGGCTGAAAGATAGGTACGTGTAAATACGCGTTCTTTATTTCTATGGAGGCTAGAAAGTCTCCAATCTGGAGTGAAGCTACTACTCAGTGGATCTTAGGTCCAAAAATGGGCCTTGTGTTCCCGTTTGGTTTTTGAACCGTAAACAGGTTCGAGTGAAACCCTGTGCCCCTTTCGGATACAGGAACCTCTACAATCACTCCTTGATGCACTAAATCAGTGGTCATCAACCCTGTCCTCAGGGCCCACTAACTTGCAAACCTGGCCTGATAACTGAAATACATCATAGGTGATATCATTTGCTGCTCAGTGATTGCAGTATTCTAGTCTGCATCTCCCCAAGGTAACACATAAAACCTGGCCTGTTTGTGGGTCCTGAGGACAGGGTTGATGACCACTGCACTAAATGATGTAGTGCCTGAAGCAATAAGTCTCTTTTTGGAGGATCCAAGAGAACACTGGATCTTAAAAATCTCTGAGGGGGAACCCCCCCCGCAACGCCAGCTTTTAACCGCGGGATATAGTTGAGGTGACCCAAGCGTCCTGAATTATTGTTCTCCAAACGCCCGCAAACGGCAGCAGCCTTCCCCCCACCTGTTAAAGTGGGGACGTCTCCTCAAAAGGAGGGCTTGGTGCTGGGTTTAGAAGAACTTTGGACTCAGTGCTTTTTCTGGCCCTGGCCTTGCGGCTTTCCCCCGGTTCTAGCACCCTGTTGGTGGCAGAACTGCCTTGGCGCTGAGACATTTGAGGAAGCAGTCCCTGAAGTTTTAAACGAGGGACGCCTGGTGCTTTTCTTCACAGAAAGTAGAGAACTCTTCCCTCCAGAAATCTTTTGGATATATTTGTCCAAATAAACATTCCCCATGAAAGGGGAAACCTGCCAATAACTTCTTACAAGGAAGCTCGGCTGACCAGTTCTTAAGCCACAAAAGTTTGCGCATATATACAGACAAGAGAGGCAAACAAGAAAGCTGCTGTATTGAATCCTTTAAGGCGTCAACAGCAAAACACAGTGCTTGAGGAATATCTGCCTTATTTTCAGGCAGATCATCTTCCTGGTTAGGCCTGTCAGGTCATCTGATCCTTTATGGACTGGCAGATACCAATTGCTGCAACAGCTGGAAGAATAGCTGAACTGGCCAAAGAACTGGCCAAAGAAAAGGAAGCTTTTAATAATGACTCCAATTTCTTGTCAACAGGGTCTTTCAAGCCCTGTGCTTTATCTACCGGACAAGTTAAGTTCTTGTTTAAGGAAGAGACTGCTGCATCTATGGCTGGCATGCTCCACTTCTTAACAAACTTTTCATCCATGGGATATAAAAGGGAAAACCTCTTAGTAGGAACAAAATCCTGTCAAGATGTTCCCAATCAGCATACACCGCCTGTTCCAACAGTGGGTGCAAGGGAAAAGCCTGTGTGGCCTGAAGAGGCCTCAGGGATCCCAAAGAGGACCAGGGGGGCTCAGTAACCTCTGCAAGAGGCAACTTAAAGGCTGAATGAACCATTTCAGTAAGAGTCGGGATCAAAAGCCTCTGTGATTGAGGCAGATACCAACTGGATATCTTCTTGTCAAGATTGCTCGGAAGCAGACTCATCTGCCAGGCCATCCACAGAATCCTGAGCTTTTAGCTCTTCCCCATCCTCAACCCATTCCTGCTCCAGACTAGGAAACTCCGGGGAGTGGGATCTGTCATGCTTCTTGCCACCCTGCAGAATGAAGGCAATCATGCCAGCAATCCTGTGCTCTAACCCGGCTAGGGCCGAGGACAGTTCATCCTTGGTGAAAAAGGGTGAAGCAGCAGCGTTGACTGTGGGCACAATAGCAGATAGGCACAGCAGCTCAAATTGCCCGGAAGCCTCTTGTCTTTCAGGGGATACGACACTAAGGATATGACTAGGTTCATCAGGAACTACTGACGACACACGTGTGCCCTTCGCTGTAGTGTTAGTCGCGCTCCTCTTTTTTGAAGACATTTACTAGCCTCAAAAAGAGAGTACCTGGGTGTAGTATTAAAACACCTCAGAAGGGAGACGCTTTAATAGGGCTCACCAAGTCCCTATGCAACAATCCTGCTAAGCACCTTCAGCCCGCCAAGCAACACCTGGTGACTGACGTGACCCGGGTAAGGAGAAATGAACCGCTGGAAATGCCTGGCTCAGAGCCTGCTCTGTGTCCCACAGCTGCCTTCTGGAAGCACTGCATGCTTGGCATACACAGCTTAAATAAGCTGGCTGTGAGCCGAAACGTTCTGTGCGTACGCACGTGCGTGTTCCCAGCGAACGGGCGTGGCTGTATTCACGTATGACGCAAATCTTCTTTCGCCCAGATAAAGGCTACGGCGCATGTGTAGTAAAGCCGTGTGCGCCATGGCCGCCAAACAAACTGCTGATCCCAACGGCACTCGTGCGAACGCACGTGCGCCACGGCGAACTGGAGCACCATTGTGTGCCATCATACAGGTAAAATACAGCCAGACACAAGCAAAAAAAAGGTACACTTTGCAAACACCCACAGGTAGCCCAAAACTCCCCCGTATGGTCACAGCACACAGGTGTCTAGCCTCTAGCTAGCTTGATTGATTGTTACAATCACTGGGACACCCCGCAATAAGTAATTAAGGGGGTTTCACTTACTCGTCCAGGCGCAGGGCAGCTTAGAAACGAAGAGCCCAGACTTCACCCATCACGGCGGGTTCCTGTCACTTGAGGACCTTCAAGGACTGGGTACCCTTTTCATGTTTAGGGTCCACTCCCTTGGACCTGTACAGCACCCTGCAGGAATGCCTTAGTGCTGTGGTGTCCAGGATTCCACCTTGCAGGGTCCAGCGCCCGGAGGCGCATTGCAGGCAAAACCTCGCAGGATCTTAGGTCTTCTGTGCGAGGCTCAGGTACCATTTATCTAAGCATATAAAGCCTGTGTCAAATGAATCCGATCGGTCAAACCCTTGATTCATTTAAGAACCATTTGTGGGACTAGAGACCTGGAGCTCAAAGAGCTAAAACAACCGTGCCATCCACCTTGCAGAAACTGGTAAAAAACTGAAGTTCTTCCTGTATGGCAGGGATTATATAGGGGATCACTTCCTGTCTAAAGACCTTTGGTCTACCAGTGTCCATTCACCTGGAGATGAAGTATAACACAGCAGGTAATGAATATTAGCCTAACTCTGTGTCCCATGATGTATGAAAAAGAAAACTCTGACAGGAAGAACATGCTCAATAGGTACAGTGAGATGTTTAGGATAGAGACAGCAACCACTGAAATAGCTCTCTTCTTCGCAAACTCTTTTTCCACCTGCAATTTTGAATTGGCTTAGTGGAGCTTGGTCACTGTTACAGCTACAAGTAAGGGTATTCCCCAGTGAGGTACTCATAGAGAAGTGTGTGGGAGATGGAGCATAAGCATGTCTGGAAGGAGTATGCGGTAACACAACTGCGGGGGGGGGGGGGGGACCCCCAGTTTTTAAAGGCACCCAGCTCCCACGTTTCTCCCCCCCTCCGGTGCCCCGGCGTCGGAAGGAAGTTCACCTCTCTCTCCCTGTAATCTTCTGGGAGACGTCACAGGTCCCAGAAGATTGCCCGGCCATGCGCAGCGCGGCTTGTGCACAGAGCACACCCGGCTATGAACCCACAGCCGAGCGCCCACAGTTAGAATGCTGGCGCCGCGGAAAGGAGGGGGAGAGGAGCAAGGCTTTGTGCATCCGCATTGCTGGACTCTGGGACAGGTGAGTGTTTGATCATAAAAGGTAAGCAGCTACACGTTTTGTAGCTGCTGACTTTTAAATGGGTGAAACTCCGCTTTAAAGACTCACCCCCAAACTGCTAATTGGACAATGAAGGTGTTGCAGCACATATATATATGTTTACGATGACATCACTGAGCAAAGGCCCTGATTGGCCAAGAATCCAGACTCTCTTTTTCCAAGCAGGAAGCTAATATAAAGACAGACTTGGGCACAGAAATCTTTCCTATACATAAAAACCCATAAACCCTTGTTTCCATTCTAACCTTAGTGAGCTCGCCCAGGTGGTTAAGGGCCCCCAAGGCATACAGCTGCTCCAGAGCCAGAACCAGAGTCTCATGAGGAGGAGGATCCATGAAGTCAAAGTGGATGAGGTCATTAATACCTAGAGATGATACAGAATGATAGCTGCAAGAGATCAAATCAAAAGGAAAGGCTACACACACAAAAGTTGAGACACCAGAGGTATAAATCTGGAGGCACATGTTACAACCTGTCCAATCTAAGCAGGGAACACATGCTATAATCTCATTGTACAAACTAAGAACTGTGAGGAATGGGAGGGATGGCGACACTGGTAAGAAAGATATTAGAATTGTTATAGGTTACTTTAGGTTTCTAATCAAACATCAACCACCACTTTTCACCTTTATAGCACTTTTATACCTTTTCCACATGGCACTAGAACGGTACCACTCTTAAGCTCAGCTCACCTAAGCTCTTCAGCAACAACACCACATTCCCCAGGTTAGTCCTCTGAATTTCTGGCACTGTTGTATCTTCCATTTCATGTTTGTATGCCCAGGCTGTATACAGCCGGAAACATTTCCCTGCAGCCACACGACCAGCTCTTCCCGCTCTCTGATTGGCGGAAGCCTGAAAAAAAAAGACCATACTTCTGCGTTTGGATTGAAGAACAAAAGTTAAGTAACACTATGGGCAAATCACAAATTTCCTATATGATGCAGTCTGTCAAAAGAGTTAAATGCAGTAGTTTGTTTTTTGAGTCACCCTTAGAACATAGGGGTTGATTTACTAAAGCTGGAGAGTGCAAAATCTGGTGCAGCTCTGCATAGAAACCAATCAGCTTCCAGGTTTTTTTAATCAAAGCTTAATTGAACAATATAAAGCTGTATACTGCTCAGGTGTAGATGCTCGCAAAAGATCACACAGGTGCGACCCCGGCTCACCACCGTGTAAGACCAAACAGATAGTGAAAAAGTGGGGGTAGGACTATATATAGTTAACGTGTGTCACAAAGAAAACAAATTAGTACGCACTGTGTGAAACCCGTAAACTGTACGTAAAGTCCCTGTCCCATTTGTCCCATCTTGGAGCAATAAAGGACGTTTATTGGATGGTATCAGAAGTGTGCGGCCACTTTTTCACTTTCTCTTTGGTCTTTTAATTGAATTTAGAAGTTAATTGGCTACCATGCACAGTTGCACCAAATTTTTCCAGTTTTAGTAAATCAAACCCATAGTCTTATTGCTGGTTGCTCCTGTCAGTTGATCCATTTTCTTTTTCCACTTCTTTAACAGGCCAGGCTGTCCAGTTGACAGTCATATGGATTGCTGCGGCTGTGACTGCTTGAAAAAAAAAAAAAAAGCTTGCTGCTGTAACTGTTGGAGTTAGGTATTAATTTCTTAGTCTCTTATTTAGATACACACCAAGTTCTCGAGCGCTAAGAGCTGTCAGTCCAATGTGTAATTATAAGACCCTAGTGAATGAGACAATAACCTAGTGCAGCTGCCTATCCACTGGAAAATGGAAGACTAGCAACAAAACACAAAAAAGCAGCGCTCCGTGGGTAAAGTCATAAGTCATGTAAAGTACATCTGAACTGGTAGATAGATGGAAAATAGTTTATTGCACTAAGAAGATGAACAATCCCTGCACAGTTCTGTATAGGACTGTGGGATGTAAAAACAAATGCAGCAAACAGTCATACAGCATAAATTATCAAAGTAAAGAAATGTTTAAAGCGTTATTTTAAAAAAGCAAAACGGTCCCACACAGTAAAACTGGATAGGAGGAAGGTAGAATAATCCAGGTGGCTTGCTGGTAAGAAGTAAAAAATGAACTACCTGAACCACATGGGGAATGGTGACAGCCCGGTGGAGAGATGAAAAACAGCCCAATGGCAGCACACAGGAGACCAAGCTCCGTGGGTCTGCAAGTTGGAAAACTGCATCTGCGAGACAACACTCTGCTGGCTGCTAATGAGGAGCTGGGTCTGATCGTGGGGCATGGCTGTGCCTAGTTGACAGATGTAAACGGCGTAATCCACAATGGAACCGGGGGAGACAAGCAAAGCCACGAGATCTGGGCGCGCCGGTGACATCAAAAACTGTGTCCCGATGTGAAGAGATGGAAGTCTCATTTTAGGATGGTGAACCGCAAGCTTTGGTTGCCGTGACTGACATGTTTCGCGCGCATGCACTTTCTCAAAGTCAAAGCCCCAGATCCTGATTAGCAGCCAGCAGAATGTCATCTCTCACAGGTGCAGTTTTCCAACATGCAGACCCACGGAGCTTGGTCTCCTGTGTGTTGCCATCGGGCTGTTTATCATCTCCTCTCCACCGGGCTGTCACCGTTCCCCATGTGGTTCAGGTAGTTAATTTTTTACATCTTACCACCTGGATTATTCTACCTTCCTCCTACCCAATATTACTGTGTGGTACCGTTTTGCTTTTTTAAAATAACATTTTAAACATTTCTTTACTTTGATGCTTTATGCTGTATGACTATTTGCTGCATTTGTTTTTACATCCCACAGTCCTATACAGAACTGTGTAGGGATTGTTCATCTGCTTAGTGCAATAAACTATTTTCCATCTATCTACCAGTTCAGATGTACTTTACATGACTTATGACTTTACCCACAATGCGCTGCTTTTTTGTGTTTTGTCTCTTATTTAGAGGCCATTTAAAACTATATGTCCATCTACAACTATGCTGAACAAACAGAGTTGTCACCCTATTAGAGGATGTAACAAAATAAGGGATAATCTTTAGGTAGGATCAACAGGTAATACAAATATGTTACAAGGATAAACCCAAAAAAAGTTAATGCTAGTAACAGACCCCCTCCCCCCAACCACGCTTTAAAATAAAATAAAATAAAAAGTCTGAGCTTTATCCTTTTATTTTTTCCTTTTTTGATTTGCCTCTGCAGTCCCCTTCATTCCTGCCTAAGCGAGAATTACTTTTCATTCTCCTCTGCTGCCTTCTCAAATATTCCAGGAGGCATTACTTCCCCCATTCATAGAATACAGGGAAGCAAACAGAGGTGGCTCCAGACCCTATATATGCAAAGACAAAGAGCGTCTATTTACATATTGTTCCATATGTATGGAAGTGATGCCATTTGGAATATAGGATATCAGTATCTCAGGGGCCATTAGTATCCTTCATTAATAGAACGATATGTAAACAGACACAGTACCAGATCTTTGTCTGCACATACATAAGATCTGACGCTGCGTCACTGGGAGAAGCAGCTGCAAGTAGCAGGAACAGACAGCCATTCCTGTGATGCAAAAAGAAAGATGGCAGCGTGGGCCAGGATTTTTAGGACAGTGGTACCAGAGAAGTGGAAAACACAGGTTATGTTGGACTTTTAAGTATATTATTACAGCATAACAAAGCACTAAAAGGTAATTAGGGAAAGAAACAGAAATTTGTAATGGGGGAGGTAAAGTTTCTCTTTAAATACTGCTCATAGCAACCAATCAGGCTGCTTGGCTCTCTACTGCACACTGTGGAACCCAAGGTCACAACAGGATACAGCAGAGACGGTCAATGCTAAAGATACGCCAGTAAGCTTAACTCCTCACGACAATGAAAATTGCTGGTTTGGCCAGCGTGATGGCAAGTATTTTTTTTCCTTTGCCAGAAGCCATATTTTTTGTTTTTTAAGAACAGAAACAACGTCTCAATAGATGTTTAGTTAGCTATATAGTTTGATCTACGACAGCCACCTTTTTACAGCAGCTGTGAGAGAACTGCAATTTGTCACCTTAGAGCAGGGAGTAACAATAAGGGACTCCATTCCTGAACGTGCATTGTAGCTTTTTTGCTTGCAAAATCCTGGATCGATGACATAAATGATCCCATCTATGGTCAGCGAGGTCTCTGCAATGTTGGTAGCTACGACGACCTTTGGGGAGGGGAAAAAATAAAAGTAAGTAAGACGTTCACTTTCCTAGCAGTCTGTCCTCCATTTTGTTTCCCTTTTCTAATATACACTACCTTTCTGGCTCCAGGCGGGGTGGGATCGAAGATCTTGGCCTGCATGTCTGATGGTAAGTTGGCATATATTGGTAGAACAAGCATCTCTGCAATCTTTGAGCCAAGCCGGCGACACCGTTCCTGTAACATCTCAACACACGCCTCAATCTCTTCCTGACGAAAAACAGCAAAAATACTTCTTGTTCTAATGAGTCTGCTGAATAACTGCTGACACAGCTAATTGTTTTCCCTAGTAGTTGGTGGAACCAGAAATGGATTAGAGCTCATTCACACCAAGACCATGTTTTCTATATGCCTTTTTTGCACTGTACTGGTGCATTGCATAAAAATATCACATGCCTTATGGCAGTGAGTGGCAGTGCCTTATGCAAGATTTGCTGGCTTTTATACAGTGTTTTATGTTGTTTTCAAATTTTGTGACCATAAAATAATTTTGCACCAACCAAGTTCAACTTTGCTTTGTCTTTTCTGGGAAGTGCCTATACAGGCTGCCATCCAGTACTTCATACACCCAGTAAGTAAACGCATATTGATCTCTATAAAGCCTTAAAAGGTCTTGCATGTCCATGAGTTTCCATCTATATCCCTTGGTAATGGCAGTATCTTCTTTTTTATTAAACCAAAAACATGACACGTGGTAGATCATATCTTTTGTGTGTATTGTGTGGACTCATTTCTAGTGCTGCAATCTTCTATATATTAACTTAAAGCGGTTTTCCATCCACAATTTTTTTTTTTCTTTTTAAAAGTCAGCAGCTACAAACACTGTATTCTGGGACACACACAGGTCCCAGAAGACAGTGGGGGGGCTCGCTGAACAAAAAGGATATGACGTCCTGCGCCACGGACCAGATGGATCGGAAGATCAGTCTATACATCATAAAAAGGTAAGATTGAATTAAAAAAAGTGTGGGTGGAACTCCGCTTTAAGGACTACATATATCAATTCTTTGTTACAAAAATGGACTATACTAGCATTTGTTATTAGGTGTTTTACTACAGAAAAATACCTCTTGATCCTGCCAGAAATCAAGTCACTTCCTGTGGTAAGCTGACAACACATTGCCTCTGCGACACTGAAATCCCAAGCAATCTTGTCAGCCCTGCCCGGGTTCTCCCCTGCAGGGCTACTGTTCACCTCAGGAGAGACCTGGGCAGGGCACATAAAGCACTGCTTAGGATTTTAGTGCAGCAGAGGCAGCATTCTCTGCTCACTACAGGAAGTAAGGAGACCACTGGATTATGAATAGATAAACAGGTATTTTTATGTAGCACTTTAAGGAGAAAACATATGGAAAATGTGCAAATACTGCAAAGATTTACGGCATACTTTTTTTTTTTCCTAGGCCTACTTTCACTAAAAGACTATGACAGTTACATAAAATGACAAAATAACTGGAGCACCCACAGAAAAATGCAAGTTAGACTTACCGGTAACTTGTTTTCCAATAGGCTTTCAGGACAGCACCCGAGAGATCATGGCTCCTCCTCCCACAGGAAACACCTCATCAATTAAGTCTTTAAATTGGAATCCTCCACGTTGCCTCATCAGTTGTTTGTAGAGAACTCCAGCCCCAGCTGCAACACATAAGCGACAGTTATATCATAGTATTACAGCATTAGCATAAACAAAGGGCGGGTTACTGCTGTCCTGAAAGCCTATTGGAAAACAAGTTACCGGTAAGTCTAACTTGCATTTTTCCAAAACGTCTTTCAGGACAGCACCCGAGAGGATAATCGAGACTTACTCCATTTAGGGTGGGACAACAGCCTGTAAGACTTTCCTTCCAAAAGCCTGGTCCCCAGCCGTCATGAGGTCTAACCTATAATGACGGGCAAAGGTTGTCAGACTTGTCCAAGTAGCTGCCTTACAGATTTGTTCGGGGGTGGCGCCAGCTTTTTCTGCCCAACTCACCGCGTAAGCTCTTGTAGAATGAGCCCGGACATTTAATGGACTCTCCAGACCTGTAAGGGAATAGGCTTCTGAGATAGCCATTCTCAACCATCTGGCAATGGTTCCTCTAGAAGCTTGTCTTCCTTTTTTATTACCGGAAAATAAAACAAACAGAGCATCTGAACATCTAAAGTCTTTAGTGTTCTCCAAGTAACTCAAGACTGCTCTTTTAACATCCAGGGTATGGAATTCTTCTTCCTTCTTACCCGATGGATTAGAACAAAAGGTAGGAAGTATTATTTCCTGAGTTCGATTCTGGATCGAAGCGACCTTAGGTAGAAAATTAGGATCCGTCTTCAGAACAATTCGGTCTGAAAAAATGGAAAAGAAAGGCTCCCTGATTGATAAGGCTTGCAGCTCACTGACTCTTCGGGCTGTTGTAACAGCCACTAAAAACACTGTTTTCAAAGTCATCAATTTCAGGGAGGCTAAATTAATGGGTTCAAAAGGTTCTTTGGTCAGGGCCTGTAGAACAACCGATAAGTTCCATGCTGGACAGCTTTTGATTACCACTGGTCTAGACCGGGTAAGAGCTTTGAAGAATCTTATTACTAGAGGTTCTGATGAAATGGATTTTTCCAGGAATACCCCTAGTGCAGCAACTTGAACTTTGAGGGTGCTGACCGCTAAGCCCTTGTCCGCCCCTTCTTGGAGAAACTCAAGCACAGAAGAAATTTGCTTTGTAGATCTGTCAGATGCTGTGCACCAGGAGTTGAAGATCTTCCAGACCTTGGAATAGATTGCTCTTGTAACCTTCTTCCTACTGGATAGGAGGGTAGCTACCAACCTATCCGAGAAACCTTTCCTCTTCAAGAGCTGCTCCTCAGTAGCCAGGCCGTGAGCTTTAGTTTTGCTACTTCCTGGTGAAACAGAGGACCTTGTAACAGAAGGTCTTTTCTTAACGGAAGGTGCCAGTAAGGTTCTTGTTGCATCTGAAGAAGGGATGAAAACCAAGGCCTTTTTGGCCAGAAAGGAGTGATGAGGATCACTATTGTCCCCTCCTTCCTGATTTTTGCTATGACCCGAGGGATAAGCTGAAACGGAGGGAATGCGTAACAGAGGTGAAACTTCCAATCTTGTGCCAGAGCATCCACACCCAGTGATGCCTCGTTCCTGTTCAGGGAGAAGAAGCGCGATATCTGCGAGTTTTCCTGGGTGGCAAAGAGATCCACTCTTGGACGCCCCCATTTCTGCACTATTAACTGGAAGACTTCTGGATTCAATTGCCACTCCGCTTCTAAAATCTGGTTCCTGCTTAGGAAGTCCGCTACTCTGTTTAAGGTCCCTTTTAAATGGACCGCGGATAAGGATAGAGTATGGAGCTCTGCCCAACTCAGAATGCCTTTTGCCAAGCTCTGCAGAACTTTGCTTCTGGTTCCCCCCTGTCTGTTTATGTAAGCCACCGCCGTGGCGTTGTCTGACAGGATCTGAGTATGTTGCCCCTGGACTTCTTTCGCAAAGGTCAGTAAGGCCATCTCTATAGCTTTTAGTTCCCTCCAATTTGAGGACCTTAGGGCCTCTCTTGTGTCCCACGAGCCCTGGGCCCACCGGCCGCTCATATGAGCCCCCCAACCCCAGGAACTGGCATCTGTTGTCAACCTCACCTGAGTTGGGAAGGACCATAACAGCCCCTCTGAGTACCTCGTCTGGTTCTTCCACCACCACAGATTTCTTTTTACTGAAGTAGGGATCTTCACTAATGAATCTAGTGAATCCTGTTGGTGATTCCAGGTTTTTAACAGGAAACTTTGCAGAGGTCTGAAATGGAGCTTTGCCCACTGGATGGCCGGAATGGAAGAGGTCAGGGTTCCCAATGCTGACATAACCTTCCTGATGGACAGAACTTGATTGGACTGTAGTAATGACACCGCTTGTACCAACTTTTTCTGTTTTTCCTCTGGAAGAAAAATTTTTTGTTCTAAAGAGTTGATACGGAAACCCAGGAATAACACTTCCTGTGAGGGAATCAGATTTGATTTTTGAAGGTTTAAAATCCACCCCATGGATTCTAGATGAACCCGAGCTCTGAGCAAGTTTTCTTGAAGACCTTCTCTGGTCTGGGCAAAAAACAGCAGGTCGTCCAGATAAGGAATAACTGAGATCCCCTCTAGACGCAGAGGTGCCAGAGCTTCGGCCATTATTTTCGTGAAGACCCTTGGGGATGATGACAGACCAAACGGGAGTGCTCTGAATTGCAGATGCACCACTTTCTTCCCTTCTTTCAGTGCTAACCTCAGATATTTCTGTGACCTGGTGGCAATAGGAATGTGGAGGTAGGCATCTTGTAAGTCTATTGATGCCATATAGCACCCCTGATACAGGAGGTTTCTTACTGAAAATATTGAATCCATCCGAAACCTTCTGTATTCCACTGATTTGTTCAGCATTTTGAGATTCAGGATAAGACGGAACTTTCCTGAAGGTTTCTGAACCAGAAAGACATGTGAGTAGAACCCTTGGAAGAACTCCCTTACTGGGACCGGAACAATAACTCTCTGATTTTTCAGTTCCTGAATTAGGGACTTCATGGCGAGAGCCTTGACTGCGTCCCTTGGGACGTTTGTCACTAGGAATCTCCTTGGAGGTTCTTCCGTAAATTCTATCACATACCCTTGGGAGAGCATCTTTACAACAAATTGATTCGAGGAAATGGCTCTCCACTGAGGAAGAAACTCCTGAAGTCTTCCCCCGACTTTGACAGAGTCATTGTGGTTTTGTGGAGGCCGCAGGAGGATTGAAGAGCACTCCACCCCTACTTTTGGGCTTCTGAGAAGACCATGCCTTCTTCTTGCCCTGCGTTTTTGCTTCCTGCTGACCTTTTTGGGGCCGAAAGAAACGCTTACGGGTTTGCACCTGTTTCTTCCTAACCGGAAACGATTTTTTCTTGTCTGCCGTGCGGTCAAGAATGGACTCTAGCTCTGAACCGAATAGCAGATCACCTGCGAACGGAATACCACATAATCTATTCTTAGATGCAGCATCCCCTGGCCACGTCTTCAGCCATAAGGCCCTTCTGGCAGAATTTGTTAAAGCTGCTGACCTTGCTGACATGCGGATAGACTCCGCAGACGCATCCGCAATATATGATATTGCTGCCGACAGGGTTGAAAAGGAGTCTAGAATCTCCTGTTTTGAGGAATCTGCTATGACATGGGCTTTCAACTGGTTAACCCAGTGATCTAAGTTTCTTGCCACACAGGTTGTTGCCATTGCTGGTTTCAGATTGTGCATTACTGATTGCCAGGTTCTTTTAAGAAGCAGGTCCATCCTTTTGTCCATGGGCTCCTTCAGAGTGCCCATATCCTCAAAGGCTAGGTCCGTAGACTTAGAGACCTGAGAAAAGGCAGAGTCCAATTTTGGAACTTTATTCCATACAGAATCTGGATTTTCCTCAAATGGAAATCTTTTCTTGTGAGCCCGGGAAAAGAAAGGCTTTTTCTCAGGTTCCTGCCATTCCTTTTTAATCATATCAGTGATAACTGAATGGACTGGAAAAGAACGGCCTTTTGAATCTTCTAAACCAGCATACATGCGGTCATGCAGTGAGAGTTCCTTCTTTTCCTCTTCTATCCCCAAAGTGGCATGGATTACCTTCAGGAGTCCTCCCACCTCTTCTAGTGACAATTTGTATTTAGAAGTGGTATCTGATTCATTTTCCTCCTCCTCAGAATCTGTATCATCTGGAGCGAGGGAAACGGACCCCTGAGAAGCGTCCTGGGATATCGGACCCCCAAAAATTATTTGGGAACCACTCTGGGGTTCTGAAGATGGCTGCGGAACCAGAGGATCCCTAGAGGGACCTGGCTCCTCTCTTAGGTTTGACCTAAAAGCCTGAAAGGTGGCCCTGAGCTCATCCTTTATTGTTGACACCAAGTCGCCACAAACGGATGGAGTCTCCTCTCTGACCAAAGTTGTAATGCATGCTGCACAAAGTGTTTTGGTCCAAGCATCGCTCAATTTTTCTTTGCAAACAGGGCACCTTTTCTTGACTGGTTGGGCAGAACCTTTGGCCTGGACAAACAGAAAAGAGGCATAGAACCACGCTTAAAAGGCTGTAATACAGCGTAAAAAATACACCCAGGTGCACTAAGGAAGAAACATCTCACTTTCCATGTGCCCATGCAAGCCACCACCACCTAATCCCCTGTTGTAGGACAGATATACTAAATCTAGCCACTGCAACATACCTCTAAAATGGGAGGGGGGGGGGGGGGGGGGGTGGTGGGGGAAGGGGGGGAAAAGGGTGAGTAACCCCCCCACAGGAGAAAACGGCCCAGGGTAATAGAGGACACAGTCCCTTACCTTAGCCTTGCTGGCGCCTTGGCTTGCCCCCTTATCCGCTGCATCGCTGTCCATAGCTGTCTGCGGTGCGTGGTGAAACGACCGGTTCCGGATTCGAAAACGCCGCTGCGCTGACCCGGAACCGGAAATAAGGCGCCAGGTGACCCTGCCCTCTCCCACTGCGCTTTGCGCCGGAAATGACGCACGCGCCGACCCGGAAGTGCTGCCTGAACGTGGCTGAAGCGCTCTTCTGCCACCAGCAACATGGCGGCCGCCACCGCTCGCTCCAGGAAGGAAGCAGAAGACGGCCGCCCGTCAGGCCAAAAAATTTTGAGGCAGCACCCCCGGCGTACAGGCTCTCCCCGAGCACGGAAGAGGGAGAGGGAGCCCACGGGACCGTCCATGTAAGAGGCAAGTGGGAGGCTCACTCTCCTGGCCTAAAAAGACCTAACAGGTGAGAACCTGTGTCTCCCAGGATAAACCTGAGAGATCATGGCTCCCACCAGAGGTGTTCCTCCAGCTGGAGGAAACACAAAAAACTGATGAGGCAACGTGGAGGATTCCAATTTAAAGACTTAATTGATGAGGTGTTTCCTGTGGGAGGAGGAGCCATGATCTCTCGGGTGCTGTCCTGAAAGACGTTTTGGAAAGTCCACATAAACATGGGGAGAAAAAAAACTCCATAACCCCATTAGACCGTTATTTTTCTTGAAGGTTTTCTTTCTTAGCTACCTAAAAAAAAAAAAAAAAAAAAAAAAAAAAAAAAAAGGCGGTCTTGCCTTTAATTTTTTTCTTTAATAATCAATTTTCTATCCAATCCATTTGCTCATTTTCTTATTTTTTAGATTCATATATATTATATACCGACCTTTTAACCTTTCTAGTCTTTTTTTTTTTATCCATGCGTATCATATACATGTAATATTATTATTATAATACAGGAGTTTTATAGCGCCAACAGTTTGCGCAGCACTTTACAACATCGGGGAAGACAGTACAGTTACAATACAATTCAATACAGGAGGGATCAGAGGGCCCTGCTCATTAGAGCTTACAATCTAGAAACTACTCTGACCCAGTATAAATGCATTTATATATATTTTCCGTTTTAGCGATAGACCTATATAACAAAAGCTGATTGCACGTTCTTTAGGTTTAGGTTTGTATACTAGCCCTGAAGAAGGGGGGCAATTCCCATGAAATGCATTGGCTCATTTTGTACAGTCAAACTTACATTAAAATGCCCATCAATGCAGCCTTATCTGTCCATCTGCAGCCTTTTCAGTGTCAGTGCAGCCTTGCCGGTGCAGCCTTGTCGGTGCAGCCTTGCCCCAGTGCAGCCTTGGTAGTGCAGGTTTGCCCGTGCAGCTTTGCCCCAGTCCAGCCATGTCAGTGCAGCTTTGTGATAGATTTAAATATGGCGCCGAGACTGCAGGGATACTTCGGAGCCGAGATACACATACCCAAGTGTTCTCGGCTTTTTTCGGCGCCGACTGGGCGTGACTGTGAGCGGCGCCGAAAAAAGCCGAGAACACTCGGGTGTGTGTATCTCGGCTCCGAAGTATCCCTGCAGTCTCGGCGCCATATTTAAATCTACCCACGGCTGTGTATGTCGGCGGCGACCGGGGCAATTGCGGCAATTGCCGCAATCGCTCCGATAAAACACAAAATCAGCGGGGATCGGCGTATAACACGCACCCACGATTTTCCCCTGATTTTCAGGGGAGAAAAGTGCGTGTTATATGCCAATAAATACGGTAACTTCTCAATGTAAATTCAGAAGAAGCATTGCTGGAAGGCAAGACACTTGCAGAAGAAAAATACAGAAGTCTCTTCTGCAACAAAAGCCTGCCTGCCAGCACTGTTAAAGTGATATTAAAAGGCAGACTTTATAAACTTTATGTACCGTATATACTCGAGTATAAGTCGAATTTTTCAGCACATTATTTAGTGCTGAAAGTGCCCCCCTCGACTTATACTCGAGTCAAGCACTTTTCTGCATCAAAAAATTTCATTTTCCGAACCGACTTTGGGGCCCCGTATCTCAGGGCCACTTGGTGCTAGGAACTCCAAATTTGGTGTGCAAACCCATTGGACCTGGTACCACAACATATCCAAAGCTGAAGTTCCTAGCACTAAGTGGCCCTGAGATACAGGGCCCCCAAACCGGTTCGGAAAATGTCATTCTCTGCTGCAGAAAAGTGCTTGACATTTTCTGAACCGAGTTTGAGGCCCCATATCTCAGGGCCACTTGGTGCTACGAACTCCAAATTTGGTGTGCAAACCCAGTGGACCTGGTACCATAACATATCCAAAGCTGAAGTTCCTAGCACTAAGTGGCCCTGAGATACAGGGCCCCCAAACCGGTTCGGAAAATGTCATTCTCTGCTGTAGAAAAGTGCTTGACATTTTCTGAACTGATTTTTGGGGCCCTGTATCTCGGGGCCACTTGGTGCTAGAAACCCCAGCTTTGGAAATTTTATGGTGCTAGTTCCACTTGGTTTGCATACCAAATTTGGGGTTCCTAGCACTAAGTGGCCCTAAGATACAGGGCCCCAAATTCAGTCAACTGTGTCCATCTGCTGCAATGTCATTTCGGGACCCTTTGGGTTCAGAGACCCCAAATTTTGGCTGCAGCTAGGGGGCATCTAGGAACCCCTAACTACCAAGTTTGAAGTTCATTGGACCTATGGCTGCAAATGGGCACAGTGAGGCTGCAAATGGGCACAGTGAGGCTGCAAATGGGCATTGTTGACCCTCTTTTCCACTTACAGTAGCTGTGCATTTCTCACCCTCGTCTTATACTCGGGTCAATAAGTTTTTCCCATTTTTTTGTGGTAAATTAGGGCCTCGACTTATACTCGGAACGACTTATACTCGAGTATATACGGTATATTTTCTTTTAATAACAAACATGTTATACTTAACTGCTCTGTGCAATGGTATTGCACAGAGTAGCCTTAACCTGCCTTTTCTCAGGTCCCCCACCGGCGCTCCTGGTCCCTCCCTCCTGCAGAGTGCCCCCACAGAAAGCAACTTGATATGGGGGGCACCGAGCAGCTGCTCTGTGTGTCCATTCACACATGGAACGTGGCTTGGCCACGCCCCCCTCTCTCCTCACTGGCTGCGATTAGCGGGAACCAATGTTGTCTCAGCCAATAAGGAAGAGACCCAGGAGAGCTGCTGCTCTCCTGCACATCGCTGGATCGAGATGGGGGGCTGCTGCACACACAAGGTTTTGAAGGCTTAAAATGCATGAAGGTAAAAAAACCTTGAGCCTTTACACCCATTTTAAATTTTAAAACTATAGTTCCACTATAACGTAATCAATACTGTGACCTAAAATAAGTAGGACGATTAGGAATTTTGACTTTCCTGATCTGTGTACTTTGGGTCAGAGAATTCGATAATATTGAAGATGGAGAGTCAGCATTAAAGCTAGCCATTTCTGAATAAGATCATTGGCAGCCCTTGAAATGGTTACTTCCATTAGAAACACCTTTATGGCTTTAAGTCAGCATAATAGTTATACCAGCTGTAACACTCACCACAGTGAAGAATATATATGTACCTACCTGCCCTGTCAAGAACACCAATATGTCCCCAAATGGCTGCGTAACATGAATCTGTAGAACGGACACAACACACGCCTCTAGGTAATCAGCTTCTGGGGCCTGCAGGATAGAGTTATTTGTGAAAATCAGCATCTTTAGCACTGTTCTGACACTTCTACAAATTGCCAAAACCTGAAACCAGTACATACAGTTCTGTGCAAGTCTTAGGCAGGTGTGAAAAAAATTCTGCAAAATAAGAATGCTTTCAGAAATAGAAGTGTTAGTTTATTTTTAGCAATTGACAAAATGGAAAGTAATTGAACAGAAGAGAAATCCAAATCAAAATTTGATGTGACCACCCTTTGCCTTCAAAACAGTATAATTTCTTCTAGGTTCACCTGCACACAGTTTTTGAGGGAACACGGCAGGTAGGTTGTTCCAAACATCTTGGAGAACTAACCACAGATCTTCTGTGGATGTAGTCTGCCTCAAATCCTCCTGTCTTTTCATGTAATTCCAGACAGACTCCATATTGTGATCAAGACTCTGTGGGGCCAAACCATCTCTTCCAGGATTCCTTGTTCTTCTTTACACTGAAGATATTTTTTAACCTCTTGCTGACCGCCCACGGGGCAGAATGGCTCCCCTGTGCAAATGGCCGTAGTTGTACGGCAGACACTTTAAGAGGTATAGGGCACGCACCTCACTAAGACGACGATGCGCGTGCCCAGCGGCCGCAATGTCCGCCGGGCACCCGCGATTACTCCTGACAGAGCCAGAATGGGAATGTGTGTATGTAAACACACACATCCCCATTCTGGCAGGGGAGAGGAGACAGCTTGTGTGTTCCTAGTATATAGGAACAACGATCGGTCTCCTCCCCCAGGTAGTCCCATCCCCCTAAAATTAGAACACACTGAGGCAACACATTTAACCCCTTGATCGCCCCCTAGTGTTAACCCCTTCCCCGCCAGTGACATTTATACAGTAATCAGTGGCTATTTTTAGCTCTGATCGCTGTATAAATGTCAATGGTCCCAAAAAAAGTGTCAAAAGTGTCCGATCTTTCCGCCGCAAAAAAAAAAAAAAAAAAATCACAGATCGCCGCCATTACTAGTACACAAAAAATAATAATAAAAATGTCAAATCTATCCCCCCTTTTTTTTTAAATCAGAAAAAAAATTTTTCTTTTCTTTTTTTTTTTTATTCTTAAATAAAACAGAAAATATAGCAGTAGTTGAAAAATGATTCCCAAGACGGCATTCAAAACTTCCATGAATATTAACAAATGACTTCTTACAGGCCACATACATAAACCACAATAAAGCATGTTCAAAAGCCTAAGACTAATGTCACTGCTGTCATTTTATAAGCAATCAAAATGCACATAGTTTGGCTTAAGCAATAACAGTTCTATATTCTAAAGTAGAAGGCATGTGAATTATACCTGTCCTATTAGTAATCTATCCAGCACCAACTCCAAATCCCCTATTTTCCAAATCCCCTACAACTTTTGCGCAAACCAATCAAGATACGCATATTGCGATTTTTTTACCAAAAATATGTAGAAGAATATATATTGGCCTAAATTGAGGAAGAATTTAGTTTTGTTTTTGTTTTTTCATTTGGAATATTTATTATAGCAAAAAGTAAAAAATATTGGGCTATTTTCAAAATTGTCGGTCTTTTTTTGTTTATAGCACAAAAAAAAACACAAGTGATCAAATTCCACCAAAAGAAATCTCTACTTATTTTGTTTGGGTACAGCATCGCACGACCGCGCAATTGTCAGTTAAAGCGACGCAGTGCCGTATCGCAAAAAATGGCCCGGTCAGGAAGGAGGCAAATTCCTCTGGGGCTGAAGTGGTTAATGACATTGGGTGTATATTTGGGATCATTGTTCTGCTGCAGAATAATTTTAGGGTCAATCACACACCTCCGTGATGGTATGGCATGATGGATAAGTATCTGCCTGTATTTCTCAGCATTGAGGACACCTTTGTCAATTGCCAACTCCATTTGCAGAAATGCAGCCCCAGGCTTACAAGGAACCTCCACCATGCTTCACTGTTGCCTGCAGATACTCATTATTGTACCGTTTTCCAGCCCTTCACAAACAAGCCTCTTGCTACAGGTAAATATTTCACAGTTTTACTCATTAGCCAAGAGCAACTGCTGCCATTTTTCTAACCCCCAGTTCCTATGTTTTTGTGCATAGCCTTGTTTCCATGTCTTATGCATGAAAACATAAGAACTGAGGTGCAGAAAAATGGCAGCAGGTGCTCTGTACTGATGAGTCAAAATTTGATGTTTGGAACAACCTACCTGCAAAGTTCCTTCAAAAACTGTGTGTAGGTGTACCTAGAAGAATTGATGCTGTTTTGAAGGCAAAGCCAAATATTGATTTTGATTCCTCTTCTGTTTTATTTTGTTAATTGATTAAAATAAAATATTAACACTTCTATTTCTAAAAGCATTCTTCATTTACAGATTTTTTTCACACCTGCCTAAAATCAGAATATGCATGAAAGATGCAACCTGCCTTAGGATACTACACATAGCTTTCACCTATTGATTGCTTTTTTGTTGTCTGTTCCCGTTATTTCAATATTTAGGGCTTTCTTATAACCCAAACATGCAAAAAAAAAATAAATCCAATCATGCAAATTGATCATAAGCAGGGAATATTAACTGAATACTAAATGGTCTGTCCTACCAGGGAATATGCTTCTTAAAGTACAACGAAAAGGCAGCCTATATATTTTTAGTGACCCATTAACAAAGCTCATTAAAATATAATAAATAAAATCATTGTTCCCTCATTTTACAACTACAATTGCTTGCTCTCACCCCCCTCTCCGAGCCTGTGCCACTGGATTCAGATAGTGCTGCTGGGAGGAGTCTTGAAGAGACAGCATGTCATTGCCCTCCACTATACTAGCGTCTGTCTTGCACAGGGAACTACAGTTCCCATGATTCAATGGGCAGTGGACAGAGGCAAAGGCGAGACATGGGAAAGAGTGGGCGGAGCCTTGGCATGTCTTCTAAGTTGATTGGCATGCTAGGACTTTCTAAGCAAAGGAAACAACACCCCCTAATAATGTCACTCCGCCGCGCTGTAGTCTCCTCAATAACGGCATAATGCAAAAGGGGACAACGGAGACATTTGGAAAACTAGGAAGATCTGTCGTCTCCACAATAAAAGGAAGCCGACAGGCTGGAGGGGGAGCAAGTAAATTTCTCTATACACTTGCATGACAAAGACAGACATATTGTACATTCTACTTTGTTATATCACATATTGTTTTTTTGGTTTTTGACCGAAGTTCTACTTTAAGCTTGAGAAAAAAGGAGCCAGGTATCGTCACTTCCGGTCGCGGTCGAGACCGGAAGTTCCTTACTAAGCCGTACCGTGCATTTTGAACTGTAAGTTACTACTTGTTTTTTTTAATAAATTGGATTGAATTACTGCACTATGGAGCCCCTCTTCTTTATTGCATGTTGTTACTGCATTGGATGAGATTGAAATTCCCCCTGGGACCGGTATTGCTGTGGATATCTGTGGGAGTCGATTGATCGCCTAGGATCCAGTGTATATCCATACAAAGGCCCGATTTGATCTGTAGTGGTCTTTCTATGAGGTGAGAGGCTGGGGCAAATGAGTGGCGCACCTCGGATGGTGATATCAATTGGATGAAGTGGATTCCTTTTGGTTGTTTTCTGCACATGCACTTTCTCTTCTATGAACTGTCATTTGGAGATTTTTTGTACTGGACTTTAACATTGCACTACTAGCACTTTGGAGCATTTTTTGCACTATTTTTATTCTTGCACCGTATTAGACATTATTGCAATGTGAACTTATTATACTGTTATATATGTTGAAGATTGGTTGCACTATATTTAATTATTCAGTCTTTTCACTTTATTATTCAGCTGTAGCACGGCCACAGAAGTGCTATTTATATTGCATTATTTAATCACACTTTTATTATTCATATATTTATCCTTTTGAGTTAGCGCCACATACCTCTTTATTCATCTAATTTAAGCTTTCTGTTGAGAAAGTACATTTAGGCTTGCTAAGGGTTAATGAGGAAAGCTGCATGGCCTGATAACATTCAATTATTTAAAGTGGAGTTCCACCCACTTTTACAACTCTTCAGCATCCCCCACTTAACTGTGCACTGTAAACGGATTGGATATTTTTTTCTTTTTTTTCTGAGCACCTACTGTATATCTGCTGTATTCATTTTTTACTTCCTCCTCCCTGGCCGCGGCCCATCGCATCATTTCCTGTTTGCAATGCCTTCTGGGAAGGGGCGGCAACTTCCTCTGACACTGCCGTTGCTATGAAAACCTGACCTGAAACCTATTACACTGCTTGTGCTGCACTGAGCATGTGCGAGATCTGCAAGGATGAGATCCAGGAAGAAATACAGTCTGGCTTCAGATGCCCACACTTAAGATGGCCACGGCCTGCTGTAAGTTTATAAAATAACAAACTACTGCTATAAACTAACAAAACAGACCTTAGTTTACAGACTAACTTTACTAGAGTACATTAAGCTTGTGAATTATAGGGGTAGTTTTATTTAAAAAGTATAATTTCGGCCGGAACACCACTTTAAAGAAATGTGCCTATCAATTGGCAGATGTCTTTATGGAAATCTTTAATGCTTCCTTAGAGCAGAAGGTAGTGCCTTCTTGCCTGAGAACATCAGTATTTGTACCAGTTAAGGACTATCATCCAGTGGCTCTGACAACCATTATAATGAAATGCTTTTAAAAGTTAATTATAAATCACATTAAAAAGTGTATTCCATCAGAGCTGGATAGCTACCAATTTGCCAATCAATCCGTAGAAGATGCTATTGAATTAGCCTTACATTCTATACTGAAACATTTGGAAGGTTCTTATGCATTTTATTGATTTCAGTTCAACATTTAATACAATCTTACCAGTTTGCAACTTGATTTCGGATTTCTTGGCTGATAGGCAGCAGAGGATAAAAGTTGGCAGTTGCTAGTCATCGACTCTATCCCTTAGAACAGTAGTGCCACAGGGATGTGTGCTAAGCACTTTTTTGTTTACTTGATATACTTATTATTGCGGCTCCCATTTTAAGGTGAACTCTGTTCTAAAATTTGCAGATGACACCACGTTAATTGGGAGAATAAAAGATGGCAACAAGGCCATAGTGGGTTGGCGCAGAGACAATAATTTAGAGCCAAGTATGGATAAGACAAAAGGAAATAATTGTAGATTTTAGAAGAAGAAGAGAGACTAGCTATGTACTAGTTGTGATTGATGGGCGCGGAGGTTGAGAGGGTACAGGAGTTCGGTTTTCTGGGAACAACAATTAGGTGAGCATCTGTCGTGGACAGGGCACATATCCCCACCTGGTGGGCAAGGCTCAGAGATGTACTGCTTGAGGAAGCTGTGGTGGGCAGGTGCTTCTATAAGGCAGTCATTAAGAGTGTGCTGACTTATCACATCTCTCTGTGGTAAGAGATGTGCACGGTCCATGACAGAAATGCCAATTGTTTTAAATTCCAGATAGTGTGAAGGGGATAGAACCTCTTATGTTTTGATTGTTTGGACAGAGATGCCAATACTACAGGACCTTTACAGCTCGTCGCGTTAAGACAGTCTGTTCACAGCAGTGAAGAGCTGCAGGTGCTTTTACTGCTATAAACGCTGCACTGGAGTGCCATTACCAATGAATGGCACCACAATAAATAACTATGTGTACCGACGCTCATTACAGTTCAGCCTTGTACACACAATCAGTTTATTCACCGATGTGAATAAAATGTTTTTAAACAGTCTCTATTTTTATGCCCGAATTCTCCTACATAAATATTTGGGATCATCATTTTGAACTGTGGGCAAATGCAATTTGTTATTTACATAAATAGATTGTGATTTATTCAAAATCCCCAACATATTCACATTAAAAGATGAATGTGTTGGGGATTTTATATAAAGTATAAAAGCACAATCTAAAGTATATACAAATATACTTTTGGTGCCTGTGTCTCTGCTTGGAGGTGAACCCTCTCTATTTGTTATGGTGACAACTGTCAAACTGTACAGTTGTCACCAGAACTGGAAAATAAGGAAATCAATAGATACACCCTTTCCAGTGGTAAATGTCTAAGTGGAAAGTTTGCCTCACATTAGAAAGACTGAAAGATTTCTTCTTGCTTTCTGTGGTGTACTTTGGCAAGAAATCTCCCCAACAAAAAAAACTAAAAAAAAAACCACACAAATTAACAGTAATCCTAAAAATGTCTTGCTCTGTTTTGGTTAAGCCCCCGTTCACACTGGTGCGGCTTTGAAATTGCGCTACAACAGAAGTCTATGCAAGTCGCAATGAAATCGTCAAAAAGTAGTACAGGAACCTTTTTCAAAGTAGCTGTGACATGAGTGGCAGCAATTTGAACAGTTCTATTGCAGACAATGGGGTGCAACTTGTCACACGATTTGGAACTGTCAAATTGCATGACAATTTGCACCGGTGTGAAAAGGGGCTTAGATATTCTCTCAGAAGAGAATCTCTAACTCTTCTTCTCAGTCACTGTCCTCATGTAGCATTTGCCCTTATCATCGAAGCTGCCTACCTTGGTGTAATAGATATCCACAGGGTACCGACGTCCAGGAATTCGGAAAACCGGTGCATCATCAAAGAATGAAGAAAAGCGCTCTGTGTTCAGAGTGGCACTGGAGACTAGGACCTTGAGATCTGGTCGAAAACGGGCAATGTCCTTAATGAGGCCAAACAACACGTCTGTATGCAAAGTCCGCTCATGGGCTTCATCTATAATTACTACACTGGAAAAAAAAAAAAAAAAGCCATATAAAAATGACTTGGATTACAAGAAAATTTTCCTGAAAAAATAATATACTGTGTCACTGACATAAGGACTTCCAACTTTCCTGGGTTACATATTAGTTCAAGGTCAATGATTCATAAAAATGTGAAGCCAATGGGCTTGTGTAATAGTTAGGCAAACCGCATCTTCAGAAGGAGCTCAGCAATGGCAAAAATAGTGGCAGTTGAGATATTTCTTGGAGTTTGCCTTAATCATAGAAGAAGAAGGTGGGCAAAACTTTTGCTTAGTAGTGGGAGTTTCTTTATTATTTTTTCAAATCTTATTTTATTAAAGTTTTCAGTTAAAAATACAGATTCACTTATAATATACATAATAGAGTGGGTATATATAGATAAACTTATACCATTGCTTGAAATGCATTATTTATCCCTTGTATGTCAAGGGTATTTATTCCTCAATTAATATGCAATAAGTACCTATTTTGATATTTAAAGATGTCAAAAAATTAATTAATCGTATATTCTGCTTCTGTTTGGGGGGGGGGGGGAGTCACATCTTTATGTATATTGTTCGTAATATATTCACTAAACGTGCGGGGAAAAAGCAAAAAGAAGAACAAACAAATGGAGATGGGAAGAAAAAAACAAAAAAACAAATAGATGGGGAAAAAAAGAGGAAATGGGAAATGAAAAAAAAAAAAAAAGTTACTTTTATTATGGGTTAGTACATCATACCTGTAACCAGCCAAGTCTGGTTCCGTGAGAAACTCACGCAGCAACATTCCGTCGGTCATATACTTCAACACAGTGCGCTCAGACGTGCAGTCCTCAAACCGAATGCTGTATCCAACCTGGAATGGGGAGGGTAGAGGAGGAAAGAATTAAGGAGGATGAAAAGATCCAGTAAGCCTATTGTAGGTGCTGCCTTTGCCACATTGAAATCTCAAGCACTATTATCAGCTGTACCCTCTGTGGACTACATAACCTTTCTCCCTATGTCAAGGAGATGAGGGGAGGGGGAGTTGTTTGGTTGTCCAAATTTAGGAGATGCCTAGGGTAAAAGGCTTAACCACAGCATGCACAGTACAGAGGAAACATTGCCACCCTAGGGCAGGAAGGGTGATAGGTTCACAGAATGAAAATAAAGGAAAAAAAAAGGATCAAATAAAAAGATAGCTTTAAAATCACAACACCTAAAAAATGGTAAGCAGGGAACATGCGCAGCTCGTAAAGATGGCAAACACGTAATCCACAGGCTCCGGTCACCTTCTCCTCTTCCACAGCTCCTGCTCCAACTGCACCTACCGCAACGGTAGCTCCATCACTCACCTCCGAAAGATCCCGGGCACCCCATGGGTAAGACTGGTTTCAAAAAATACATATACTGATCTTTCACCGAGTCACAGCCTTCTCAGCACATGGAGCGGACCTACTTAGGCTGCAATCCCCGGCCTCGGCCTCGGGTACTCCAGATGACCCGTCGGAACCTACTGACCCCCTAGCATTCTCAGAAGGGCTGCCTATAGAGAGGTCATCTACACCTCTAACAGGGCCTGCCACAGGAGTCATTGTAAAAGTTCTCCATCTTAAGCTGCACAACTTGCTTCAAGACTTAACCCATAACATTACCAGGGATGTGGGGAAGATAGCACACAAACTTAGAGGGGAAATCACCCTTGAGAATAAATTTGATGAACTGGTGCAATATGTGCACGTTTTAGAGGAAGATAATGCTGCCCTCTCCCAGATTCAAATCCAGCAGGAAAATCTAGAAAACAGGGAACGCCGTCAGAACCTACGGATCCATGGAGTCCCTGAGACCATCACTGACAAGGAGATTCGGCCCTATCTTCTGGGTCTCTTTGTCACTCTGACCCCCATATTCCGAATATCGACTGGCGCCTCGACCGGGCGCATTGATCTTTGGCCCCTAAACACCCACCGGGGACCGATCCCAGGGACATTATATTCTGAATCCATTATTATGAGAGCAAAGAAATCCTCACCACAGCTACCTGTAACAGAAGTTAAACGTCGAAATCTGTGACCCATTACCACTCATTTTCGAAACCACCAGATCACCTATCGCTGGGGTTTTGGCTTTCGGCTGTCCATTTACAAATATGGGTCCAACATACGATACGAGGTCTTTATGAAGGTGAAGCCTTCCTACACAACCTCGGCCTTCCGCTGCTGCCTGAATCTACCCCTTCCTGCACATCAGCCGTTCTCCACCCCAGTGCGACAGAAAACACAGAAAGCTGCTTCAACCCCAGAACGGGCTGCAACTCCTCGACACCCCACCTGATGAGCTTCCTTAACTATACAGGTTAAGATGTTCTTTCCTTACACAGATGGATGACGCTCTGTCTGTGAGCTGCGGCTCTCGGTGCAGCGATCTAGTCCCTCTATCCATGGGACTACCACCGTGCCTATTGTTACAAGTTTGGTTCTTCGATTAGTCTCTCTCGGAAGACGGGACCCACAAGCCTGGTCTTGCGGGCTGCCGTGCTCCTCTCCATCATCCTTGGCACAAGCCTTGGATTCCTGAGGGAAGGACCCCCTTTAAGCCACTTACCAATGTTGTTTATTTTTACCAGGTCTTTTTGTGACCCACACCCGACACCATTCTCCACTTTGCTCTCTTGTTTTTTCCTGTTTGTTTTATGGGGTTTTTTTGCTCCTTATGGACTGTTTTTTTCCCCCATACACCATGGACTGTACTCTCCTTTTTGTATGACCAGCTTACAATGGCTTTGCTTATGTATTACCTTTTATGGGTCTACATGTATTTTCATGCAACGTTAAGGTCTTGAATTCTATTCATAAGAGATGGCTAGCTCTTAAGGAATTCAAGGCTTCTAATGCTGCTGTGATCATGGTTCAGGAGACCCACTTTCGTGCAGGGGTTTTTTTTTAAGTTTGCTTCTAAATTGTTCCCCACCACTTTTGTAGCTTCAGGACCATCTGGGTAAGCTGGGGTTGCCATCTTAATCAAACGCACATGCCCATTGCAGGTTAAATCATCTGCATTAGACCCTCAAGGCCGCTTTATTCTCCTGAACTGTGATTACATGCATACGTCTCTTACTTTGGTTAACATCTATGCACCTAACTTGGGACAGATAGTGTTCTTGACGGAGGCGTTTGAGAAAATATATCCTCTTTCCCAACCCTTCATGATTATAGAAGGCGATTTCAACATGTGTATGTCTCCAACTAAAGATAGACGCACTCTTTTCCAATCCACCCCATCAACCCAAACTTATAAATTGTCCACATCTTTTCCTAAAATTATTAGGTCCCATAACACCTCTATGACTCTTGGCGGGTCAAACACCCAATCCATAAGCACACATAAACTTTACTCCCGGCTAGACCACTTCTTTGTATCCACACCATTACTCCCACATTTAGTAGCCACTGAAACAGACCCCACAACATGGTCGGATCATGCCCCTATTCTCCTAGATCTTGCCCTGTCTGCCCCGACTACAAAAAAGTGTCATTGGCGTATCAATGCAAACGCTTTTAAGGATTCCTAACACTAAAGATCAATTGTTAGAAAAGTTGTCAGAATTTTTCCAATTTAATGAGGATACGGTATCCGAGATACCCACCTTATGGGAGGCTCATAAGGCCTTTTTATGGGGTGAATGCATCTCTGCAGGATCTCGTCTGAAGAGGGAATCTGCCCTCCAGAAAGTGCATCTGCTTGAACAGCTGCGAACTGCAGAGACCAGTTTACTCCTTTCCCCTATGGTGGATCGCTTAAAGTCTGTAGTTTTCTTACGTAATCACATTAAATCCTTGGATTAGGGTAAGATCTCGAAATCAATGCTGTGGGCTAGACAGAAATTTTATGAATTAGCCAACAAACCACATAGAATGCTCGTACAAAGACTTAAACCCAGATCCTCCCTTTCCGTGCTTGACTTTCTCCTCCAACTGGATGCCACCCCTACTTATTTTCCCCACACTGTGTCCAGGGTCTTTGGGGACTTCTACCACAAGCTATACAATAAATGTGGGCACTGACCCAGGCTCCTGGTTTACACAGGGGAAATTCGATGCTTTCTTTGACTCCATACAGCTCCCTAAATTGACCCCAGCAAATAGGTCAGCGCTAAATGCCCCTATTACAGCTGAGGAGTTAGCCGAGGTAATCCGACATCTTCCATCACATAAATCCCCAGGCCCGGATGGTTTACCGTATTCCTATTACAAGGCCTTTCTCCCAAACCTAGCCCCGCACCTGTTAAATCTCTGGATCCCTGATGAAGGGTACGACCCCCCACCCTCACTTTCTACATCCCTCCCTGACAACTACCGTCCCTTCCCATTATTAAATTCAGATTATCAAATCTTCATGAAAATTTTAGCAAACAGACTTTCACTACTATTGCAATCCTTAATCCATTGAGATCAGGTGGGATTCGTCCCTACCAGACACGCATGCAACAACACCAGACGAACTATCAACCTCATAGATCTCCTCACTAAAACTAAACACCCCGCCATGGTTTTAAGCCTAGATGCCCAAAAAGCTTTTGATCATCTGGATTGGTCATTCATGTTTGCCAGATTATCCCATTATAGTTTTTATGGCCCTTTTCTCCACGCCCTGCGAGCATTATATTCTATACCAGGGGTACTGAATTAAAATTCACAGGGGTCCGGTCAGTAAAATTTTCTTCCAGCGGAGGTCCGAGTGTCATATTGGTGATGACTCAGGTCCTTCACATCACAGCCTCTTGTGCACGTCACGATTGTTTTCTATTACCCTTGTAGATACCTGTGTTTTTCTATGGCAGAAAAACATAGATCTCTGCACAAGTGTGAAGAAGCCCTTACATCAGTGCCCTCAGTCCCCTCAGTTCTCCCCTTCACAGCACATCTCTCCCTTTTACATCACAGTCCCCCATCAGAGACCCTCCAGCCCATTACAGACCGTCCCATCACAGCATGTCCCTTTAAAGACCCCCTCCATCACAGACCCCTCCCACCACGATTACAGACCCCTCCACCCCATCACAGACCCCCCCCGCTCCAGCACCGATCCCCCCCCCCGCTCCAGCACCGATCCCCCCCCCGCTCCAGCACCGATCCCCCCCCCCGCTCCAGCACAGACCCCCCCCCCCCCCCCGCTCCAGCACAGACCCCCCCCCCACTCCAGCACAGCCCCCCCCCACTCCAGCACAGACCCCCCCCACTCCAGCACAGACCCCCCCCACTCCAGCACAGACCCCCCCCCACTCCAGCACAGACCCCCCCCCACTCCAGCACAGACCCCCCCCCACTCCAGCACAGACCCCCACTCCAGCACAGACCCCCACTCCAGCACAGACCCCCACTCCAGCACAGACCCCCACTCCAGCACAGACCCCCACTCCAGCACAGACCCCCACTCCAGCACAGACCCCCACTCCAGCACAGACCCCTCCCTTGATATTAAATAGTCAGACTGTCCCTTTTATCAACGCAGCATTCCCCCTTCCTCCCCCTCTGCCTACCTTAGTCACACAATCCGGGAAGCACGCATGGCAGATCCAGCCAAAGGGTGGGACTTTTCAAGTTAAAGGTAAATTGGTTGCTGGGACCGCCCTAATGTCTAGCAACCAATCACCTGCTTTGTAACTTGAAAAGTTCCGCCCTTTGTCCGGACCTGCAGCGCTCCCAGGCTTGTGTGAATAAGATAGAGCAGTGTGGGGGGGGGGGGGGGGGGAGAGTGATGCGATGATGTGAAGCAGAGACATGCCGCGCCTCCCATGTAATCAATGATGTTAGTGGCAGCGGCGGGCAGGCAAGCCAGCAGAGGGGAGAGAACACTCAGGCAACTATTTGGCGAGGCTGAGGGCCGCATAAGGCTGCTACTGGGTCCGGATTCGGCCCGCGGTCCGCCATTTAGTGATGCCTGTTCTATACCCATCTCCCAGGTCCAACTTAACTCCCATTTGTCACAACCATTCCCCTTACGAAATGGCACCAGGCAGGAGTGCCCACTCTCACCCTTACTTTTTATTCTAAGCTTGGAACCTCTGGCCGCTGCTATTCATTCCCAACCTTTTATAAAGGGGGTGCGGCTGCAACAGGAGGATTATAAACTCTCTTTTTGCTGATGACATATTGTTAACGTTCACCCACCCACTCACCTCCCTCCCCTCATTACCATAAAACCTTGAACTCCTTTGGCACTTTGTCGGGCTTCAAGATAAACCCCACAAAAACTGAGGCCCTTCCCATAAACATTCCCCAGCCTCTCCTAAACACCCTCCAGCAGAATTTCAAGTATCACTGGTGCTCTCATACACTCAAATATTTGGGAATTTCCATAACCCCTTCTTATTCCACCCTTTACCAGGCTAATTGCCCTCCCCTATTTACTGAAATCAATCGCCTACTGAAACACTGGGACACCCTCCCTTTTTGGGAGAATTAACGTGCTAAAGATGTCCATACTTCCTAAATTGCTGTACATGTTTGAGACACTCCCAGTACCGCTCCCGATATCCAAATTGAAAATGCTTCAAGGATCTTTTCTCAACTTTATATAGCACAATACCTCCCATAAAATAGCAGGGTTGGTGGTCCAGTTTTTGAGATCTAGGGGAGGGTTGAACGCCCCAGACATATCGAAATATTACTACGCTACTCCCTTATGGGCTGTCATTTCTTGAACATCTGGTTATGCCCCAAACAGATGGCCTGAGATCGAAATGGGAATTACGTCCCCTGTACACCCATGTTTAATGTTATGGGCACCCTAGGACAGACATATGCCTCAGCTGCGAAGTCTTTGTCTGGCACCTATGCTCTTTACATTGTCCATTTGGAAAAGATGCTCTGGGAAATACTCCCTTTCCTCTCCATTCCCTCCACTACTGAATGTGCTATTTAACCCGGATATTCCGGACAGCCTATCCTACACCCATATGCTCCATTGCACTCAGGCTGGATTTTTTCAATTGCGCCATTTGGTGCACCCCGTTACCCATGTGCTTTTGTCTTTTACAGATTTACAGTCTAAACTCCAGTCCCTCTTTTACTCCTATTTACAAATTAAACATTTCTTATCTGTTAAATCCCCTGGACTCTCGTTAGATAAACCCACTAGCTTTGAACTCCTATGCACTCAAGGCCCTTACGAACCCCACAATATCAAATATATACAAAATTTTTCAAGAGGCTGCTACTTTGACTGAATCTAGTCACTCTTACATGAGTAAATGGGCTTGTATTCTCCAACAAACCATCTCCCTGGCAGACTGGGATAAAATTTGGGAATCTTCCTCTAGGGTATCTCGCTGCGTGGCGCAGAAGGAGACAGCCTACAAAATCATTATGTTCTGGTACAGGACTCCTGATATCTTACATGCCCCTAATCCAGAGGCCTCCCGACTGTGCTGGAGATGTGTTGAGGAGATAGGCTCCCATTACCATATTTTTTGGGAATGTCCCCTCATCAAACCCTTCTGGGCTTACGTCCAAACCCTTCTACAAGACCTTTTGCATGTGACTATACCCTTAAACCCTTTACACCACCTGTTAGGACTCCCACTCCCGGGTATTCCTAAATCAGCACAGAAACTGATGGCCTTTATACTCTTAGCAGTTAAAAGAGCAATACCATGTTGTTGGCTATCCAACTCCCCCCCAACTAGCTCTCAGCTTCTATCCAATATAGCTGACATTCCTAGGATGGAACACTTGACTGCATCTATTGAAGACTCCCTTCTACGGTTTAGCAAAATTTGGGGAGTCTGAGACGACTCTGACTACTGTCTAGAAAGGTCCCTTCCAGAATGATAGATAGTTATCTCTTATGTTCAATTACCCCTAAAATGCTTTGCTGTTTGATTCCATAGTCTACTGACCCGTGGTGTCCCTTCCCCTTTCCTTGTATTCCTTGTTTTTTTTATTTTATTTTATTTCCTTTTCTTTGTGACGAACTTAGGTTTGTCAGGCTGGAGGTTAACGATATACTAAACTGTCCTCCGATACTGTGACCTACTCTAACCCTCCAGACTTGTCAGACGGCTACCTTTCTGTGATTTACTTGGATGTGTCAGTGTAATTCCTCTACTTTTGTTCTTATTGTAACTGTCATTGATAACATTTTGATATGTTTGTATAACTGAAAATCATTAATAAATATACAATTAGAAAAAAAAAGCTGGTAAGCTTCAATATATTACATTTGTGTTTTTGGGTTTAGATACACTTTAATAAATTTTATTCATTGGCATCTACACAGCACTATGTTGTGTCTGCAAAAGAATATCATCATAAACAGAAAAGACAAAAGCAAAAAATGACAAAACTACAGTTATCACTGACAGATTTATTACCTCATTGCCCAGTTTCACAGACATCTCCTGTGACACACGAGCTGCCACACTCATGGCTGCCACTCTTCGAGGCTGTGTGCATCCGATTTTCATTCCATTTTGAGTGTAACCCTACACGGGATGGAGAAGAGAAAAACAGAAGCACTAAATATTGCACAAAGCTTTACAGTGAACCTGTGAGAAAAAGTGCAAGCTGCTTGTTGCTGACCGGTTTTTAAAATGGTACCAATACCAGCATGGTCATCCCGACCCTGGCTTTACTATATGCAGACTGTTAGACATCACTTGCTGCATAATTGTTTCAGGTCAATGACTAAGTAGAGAAACCAGGATTAGGGTGATGGCCACGGAGCCCACACCATTTAAAAAGCCCAAAATAGCAGCGCCAGTATTTCTCTCATCATAGGCTTCCTAAAAAAAAAAAAAAAAAAAAAGGGAGGATACTGTTCCATTCACAGCAGAGTAACAGTTTCTGTAAAAAGTACCCACTCAACCTAATGATACTCATCTTATTAGCAGTTTCTAACCACTTTTTCCTCTACTGAGGCTGGCAGCAAAGTACCCAGTGTAGGCTGCTGCAGTAGCCTGGGGAAAGTGGTGATGTTTCCTCCTTCATCGTGCATCACTGGACAGGAGCCTCGCAATTGGACGCTAAACCCGAGCACATGCCGCCCCCCCCTCCAGTGGTGAAAAATCGCTGGAGGCGAGTGTCAGGCATTCTGACACTGAATGGGAACTAACTGACCTGACACTAATACAGTGATAATACTATACACTGTCACTGTACTAATGAAACTGGCTGGGAAGAGGTTAACATCTCGGGTGTTACTTTGTGTAATGCTGCTTTTTACTTGCTTTTCGCATATGAAAAGTTCCAAGCAATATGAGAAACCCCCCCTTTTTAAATTACCTTTACAGTTCCGTTTGGCATATCTTATATCCTCATCTATCTTACCCTGTTTCAAACCTTTTATTTTTATTTATTTTTTTTTTCCTTTTATGAAGCAACTGTCTCATTTGTATCTTTCATAAATGTTTTTAACCAGCAACAGTGTTACTGCAACTAGATTTTAGTTCTATTGTCTTGTAATAGTCTCCTTCACACCAGGCTTGTATTTGTATCTATTAATGCATAGTGTTAACACACCTTGGCTCCTGGTTAGCCTATACAAGACTCTCACTTACGCCAGCCTATCATGTCTGAGGAAAAAAACAGAAGCTTTGAAGCACGTCACCTGACACATCCTGATGTCACAGTCGGTCCAGGACTCTGAGTGAGTTCCAAGCTGGTTACGATACCAACAGGGCGAGTCCCGGTGTTCTGGTTGTTACAACCTGGCTGGGAGAACGGTGAACCTGCTGCGGCACATTGTGGGACCATGCTAGTGACTCTGTATCTCTCTATACATGCCCGTTAACCTTTTTGTCATGAGAGTAGCCATTTGGCTGCTTTAATTAAACCCTTTATGGCTATTCCGCTTCACTTAGATTGGCGCACCTTTTTGCTCTCACACTGGCACCAGGAGAGGCTGAGGTAAAAAGTATATGTGGGGGGGTGTACGCTCCTAAACCTCAAGTCTGAACTAAGCCTAAAGCCATTACACAATAGGTTACAAAACAAAGATAGTAGAGACCCACAATTTAATCAGCATAAAAAAAGCATGCAAAAAGAACAGAACTCACTTCTTCATGCAGATACTGTGGGATCTGGGTTGTCTTGCCGGATCCAGTCTCCCCTTCAATAATTAGAATTTGATGCTCAGCAATGGCCTTAAGGAGATCTTCTCGGTACGGGAAGACAGGGAGGCTGCGTCGCACCTCTTGCAGGGACAATTTCTTCTTTTCCAGCTCTGATAGTGCTTTTTCGTTTTCATCTTCCTGACAATTTAGGAAAATAAATATGCCCTAAGCAAAGGTTTGACATGCAGACATCCAACACAAACAACCGATGCACTTCAGAAGCAAATACTTATCTATAATTGCCCACCTCTGAAATTTTAATTACAAAGTTCTCATGCTGGTGTTTTGTTTTTGACATAAGACTCATCTTTTCTGTACATTCTGTTGGAGACTTGTGTATTTAGAGTACAGCTTATTTTATGCTGTGCTCTCTATCCCCCCCCCCCCCCCCAAAAGTCAAGAAACACATATGATTGCAGGTCTGTAGTCATTAAGAATTCATTAAAGTGATATTAAAGGCAAGTTTTTTGTTTAGTTATTTAAATAAAAAGCATGTCATACTTCACCTGCTCTGTGCAGTAGTTTTGCACAGAACTGCCCCGATCCTCCTCTTCTCATGTCCCCCGCCAGTGCTCCTGGCCCCTCCCTGTGCCCAGAGCAAACAGCTTGCGATATGTCACTTGTATATTGCAACCGGTGTCTTCATGCGTAGGCGCCCTTGGTGTGTGAGTTTATGTTCGTACGTGTGTGTGTGTGTGTATACGTGGAGGTGGGGCCTCAAAAGAAAAAAAACATTTTGGTGGGAATGTATGTGCTTGGGTGTAACTTGAATGTTTTACCGTTAAAAAAAAAAAAGAAGAATTTAAACTTTTTTTCCCCATCATATAGGGGACAAAAAGTTCCTTATGTGTTGATTTTTTGGCCACAGGTTCTCTTTAATGAGACCCTGGATGTCTTCCCTATGCTCCACTGAATGTAATGCAATGCAGATCGCCATTACTGAGGTCGTGTGGAAGCAATCAGGCGGCAGTGCAGCCGCCCAAATGCTTCCATCTGACAGGCAGGAATCTGCTTGTCAGATTTACATAGAACGTGTGTAATTAACCGATCCGTGACTACTGCTCCTCTCTGTCAATCCCTTCAGTGGCTTCCCCTACCAGACTGTACCCAAGTAACCTCCATCAGATCATCCCCGCAGCTATTACTTTTTATACCATCTCCCCCCTCCCTTTAGACTGTAAGCTCCATGAGCAGGGCCCTTCTATTCCTTCTGTAATGAACTGTATTGTAATTGTACTGTCCCCCCTCTACATTGTAAAGCTTTGCGCAAAGTTTGCGCTATATAAATCCTGTATAGTTATAATAAAATGCCCCACTGTCAGGTCTGTACGTCATACAGACCCGACAGTGAAAGGGTTAAATGAAATAGGTTTATTTTTGACTGGAGTGCATCTGTAACCAATAGCATGAATCAGGGCTCTTTGAAGTGTAAAACAGGGATAAAACTTGTGACAGTGGGACTTCTCACCTTCTCTACAGTTCCTTTTATTTGAATTGCACTGACAAACTGTATGACCTCATCTTCCTCCATCACATAGTCATACTGCTTTTGTCCCCGTGCACGAGCATCCTTTGCACCAAATGACAGAGCTGCTGCTCCAATGTGCTCCTCCTCCCATCGCCTCTGTTCTTCACGAGGGGCAAAACGCTCTTCTGTCACCGGCTCCTCATAACGGTCTGGAATTTTCTGCACAGTATGAAATACAACCATTAGAAGTACTGCAATTAGTTAACTGGAACACAGCATGTAGCAAAAATACCCTTAACATCTGGTAAAATTATAAAACATATTTAGGGATAAGTGCAATTTAAAACAAAAAAGTGTACTTATCCCTTTTGCCCTTTTACCCTCACGTGACCTAACCTAACCCCTATCCCTTCCACAGATGTATAACTTACCAACCAAAAGCCGCAGCCTCTGGTGTTTGTGTACTTGTCTTGCTTTACCCCCAGCCTCAAGACGCAGCTCCACAGAAGTCTATGGGTTGAAATGCACAGGTGCAGATAGGACAGCGAGATTTGTGTTGGTGGATGTAAAAAAAGCACTGAAGTACCAGATACTTGTTGGCAGTGTTTTAGCTCCCAGGGTACTATGCTACACATCTGGTGGGAATGCCCTCCTGTACAGGGATTTTGGTAACAGATCTTCAAACTATACTGTAAACTGATGGCGACTTCCATTCAACCTTCACCTGAGGTGGCTCTCTTATCTATACTCCCTGGCAAATTCAAATCCATTAAAAAAGATGAGTTGCGACACTTTCTTTCAGCGGCCAGAGTAGCGACTGGAGATCGACAATCACGCCTTCCCTGGGGGATTGGGCTACTGAAGTGGACCGCATAAGGGACCTTGAACGTCTGTTGGCAGAGAAATATGGTAAAGACGAACAGTTTTCTCTCACTTAGACTTTATGGTCCATGTTCCGATATGCCTTGGAGTTTATCTCCTGGGCCGAGAGTGGCCTAGACGACGTCACCTTGGGACTATGATGGAGTGCTTCTTGTCCCCTATCTTCCTGCCCCCTTTTCTGCCCCTATTCTTTTTCCTCTACATCTAAATACACCCTTAGGAATCCATTGAGCAAATGTACCATGACTTTGACTTATCCATAATTACTGATTCAGTGGGTGACCCCTACGACTTATTTTTCATAATGACAGGTTTTTCATATAACCTTTCCTGATGCATTACGAATGGGACTACTATGATACCGTTTTCTGAAATGATGGTGAATGTTACTTTAACCTGTTATGTTTTCAGGGGTTGCTAACACAGATGGTCTCCTGATGTGCCACATAAATATGTTTTCATTCCATTTTTATGTAACCTGGATATGCATTTGTTCCAACGTACATGATACTTATTGTTGGTATACCTTACCAATATTTGTAATGTTTATATATTCTTCTATCTCTCTTGCTCTCTATATGAATAAAATAAGATTGAATAAAAAAAGAACTGGAGGTTGCATTCATCGGGGTAGGCACACACCTGTGGAGAGGGAGGGTGGGTTAGAGATGAGGTCATGGTAAAGGGGCGAAAGGGATACATGCAAACTGTGAACCCCCAAATAGGATCAAGTAGGAGGGCATTAGAAGTGTACTTTTTAACGCTTAAACTGTAACTTCCTGTCTCTCCATTTTCTGCATCACAAACCACTTTCAAACTTACAGTGGTACAGATATTGATTGTGAAAGTAAAAAGCCTGCAGTGAGTGTTCCAGCATCACAAGCAGGCACATTCCAGAATCACCAGATTACTGACAAATATTCCTGGGTGGACTGTTGCACTACAAGTATACCTGGATAAATGAAGGTACTAAGTAGGCTATGCTCCCTTTAGGAATCCTAATGCAAAATCAACAGTTTTGACAGTTCTGTAAATTTAGGTAGCTGAATAAAGGGCCCTGTGTTGATGAGCTTTGGGTTTGTGTTAATGGCACCAGCGTACGATGCTTGTGAGACCATTCAAAATTCATTAACAGGTGTATTTAACCCACCAATGACCTGCGTTAACTGTATTTTGCATACCTATCACGTAGACTTGTATAGGGGTGCAAAACCCATATGAAGCAAACCAAAGGCCTAAGCTGGTTTGCCCATTTTATTTAAAAAGGAAAACGAAGGCTGAGGCTTGATTACAGGCCACTTTTAGTGGGCATTTTCTTGTTAAAGCAGAGCTCCAGGCTCCCCCCCCCCAAAAAAAAATAAAAGTCAGCAGCTACAAATACTGTAGCTGCTGACTTTTAGTATAAGGACAGTTACCTGCTTTTCTTGTGAAAAAAAAAGGACACTTACCTGTCCCTGGATCCAGCGATGCCCTCACCTGAGCCAATGTAAGGGAAAGCAGCAGGGAAGCCCTCCGGCTTCACAACTGGTTTCCTACTGCACATTCGCCCGTCGTGATGAACTTTTTGAATGGTCCCGCAGTTTTTTGAAACCTGTGTGTGTCCCAGAAGGCTGCGGGGGGGCTTAATTTCCTCGTAGATCTGAACCGAAAGTGGGAGTGGGTACCTGTTAAAACCAGGTACCTGCTCATCCCTCCCCTCAAAAAAATGCCTTTTGGGTGGAGCTCCGCTTTAGGGACAGAATTTCACATTATAAATCCCTACTTTAGGGCTTACTCAAATGCTCACAGCTACTAAGAAACGGTTTGTCCAAAAAAATTTATTTCTCTTTCGACACTCAGTCCACTTTGACTGTGGTCAGTTACCTGTGACATTAGGAATGCAGATTAGAGTCTGCCAAACCTACCATAAGACAATTTGTATGAGATCCGTACACTTAACATCAAATGTACCCCTCCTTGTCAAGACAAGGGACTCAGAAAGGTAATCATTATACCCATCACAAGATGTGCTTCATGAGTTCCTGATCAAATCTGTGATGTACCTTACTCCTAGTCTCCTCAGGCATAACGTAACGGTCATGTGTTTCTATGTGCTGCTTCTTTTTGGCTTTTTCGTATTCATTCGCCAGATCCCTAACTGTGCGCTTATACTCCAAATTTTTTTTCTCAGGTGCTGTCAGCCCAGGCCCAAACAAATATTCTTCATCTGCTATCTCAGCCTCCAGGTCCTCCAGCTTGTCCTTTTCTCTCTTCACCAAATAGTCCCGCCGAGACTTCTTTCTTAGCTCTGGTACCTGTATCAAACACAAACATGTAAACTCTTTAACCATTTGAACTGATTTACCTAGAATACCTTGCTATAAACAAAAAAAGAGCGGACAATTTTGAAAAAAAAAATAAAACATTTTAAATTCTGCTATAAACTATATGCAATAAAAAAAAATAAGAAAATTAAAATATCTTTATAAATTTAGGCCAATATGTATTCTGTTACATGATTTTGGTTAAAAAAAAAAAATCCCGATAAGAGTATATTGATTGTAGACGCTATAACCTTTGCGCAAACCAAACTATGGTATATATATACTGGAATTTTTATTGATTTTATACTAGTATTGGCGGCGATCAGCGACTTATGGCAGGACTGTGATATTGTGGTGGACAATCTGACACTTTGCGAGAACCAGTGACACTAATACAGTGATCAGTGCTAAAAAATATGCACTGTCACTGTACTAATGACACTGGCTGGGAAGGGGTTAAACACCTAGGGCAGTCAAAGGGTTGAATGTGTGTCTAACCAGTGTTTTTGTGTACTGTGTGAGGTGCTTTTACTAAGGGATGTACTGAATTTTATTGCCTGCTTTGCAGGGAAAGAATATCCATCACATCCCTGCTGACAGGATGGAGCTCTGCCTTTTTACATAAGCAAAGCTCTGTCCAGCCTCTCTCCCCGACGATCGGCAGGTGCCAGGGGACATCAACTGACCGACACCCGCTGATCGGCTTCTGCTGTGACTAATCACAGCAGAGGTGGCGCCCCGGCGGCATACGCCCCCTACCCGGAAGTGCAGAATCACGTATATATGCATGTGATTCTGCACAGAACGGCCACCCTGTAGCAGTAAATCTGCTATGGGGCGGTCATTAAGTGTATAAAACCATCAATACAAACACTGCAAAGAATGAGCATGTCACAATAGACAATGCTGGCCCAAATTTTATGGACAAAATGCGGTACAGGCTTTTATTTGAAAAGAAAACCGCTACAGCTAAACATCTAAAGTGACCAGAAGCTGAATGGCCTAGACATTGTGTTTGAATGAAATGAATCATCCAAATTAATTCCCAAACCTCAATAGAAAATGATAAAAAAATTAATAAAAAAGATGCTATGTATTTTTCAGATCAGCCAGCGTTTAAGTACTTTAATTCATTAGAACGTATATCCCAAATTTACAGAGACAAAAATCTAGAGATGATTGGACCCAAAAAAAAAAAAAAAAAGGAGACAAATAGTTTTATTAGCCCTTGTTTATCAATTTGATTTGAGTAAAAACTATTACATGCCCCATTGCAAACAGCTACACTGTTACTTTTCCTCCACCATACAATTCTAACTAGCTGGCAATACAGAACTGCGAAAATAATTTGATAAATCTTCCCTGAGGTATTGAAGTATAACTAGAGGCAAAACTTTTCATTTTTAGTTTTGCGGAGAGGGATTAGAAGCCCTGTCAGTTTTTATTGCTATTTGTGCCTGAGATTCACCCTCTCTATTTGCCCTGTTTACCATTATCACTGAAAGTAAAAATATAAAAAGAGAATCCCAAGTTTTGGGTGACTGACCATCACCAGCTCACTAAAGACCGAGAACCGATCAATTAGTGGCGGGGGACAGATGGAGCATCGGATTGCTGTTGCATCCACCTAGGTGAGTGTAGAATATATACCATATTTATCGGCGTATAACACGCACTTTTTTCCCCTTAAAATCAGGGGGAAATCGTGGGTGCGTGTTATACGCCGATCCCCGCTAATTGTGAGCTATCGGCGGTGATCGCCGCCGACATTCACATAGCTAGTAGTTTTAAATATGGCGCCGCGGAGTTCGGAGGGACTCGGCGGAGCTGAACGAGAGCCGCCGAAATCACAGAGCCGAGATACACATAGTCGAGTGTATTCGGCTCTTTCCGGCGCCGCTCACACTCACGCCCAGTCCCGCCATTGGACCTGTGTTATGTCCATCATAGGGCGGGACTGGGCGGGACTGTGAGCGGCGCCGGAAAGAGCCGAATACACTCGACTATGTGTATCTCGGCAGCGTTCGTTCAGTTCCGCCGGCGCCGAGTCCCTCCAAACTCCGCGGCGCCATATTTAAAACTACATGCAGCTATGTGTATGGCGGCGGCGGTAGGCATGGACACTGGGGGCAAGGGTGCACTGACCACTGGGGCAAAGCTGCACTGACAAGGCTGCACTGGGGCAAAGCTGCACTGACAAGGCTGCACTGGGGCAAAGCTGCACTGACAAGGCTGCACTGGGGCAAAGCTGCACTGACAAGGCTGCACTGGGGCTGCACTGACAAGGCTGCACTGACAAGGCTGCACTGGGGCAAAGCTGCACTGACAAGGCTGCACTGGGGCAAAGCTGCACTGACAAGACTGCACTGGGGCAAAGCTGCACTGACAAGACTGCACTGGGGCAAAGCTGCACTGACAAGACTGCACTGGGGCAAAGCTGCACTGACAAGACTGCACTGGGGCAAAGCTGCACTGACAAGACTGCACTGGGGCAAAGCTGCACTGACAAGACTGCACTGGGGCAAAGCTGCACTGACAAGACTGCACTGGGGCAAAGCTGCACTGACAAGACTGCACTGGGGCAAAGCTGCACTGACAAGACTGCACTGGGGCAAAGCTGCACTGACAAGACTGCACTGGGGCAAAGCTGCACTGACAAGACTGCACTGGGGCAAAGCTGCACTGACAAGACTGCACTGGGGCAAAGCTGCACTGACAAGACTGCACTGGGGCAAAGCTGCACTGACAAGACTGCACTGGGGCAAAGCTGCACTGACAAGACTGCACTGGGGCAAAGCTGCACTGACAAGACTGCACTGGGGCAAAGCTGCACTGACAAGGCTGCAATGGACACTGGGTCAAGGCTGCACTGACACTAACAAGGCTGCAGATGAACACTGATGAGGCTGCATTGATGGGCATTTTAATGTAAGTTTCTTTTCCTTAAAATTCTCTCCTAAACTTGGGGTGCGTGTTATACGCCGATAAATACGGTATATTATTTATTTTAACTCAAACTTCTCTTCTAAAGAGTCTGCAAATCCAAAAACTATAATTTAGTAACTGGTAGCTAGCTTACCCCCTCAGTATTTGGGATGATTGTATTGTTTTTTTTCTCCCATAGGCTAACAGCAAACTTTCAGTCCTGGACAACATTGACTGAACGTCCACCTATACTGGAACAAAGTTGCCACCATTGGATCCGTTTACTGAGCACTGCACTCAAGCACTGTATATCACAGGGACCTGTGGTAATTACTAAGAGACTTGCACTAGCAGCTAAATGCCAGAATGTAGCTGTCAGGAGCAGAGGAGCCGTGCAGACAGATAAATAGATTAACTAGTCATATTAAAGTCATGGTTAAAAAAAAATAAAAATCAGATTATACTTACCTGCTCTGAGCAGTGGTTTTGCATACAGCAGCCCGGATCCTCCTCTCATCGGGTCCCCCGCCAGCGCTCCTGGCCCCTCCCTCCTGCCAAGTTTCCCCAGAGCAAGCAGCTTGCACTGGGGGCACCCAAGCAGGCTTGCTCCCGAGCTGCGGCTGTGTGTCGATTCACATACAGAGCCACGGCTCGTGTCCAACCCCTACCTCTCCTGATTGGATCACTGGCTGTGATTGTCAGCCAATGGCTGGCGCTGCGGCCTCAGCCAATGAGGAGTGAGAGTGCCCAGAGAATTGAGGCTCTCATGCACAATACTGGATCGAGATAGGGCTCAGGTAACTATTAGGGGGGACTGAGGGGCTGCACACAAAAGTTTTTTTACCTTCATGCATAGAATGCCTAAAGGTAAAAAAACCTTGAGCCTTTACAACCACTTTAAACCCCAGGCATAAAGTTAAACACTAATATCAAATTAAATTAAGTTTACCATTTTTTTACGATCTTCTTCTGCCAGCTTTAGTCTCTTCTGTGCTTCTTCATATGCCTATAATGTAATTGTACAGAACATAAATTAAAATAATTGGTCTAGAAGGAATGACAGCACTATCCATAAAAAATTTAACTGGTGTGGACATTTTCAGCAAATAGATTACTTCCCCACAGTGCCTTCTCCCTATAGCCAACTTTATGTTTCAGAACACCTTACCTTCTTATCGGACCTCTCCACAATATTCCTGGTTTTCTCCTTATCTCTCTTCTTTACTCTTTCTGCAAAAGCATCTCTTTCCTCCAGATCCTTTAACCGATCTATCTCTTCTTGGTCTTCTTCATCTGAGATCATCTGAGGAGATGAAGCTTTTTCTTTTCTGGAAGTCATTGAAAGATGGACAAATCAGATGTCAGATGATGCAACACAAGACATTATTAATGTCTATTTTAACAAAACCAGCATAGCATACTTGCCACACTACTCTATTTTCATGTATGGCATGACAACAGGGAACGGATTCTTTGCTACTCTACAGTGTTTACTGAATACTACATAACCGTTAAACAAGTCCCAGAACAGCTGTACTCACTGTGCGTGGTCGCTCTCACTGTCAGACGACTCTTCTTTCCTCCTCTTCCTCAGATGTTTCTTCCTTCTTTTCTTGTCATATTTGCTCTCTTCCTTTGCCTCGTCCTCATCGCTATCCTCCAGAAGGGTGTAGGATTGGTTTTTCTTTTGCATGGCCAGGGCCTCTCGCTCTGCTGCCCGAGCCGGGCGTTCAACTGGCGCTTTACGGGGAAGCTGTGCAGAAGAGACAACAAATCAAGAGAAAGAGATGATAGATAGATAGATAGATAGATAGATAGATAGATAGATAGATAGATAGATAGATAGATTTGGGACTATACCCACAGCGCATCGACGCTACGCACCGTGCCTCACGTGGGACGTCCTCCAGGCGTCATGACGTGAGGCACGAGCCTTTCCACTCTAGCCGACATAGCTGGGGACTCATTTGTGGGCAGTGCTCACCACCTGAGTCAAGGCCCCTCCTTGCACATGATGTGCCAGCGTGGCGCAGGTAGTAGTCGACGTGCGTGCGGGGTGTATATATGGCGCCTCCCCGGACAAAGTTTTCCTTGCCACACATTCCATGAAGCCCCACTTCACAGAAGCACTTGCGCTTTTTTTGTACACATCAAGGTAACTATACCATCACCCTTCACATTTCTTGGCTAGTCAGTCACCTCTCTCTCCAACTGGTCTTGGTGATGTGGGACTGTCCCTGGTGTCTCTGCACATCTCTCTTTATATTATCATTCTTGCTAACTGGGTTTTTTTTGGTTTATCATTACTTGCACTGGCTTTTCAATACTTTCACCATTCTAAATGGTCACCTTTTATCTTCACTGGAGTTTCTCATTAACATTATGTAGCTCAGTGATACCCCATTCATTTTTTATACACTCTCTGACAGTCACCACGTATCCATCATTTGGACTCACTGTGAAGACTGGCTATCTGTGTTCTGGGGGGCTCTGTGTGCCCTGCTGGCGCGCAGCTGCAAACTACCTCAGCTCCCGGGACAGACAACCTTCTGGCCCTGGCCCCACACTCATCATACTTCATCGCATTTCATCATATGCAAGTATCCAGGACTGGCATATTTGCCTTTTCCTGTCATGTTTAGTGCCATATCAGATTAATTATATTTATTCTCTATAGATATTCCTGAGCATCCGCCCCTGATGAGTGTCCATACATGAAACGCGTCAGTCACTTAGGATGCAGATACATGCCTGCATTAGAGACGACTCCAGCTCACCATCTACACTAATCATGTTTATACCATTCTATATGTTTTAGTCCTATTGCAAGGTGCCACACATATATATATATATATATATATATATATATATATATATATATATATATATAAATTTACAGAATGTATACATTTTTCTACACTACCATGTGTTGCCAAGCTGATATATACTTATGTATCCTTGATGTCCATTATACATGCAGATGTATGTGTGTGTATATACTAAAGCTGCACCATTCTGGCTAAAATGAGAATCACAATTTTTTTGCTTAGAAGATAGATCACGATTCTCTCATGATTCTCGCGGCGTAACATCATCTTTCACATTAAAACAAAAAAAAAATTGGGCTACCTTTACTGTTTCGTTTTTTTTTTTTTTTTTTTATTAATTGAAGTGTATTTTTTCCCATTGCATTTGAAAGACCACTGGGCAAATACAGTGTGACATAAAATATTGCAGCAATTGCCATTTTATTCCCTAGGGTCTCTGCTAAAATATATATAATGTTTGGGGGTTCCAAGTAATTTTCTAGCAAAAAATATTGATTTTAACTTAAGAAAGAAGTGTCAGAAAAAGATTTAGACTTTAAGAGGTTAAACTTCCTGCATTTACACCTTGTTGAAAACTTGGCAGACTGCCCAGATTATTTATTTACACAGCAGTTCTATCCCTTTGATCCAAGAAGGAAGCTTAGTTACAATGTTTCAAGTTAAAAGACTTGGCAGGATGCTTCCTTTTGACAGCTGAGTGAGCAGATAGTCTCTCCACTTGTTTATATGAAAGAATCTGCAACCTCTGCAGGAGAGATCCTCAGGGGAGGTGAATCGAGATCACGATTTTTTTAACGATTAATTGTGCAGCTCTAGTATATACATGACCAATACCCTTTACTTGTTTTGTATTATTGATATTTAATAACATGAAAAGTTGTAAAAAATGCATATGTCCTTTAATCAATCCACAATGTCATTAGTTTCATTTAAAGTCACAAATCCCCTCTTTATTTTCTTGAATCAGGGATGGAGGCACACTACATATGTGCTTCATTCAAAGTCCCAAATTCCCCCTTTTATTATATATATATATATATATATATATATATATATATATATATATATATATATATATATATATATATATATATATATATATATATATATATATATATATATATATACACACACATATATATATATATATATACACACATACACACAAATATACACACACACAAATATACACACACACACACACACCCCATAAATATATTAACATTATTAAAGAAGAGAGTGATCTCTATGTGGTATCCAACAACGAGAAACTGATAATGTTGCTGTAGCAGTGTACTGTATGTATTGAAAGATATCCCAATGAAAATAAAGAGAGTACGGTGCAGTGTGCGGAATCATACACCACACTGGCCCCTAGTAATTAGGCATCTATGATGAGGAAGTATGAGCAGCGAGGGTAGGAGATTGCTGGAGAAACTTCACAGCAGGCCATGTTGTGCCAAACTCTTAACAAAGGAAGATAGAAAAACAATTAACCTCCCTATAAAGAAAAGAGAACGATCGCTGACTGGTCACAGGGAATCGTCAGATGGAACTTGCTAACTTGATACAATAGATGCCGCATCCACCCTTCACACAAAGCAATTCTTTTTCAAAGAGAAACTATAAAGGCAAGGTAAGATGACAGTGTCTCTGGAAAGGACTCATCTCTGATCGCCATATACTCACCTAAACTGCTCTCTTGCAGCTTCTTGCTTGTCAGTGTTAGGCTGACCATAGATGATTTACAAAGAGGTGGATGGAGGAAACCCCCCTACTGTGCTAAGTGAGCCCTATGCTGTCACTGGTACACTGGTTAGCACTTCCACCAGTCCTGTTTATCGACGGATTGAAATTCGGCTGGTTCAACTGAGAATGGCCAAATTTCAATCCATCTATGAACAGTTTAAAGTGATATTAAAGTCATTATTTTATTTTAAAACAAACATGTCATAATTTCCTGCTCTGTGCAGTGGTTTAGCACAGAGCAGCCCCAATCTTCCTCTTCTCGGGTATCCCGTTGGCGCTCCTGGACCCTCTCTCCTGCCAAGAACCCCCAGAGTGAGCAGCTTGCAATGGGGGCACCCAAGCAGTCTTGCTTCTAAACTGTGGCTCTGCGTGTCCTTTCATGCACAGAGACACAGCTCGGCCCCGCCTCCTCTCTCCCCTCATTTGCTTACTGGCTGTGATTGACAGAAACGGGAGCCAATGGCTCCCGCTGCAGTCTCAGCCAATGAAGAAGGGAGAGTTCCCAGAGAGCCAAGGCTCTCAAGCACATCGTGATGGGGCTCAGGTCAGTATTGGGGGGCTGGGGGGATTGCTGCAAAGAACAGGTTTTTTCCTTAATGCAAAGAATGCATGAAGGTAAAAAACCTTTAGCCTACACAAAACACTTTAAGCCATCTTCTGTTTGTCCCCACCAATCACAACTACAACATTGTAAAGAGGTGTGGCCACAGCCCCTAGTCTTTTTGCATCCTTTTTAACTCCTTCCACATGTGGATGATTATAAAAGCTGGTCAAATTCACGGCAATAAAATAAAACTGAACATTTTTACCATATAAAATGCTGGTTTTGATTGGCCCCAAGGAGACTGAATTGAAACTGCCCCAATCGAACATGGTGGAAAATGTTTATCTCATTTAACAAAATTGCCTTACTTTTTTCCTTGCTTCAATTCAATATTTCTGTATTAGGCTAGGTTCACACATGTCCGGCTGGGGTTTGCAGTCCGTTTTTAAACGGAGTCTAGTGAAGTTTTGTTCACCGGTTCAGGTGCAAATTTTTAATTGAATTTGCTCCTGAACTGGACCTAAAATCGCACAGGACTCTTTTTGAACAGACTGAAGCAGCCCTGGACATGTGGGAACTGGCTCCATTGTGGTTGAAAACACATCCGATTCGCCTATATCGGAACCAAGCCTTAAAGCGGTCAATTTATTGGCCAGTTTTAACTTCCCACTCGATCATATTCTGGTGGTTAATGAAACTTGTGGGAGGTAAAATTACTTTGTTTCTGGCAACCATTTCCTTTTTTTTTTTCGTCAATTTTGATAGGTAGCACAAAATAACACCGGCACTTTGGGCCAAATTTGGCAGTCCAAAAAAAAAATCTGCCAATAGAGTGCAGGTTAAAAAACATATAAAAAATACTTTTGATGTCTAAAAGAACACACACAACTACTGCTATCCATGTGGGTCCCACAAAACAGACAGAGGTAGTCAAGATAACATAGTAACCCCTGGGCTGAGACCTCACTTGACCCCCCCCCACACACACACAGTACCAACATGACACAAGAAACATTATCATACAATTGAAAGGCCACCTACATCTGGGCAGTAGAGTCATCTTGAAGCCACTAGAGTCATCTTGAAGCAAGACTTTATTGAACTTTGTAGGGCAGCCCCTATGGCAGCCAGTATCCTTGCACAGGGGAAGACCTGTGTTGACTAGCTGCTGCTAGAAAATGGTTGTTTGGGGGGGGTTCTTGGCGCAGAATAATCAGAGACCCAGTAGCGTTTGTTCTTATGGCAATTATTTTCATTCATATTTGTGAATCCCAGTGGCTTAAAAGTAGTTGAAATGGACTAAAAAATTACCTGTGTGACCAGCTGTAGCAGCATGCGAACTCCATAAACAAAGAATTACAGTATGTTACCAGTTTTACGTAAAAAAGTTCTAAGAATGGAATTTTTACCACTTTTACGATCATGACTGCTATGACTGCTTTTCCAGTAACATTTATCCTGTAGACAGGCCTCATCAAGTACACAATACATATCACTAACACTCTTACCTTCAACCAAAGTTCCTCCGCAAAGCTTCGCACTTTATCGGTGACATCGATTGCTCCTGTGCTAGTTAGGCGGCTTAGAAAATCTACAGAGCTTGAACTCCGTTGAGCAGTGCCAACAAGGAATTGGGCCACATGACGATCGCTCATACCCAGAATTTCATGGAGCTGATCTCTCACCCAGGCTTCCACCACATCCATTTTTATATTCTCAGTCAAGTTCTCAATGGCTGGTTAGAGCAAATCTTGGAAGCACAACTGGAGGAGCTAAGCTTCAGCAAGAGGAGGCAGGGGGCAGCTGTAAGCAAGAATGATAGAAAAGACACGAAATGTGAAACGTACATACAAACATCAGTCATGCCTATTTGCCTTTGCCATAGCCAAAACTAATCAACTTTTCCCAAGAGTCATGAAGAAAACAAAAAGATATTGCCCTATGTAGTTATAACTACATGTTTACAGTGAATGTAAAGGGATTTTTTTTTTTTAAACAACATACATTGTATATTTCCTCCACTCCTTGGGTCCCCCGCCAGCATTCCTGGCTCCTCCCCCTTTCTGAGTGCCCCCATAGCAAGTTACTTGCTATGGGGGCACTCATGCAGGCTCTATCCTGAGCTGTGCTCTGTGTGTCCATCTACACAGAGCATGGCTTGGCCTTGTCCCCCCACTCTCCCCTCACAGGCTGTGATTGACAGGAGCAGGAGTCAATGGCTGTATACAGCGCTCCGAAAACGCCCCTGTCCATTGCAATGAATGGGCAGCGCCTCCAAAGCACATGAAAAATAAGATTTTTTTTCTTACCGTAAAATCAGTTTCTCTGAGTTCATTGACAGACACAGCCATCTTTATTCAGGTAGGGTTACATCATCTCCGCAGGAGTAGGACTAGGCAGAACAAAAACAGCAACACCTGGCTACGCCCATGGGCTGTCCTCCGTCAGTATATAACCCCCTCCCTGCTCTAGGTATTCAGTTTAGTAGCAAGCAGTAATAGAAGTATCAAAAAACTCCATAGAGGGGTGGGTGCTGTGTCTGTCAATGAACTCAGAGAAACGGATTTTACGGTAAGGAAAAAATCCTATTTTCTTAATCGTTCATTGACAGACACAGCCTTCTTTATTCAGAGCGGTAGGGACATCCCAAAGCAGTGCTGAACATGAGGGGTGGGATAGCGAAAAATCCCAAGGCTAACACAAAAGCCAACCAGGTAACATAAGCTTTATACAGGACAAGCTGGAACCCAACCTGAACGATACCCCTTCAAGAGGGATTAGACCCTCTTAACAGCAACCTGCAAAAAGCTTGCGGCCAAAAAAAGAACCCGCAGATGCCAACCCATCCACTTCATAGAACTTGTGAAAAATGCGCCACGAACGCCTGGAGACAGAAGGCCCAAGACGCACTAGGCGCCCCAAGAAGAATGCGCCGTAACAGGGAAAGCAGGAACCCGATTCCTGACAGAATAGCCCAGAGTCATCATCTGTCTGATCCATCCAGAAGGTCGCAGAAGAAGCAGACAGCCCCTTTCTTGGCCTGTCCGTGAGTACAGAGAGCCTGACCTCCAAAAGACTCAGTGGCTGGCAAATACAACCGAACCCCCCAAACCACATCCCGGGCAGATAAGGCAAATTCCTTGGGATGTGTTGACAGGGACACAAGAAAGGAAACACAAAGTCCTTGTTCAAATGGAAACCCAGGGATGGAACCATAGAAAAGGGCGAAGCACCACCTAAACCTGGGTAAGGTGAACGCCACCCTTTGACACCCTGTGAGCAGAGGTGAAAGCCACCAAGAGGCCACCTTTCGAGACAGAGTAAGCAGTGAAATCTACCGATATTTTGAGAGAGGGAGAGAGAGCGTCTCCTGTAGAACCGAAAACCCCAAGTTCAGATCCCACGGCGGTAGAAAAAAACTACACCGGTGGAAACAGATGTCTAACCCCTTGAATAAAAGGTACGCACCAGGGAGCGTGAGTCCAGGGGATGCTGAAGACGACCACCCAGGCATTCCTGCTAAACCCCCCGTAAATGGGGGTCGGAATTGGAGCCACCTAGAAAGAACAAGGATGAATGCCCAGTGCTTCAAACCAGGATATATGCGCTCTCCACAACCGGAGGTTAAAACCTCCTAAAAGATGGACTCCCTAGCCATCAATAGTGTCGGAACTGCCGCATCTGGCTCAACACAGTCAGGCTGTTAAAACCAATGACTCTAATGCCGCGTACACATGAGCAGGCTTTTCGACCGGACTGGTCTGACGGTCTATCCGACGGACTTTCCTAACGAACGGATTTGCCTACACACGATCACACCAAAGTCCGACGGATTCGTACGTGATGACGTACGACCGGACTAAAATAAGGAAGTTGATAGCCAGTAGCTGCCCTAGCGTCGGTTTTAGTACTTCGGACTAGCATACAGACGAGCGGATTTTTCGACCGGACTCGAGTCCGTCGGAAAGATTTGAAACATGTTTTATTTCTAGGTCCGTCTGACTTTTGGGGGAAAAAAAAGTCAGCTGGAGCCCACACACGATCGAATTGTCCAACGGAGTCCGGTCCGCCGGCCCAAGTCTGCCGGAAAGTCCGCTTGCGTGTATGCAGCATAAGGCAGGATGGAGGAACAGCCCTGGGACCATAGATCCTTCCTGAGAGGCAGTCGACAAGACACGAAGGTAACCAGGCGCACCCGGTCGGCGTACCCAGAGCGGCTGGACCCATCCGGGGATAATAGAATGAACACCCACAGCCATGATCCTGCGTAAAAGCCACAACAGAAGCTGGAGAGGGGGAAAGGCATAGGGAAACGTCACTGGCCCCATGGGTTGCCAGAGCAACCCGTGTGACCTTACCAGAAACCTTGGTACTGTCCTGTTGAACCAGGACACCAAGAGAACTACCTCATGAGTGTCCCAGTGGGAACAACCCCAAAAAAACATGGCCCGATGAAGGGCCCATCCGTGGTCCAACCCTCGTCAACTGAGGTATCCGCCTGTCAGCATTCCACTCCTGGAATGCATACACCGGAAAAGGGCCGGACGAAACGTTCTGCCCATCGGGGAATACTGAAAACAGCCCGGGCCGCCACAGCCTATTTGACCCGCCCTGGTGAAGGGCATAAACCATCGTGGTTGCCTTGTCCGAGTAGCACCGTACCGGGAGCCCCCGAAGTCGATCCATCCATGATCCAGACTTAGCCTGATCGCTCGAAGTTCCAGGATATTACCTGGTAGTCCGGATTCCACCAGCGTACAATGACCTGAGCAGAGCTCAGTCCCAGGACATCTTTCCTGGACCGACTGGCATTGGTGGTCACCCTGTTTAATACAAGGGGAGAAAGGATTTATCCAGCTGAAGAACCGGAGAGCGAGCCACCAGACCAGGGAACCCTGGTTTCCTAACTCAGCCGAACCCAATTGCCCCGAGACCTCGGGCATTTGTCTCATGCCAGGATCTCCCCGAAGGGAGCTTTTATGGAACTGTGCAAATGGAATCATTTAAAAAAGGTAGAAACTCTCAGACCCAACACCCAAACGCAGGTCCACAGAGGGCCTACCTGCCGGACAGAAAAATAAAAAACGCAGCATGCAACTTCTGGAGTTTGTCAAAGAGAACAAAACATGCTGGCCAGAGCTGAAGCTCGGGCTTAGATAATCCAACTTCTGGAAGGGCCCAAGCAGACTTCAGATAGTATAGATGCCTACTGAAATGAGTCAAGGTCTGTATAGAAACTACATTGCCCCTCGGGGTAGCCGAGGAGTGACAGAAGAAGATTGTCCAGGCAGCCAGGACTGCAAACCCCCACAGATGCAACCACGCCCGATCCGGGGCCAATACCTCGCGAATGGTGGCCAGACTATGCGCTGATCATACGCCGCGCCCACAGCAAAATGGAGGAAGTGCTGGAGTCGGCCACATAACGGAATGCGTAAACAAGCATTCGTGATGTCGATAGAAACCAGAAGGTCCCCATGATGAAGGGGTGCTACCCCGTGCTAACAGACTCCATCCTGACCTTCTGTACCCACACAAGGCAGGTCAGGGCCTTAAACTGTTCCCGACACGGGAACCGTGACAACCACACTCTGCAGCAACGGAGCTTGCACATCCCCCCGCGGAGAACAGCAAGCGGTCCGGCAGTAGACGCCCATTGGAAGTATGGACATCCAGGGTAGCCCCCAAAATACTTGTCTAAGCACCACTGAGGAGACCTTAGAAGCTCAGCAACCAGAGGAACTATGGGCGAGAGGCTCAGCTGACATACTGCAGTGCCTAGATCATAGGTCCGGTGTTCTGACAAAAACTGTCCTCCTATCATATAGTGTCCGGCCCGTACTGCGCAGGCGCAGCGCCTGCGCAGTACGGAGCAGAAAGAGATTCCGAAAATGTCCGAAGTTGATCAGCTGACCATCAGCTGTACACGGCGCTCGGGCACTTGTTAGCGATGGCTGTGTAAGAGGGCCCCTCGCGGGCTCGCTTCGCTCGCAGCGCTCGGCAACTATTTATTCTAACTCTATGTCCACTTGGATAGTAGGGAATGATCCTGTACATAGGGTAAGAATAAATGCGCAGGCACCGTGTACAGCTGACGATCAGCTGTTGAACTTCGGAGACTTTCGGCGTCTCGTTTGTCCTCCGTACTGCGCCTGCGCAGTACAGGGCGGACACTTTTGGATAGGGGACGGTATTCAACAAGACACCGGCAATGCAGCAAAGGCAGGGGAATTCCCAAATGGGTATCTCACAGCAAACTTTTTGTTTTGTTTTTTTTTTTTAAGAAACACAAATGCACTCTAGACCCTCCCAGTCTTCAAGGACAATATTGTAAAGATAAGAGGGAAAAGGGAACACTTTCGCAGCACAAGACGGCTTATAAGGGTATCGGCTCTCCGCCGCAGCCACCACTGCATCCCCCATCTTGAAAGGTTCCAGCACAGATGTAATTAGGGCGATAACCAGCGCTTTTTCGTGCCCTACTGCAGTCATCCTCACTCCCTGACAAGGTAGGGAGCGTGGCCGCCACCCCGCAAGGTGGGCCATGTCCTCAGAGCCATATAGGAGACAGAGGGGGGAGGGGAGGGCAGGGGTGCCATATACTAGGCTATATGCCTAAGCAATACCCCAAAAAACACAGGGGGAGGGGGCCACCAACTGGAACTCCCCCCGCCCGAGGTCTACATATGGGATGTCAACCGAGGCCCCTCACAGGGGGCACAGACCAAGGCCCCTTTACAGGGGGCACAAAAAAGAGCCCCTCGCAGGGGGCACAGACCAGGGGCCCCTCGCAGGGGGCGCAAACC